>CM053412.1:9355577-9431304 GCA_028644305.1 Xerus rutilus | reverse complement strand
CCTTCTATTATTTACCTTTGATGGTGAATTGGCTCCACCATTCAGGATGACACTCTTATCCTACTTTTATACAACAGTTCTTATTGCAATGTCAGGAAAGTGATAAGTAGCCCCAAAACGTCCTGGCTCAGACAGCATGATGCTCAAGAACTTAACTCCTTCTCTTGACTGATGTGATAATTTAGTAAATGAACTAAAATATCTAATTTTAGAAAGAGAGAACTCCAAGGTCTAATGTACCCTTTTCAGTTTGATGGATGTAGCATTTTATGAGATTGTAAGTGACCCCATGAAATGTTGCTTTACTTACACCTCTCTACAGGGAAAGAATGAGGAATATATGATGTAGTTTAGTAGTACTTTCCTCACAAAGAACTGCAAAGACAATAGTTTTGTTTATATGCAAATTTTTTAAAAGGGATAAAAATAGTTCATATGCATTTGAGAGGTTCTGAAATTCGGTTATCAGAGAAAAAGAAAGGATGTTTAAACATTCCAACAACATGTCTAGTTGTATAGGTATCACAGAAATAAATCACCTAGAGGCTTTTCTGATTGTTCCTTACTGAATATAACAATGCCCATATTACTTATATTTTGTCAAAACATTTCCCTTTTAAAATATCTATTGTCCACCTTCTTACCAGGAATTGTGTCCTCGAAAATTCAGGAATTGAGGAAATTATCTGTTTACTCAAAATTATATTTCCATAACAATAATACTATTGTGCATTCACTATATAATTTTATTTTAAAAACTAAATATGGGTTTAATTCTTTATGAGTTGTTGTGTTTTATTTTGATTTTTAATTTAATTTATTTATTTTTTGTGGTACTTGGAATTTAACCCACGGTTTTACACATACCAGACTAGTGCTGTACCATTCGCTAACCTACATCTCTAGGCCCAGTGTTGTTATTTTAATAGTAAGTCAAACTACTTTGCATAAATATACTTTTCTGCCAATCATATACACTATTAGAAAAACAGTTAATGTGTTGTGCTGAGAATCAAAAGCAGAGCCTCACCTATGTGAAGAAAACCACTGAGATAGATCCTTAACTCTAGACAAATATTTTTGATAATTAGAGTTCAGTCCAACATGATTCTTTGAAAATTTCTTGAATCATGGAAATGCATTGTGAGAGTCCAGCATAAGAGATACAACCCATCACAAAACTACTAAATATAGCACCTATGCAAGTTGGTGAAATCTGAATCTTATAAATGAAGGACGTTATCAACCCCAAGAAATATATGTGCATATATTTTATAGTCTGATAACAAAGAAGGTATCCTCAATGCAACCACTAAGTATACAATCGTCTCAAGATAATATATCATAAGAAAATTACCTCTTAAGTATACATAAATTTATGCATAAATTTGAGCAATAATACCCTTTACTACTTTCATCTGTGTTCTTCTCTCAATAACTGGTCAGCTGCCATTTCCCATTTCACTTATCTTTTAATAACAAAATATCTGAAGCTGGGTAACATATAAAGAACCGAGATTTATTTGTCTCACAACACTGGCAGCTGGACAGTCTAAATAGTAGCATGATATATGGTGAGGAACCCATCTAGGCTGTGTCACAAGATAGTAGAGAAGCTGAAAGGGAAATTGTTTTGTGCAGAAAGATAAACCTGGCCAAGGTGTGATGGAATAAAGTCAATGACTTTTGAAGATTGGATACATTTTAGCATTCAGAATATAAAGTTTATAAAGAGCAAAACTCAGCTTTATATTTCACAAGTATTTCAGTTGTTTTCAAGGTCCCAAACATAGTGTAAAATCATATTTGTTCCTCTGTTTTGGAGATTAAGTTGTTTTATTCCTCTAGGTATGAAGAGGACACTTGTGAAATGAAGGTTTTGTGACATGTTTCAGGGAAGCAGGGCAAGGGGAGGTGAGGGTGACCTTCCTGATTCTGTTGTTTCCTCAAACACCAAGTTGCCATGCCTTTGTGCAGTGAGTTATAAGTCCCATCAGAGACTTTTTCTATAGCTGATGGTAAGGTCAAATCCATCCTCCAACATCCCTTCTTGATCTCATGATTGATTAGTTGAGATTAGTATCAGTTGCCCCAGAAACTAGCTAACCCCAGAGATAAACATGTTTTCTTCATCTCTCCTACACTACAAAATATGCTATTCTCAACTGATAAATCATCACACCAGCAATATATCTACTCTTTGTTTGAGCAGTCTTAGGCAAAATCACACTGCCAAGAATTTTGATTGTCAGATCTGAGATGCTCTTTCTACTGCGAGAGACTGAATAAAACAAGTTTACTTGCTTATTCTAGTCTTTAGCACATGCTTAATCTGGTTTGATTTTATTATAGAAGTAAATATAGAACAGTAAGAATGTTTAAACCACACATATGAGGCATTTTTTTCCAAGATCATCTCTACAAACCCACTAAACCAACAAACAATGTAGTTTATATTATTGTTATTAATTTATTTTTATTATAATTTACTTACTATTTTATTATGTGTTTATTTGTGTTAATTTCTGTAAAACTGTTGACTTTCCTTTGTCTTCATGAGCTTAAATAGAAAAAAAAATATGTTTCAAAATGTCTTGGCTTGATTTAAAATGTATTAAAAAAACATACTGAATATGAAATGTTTTACAAACTTGGAAGAGGTATGAGCCCTCAGTAAGGAATGGGGAGTCCAGGTAGGCAGAATATAACATAGAAAGAAGAATGAAAACACATAATGTTTCTTAAGAAGATAGATTTATTTTTTGGTCTGGGTGCAGTGGTGCATGTCTATGATACCAGAGACTTGGGAGACAGAGGCATGAGGATCCAAAGTTCAAGGCCAGCCTCAGCAATTTAGCAAGATCCTGTCTTAAAAAAAAGAAAGAAAAGAATTAGAAGGACTGAGGATGTAGCTTGGTAGTAAAGTGTTTCTGGGTTCCATCATAGTAGCAAAAACAAAAAAGTAGCAAAGAAACAAACAAAAATCAAAAAGGCATACTTTAGCATAAACAAATACAATATATTTTTCTGTTTTCTAGATTTCTTGTTAAGGCATGCACTACAACTCATTCCCTATATGTTCTTCTCTTTTAGATTGTTTTATTTATCTTGCAATTGTTTTACTTTACATTTAGGCTAACCCATCTAGAGTATTATTTTTGTATTTGGTGTATTTTAGTGATGAATCTATATTCTCTTTTTTAAGTATAGTCATTCAATTTTTACCACTGACTACATGAAGTTGGTTCATTAATACAGTTTCTACTGTGTATATGTGCCTGTTTCATTATAAGTTTCACTATTATATATTTTTAGAACTATCTAGAATGGTCAATTTTGTATTACTATTCTGTATATCTAAATCTATGTCAAAACATAGTACTTTATGTTATTTTCTTCTCTCAGAGAAATTAAATTCTCTATTCAGTATTCTTTCTGTTTCTTTATTCTCTATATATACTTTCCTGGTGTAAACTTTATGGGAATTCCATCTAACTATAGAAGAAAATGGTTTTAAACCTTATTGGGTTCTAACTGAAAAATCATTATTCAATTTGTATGTCTAAATTCTAGGAGAATTGACATTAAATAATGTTTCTTTTTATCCAAGAACCTAGCATAACTTTCCAGTTTTTTAGACAATTTTTATGGTCTTAAATGTGATTTTGTGTTTTTCTCTGTATGGATCTTTATGATTAAATTTATCCTCAAAATATTAATATGAATTGCCTGAAAGTTTGCCAGAAATAAATGGACACTTTTCTTCATTTTTTCAATCTTAAGCAAATTATTTCATTTTATTTGTATTGTATTTACCAGAATTCCTCAAGTAACAATTAGATAATGATGATCATGGAGCACATTTCTTTAGCTGCTGAGTTAACTTTTCATGTCTTAAGGGATTTACTATTTTGAATCATTGCAATTATAGTAGGATATATTCACATTGTCTTTATCTTAGATAAGTAGATTTATGCTACTACATCATTTTTTTCTTTAAAATTACTTTATTTATTTGGAGCAGTTGTAGGTTTACAGCAAAACCAAACACAGAGCACAGAGTTCCACATACTCTCATTCCTCACACAGGCACAGCCTCCCTTCCTGTCTCCCACTAGAAGACATTACAACTGATGAGTCTATGTTGAAACATCCTTACTATTCAGAATCCATCATTTACATTATGATTTACTCTTGATGTGCTACATGCTATGAGATTTGATAAATGTATAATGATACTTGTTAACTAGTATAGTAAAATGCAGAGTAGTTTCATTGCCCTTAAAATTCCATATAGGTCCCTCTCTACTCTCTGATCTTAGCAGGAAGGCCTCCAAGTTATTACCATTAGACATGATGGCAGCTGGAGGATTTTGTAGGTGTTCTTTATCAAATTGAGGATGGCTCCCTCCATTTCCAGTTTTTTGGGAGCTCACCACTTTTTTTCTTTTTTTCAAAGAAGAGTGATATATTAATTTATAATCAATTTATAAATGCATATTGAGAGTTTCTTCTTGAATTTATTTTTCCAATAAATGATGATAAGTCTTCATTGTTGGAATAAATTGTCATTTATCACCTTATTGTATAATTTAGTAGTTTTATATTTTTATGGTTTAATCCAGTTTTATTTGTTGCATTTATTCAATTATTAGTCAATAATTGTACTCAAGATTTTTCATATTATTAATGGCCATTCTTTCCTCCCTCAGAATTAAACACATTTTTAGTTTGCTTAAAAGAATGAAAGATAAGAAAACAAAAAAATTAGCAATTTATAATACAAGACAGTATTTCTCTACCTTTTCTCCTTCTTCCTTTGCCTCCTACAAGATTTGCTTCTGAAGTATTTTCAGTTCCTCTTCTTTGAAAGTCTCCATTGTCCATTATTAGTGCCTTGAAGGAATTTTTCTTTGGTCTTGACATTTCATCCTCATTCTTATATTTCCTAAGATATAGATACTTTTATTTGTTGACTATCGCTGGAATTTCCATTGTCTTCTCAATTTCAAGAATCCTTATTCAGTATTATATTGCATATTCCCAGCAAGTCCCTGCAGATCTCTCTATGCAGCTAAAGCTTCATGGTTCACCATTGAGTTCTGTCCTCCTGTATGTCCAGTTCTCTGTTCAAAATCATTTGCAAATCAAATGGAGTTCATTTGCATTTCAGTGGAGTCTGAGCATATCTAAATATTTGCTTATCCTCAAATATATTTCTCTACTCCTGATACATGGATGATATAACTGTCTCCTCTGTACAGGATTCTGAGTAACATACTTTTCTCTTACTCATTTATACATCACTCCACTCTTTTCTTTCAGTTTTGCTTATAAGAAGCCCAAAGTCAAATATGTTCCATTATTCACTTGTTAGCAACATGTTAATATTATTAGAAGGATTGTTAATTTTTTCTTTTTATCCTTGAACATTTTTAATTTCATCAGTATGTTTTTTCTCAGTATTCCAACCCAGAATATGGTGAATTTTTTTTTAATGTACTGATTCAACTCTTTCTAGCTTAGACAAAAAATAATAATCTATTTTTTATTTATCTTTGCTCTGGGATTATAGGCATGTGCTACCGTGCCTGGCTTGATTTTATACCTTTTGTTGTTTTTGTCTTACTTACTTCATTGGCTTTCTGTATTACCATCTGTGTTACAAATTTGAACCTAGAAAGGATCATCTTCCACATCAGTATGACAATAAACATTTTGTTCATTTTTTTTTACTTTGAATAATCTTGTTTCTGTGTATCAAATTATTTATAAAGGAAGAAAGAGGATGACTAGTAAGAGAACTATTGCAACAACTCACAGGAGAGATGGTGGTGGCAGGGACCAGGGCAGTAGTGATAGAGATGCTGGGAAGCAGACCAGTTCTGCACAAGTGCTTAAGGAAGTACTGAGCAATGGTCCTATAGGATATAGAGAGAGCCAGAGACCAGCTTCAGACTGAGGCTTTATGACCAACAACCTAAAAAGATGTAATTGATTAGTTAAGATGAATATACTATAGTAGAAGCAAATTTTTGTGGGAAGATCAAGAATTTGGTATTTGCCTTGATATACCTGAAGTGACTTTTAGATACCTAATTTAGTTCAGTAGTCATTTTTGTATATTTGACTGAAATACAAGGAAAATCCATGAGCTAGAGATAAGAATGTAGAGCTCAGTGGCATTGATTTTTGTTAAAAAATATGAGAGTAGAAACCAAAGGAGTTAATACAGATAAAAGAGGAAGAAAAGGAGGAGAAAGAGTTTTCAATGGATAGAAACAAAAATACCTGTATAGGAGCAAGACAGTAAGAACGAATCTGAAATGAAGTGGCCACTGAGGAAAACCAGGACAGGAAGTATGCCTTGAAATTTAAATATGGAATGATTATTAAGGAAAAGGGAGAAATCATCCAGTCAAACCTCCCAATGATATGAAAACTGAAGATTGGAATTTGATGATGAGGAAATCATTGGTAGCACTGGCAGAACCAGATCTGGTGGAGTAGTGCCGGAAACTTCTGGTACAGAGTGGGTCAGAAGAAGATGATACCCAGAGAGGCGCCATGGGCAAAGAGAGGCATTGCTTTGCAGGAATTTTGTTTGTTTGTTTGTTTAATGTACTGGGGATTGAACCTCAGGGCACTTTACCACTGAACTACATTTCCAGTCCTTTTAATTTTTTAAAAAAATTTTATGACAGGGTCTTGCTAAGTTGTTCATTTTCTAGGATTTTTCATACAAAGCTAAACAAACAGATGAAGCAATGGTCTAATAAAACATAGTTAATATGATTTGCTCATTTTTCCATTTGGGAGAAAATATCAACTTCTCTGTGCACTGATGTGTTGTACTGTGATGAAGTAAATAGAACTTTATTTCAGTATTGTCGATGATCAGGTAAGATGAGAAGACACAGATTAAATGTTCCTCTAACATGTGCCCCTGTCTTGCTTACATCACTTCATGACCTGTGTACTGAGATTGCCATAATATAAAACTTTTCAGGTAGAATATAAAACTAGCCAACTCCGTTCTGAAGTTTTCTTAATCTCATTATGTCTTATGTTAAAATGTGTTTTTATTTTTTGATTAACTTGTTGGCTTTGCACAGATTTATGAGATATCATTTGTGTTTTGAATCATGTGTACATCAGGTAATGATCAACTTCAACTAATTTGCATATCTATCACCTTAACTTTTATTATTTCTTTATGTTAAATGCATTCAAAACCCTCTCTTCATAATTTATTTTTAATCTTTCCTTATTTTCTTTTTAAGATAAAAATTTTAATACCTATCTCTTCTTATTTTCAAAGTTTGTAGTCTCTTACAGAAATAAAATTACTTGATGAAAGGACTCTGGGATGATCTAAGCAGTGAAAATTAATGAGGATATGCCACAGGATATTGACTAAAGGATTGCATTAAAGGGAATTTTTAAAGTATATATCACAATACAGAGATGTGGGTTTTCACTCATCTTATCTAGTCATTTTGTTTTCATGGAGTAGCAGAGCACAGAACTTCTTATCTGCCCCTGTGTATTAGATGACACGCTCATCACTAAATTATAATATTGCCATGTGAAATAGCTGAATTCACAAATAAAAGATCTCCCTTTCATTGAAACATCTACGTAAAATCACAAAAAAATAAAATGAATATTTAAATCAGAAAGATATATTTAAGTTAGAATTATAATAAAATATTTTAGGTAGTATTCTCATTAAATAAATTCCCAGGTTTAAACATGTCCTGCTTGATGCATAGGCCACACATACACAAACAAATGCACACAATGACTGGCAAAACCAGAGTCTGCATCAGTTAGCACTTTTGCCATGAATTTGACAGGCCTTTCAGGTGATGTTTTACTTTTGATAATCCATACTAGTTTTCTTCATTTACTGTCACTGAAGGGAAAAGAGTCATACTGTAATGATGTTTTTTTTTTTAAAAAATCTTCAATTAAATAAAATTCCCTTAGAAGAAATATTCCCACTAATTACCACCAGACAGGGATCTTAACAATAACAACTTTGTAAAACAACTATGTTTTTAGAGTCTCTTGACATGTGGGTTTCATGACAACTTACCTTTTGTTATTTTCTTTTCAGGTACACAACTCTTATTCACCAGAAACCATCTAAGCCTACTCACAAATTTGTTTGTCATAGTTACAGACCGAGGTTTTGAATTAATAAGTGAAAAAAGGCAATATAGTTCAAACTGGACTTCAATGCACTTTGATACTTTTAAATTAATCTCATTTCCTAAACAATTGTTTCCATTGCTTGTGATAGTTTTGAAAAAAATATTTACATAGCTGTTGAGAAAATAATATAATCAAATATTTCAAAGTACATTAACCTTCATTAGGTAGTAAAATTCACAATCATAATTTTTTCATGTTATGACCCCATCTTGAAATGCTCTCACCAATATTAACCCAGGATTAGAAGCACTGCTAGGTGAACTAATGGTGATATCTGCCCAGCCCTTTCTTCCCAACATTAAGATCGAGAAACATGTGACTTTTCTTGTTAATTGTGTATGTGTGTGCATATTTTTTTGAAAAAAAATGAATATATATATATATTTGGAAAAAAATGAATCTGGAAATGAGTGAAGAACTTAAACTTTAAATATATTATTTATAAATTCAATTAAATATTTGAAGAGCTTTATTATTTGGAAATACCACTTAAATATGATATAATTGACATGATTTTAAATATAACATTTGAAAGATATATAAATTTGAAACTTGAAAATAACATAAATTTTAACCTTTTTAAAAGATTTTTAAAAATGAACAGGAGTTTTTGCTCAACTTTTTCCTCAGATGCAACTTAAATTTCACAGAGATTTTTCCATTACTGAGTTGTTGGATTACTTTTCACACATTGAAAAAAATAAGGATATTTTTAGGGTTTCTGTGAATCACACGTTCATATCACTTGCTTAGTTTTCTGCTGTGGTTCATTATTTTCCTATTGGCAGAAGCATTTGCTTCTTTTATACATGTTGCACCCCCAGTGAAAGGGAGGAATCCAGCAGGCCCAGAGGAAGGTCTTGTCAGTAGACCTCTGGATAAATAGGTAAGTGATATTCCCTAGTGTGACCTGATCATACCTACAATGTTCATGGCTAGGTGACCCTAGCCAATGGTTTACTCAATATAAGTAGCGATTTATGAGGCATAGCTCCCGGAAAAATATTGTACAAGCTATGTAAGTTTCTAGGGTACAAAACAAAAATGTCTTGTAAGACACCTTACTGTGTGCATTAAACTTATTGAACTTTGGAGCCATCTTCTAAGATTTTGTGTCAGAGAATACAAGGAGATGTGAGAAGGATTGGCCTGGAGAGGGACAATTATGACCTTGCTTTGTCTGAACCTCTGGATTGCCTTATCATTGAAATAATTAGGAAAGGGTGGGCTGGGTGTTTCAGTTTCTAAATCTGGTTCATCAACCTGAACCTGTATGTTTAATAACTACATTCTTTTAAATGTATTTTAAAATGTTATTTTCTTGAACTACTGACTCCTTTTGGTGTTGCAATTGTGTGGCTTTTATAAACTGTCTTTGCTAGTGTCAGAGATAAAACAAGGGGTAAAAATTTTAAGTGAAGAAGATACTTTTTGATTTTGTGAAGGGAAAAAAAAGTGGTAAAACCATACAATATGAAGTCAAAAGTCCTCATTCCTTTTGGGAAGAATTTAGAAAATCGTTTATCTTTGTTATTCTTTTACTCACAGCTTTCTTTAAAAGACATAAGTGCATGTGTATATAAACAGTCTGCTTTTCACACCTCATATTGCAAAGTGTGCACTTATCACTTTTGCTTGTTATTCCTTCAAAAGACTGCCAGCAGATACAAGCACTCCCAATATGAACAGCCTCGTCCATGACCCTTATGGTCCCATGTGAAACTATTTAGGAATACACTCAGTCACAGTGTTGCTGGGTCATTACATTTACCAATGCTTAATTTGAATAAGAACTGTCAGATACTTTTTGAAAAATGCACAATTTTAATTCCCAGGAGCTGTCATAGTCTACATTTCCTTCTTCTTATACAAAGGTGTCTAAATACATGTCATGCCTTTTTTTAATGTTTTAACATTCCCTTTGTGTATGATGCTATTACTTCTTTATAAGAAAGATAAGCATCAGCATTCTGTAATCATTCTGGGACTTACTAGCTTTGCTAATGTGTATAACTATAACTGCTTACTTATTTATATATAACTATAGCTGCTTATTTATTTATGTATTTCTGCATTACAAGATCAGACATTAATAGTGTGTGATCAATGTTTTACATACAGAATCAAGCCTTAAAAGTATATGATCAATGATTATGAGTGGAATGTGTGTGTGTGTTTGTGTGCATGTGTGTGTGGTTATTATCCTTCAGTATCTGTAAGGCTGTGAGGAGTTTGTTCCATGACCCTACCCCCGTACAAAATTTGAATGTCCAAGTCCTTTATATAAAATTGCATAAATTTGCATAGAGCTTATACACATCCTCCCATATATCTTGAGTAATCTCTTATAATTCCTTATACAATGTAAATACTGGGTAAGTAGTTGGTATGATCTGTTGTTCAGGAAATAATGACACAAAAAATGTCTGGATGTATCCAGTACACACTCAGTTTTTGTTTTTTAATCTTTTCAGCCTGTATTTGGTTGAATTTGCAGAAGTGGAACCTACAGATATGGAGGGTCTCCATATGTGTACTCTATATGTGTATTGTGTGTGTGTGTGTGTGTGTGTGTGCATGCACACATGTGCATCTCCACTCATGATCATTGATCATAGCCTGCTAATACTTGATCTTAGAATGTAGAAATACAGGTATGTAAGCAGTTACAGTTCAGAGTCAGATCTCAAAGTAGGTACAATGTCATCACTGTTTACTGTGATTTTGAGCAAGTTATCTCAACTTCCCCAAACTTCTGTTACCTCATTTGTTTAAGAGGATCAGTTTTAAAGAACAGCTTTGAGGATTATATGAGATATTGCGTATCAAACACTTAGAATCCTGTCCTTCTCATAATAAGTTAGTAAGAAATAAATCTTTCCTACATTTCTTAGTGTCCTTGTCAAAGCTTTGGCTTTCTGAGCCATGAAAATGATTGTTTTTCCTCCATACACTTTTGCCTTTGTTCATGACATGAGGATTAAATTGAACTGCATTTTTTTCTTCTATAAGTGGATCTAATTGTTTTCATTTGAGAAAAAAAAATAATCATGTTTCCCCCATCTCCCTGAGTCAAATGTTTCCTGAATGGGATAGATACCTGGTTAACTGCCAGGGTTAACTGCTTAGACATCTCTTGGGTGCTTGCATTTCAAGGGCTGGTATCCAGGAGAGCCAGGAAATCCCTAGGACTGCACAGCTGCAAAAGAGGGGTCTTTTATTTCTACTAAAGTGTTTTATTTACACTCCAAAGTGTTCAGATAAAAGACCTAGACTCCTTTACATCACATCTCCATGGAGACTCAGAAAAGAAGGTGGATGGCTGGCTGTCTCTTTTATACACATGCTCAGATTCACATTTCTTTGTTATTTCCTGCCTTTATTATTATGTATTGTTTCACAGGTGATCCCATGTCATTCCCAGGGTAAGATTTAGGTACAGGGAAGCACAGGGTCATGACCTTGTAAATAGGTGCTTTCGGGGTAGTATTAATGAGTGTGGTTGTTGCAAATCTAACAATATAGAAAGATAATTAATTACAGAAGAGGATAATTAATTAAATTTAATGTTAGAAAATGTCTTTGACATTAGGCATTATCATGTTGGAGTCTGAGTACTAAGAAAGGTACAGAAGACTGTCCAGTAGATAAATGGGTCCAACTAGATTGAAGGAAATCAATGATCAGATCACTAACTTTCATATATTCTCTTTCTCAAAATCAATATAGCCGAGTATCCCCGTGGTCCCCTAGCTCTCTCCTGCTGTGGTTTTACCTTCAAAATGTCCGTCTTTTCACTTCACAAATGAAAAGTGTGCTGCTGTCCTGTGTGAAATTGTACATCTGCCCTTAACTCTCTAGGAATAAAGACTCCATGGACACAAAGTAGGAATCTGTTGGGAATTCATGGGCCGTGATGCCAAGTCCCACAGAGCAAAACCAAAGTGTCTATGTTGTTGATATTATAGAGCTTGCTTTATGTTTTTCTTCCAAGTCATATTGATAAGAATTTTTGCCCCTTCCTTCCTTCCTTCCTTCCTTCCTTCCTTCCTTCCTTCCTTCCTTCCTTCCTTCCTTTCTTCCTTCTTTCCTTTTCCTTTTATGTCTTTTATCATTTTCATTATCTTAGAGTTTGAATTTAAATTTAAGATGGATTTCATGGGCAACTAATAGTATTTTTATTTGAATTCAAAATTTTATGACAGCATTTCTGTATAAAGTAAATCTGATTAACTGATCATATTCTACAGTTGTGTTTGGCTTTGCTGTTTAGATAATCTGATGACGATTTCTTTAGGGGACTGAAATAAATATGCAGTGTGTATGTTTTTACAAAAATATGTTTAATGCTCATAAACCATATGAAAAACAGAGAAAACTACTCTCTTTGCAATAATTCCAACTTAAGTTCTTTTGAATGTTCACCTGCTAATGAGAAAGTGAACAGAGAGGTTCTGAAAATTATTTAAGAAAATACAGCCCAAATGTTTGAAAAACAGTGAAATATCTTTCTACTTCTATAACTTACTAGATACAAAACCAAGGCCCAAAGACAGTGCATCTTTTTTATTTTTGTTTTTTCATTATCAGAGAAAAGCACTGGACCAAGCACTTGGCTCTCAACTTTTCTAACTATAAATAACTAGATTTCACATTATATGTTTATGCTACTGAATTAAAAATTGTGGGTGTATATTCTAGTTATTATTGTTCCAAATATGATTTGTATAACATCCCCCGTTCATATACTGAAGCCATAACCACCAATGTGAGTTTATCTGGAGAATGTGTCTTCAGTAGTTAATTAAGATTAAAGAATGGTGGAGGCCTAATCTGATAATACTGTAGCCCCATAAGAAGATGAAGGATTTTTGTCTTCTCTCTTCTCTCTTCTTCTCTCCTCTCTGTCCTTTCCTTTGTACCCTTTCCACATTCTCTTCTATTTTTCTCCTTTCTCTGCCTCACTCAGCAGCGGTCTCTTAGAGACAGGAAGGGGGCCTGCACCAGAAATTGAACCTTTGTGGACCTTGATCTTGGACTTCCAGCCTTCAGAACTGTGACAAATCAAATCGTGTTATTTTAACCATTCAGTCCATGACATTTCGCTCTGATGGCTCAAGCTGACTGAGGCATTTGCTCAGACATTACTCAAAAACTTTGTAGTGAAAAACAATACTACAATATTGTGCTCCCAATTTGAAGACAGGATTTCAAGGAGCATTTGTTAGGAGTTGCAGCAACAAGTGTACTGTGCTGTGGTCCTTCTTAAGGCACCACTGGACTGTAACCGAATGGACTCATTCCCTAGCTTGGCAGTTGATACTAGTTATGGGGCCTAATCTGTGTTTTCAGCTAGATAAAGGTGACCACCTGTGACCTCTTCATCTGGGCACCAATGGGTTTGGATTTGTGTATTTTGGCTTTCTTCCCCTCCAGTGAGCATCACAATAGAGCTGGATGGCCTTTTCTGACCTAGCTTCACTAGTCACTCAGCAATGGTTTTGACGCATCCTGTTGTTTAAAGCAATCAAAAGCCCACCCATCTTTATGGGGAAGGGAAAGATCACAGTACTTACAGGAGGAGCAATGAGGACCTATGATCCCAAGAAATCCACTATAAGTAAAAGTAAAGTGAGACTCAAGAGAAAAGCACTCTCAAGAGAGAAAGAGAGTGGATCGTCTCCAAGCAGAGAACAAAGAAACATTGCTGCTTCCAAATTTATTACTGTTTGATGGTTGGCAGGGGAACCGGGTTTCACTTTCTTCATTCTTTACCAATCAGATATTTATCTCCTCCTTCATATTGAGCAGGGTAGTTTTTGACCCTAGTTGGTTCTCTCTGGAACTGTCATGGTGACCATCTACAAGGGATCATCATCTACAAGTCAATTCATGTTAACGTGAGTATTGGGATCAGTGGCCAGACAGAATTTACCTTAGGGCAACCTGAACTACTAAAGGAAGTTGTCTTCTGAAATTCACTGAGAAACCTATAGCCATAAATCTTAACTTTACAATGACCTCAGTATACTCTGCCAGGAGTTAGTCCCATTGATCTTTCTTTCTTGATATATTGCTTACTTGGCTCCCTTTGTTTCCACCTGTTTATTCTCAAGGTTTATGCCCCTGTTGTTTTTCTGTAAGTTATTCAATTTTGCATCTGCCTTTTAAAAGTAATTTAAAGAAAACTTTAAAAGTAACTTAAAGAAAACCAGTGACCCTTCCATGTTATTGGCTTGCATTCCAATGCTCATTACTAACTACTACTAAAAAATTGACACTCACTCTAGGTGATTGTATGTAACAGATGGCTTATATTCCATAGCAAATATAGCGTGTTGAAGTATAGCAAAACACAAACAGATATTCTGATGAGGAAAAAACAGCACCCCAAAATACAATAGTTAGAATTTCTTTTCATTACCCTGTTACTCCCTAATGTTTGATCAGTATATTTGCATATTTTGTCCTTACTGGGTAATTGTCTTGCTTTTTGTTCTGATTCCAGTGATTGGTTTCACTTCAAATTTGAAGCAAAAAGCAAAAGAAAAATAGTACCCCTATTACATTTATTTTGTGTACTATCTGGAGTAACAAATTTACATAAATAAAACTCCTTCAAATTAATTTTGTCTAAAATGAGGTTTTAAGTTTATGTATATTATATGTTATGTGCTGCTAGTAACCATCCAGAATCAATTAAAGTTCAAGGGTTAATTGCCCTGAATGTCTGAGGGAAAAATTAAATATTAAAAAAATGAAGTTTTGCTGGGCACAGTTGCACATGCCTATAATCTCAGCACTTTGGGAGGCAGAGACAGGAGAATCACGAGTTCAAAGCCAGCCTCAGCAATGGTGAGGCGCTAAGCAACTCAGTGAGACTTTGTCCCTAAATAAAAAAAAAAATAGGGCTGGGGATGTGGCTCAGTGGTCGAGTGCCCCTGAGTTCAATCCCTGGTACCAAAAAAAAAAAAAAAAAAATGAAGTTTAAATTAAAAAAAAAATTAAAGCCCATTAGACTTCAAATTTCTCTCCTCCAGGTTTTCATGCTTCTGACTGAAATATCTAAGAAAAATATATAGGGCATATATAATAATTTAAAAACTTTCTCAACTTCTACTCAATGATACTTGGACTAATTAATTAATCTACTTTTATAATAGTGGAATATAAATACATTTATTCTATTAAAAAGCTTATAAAATATGTTCTTTTAAAGATACAATTGCATTAAAAAACGAAACACAAACTGAGCCTATCCTTTAATCAGTTATCTTAAAATGTGGCATCATTCTAGCCTAGAACAATGCTTTGTACGAACTCTAATTTAGTGATGCTAAGGTCAGGTTTTAATCAAGGTCAGATCTTAATTGCTGCATATAATATAGTTTTATGTCCACAAATATCCCTTTATACCAAGGGAGTTTTTTTCTAATGATCATAAAGTTATTCAGGTGACAATATAATAATCAATAAATGTACTTCCCTTCCTTCTATTAGGACAACAACTCAGAGGATACCATAATGATGAAAAATTAACTCAGCTCTTAAATTAATTACCTACAAATAAAATTCTCATTTTAGAGTAATAGCACTTGTCACTTGGCAGTCATTAAGGCATAGTAATTGGTGTAATATTTTGAAAAAAATAAGATGATAAATACTCATTTTCTTTAATTCATGATGTTGTTTTGGTTCACAACCACTAAATCACTGAGTTTTAGTATATCAGAGAAAGAGCAATGAAGGTTACAGTATATATTTATTGCTTAGTGTTTAACTGGCAGTTTTGACATTCTGATTCCATACTATGATTATAGTCTTATCAGTGAGGCAAAGAGAGAAAATAGTCATATCTAATTGCAAGAGTTAATTTTTATATATTAAGAGATAATACCAGTAAACTCAAGTAAATATTTTTACCAAGTTAGACCATAAATAAACCCTCACTTTTTGTTTCTTAATAACAATTTTACAGTTTTTTCTAGGATAGTTGCTAATCTTATCCCAGACCATAAATCACTATTGGACTTTGGCAACCATGACAATTGCTTTCCTTTGTTTCAGGTACTCACTTTCCAAATTTTGGAATTGGAGTCAATATATGTGATATTTAAGGGCTGACGTGTTGGAGACTCTGAGAAAAGTTTTGGTTGTATCCAAATAAAAAGAAAGTCTTATGCCATAACATCTCAATTTCCTGCTAGCAATGTAGTGTGAGTGAAACTCATAATTAGGTATTGCACCTAAGTCAAAACTCCAGCCACCGTGAAGCAGACTGGAAGCAAGAGGGGACATACCAGCAAGGGTCACCCTACAATCTTATTAGGAGAGAAAAAGCTTTATTAGTTTAAGTCTCCATCACATGAATTTTCACTACTATCAATTTAAGACATTTCTAATGAAAAGTCCCCAAAATATGGAATTTGATATTATAAAGAAAGGCAAGCATAAGCTATGTTGTATATCTCAAACTGTGTTCAAGAGGAGGCAGTAGAAAAAATCAAGAAAATTATTGACAAGATTGGAGCCCCAATTTTCTTCAATGCTCATGTCACCTATTTTATTCCAGGCAACAAGGGTAAGGAAAATGGCAAAATCCATGTTAAGGCTCACCCCCACAATCTGAAACAATTGTTTCCATTGCTCAGGACAGAGTCTAGAGCTAAGGGCTTGAAGCACCCAGAGTACAGAGCCCAGTGAGCAAAGAACAGAAATAAAAAGAAAACAATTGATAACAGCAACCAACCAACCAAAAAATACTACCTGGCTTGCAGACTGTATCTAGAGAAGACATTGGCTTTAATTCTTTAAATTAACCAGATATGAATATTTGAGAATCTCAGTAAATGGGAATATGCAGTTGTTAAAACCCATCAATTCTGAAGAACAATGAAAAGTTAATATCCACTTCCTAAAATTACCCCAAGCTTTCAAATCAGTACCATTTGGTGAGAAAACTGGTTGTGATCCAAATATAAAATCCTTCCAGTTAGCATTTCATGGATGGCCTTGAAGGGTAGTGGACAAATAACCCACTCCTTTACAAAACTGGATTCCTTGTCTAGAGAACCAACGTCAGATTCTCAGGAATGAAGTTATAATTTACCCTGTAAGTCCAGCAGACCAGACCAGACAAAGTCAAAAGAAAGGTAGTCTTAATGACAGTACTAGCTATAGTAACAGGTTTTACTGTGTTTCTAGAAGGGAGATTGGTAGACTTTTCCTGTAATAATATAAATATAGTAACTATTTTAGGTTTCATAGATCACCTATTAGGTGTATCATTTATTTTTCTTTCTTTTTTCCCACACTCTTTAAATTTATAAGAGCTATCATCACAGATATTCAAAACCAGGTGAAGAGACTGGACTTAGCTACATTCTCATTGGATGACCCTTTATTTAGAACATTGCAAGTATCCACAGCCTTGAAGAACTGGGTATTCCCTCCTTTAAGGGAAAAAGGACAATTTACTTCACGGTGATGTAATCACGGTATCCTAAGAATATACAAGCAGATCTTATTTATGCACATAATAGGCTGAACCATATTCAGTTTCTGTATCAGTCCAGATTCATGTATCTATACTTTCTGGGCAGAGCAGGCTTCCAGAGGACAACTCTGGCCTTGTATCATGCAGCCGGGTTGCTATTTTTTCCATATTTCTCACTACTGACCAGCATACCATTGAAGTTTTGCAAGTCAATAATGCTCTGCCTTACATGCTGTGCATTCTTCTCACATCCCACTGAGAAACTTCTAATATTTTCTCTGAAGCCACTTGGCAAGAATAAATTGTTTTCTCTGTGACAAAATTTTAAGATTCTTTATTTTTCTTTCTTACTTTCTTGTCCCCTAATTAATATGTCTCTGGATTAATACTTCCTTTGTTAATTATTATCACATAAATATTTTCCTTAGTTTTTTTTTTCCTAGAATGTTTGGACAAATAACACAACCAAAGCATCCCTAATTGATTCAGTATCATATTAGAGAGAACAACAAATGGGGACTCAATGGCTAAATCTAACCCACTGAGCGGTGGGAGTCTGCCCTGGGAAGGAAGCGAGAGAGCAGATGCCAACGTCTTCCCTTCTCTTTTTCCTTCTAAGACTTAAAGTAAGGGGAGTAGAAAAGCCCAAATTGGTCTGGAGGAAAGTAGGAAAATAAGGCTTGAAAGTGTCATTTATAATTTTGAATCCTGGAAGAAAACTGCCTAGCAAATTTGTCATAATGCAGAGATCAAACCTGATGTGTTTGGGGAAACGGAAAAGTCCTGAGCTTGACTGCCCTGTCCATTCTCCTGTTGGAGCTTGCCTAATTAGAGAGAGTCAGGTATTTCTGAATGCTCATCATGTGGAGCTTAGAGGACAGCAGCACTTGTTATCTAACAAGGTGAGCCGGGTTACAGACAAGGAGCCGCAGAGGTGGCTGGCCAGCCTGGTCCAGTAGCAATAGTGGAAAGGAAAGAATATTTCCAGCTATCATTGCTCTTCACACACATCAAGATTATAAGTGCTTTTAAAAAGTCCATATTTCAGTTTTGATTATGTGACATATATTTAAATAGAAAGATGCTTTTGGAGGATCTAGGACTTAAAATGTTCTCCAGTACTTGAAATGTGTCAATATTTTATATTCAATATTAAATCTTATTGATATGAATTTGCTACTACAACTTAATTTTTTTCCTGTTTCTCTCTGTTAGGTAATTAATGTTTTAAAAGTTCCAGAATATATTACTTATTTCTATTTTTGTTATATATGCTTCTTAAATTATAAGAGCATAACCTTTCATAAACCCATCAAAGTTGAAAATATTGTAAGTCAAAAATACTTTTAATACACCTAACTAACCAAACAACATCATAGTTTAGCCACACAGGATACTGTAACTTTACAGTTACAGTACTTTTTCAGTTGTTTATGCACGATGGTGACTGAGAGATGAGCTCACAGCTGCTGACCAGTGTTACAGGAGAATAGCACTGGGTATTTCACCAGCACAGGAAAACTTGACAATTCAAAATCTGAAGTAGGGTTTCTATTAAAAGCCTATCACAAAACCAAAAAATTATAAGACTAATAATTATCTTAAGTCTAACAGTATAAAGAACCATCTGTATTGTGTTTTTGTGTGGTGTTAAATGAATTGTCTTCATTCTTTTCGGTAGACTTTCTATACAATTATGTTACCTAAAATGCATTGAGCTATCTAGGAGCATGTGGCAGAATGAGATCTCCCAAGGTCGATGAGGGACAAGTATACATTTCTGAGTTACTCAACACAAGACAGTTTTAAAACGTGTAGAAGTTATGAATGAATAAAGTATGTACTGGAAGGTATAATAATTTTTGTAAAGTGCAGCCAAGAATGTCTCTTTCTATAATAGCTATTGAATTTACAAACACAATTAAGGAGAGCTACTAGGCTCATGCATCAATTGGAGCTGAAGTCTTTACTGAAAACTCCCATTAGTGTCAAAAGCAAGAAATAAGAGCAAGTTTTACTAACATCGTTAGATTTTCTAATGTAAGGGGGGATAGCAATGAAATTTCTGTTGAATGCAACCACATAGTAGTTTTAACAAATTACTATAGACACAGCATATCTGTAATGTTCACTTATCTGGAGTTCACTTTTTCATAAAACTATATCATGCCTAAGAGGGAAAAATAGACATACCACAGAAGTTGGGAAGAATTCTAAATATAATCAATTTTTTTTGTTCATTTATCTCTGTTTTCATAAAAACTATACCCATTCATTTAAAGAAGCTTTATTAATTTTTGGTTATATCATTACTAAAACCAGAAATTTTTCATGTTGTGATACTTGAATATGTAGAATGGAGTGAGGTGAGTAAAAACAGGAAATGAAAAAGAATGCTATGGAATTGTGATGCATAAAGGTAGATGAGGGAGATACATCTGAAATATAGAAAAGATTAAACCCTATACTATGTAATATGTAATGAAGGAGCATTTCTGATTTTTATAAGTATATATAATAGTTCATAGAGCTAAGAGACACCAAATAACTTGCTTGCATTATCTGACTTAAATTTATTTGAATCAACTTAAATTTTATTATGTTATCTTAAAGGAGTTCTTGTTTTCTTATTAAATAAAATAGTGCCTCAAGGATGCATCAATGTTTCCTTAAAATACTCTTGTTATTGATTTACTTAGCATGAATGAAGTACTGCAAAATTACGAAAATTGTACCTTTCTTTTGGCTTATTTTTGAAAAACTACTTTTGAAAACATTTGTCCTTTAAGCAAGCTGGATTTTATCATTAATTCTTCATTTTTTAATATTTACTTTAACAAGCTATTCATCTGATGGATAAGTTTTAGGTCATTTCTTGACTTGTATTAAAAAACAATACAGAATTTGAAGACTCAATATTTTCGCTGATGGAGGTGAGATGGTATGGTCTTATAAGGTATGTGAAGTCCCTCAAAACAAAGTCTTAAACTTTTTTTCTCTGACCTATCAGAGATGAGCCTGTAATATATGTGCCACACATTATCTCATTTATGGGCTTACAAGTTTACAAATCCAGGTGATGATGAGCACATACTTAAATGCATTTATACAAGCATGTGCATGCTCTAGTTGTTCTTTTTAATTTCTCAACATACTTATGTACCTATATATAAAATAAAATGCATATGTGCTCAGGACCTGTACCTGGAGTTGTAGAACTGAGAATTTTCTACCAGCTCTCTGCGCATGACACGAGCAGCCTGGCTTCTCGGCTGACCTTCCAAGACCTGTTAACCTGGTCCTGTAATAGACTCAAAATAATTTTTATATAAAGCTCTGTGACATTCGCTCTCTGATCTCACTCTTGTTTACTTTCTCTTGCTCTCTAACACACATACAGACAGAGTCCTGTCTTGGAAATTGCATTAAATAAAAAGAAGTTTCCATGCTATGGATCTAGAAATTTTTCCCAAATGCTCTTCATCTTGCTAATTTAAATAAGTTTTCTTCCTGTACATACTTCTCCTCTATTCTTGAATATGGAAGATTGTACTAGAATCAACCATATATGACAGCATGCTCTTATTTTTAACCCAGCATGAAGGAGGCCCTGAGTTCAATTCCCACTAATACCAAAAGAAAAAAGAAAAAAAAAATTAATTAATAAAATAAAAATCAGCATTCCACAATTAATACATATACTGAAACATCACAAAGTGCTCCATAAATATCTACAGGTTTGATATTATGTGTATGTATCTGTTAAAATAAATCAATTTACAAAATGTCATTAAAATCCTTTTTGTTAAATCTTATGTAGAAATCTATTGCATACAAAAATAAACACAGTTTTTCTTGTGGAAAATAGTTAGGTGCCACTTTTCCTTAGTTTCTTGCTGCACCTCATCCCAGGGTCACTCAGGTAGTTCTAAAGTACAAAATTTCAAAACTCATTTCACTACAGGAAAAAGGAGCAATTTTTGCGTCTGCAAGTTAGATTGCAGCTGAAAACCAGAATTGAGAATATTTATTTGAGATGTGGACATGTGGAGGACATGTGGAGGACATCAAGTTAATATTGGCTGAGTGCAACAACTTTATAAAAAGAAATTTCATAAGACAAAATCCCAAATCTTAAAACAAGGTCAGAAAGGATCTTTCTTCTATTGATACAAGGGTATAGAAAATTTCTCAAACATATTGTTCAGTTTGGAACCCAAGGCTGGATCACTCTAACGATAATGATTTTCAGTATTGCACATTATAAATCCTTAAGTAACTTTAAAGTCAGTATTTAACATCAATCTGTATATTCTATCTTCCACACAAAACAGTATTAAAAATTAAAAGCAGCCAGCAAATTTACAAGCAAAATGTTTTTAATCATCATTCTTAAATTCTGTGCAGTGTGTGTCAATATTAGCCCATAATGATATTGCAATCATTATTTAACAGAAACAAAAGGGAGACAAAGCTCTATTTATTGAGCTTTTATTCCAAGGAAATACACTAGATTGTGTACAATATATTAATTATCAAATGATTCTTTAATTGTATTATAAACATCATTAATCAGCATCTTTATTGCAAAACCTATTTTCATACAACATAAAAACATAGAAAGTTTACCACTAAATTTTAACTTTTATACTCATTAACTTTGATATCTTGTATACATCAAAACCAAATTTAGTGAGGGGTGTTCTAAGATGCATTGTTTTCATGATGTATACACTTAGCAGTGAACTTAGGCTAATTTATTTTCAATAAAGGTGTGACAAATGAAAAGCATTTTGTACTAGTTAAGAAAATATGCTTCAGTCATTAAAAAAACAAATTTCCCCTCTTAACACATATTTTTTCTCTTTCCTGTATAATCATCTATTTATTTAAGTAATGCTGACCTAAGGTTCATATTTCCTGGCAGAAAAAAATAATAATTACTTTGGTACCTGCTGGGAAAACTCCATACAAAGGGCACTAAAACTATCATAAACCATGAATATACAAAGAGAAATAAATTGAAGAAGATGCAACTTACATTTTCATTGATTCCAAGATTTTTAGAGAATGTGGAGGGGAAATGTTAAGCTTTTTCCTTAAGGTGATGAAAAAAATCTATGTTGAATAGTAGTCATTGTAGTAGTAATCTCATTTTAGTAATACTATTTTATTGTAGTGTCTTTCTGTTAATTTATTATCAGCATGGAAATGTTTAAAAGATTTAATTGTCTTTCAGATATTACTTCAGTTGAAAATAAATTACTTGCAATATTTTTCTCTTGAAAAGGATAATTTTTCAATTATTTATTAAAATACAATTAAATATGTTTTTCTTAAAAATTATCTTTGATTTTGGGCATTTCATTTTTCACAAGAACTAAATTATTTATGGAAATTTATGTATTGGTGAGTAGGTGTGGGTGGGTGTTATGAGTGATATATGCAAAGCTAATCTATAATCCTAAAGTTGATTTTCATAAAGTCATTATTATTCCCAATTTGACATTTTCATGTCCAAACCATCTGCCTTTATCTGTGTACCCAGAGAAAGAAATTGTAATATTTTAAGCAACTAAATATGCCAATCATTAGGTATTAAACAGATAAAAAAACGATGCTACCTTACAATTTCAAAATAATAACATTAGAAATTTTTAAATGAACATAAAAGTGAGAAAAATGGTTCTGTTTATTTCTCTTAATATCATTTGCATTTATTTCTAATATTAGGGAATTTTAACTCTTGAAACATTCAGAATTTTTTAAAATAAGTAATTTTATTTTAGGATTTTTATTGTATTTTGTTATCACTTACTGTTTTGGAGGCCAACTTTCATAGTTTGAATTGATGTGAAATTTAAAATAATTTCTTCCTACCTGACAGAATGGTGAAGATTTCATGTGAAAATACAGCCTCTCTTACATTTTAGGGAGACATCAATAGGCCTAACATATATCAGGTACTTATCAGAAGTGTAGAAATAGTAATAAAATAGGAAAGATGTTCTAAGTATTATAAATTCTTGTAAGATGTAAGTTAGAAACCATAGCAATGATGATTATATGTATACATGTATATAATTGACACATTTTAAAATGGATTACTGTCTATCAGACACAAAATAATCCATATAAAAACCTGGATTACACCTACATAAGGGAAATTCTTGAAAGTGAATGTGAAAATTATAATATTCTTTGATGAAAACACTGATAATAATAAGATACATTATGAAATACATAATAGTATTATTTGACTATCAATATTACAAAAATTGTTACAACTGAATTGTTGTGAAAATATGCACCAATCCAATAACCAAACTGCTTTCATAATTCAGTGTCCAATATTTCTAATGCAATGGAGATAACATTTCTGAAATCTGTTAATGCGTTTTTCTTCTCT
Organism: Xerus rutilus; assembly: GCA_028644305.1. Taxonomy (NCBI): domain Eukaryota; kingdom Metazoa; phylum Chordata; class Mammalia; order Rodentia; family Sciuridae; genus Xerus; species Xerus rutilus. Next base: position 9,407,179 of record CM053412.1, on the reverse strand, counting down.
GGATTATTTTGTGTGTGGTTTTCTGTCATCCATTCAGCCAGAGACAACTAATGTTACAGGACATAATGAAATTATTATTGCCGTATTCTTCCAGAAAAATGTAAACTTCTTTAGCTCTTATTTTCCAAAATAGATTTTTAATTTGCAAGAAGGCAATTGCTGTGAAATTCAGAATTTTTTTGTGAAATATTTTTTCCCACCCCAATATTATACATATCAAGAAGCAAATCTGGATATGCTTCTGATGGTGATGGCTGGCTAGCTTTTATTGCACAAAATGCTAAGGATAGCAATTGTAAACTCTAGGTGAAAGATAAAATTCAGCTCTTTGAAAGTCCTGAAAATTAATCAATTCACACAAGAATGGGATACAATGCTATCTTAGGACAAAAGTAAGCATACTATGTGAAAGTGTCATTTTACTTGGGTTGTTCTCTTCAGGCCTCCAATCCCTGAGTGAACCTCCCCTGAAGCTCAGAGAATCCGGAGTACAAAGACCATGTCTAGGCAGGACACACTCAAATTTCACAAGACTAAATAGAAAGAATAAGCTTGTAGAAATTTATATACTTATTTCAAGATTAATTGTTCAGCTAGCAATTAAGATGGTATAATAATATTTAAAAAGATTGGCAAATAGATCCAATGAACAAAATAGTGTTGATAAAATTTATCTGTAATCTAAGTTGATTTACCATTAATGCACTATTATAGTTGGTTAGGAAAATAAAAACTTTTTCAAAAACTGCCTCAAATGGACCAATTATATGAATGGAAAGGAGTTAGTACTAACTTATGTCTTAGTTAAATGATGGGTTAATTGTGAACCTTGAAATCTGAAAATGCTGGTGAAATTGGAGAAGAGAAAATCTTGTAATAATGGATGATAGAGAAGTTTAAGAATGACACAAAAGGAAGTTATTAAGTAAAATATCGATAAATTAGAGCATACTAATATAAAATTTTCTTTTCATCAAATGCATTGTTAAGAGATAAATTTGAAAGCCATAACCTGGACAAATTTTTTGCTGTACATATATCTGATAAAAGTCTCACTTTCAGAAGAGCTGCAGAACTGCTATTTCATAAAAATGGGGTAGTACCTTGACAAATACATTACAGAAGGATATAGGAATGACCACTAAACCCTTCTATCCCCCAACTAAGTTACTCAAAATCATTAAATATCAGAGAAGCACAAAGGAATACCAGTATATATCTATAAGAATGGCTAAAATTTCAGCTTTGGAACAAATGTGAAGTAACTGGAAATCTCTCACATTGCTGTGTACGTTATAAAATATCACAGTTACTTGAGGGAAAAAAAAAGGAGTTTCTTATAAATTTCAGCACATACCTACCCTATGGCTCAGTAATTCTAAATTCCAGGTATTTATCTAAGCAAAGAAAAACATGTGTTCACCAAACTCTGTACTGTGCTGTTTAATTTAATTCACAATTGCTTCAGATTGGAAACCAACCAAATGTTCAACAGTTGAAAAATGGAAAAACAAATGGTCCCATATTCCTACAACTAAATTTTACTCAGCAAGAAATAGCAGAAAACCTTTGCACTGGAGCACAACATAGAGGAATTCCTGGAGAAAGATATTATGGGTCTTTCTAGAGTGATAGAAATGCCAATGTGCTCCAGACTATGGACTTTCATCTCTGCATTTCTGTCCATGTAAAGCTTTACCTCATGTAAACAAATATTGAAGCTTGATCTATTTAAAATGAGGAGTTTAAATATAATATGTGAATGACAGAAAGTCAAAAATTATCAAGTAAATTTACATGTAAAAGAAAGAAATAGGTCCCCATCTTCATTCAGAATGTGACAAACAAGGAGAGAAAGACTGATATATATGTGTGGAGGCCCTTCCCTCTTGCTGTCAGGCATTACTAGGAAGATAATAAATAAGATAGTAAAAAAAAAAGAAAGACAATAAGAATAATTTGTTAAGAAAGTCAGAATGAGACTTGTTTTATACTTTACTAGATTTCACATGGGAATACTCAGGCCACCTTAGACAATATTTTCACTCAAATGTCTGTGCAATCTAAACTCAAATTGTGTACATCAAATATGTCCAGGTTTTTCAGTCTAAATCACATGTCAATAAAACTATAGTAAAATAGGTGGTGGAGAATATGCTAGTTCTCCAAAGAGAGAATAATTTCCCTGCCATCTCCAGGGAGATTCCATGTAACCAGCAAGTAGTAGGGAGCACCGTGAGATGTTCCTGGGTGATTCTGAACAATTCTCTGGTGATAACGAGGTTGTCCATGGAGCTGCCATGGAATGATATAATACAATGCTTCAAATGTATCTCTAAAGGAAGAAGGCAGCACGGACTCCCAAGAAGTTGGACAGAACAGAGCTGACTTTCACCAGCCGAGGATTTGAACATGGAAAGCTAGAGCTGCTATGCAGGGCATGGCATCCAGAAAGATCTTTGGCCCCCAAGTCCTTATGGATTTGGCCTATTAGTAATTAAGCTCTATTATCATCCATTTTCTAAGAAAGATTAATATTTATATTTTATTATAATTACACTGATGGTAAAGAAAGATCATTTTCTCATATATGACTAACAGATGTCAATTCTGCTAATTTCTCAGAATTCTTCATTTCAACAGCTGAAAATCCGGTAAACAAAGTAGATCATACACGTGCAGAAATGACACATTTAATCCCATATCTATATAGAAAAGTAGAGAAAATAAGCTAAAATTTTTGTTTGAGGACAAATTGTGAGTGAAGGGAAGAGAATGGAGCCAACATCTATTAGGTGCTTACTGTATGCAAGGAATTATGATATCATTTTTCATTTTATATTCCATGCTACATTCCATAGATAATTTAAAGTTGTCTAAAAGAGAATGAGAAATAACATAAATAACTGTGAACAAAATGATAAAATAGCAGAGCAATAACATATGGAATTGAAATAGAAAGTCGTAATAAGAGTTTTACACTAAGATGCTGGAAATTGTTCCTTCTAAGTGATGCTTCAAATAAAAACAAAATGTCCACCTGGTGAATAATAATTTTGTCATTATCCCTAAGGAGAAAAATATACTGTTCCATAGGGAGAATCATAGATTTTCTCTGAGCTAAGACATAAAATACTTTCCTCTATGTCAAGTTAAACAATGTCTAGAGCATTAAATGGTGTACAGAATTACAAGGCTATGTATTGAATAATCAATCACTCAGTGGTAGCTGAGGGCAAATCCTGGACATATAAAGTGAATGCAAACCCATTGATTTACACAGATAATGATGTTTAAAGAGATTCAATATAGCAGGAAAGGCACAGATTTAGGGCTATAAGTGACAAAAATTACCAGGTACTAACATTTATGCATGCATTCAATCATTTATTTCTATAATATCTATTACTTGTCAAACACTATAAAATGCACTAAGGACATAATAAACACAAAATGTAGGGTAACTTTTTGCTTTACTGAGTTTCCAAACTAGTAGACCCCAATAGATAGATAGAAACTAGTCAGTGGACTGGAATTAATTAAGTAGGACACTGTTCTAGATGAGAGAATTAGGAATGAATAGTAGTGTCTGGGTCCCAAATCAATGAATGTGGATTTGGTTAGGATCATAATTTCTCAAAAATTTTCAAATGATAGGAAGAAACAGAACAAAATCTGGTAGAACTGAAACATATGTGAGATGAAAAACCAGCACACATTCAAAACAAAGAAAGATCTTTCCAGTATGTCTTTTTATTTTGGCTATGGTTTAGGATAGCCATAGTCCTGGCTTTACGAGGACGTTTCTGGCCTAATAAACATAGTTGCTATCACTCTCAAAGTATTTGGAAAATGAATTATATAATTGCATAGTTAATTTTCTTGTACTAGAAATTTTTTTGCTCCTATTCATTATTATTGAATTTTTCTGTAATATTCTTGAAAGTCTAGATTCCCACAAATATCAAGTAATGGATAACGAAGGAATCTATGCATGCATAGTTGATTCCAGCTATATTCCAAGTCTGATGGCTCAAGCTTGAACTTAAGACCTTAAGGTCTTTTTGAAAAATTTTAAAAATTAGTGTATTAAATCTTTTACCAATTTACATCTCCTACATACTAATTGAGAGTTAAAAAGACAAAATACCAAATAAATAAATAAGCATTCAAAATTCTAAGGTCGGGTTCCTGTACAAATCTATTTCATGAAATATTCAAATTAAGAGTAAATATTAAACTAATTATATTCTTTCCAAACTTATTGATGCCAGTGGAAAATGTTTCTATTAGAGCAAGAGGGAAAATGTGTCTTGCAGTATCACAGAAATTCAACAGACAAGTATTAGCACTTATCTAACACTATAGTTATAGTTCTCAATAAAATTTAAGTAGGTTCTGTCAAAATTTAAAGAAATAGTAGTTTCTCTAAAAATATATATCAATGCAAAATCTGATGGTAAGAGAAAGTCTCAGATATATCCCAATATTACTGTAATAAGATTAGTTGCACATTTCTCACTGAAAATTATTTTGAAGCTATTCTGATTAACTTTTGGATTCCATAAATATTCTTGAATAAACTAGAAAACAAAAGTATTTGTGAACAGCTCACTCATCTTAGGAGATAATAAATAATCTCCTGTCCCCATTTCTGATAGAATATTTAAGGTAATTTCATTGTATTTTGTTTTGTTTTAATAAGTTGTAAAAGTAATTGAACTTATAATGCATGGCAAATTCAGACTAGCATAATAATATAATGAATTTTGTAGAGTTATATAAAGTTGTGAATTGAGTATTAAATTTATTATGAGATTAAAGTGGATAAAATTTAGCAGGTAGATGTGTTGGCTTGGAAGAATAATCTCTTACCAAAAAAAATCAAGGATTTCTTCAAGAACAGGCTTCAAGGCCACAGTCTGGCATTTCCCCTTCTTTTTGTCATACTACCAAAACTAGACTGACCTACATGCACTAAAACTCAAACCCAGGCTCATAAGTAGGGATTATAATAAGTAGCAATTTCAGTGATACTAGACGGAGACAAAGGCTTGAAGCATATTTTTTGTGAGATCATGCTCCAGGAAAAATTAAATTTCAGTGAAATTGAGACTGAAATGGTCCCCAATCAGGTCATCCAATGGGGAACTTCAAAATTCCCCATTTGTTTTTTGAATCTTCTTGCTACTGACGCAGTTACAGTGTTCTTTTTTTCTTGTTTGTCTTACTGTATTCCATTATTAAAATGGAGCAAAGGGGATAATCAGTGTATAAATATCTGATTTGAAAGCTACTCCACTATGGGATTATAAAATTGGTTCCAAAGGCCACCTCTAACTCTTGCGAGGTGCTCTATGTGCTTGGCTTACTCCAACAATATAGCAGTAATGGGCATTGCTCCTCATGTAACCGTGTCATTAAAAACCAAAGCACATCAGGTCTCTGTCCTACATGTATCAGAACAAATTTTGGTCAGATATAAAACAGAATAATTTCAAAGTAGAAGGACCTTAAAATCTTAATTGCTTAGAATTATTTCTGTTATTCTAGACAGAATATATATCATGTTTAAATTCTCTAATTTTCATCACAAATGTATCTGAGGGATTTTCTCTGGATGGCTGCTAGCTAAGGAGTTATTGTCAGAAGCATACGGACATATCTATGGAATTTAAGCTCCATTCTGCCTCTTCCAATAATCTAAGACAGACCTGTTCCAGGAATCTGTAGTGTGGGTCATTATCTGCTTTCAAAATGAATGCGAAGTCAGTGTGCATATATTCTGGGATCACATGAAATCTCTGTTCATATCACTCATATTCTTTAACCTTTTGGATTTTGGCCATCTTTCTCTAGGAATGGATTCATATCTCATGACATTAGAGTCTGATTTTATTTCAGAACTGTTATATCTTTTTCTGGGGAAATTTCAAATTCATACATTTTGAGTAAAGCTTTACATTCTCTCAAAATTTTATTTTTATTTTTCAGATATACTTTTTACTCTATGGTTAGGTATACCAGTTCTTTTATGGTCAGAATGCAGCAATTAGGCACAAATTAAATTCTTTCCATCTTCCACATGGGAACCCATGTCTTCCAGTAAATGCCAGCATATGTATCAGAGATTTCCTTGAATGTTATCTTAACACACATTAATAGTTTTTGTTAGAATATGTAGGCAGCAATTCCTGAGTGTATCTTTTAAGAAATGGAGAATAATAAGAATAATGCACACCCCACTTTGATGTTTGTAGTGAAGAATTGCAAAAACTGGTTTTTGAATGGAGCAAAAACTTTATCTTCCCTAAAATTTCATAGATGCCCTCTAGTTCATAAAACACCTGACATTCCTTTATTGTGAGTGCTGGGATCAAGCACAAGGCACTGCACACATTCAGTGTGCAGATGAGGAAACAGGCTCAGGAGCAGTGAGAGAACTACTGTCTGGTATTGTCAGCTTTCTGTTACTGTGACCAAAATACCTGAAAAGGACAACTTAGAGGAGAAAAGATTAAATTTGACTCCCATTTCAAAGGTCTCAGTCTATGGTTGGCTGACTCCATTACAGAAATATCATGGACGAAAGGTACAGCAAATATTATCTGCTCATCTCATGGAAGCCAGGAAGCAAAGAAAGGTGTGGCGGGGGGGGGGGGAGAAAGAGAGAGAGAGAGACTGAATGACTGAGTGGTTGGGAACATATTATAAATTTCCCAAGGTCATACCCTGTGACCTACTTCTTCTACCATGCCCCACCTCCCTATAATTACCACCCAGGAATCCATTTAATCCATTTAGGAATGAATTAAATCAATTAATCTATTGATATGTTACAACCCTCATGATCAAATTATTGCCTAAAATCTCACCTCTGACCTTCAGTGTATTGGGAATCATACTCTCAATATATGAATTTTCGGGGAGGAGAATTCTAGATCAAAGCATGATGTATATTTTCTTTATTAACTCTTGAACTTGAAGAGCAATAGCTTCACAGCAGAACCTAAGCCAACAGCAGTTGATTACCATTAAGTGAAGTGAAGAATCTAGGCAGACTCTCGAGGAATGAGCTTAGATTCAGAGAAGGTCTTTTTCAAGAACCACTGGAGAAAAGGAACTGTACAGAATTCCACTTCTAAAACTATTAATGGAGGAGAAAACTCATTTCTGCCTCCACAAGTTGATGGAACTCCAGCCACTAACTATTGCCTGGGGGTCAAGGCTAATGACTGAATGGTATAAATATGTGAGTTCACTACTTTGAACTGAGACAGCACCTATGCCTTGTAGAACCCATATTTGAAAGATAACAGTGTTTCTATTTTAAACATCATTTGTGATATGATATAAACTTCTATAATATTTCTTTTCATATTTATGGTTTATTAATAGGCCATAAGTCTTATTAATCAAATAAGATTCCAATATCCACCCTCATTTGAACTAAACCAGTAGATCAGGAATGTGTCAAAGGAATCTGAATTTTAGCAAGTTTCTCACATAAATCTGAGAAATATTTTTTTTCTGCTGCTAAGGATTGGGCCCAGGGTTGCACACAGGCTAAGCACATACTCTACCACAGAGCTTCACAAGCATGTGAGAATGAATTAACATCAGGGATATTTTTAAATAAAAACCAGCATCTATGTAAGTATTTCTCATGTTTTACATTAAAATATGACTCAAAGCCAATATAACATGAATGTTTAATCTGTATGAGATATTGTTTTTCATTATTTGAGTAGATTTCTTCCCATGTTGTAGACAACACTCTTAAAATAAAAAGTCAATATGAGAGAAAGCAAAGCCATTTGAGCCCTGATCACATACCATGAAACATCCAGAAAGGCATCCTCCTTACACTACTTGGTGAGGAGGCTAAATTATACATTGTATGCAATTATATACACATCTATATGTAACATTTATCTTCTCAGTATGAAAGGAAATGCGTTTGTCCACTCTGCCTAAGTCTGTCTTGGGTGGTAGAAAACCTGAGGGGAATAAAGCCTGGCAAGGGAGTTCTGCAAGTGAGGTCATGATGGAAGAGTGATAAAGGAGAAAATGACACTTCACCTGGGTGGGATGAAAGTTGTATAAACCTGTTCTCTACATATAGACCAGGGTAATGTTAGGATGCCTAATGCATTACCATTAAAAATCTGTAAGTTTCTATTATCCAGACTTCTCTAGTCAGATGAAAAACCAGTCATCTGGCTGTTTATTAAAATGACTAATTTCATTTGCCATTCCTGAATTTCTAAATCAGAGCATGTGGACACATGGCTCAGAAATCAGTCTTTTTAACCAATACCTAGGTACCATTTGTGATTAGAAAAGCTTGTGTAGAATATATACCTTAATCATGAAAATTTAAACAGGCATGCATTGGCCCTATCAGACATAATAAAATATGAAGTAATAAAAATGTGCTTATTCTTTCAGACTTTTAATGAACGGATATTTCCCAAGGATCTATTCAAAACACTTATGTGCACAAAAGTTCAAAGTTAATGATTGTGTCTCTGCAATTCCAGCAGAGTGATGCCTGAAGCTTTATGGGCATGTCTGATGCAGAGTTCAGTGTGCAGAATCACCAAGCACCAAGTCCACGTGGGACTTCAACAGTCTCTGCTGGTCCCATGTAACACCAATAACTCTATTCAGACCAGAAGTATGCAATTGCAGAGTTGGAAACATAATCAAGTAAAGCATGCCCTTTGAGCAAGATAAGGTTAATCCTGTGGTCTAAATTATTTTTAATGATGTTTTACAAATAATTGGAAGACATTTAAAAATCCAAGGGAAGGATTATTTTACTTAAACTCTAAATCCTATGGCAATTATAACTGAATCTAGAGGAAAAATACATTGTTAGAACAGGTACTTTAATACAGGTGGGACAAATCAGATCAATGCCAAACCAGGCATCCATGACTGCTTCTAGATTCCTCATCTAGGAATATTGTAGCATTACTTCTATTTTTAAAAAAAGTAAGACAAAAGAAACTAGCTCCAGTTTTAACACAAGGACATTGTTTAAATCAGGGTTTGTTTATTTTTTGGTTTTTGCCCTGTGACCAAAGACCGGACACCCAACAAAAACTATTTTAGAGGAAGAAAAGTTTATTTGGCACTCATGATTTCAGAGGTCCCAGTCCATAGATAGCCAACCACATTGTGCTGTGTCCAAGGTGAGGTGGAACATCATGGCAGAAGGATTGGGTGGAGAGCTCAGGCCATGGCAACAAGCAAGGAGAGAGAGGGCTTCACTCACCAGGGACAAAGTATACATCCCATTGACCCATCTCCTGCAGCCATATCCTACCTGCCTACAGTTACCATCCAGTTAATCTCTATCAGTGGATTAATCCAGTGGCTAGGTTACAACTCTCATAATCTGATCATGTCACATCTGAAAGTTCTTGCATTGTCTCACAAATGAGTTTTTGGGGGAAACTTCATGTGTAAGTCATAAGAGAGGGATTGACTAGAAGTATTATGCTGATGAATAAGTTAAAAAGATATTTAAATGTTCCCATCTATGCAGTATTAATCACTTTATACTTGAGTGTATGTTAATCCAATGTCTAGGAAATGACATTTAATTATCCTTTCTTAAAAAATTTCCTGCAAACTAATGAAAAAAAGGGAATAGATATGTAACTAGTTGGGTAGATAACACACAAGTAGATAGATGGAATATGAATTATTTTTACATTTTTCCACCTTCTGAGGTAGGATTTTTTTAGGATTATATGTTTAATTAAGATTATCATTTTTGGATAAAACTTTAAAAATATTTTAACAAAAGACTAAGTCTGAAAATACACCTTATGCCTTAATAAAAGAAGTGCTTTGTTTCTTTGTTTTCATCTTTTAGCTCATGGACATGCTGCTAAGGATTTTGAGAAGAGAAAATTGATTAGTTCAGAACCCAAAGGCAGTTTTTATTTTTCCTTTCTTTGACATTTTTAAAGGAATAATTTCCAGAAATGCATGAAGACTTTAGGGAAGGATTAATTGTTTCTTGTTATATCCTGGCATCCACTGTCCCCCTTTTTCTTCTCCAGGTTTATTTAGAGGAAAAATAAAGTTCATTCATTCTCATTGATCATTCAGTAATACAATTTGGGAACATTGCTTTTCTCATATTCATTGGAAATGAGATCTTAGTTTAGGATGGCTGTTTCCATTCATTTTGCCTGTGGAGGATCTGATTTCAAAGTTTAGGAAGTGCTTTATGCATCATGAATGATGAATATGCAATAGACAAAAATGTTGCCAGGAGATAATTTAACTCACCTGGATAGTGACATATGACAACATAGTTCACACAATTTGAGTTTGTATCATGTGAATCACAGATAAATAAAATAATAACAAAAAGATAAAATTCTCCTTTTAGAAAAAAAATACATCCTACTCATTTTTTTCATATATTGTTCTAAGGCAGTAAACATGTTCCTTTTTGACCAGTATCATACTTGCTCAAAAATATTAATCAAATGTGAATCAATACTAAAAAATTATTTGTATTTCTTTTTAGGAACTGAAGGAGATACTTTTGGACTTCAGTTAGATGTCCTTTTATTTGATTTAGCAGAATATTTTCTTGAGTGCAGTGAATATCACACAAGAGCAATAAAACCATGTATCTAGAAAGCATTATGAGTGGCTGCAACTCAGCAACTGTGGTACATGCGATGTCCCTGCAGGATGGATTTTAAGGTCTTGTTACATTTAAACACCTGTGTAAAATGATCTTGGTTTGCAGTTACAGAGGGCTCATTTACATTTTAATGTGGACAGTACCATTCTGGATGCCACTGGGCCCTATTTGGAGAAGTTCAAGGACACTCCCCAGGAGTCTCTTGACATATTACAAGTTAGGTTTGTAGTGAATGCAGGTAAAGTGAAGGCACTGTGGTTTACATCCTAAAATGTAAATGTGAAGCAACCCTGGCTCTTATTACTTTATTATACTGTCTGAATCTCTGTAAAATTCAGCAGAATATGAGAGGAGTGAATGCAGATTGATCTGATGTGCCACTAACTTCATAGGTATAAAGGAAATTGCTGTTTGTTTCACATTAGTATTAGTTTTCTTTTACTAGTTGGGTTCTTTTTATGATTTAGGGAAAAATTAAATAAATAAAAATAAATAAATAAATAAATGCTCAGTATTGAAAGCCCTAGAACAGTCTGTCTGAACCACAAAGTATGGAGAGCAACTTTGTTATATTGTTCAGATTCTTTATTGGAGGTTTTATGGAATTTTTTGGAATATAATGAATAAATCACATATTCTTTATTTCTTTTGATATTTTTGCCCTTGATACACTATAATTTTAAAATTTGATAATTAATTATATAAATATAGCTCAATAAATATAATAAATATTGTGTTCTACATTCAGCAATTTAGAAGGAATAAAGAATATTTAGTAACTTGTAAACAGTGTTTACAAGTTAGCTACAAATACTAGGGAAAATACTAATCACAGTGAGAGTGTGTTATTTCTTTTTTTAAATCTATTTCCAATGTAAGGAGACTGTCCTAGGGCCCTTTTATTCTACTGGGACAACATGCTAGGATTAAAACATTTTTTCTGGTATTAAAATTTTTTAAGGTAACGTTCTACTCAACCACCACTGTATTATATATCCACATGTTCTTATTTAAGTTAGTTTTCTACATATATAAGTGGTATAATTAGGAAAAATTCTTCAGCAAATTATATATTCTATGTTATTTCAATTTAAAAATATTTTCCTAGTTTTAAGTAATATCATTCCATTACAAATAGGCTAAAATATTTTATACCCAGAGAGGAAATACTCTCCTAATATACTAATTTTGTTTCTAAATATTACATCAAAACAACATGTAAAAGTATGTTTCTTCTATTAATCTATCATCTTTTTCTCTCTTTAACCTCTTTTCTACTCCTTTTACCCTGTTAGTGTATAATGACCTGTACATCTATGTAATTTGCCTGAAAATAGCTGTCAACATGCTATTCCTACATATCCATTTAATTAATTTTTTTCCTACCTTACAGAAGCAATGTATCTGAGTGAATTCCTGAATTCTAAAATAACATGATGTGTTACAAAGAGAAATCCATAAACATGGTCTCCCATGACTCCTCCTAGGCCTTTCTGATTTTGTCCATCCTCCCCATGAAGCAGGAGTCTGTGTGGGCTCATATTTTTATTTCCATTAATGTTAATAAAATGCAAAAACCCAAGTTAACATACTTTTTCAGAATCTCATTTCTTGCCACTGTTCACCGCATACTTCTTACTACAAATACCTGAAAATACTGATCATGAATAAAAAGTTGGCCACATGCCAGTCACGCTGAAATGACTCTTCTGTATGCTCTAGGAAAATGTTTTCAACTAATAACAGGGGGAAGTAATTGGTGGGTGGACACCATGCTTTCTTTTTCTTTGTTAAGGAGAAATGTCAGGCCTATTCCAACCTCACTGCCAAAGCTCATCAGTAGGAACTGTGAAAACTCACCGCAGGAGCTGATGCTTCAGTAGTCCATGCGATGCTCACTGAGAGCACAGTGTGCGCTGTTTCGCTTATCCACCTGTCTTGCTTCCCACTGCTGTGACACACTCCTGGAATTATGATCCAGACAAACCATGTGCAATGGAATCCTTGTGTGAAGGGAAAGCTTCGAAAGAGAAGGAAGCCAAGACCTAAGTCTTCCAAAATCTATCTGCTCCCAGTCTTAGACCTCTTTTGCTCCTACTTGTCTTTGTCCAGTTCATAATAACCCTTGTATTTCTCTAGAACGATATATTCTTTCCCTATTTAGTATTTTTATACATGCCGCCTCCCTTTCCTAACATGTTCTTTAAGTTCTGGGTCATTTCCCATTGGAGTGAATAACTCCCAATTATCTGTCACATCTCAGCATAAAAATTCTTTCCAATTAACCAATTGTCAATTTTTTACAAGGCTATACTAATATCTATTTGCAGAATACATAAAAACATATAACTGGCATTTTAAAAATAGCTTATTGATCAAGAATATGTATACAAAAACGAGGTTTAAGAAATTAATCTATTTTAAAGTTTGTTATATCCAGAGTTAATAATGCTTGTAGAAAAATTATTATTTTCAATAGGTAGTGGGTTATAAAATGATGTAGCTGCTTGGAGGACAATTTGAATTTAAAATGTAGATACTTTATAATTTAACAAATGTGTGTATCTGCAGTAAGAGGTGTATAAAAGGAAGTCAATTTCATCTTCATTTGAAGTAATAAAAAGATTGCAAAAATATATACCTACTATGGATTGGGTACAGAATTTATCCCAAAGACTGATGTACTGGGAGCTTGGACCACAGGTTGGCAGCTTGAGAGATGGTGGACCTGCTAAGAGGTGGAGCATGGTGGGTTATGCCTAGGCTTTTAAGAAGGATTCATGCTTTTATCTCAGGAGTGCATTATTCTCCCTCTTGGTCCAACAATAGCTGCTTGTTATAAGACAGCCTGACAATAGATGGGATGAGGGCAAACAGAAGTAGAAAGAGATTGAAGATATCCCTAAAAATGATTCTTCAGATTCATCTGCAGTTTCTGAATCAACTATTAATTGAGACCATTCAAATAGTTCTTACATAATTGTGAATTCACTCTTTGGAGAATTAAAATAACTAGAGTATGTCTCATACTTCATTTGTGTACCCCAAATCCCTTGTATTTCTGTTTTCATTATACTGATCACATTTTTTACACATTTGGTCTATATCTATTTTCCATGCCAGATTAACAAAATTTATGAGGACTAGCCTCCTACCATCTCATTCACTGCTTCCTGACCAACCACATGCACTGTGTTCAATATAAAATATATGAATAAAAAAGAAAAAGGCTGTTCCAGTCCATAAGTTGTTCACACAATAGCTACGGACAGAGGGAATAATATACTACTATCATCCATACCATGACATTTCTGATCCCACAATATTCTCTTTATTGTCAATTACTTAGAAGCTCATTGTATATTTATATTATATTTACAAGCATTTCAGTATATGTTTAGACATACTGTACATAGAATAAATCTTAAAATAACATATGCTTATGTTAAATGCATTAAAATCTATTATTATCTAAGTTCACACATATATAGGTGCAATTTTGTTTAAAATAAAAATAATTATATCCTTCATTCTTTTCAGAGTATGCATTCATTATATTATGAATAGCTCCTAGATAATTTCAATGTTCAGACCTTTGTAAACCAGTTTATAATTCTTTCTCTTCTCTTTTAGATATATTTTATATGCATTTTTTCCTTTTACTTCTCTTTTCTGACTAGCACAATAAATATATTTGCAAATATATGTATGTATGTGTATATATGATTTTATGATAGTTTGGATGGAGATGTGTTAATTTAAAATGCATTATAGAGTTATAAAGGAATTGATTTTTCACATATATCTGGTTGAGAAGAAAATACATGCAAATTATAGACAATTTCAAAGGCATAGTAATTTAATTCAGTCTCCATTTTCTAATGTCTCTAGAATATCCTGTGTCTGAGTACTTATTATACATAAGGTTACATGTCACTTATATTTTGTTTTGCAATATCTTTATCACTGCAATATGTAGTAAATAAAGTTTTCTCTTTGGGACATATTACATAAAATGACATTTTATAAAAATTAAAATGCATTTAAGTAACTGATAATTTATCAAAAATAAATAAAGAACATGCTTTTGTTAGTATATATCCTTGTGATGGAAACATGAAATATTTTCAATGACAACTTCCTCCAAAGCTCAATTGTGTACTGTGAAATCTAAAGTTCCAGAACATAAAATCTAATGAAAAAAGGGAAATACAAAGGGAGAAAATAAATAGAGGAAATATTAAATATATTTGACATATAATAATTAATAATATAATAATAATATAATAATACATACATATAATAATATAATAATTCAAAATTGTCATAAAATCAAGTTAATCCTACGTTATGGATAAATTTTTCTTTTTTTAGTAATTACCAATTTTTGAAAGTTAACAATTTTTGCTTAATTATTAATTTGCATATGACAATACTTTATTTGAACTACTTTGCTCTTGTTTGTGATAAAATGTTGTCAGTCACACCATAAATGATTGAGCTAGGGTACTGGTTTTTGTTCTGCTTAGATAGTTCATGACATTTAATAACAGTCTCCTAGGATCATCTAATATGCTAATCCAACAGTTATTTTAACAAAACAGCTAGACAATTCTCACATTTTCTATTAAAATTATTTCTAATAGACAAGGAACAATAACAAATAATCATGAATGGTATTCTCTGTTGGAGCTATCAGAGTCATTGGACAAATTTGTGGAAATATTGTCTAATTTCATAAATCTACAATCTTAAAAATGAATCACAAAATTCTCTGATTTAGTTCTTAAAATTAAACTAATATATATCATAAGACACAGGAGATTTTGAAATACTATATAAAATATGAAGATCAGATTATTAAAACTATACAGTTTCTGTGTTTGTAAGTAAAGATTATTTTGGAAAATTAAACTTTGAAGGGGAAATTGTGCCTTGTGTTTCAGTTAAACAATATCCCCAACTGCCCTTTATATTTTGAAAATAAACTTTTAACTAGTAATGTGTACAGAAATGGAAAGTTGAAAACACTGCTTACTTGCATAGATGACCTCTAATTAGAAAAATATGCCAAATGTATTTGTAAATAAAAAGTATTATAAATGCAAATGTTGTGAGAAAACAATTTCAATATATTAAAGGAAAAAAGAATACATGACTAAAGCTTTATGCAGAAAAGATATGAGCTGCTTTCTGTCTATATATTACCATGTCATTTTTTTTACCTTAATTACTCTAGTATCCTTGTGGCCCAGGACATTTTCATTTGAATTTCAACAGAATTCTCCTAACTAGTCATTTCCAGTGTATATAACCCCCAACAGTTTATTCTGAACATAATATCTCACACATTTCTTCCAAATTAAGCCATGCCAATCATTTGTTTAAAATATTATATTTACTATACTCCTAAAGTTAATGAAAAAAAAACTTAAAAATACTTGCAAAGTTCTTCAAATCTATATACGTCATTTGTTGTATCTTCTATGAACTCATCACACTCTATTCCACACAAATCCACAAATATTTTTTATTTTCTATTGTGGCACCTTTCAATCTTTTTCTTCTTTCAGTGTGAACCGTTCTTTCACCACTTTGATCCAGCCCTCCAAGTGCTTATAATCTGTTACCTTCTCAGTGAGTCCTACCTTCACTACTACGTACAGACATTCTTCAACTTAAGATGGGTTACATCCTAATAAACTCACCACAAGTTAAAAATATCATAAATAAAAATGAATTTAATACATATAACCTACCAAACATCGTAACTTAGCCCCACAGTTGTCACCCATGTGACCCTGTGGCTTTTGAGAGGTTGAGGCTAACCATTGCCAAACATCACAAGGCAATCCTATCTCCTATCAATAGCCTGGGAAGAGATGAAAATTTATAATGTGAAGTACAGGTTGTGCTGAATGCATGGAGCTTTTTCATCATCATAAAGGCATAAAAAATTAAAAGAAAAATCACTGAAAGTGAAGGAATCTTCTATATTTAAAATCACAGCCCACATTCCACATGTACATTATTTTTCTCTCTGTTTTAAACAGCATTATTTATTTACATCCTAATAACACTATATAAATTGCACCCATAGAGCTCTAGAGAAAGCTCTATGAAAGCAGTGATATTATTTCTTTTGTTCATTGATACCTGGCCCAGTTCCTGACAAACAGTAGATCATCAATAATTATTTGTAAAAATATTGAATGAAAAGTAAAGATCGGGAAGAAGGAAAGATGGAGAGGAGGAAAGAATAAAGGTAAGTGGGTGATGGGATTGATGAATAATCAAATAATGAAAAGGTTGAGACATATGTTTAAATTGAATTAAGTATTATACAATGTATATAAGTATCAAAATACCACAGCGTACTCCATATGTATCTAAAATTTTATAATTTTATGTCAGCTAAAAATAAATTTAATAAAAGATAAAATTTCAAAAGAAATAATGGAAAGGAAGGAAGATAGAAGAACTTCCAGATCAGGAGAAAAGAATAATAAAACTAGGGAGAAAGAGACAATGTCAACGTTGTATGAAACCACCCATGAGAATGGCTTAGATATTGCACTCCATGTATGAGAACTATTGTAGGAGACAGGAATGACAAGATGCCCCAGGCCAGGCTAATGTGGGTTCAGAAGAGTTTAAGTTCTGTGTGGTAGACAGAAGACCAAATGTATCAATTGGACAAAGCATATTTTCAGAGTAGCTGGCTACATAGATAAATAATAAAGAGCTGCATACATATATGGATGAAGACAAAGAGAAGGACTATAGCAAAAGAGGAAGTAGCTCAAATAAGTAAATGAAAAGAATGTTTTTCTTATTTTTGATACACTCTTCATTACTTGCTAAATTAATATGGTTTTGTGAAAATATCACTGTCATATGTACACATTATGGTTTAGACCTGGAATGTCCCCTCGAAAGCTCCTATGTTGAATGCACAGTCCTCGTATGTTGAATGCACAGGCTCTTGATTGGACATAGACTTCATGAAATGGCTGATTCCACTGAGAATGGATGAACTACTTGCAGGACCTCACTGAGGGAACCATGATGTTCTGCCGTATCTCAGGTCCAGAGCAATGGAGTTAGCTGACCATGGACTGAATTGTTTAAAATCATGAACCCAAAAATGTTTTTCCTCTTTTATGTCAGATACTTTGATAGCAGTAATGAAAAACTAACACAGCACACAGGGTAATATTGAAAATGGAAATCATCAGACAATTGTAATCTAATATAAAGTAGAAGTTGAAACAAAAAAAATACATATAGTTAATACTTTTATATAGATGTTAAATAGAGGACTTTTCGCATTGTCGATAGCCTTAGAAAGGATTTATTGTTGTTTTTGTTTTTCAATTTTATAGTTAGGAGCAGAAGTCTTTCTTTCTTCTGTTATTTCCACAGCTCCTTCATTCTTACAGCTTGCTTCCATTAGAGGTAAATAGAATCTAATTAAGGCTTTCTCCAAGTCTGATTTTCATTATTGTTCACTTATAGCCAATATTCTGATGATTTGCTCTTAACTTTTCTTCTCATACTAATTAAGGAAAAATTTGCTTTAAAGTTGAAATTCTTTGAATGACCTAAGAACAGCAAAACAGTGGACTCCAGTGCTAATTTCATTTAAATCTTGTATTCATTTCCTTAGATTAGTTTCTAAGTTTCTAGGTAGTTTTGTCATTTTTACAATCACAGAGTCCATAATCTCTAATCATATGACTATATCATTAAAGTATGTGCAAAATATAAGAAAGATCAATATACTGTTGACATTTTTAAAAATTATATTTATTTTTGTTTTCTTGCCACTTTACTATTCTACTTTATCCCATTATTCAAGAAGATCCATTATTTTTATCTTAATAAAATAAAGGATTCATTGACAACTAAAAATATTTTTAAGAAGAAATGGCTAGAGTTTCTGTTTTCATTTATATAAGTGCTACATTTAATGTTGGAGTCACATTTTTAATTTCAATCATTCATCAGATACTTATTGAGTGTCTC
Source organism: Xerus rutilus (assembly GCA_028644305.1). Lineage (NCBI taxonomy): Eukaryota > Metazoa > Chordata > Mammalia > Rodentia > Sciuridae > Xerus > Xerus rutilus. The sequence continues at coordinate 9,388,473 of CM053412.1, read as the reverse complement.
TCTCTAGACATTTTTCTTGGTGTTGGAGATAATGTTGTGAACAAGATTTATAAGAAATTGTGTGCTTCTAAGGAGTATAATGTATGGGTGAGCCAAACAACAAAAAAGACAAGAAATGATTGTAATGTCAGATAGTGAGAAAGGAGAAGATTAAGTGAAATAATGCAGAGATTGTGTGGGTAATGTCAGCCAACTTCCATTGAACATTCAGAAAAGCCTGAGTGAGGTGAATGACATCTGGTTAGGAGAAAGAAAGAGGTGGAAAAATTGAGGGGAGGAGGAAAGGAAGAGCTCAGGAAAGCAAGATCTGAAAATCTGGGACAAGAGGTCCAGTGAGAAAAATTTGCGAGTGTGAATTTCTGATTTTAAGTTGGAGCTGTGCTTTGATAATGGTAGAAAGGCTGAGGAGAACAATGTGGTCAAAGGGGGAAGTCAGGGCTTGCTTGCTTGGAACATTTTCAGCTATGATATAGAGTTAGAATTTTATTCTCTGAGCAAAATATAGCCATCAGGAACTTTCAGGCTGGTGAGGTATTGGGGTTTCTTTTGGGGTAGGACTTTTCTTAATGCAGCATTTTGAGTGGACCTCAGGAGTCAAATACTAAATAAGAAGGACCAGAAAGAACAGTCTGAGCAACTTCCCAACCCCACACATAGTGACAAATTGGAAGAGGTAGTAAACTCTAGACATGGACAGAGATGAACATATTTTGACCTGGCTAAAAATGTAAACCTTGAAAACAGGAGAATAATTTAATATTTCACTACCAATGATTAAACACTCTATGGGTACTTTCTGTGAATCTTTGAAGAATATTTAAAGCAACTTTAAGAGGTGAGTATATTCACATTCCTTTCAGAATAAAGAGACATATCTTGAAATACTTAGAAAATTGTCCCCCCAATCACCCACGTAATAAGAGTTGGTACTCTGATTTGCACACAGATTTGTCACACTGCTGCTTGTGCACTTCCTTTATAATAGCCATATTGGACAGTAAGCAGACAGAGATTAGCCTCCATGATAAGGCCACATAGAGGTGGGCTCCTCCATAGTAGAAATTGCTTAATGATGATTGGTTGCGCAGAACTTAATGATGATGTCACCAGTATCTTGACCTGGATGCTAAATTTCCCCTGCTTGGTTTCTCTACCTTATGACACATCCTAGATTCTGAAACGCTTGCAATCTTGTACTAAACATGTGTAACTTGCCTTCTGAGGCAAACTTTCATGGTTAAACTCATTTGAGGGTCTTCTAAATTCATGGTATCTACCATCCTCCTTCATATTCATGCAACTATGTTAGCCTGTCACTACTTTCAATATTTCTATACCCACCTACCATATAGATTTATTTCCAAAATATAGAAGTTGCACACATATAAATTTAGCTAATTGTTCTACTGTATTTTGATGATTTTTCAGTGTCACATACTTTTCTCTGTGATACTTTCAAAAATCTTCTCTTTAAACCATTTACTATTTGACAATATAACAAAACATAAAGTGCTAAATTACATGTATTTAATCGATCTCTCGATTTGTTTCCTATCTCTGTGTGACTATCAGCTAAATCTATCTTATCTAATTAAAGTATAAATTCCTGACTACAGGGACCAAGTTTTTTATCTCTTCTAAAAGCAACTGAAATAATGCTGTCTCAACAACAGGTGGTAAATAATAGTTGTTGATGAGGACATCAGAGAAATATAAACAAGAGTAGAAGTATAAGAAAGTGTGGGTATTTCTTGTTTTGTACTGTGACCAAAAGACATGAAAGAACATTTAGAGGAGGGGAAGTTTATTTGGGGGCTCACAGTTTCAGAGGTCTCAGTTCATAAATGGCTGATTCTGTTGCTCTGTGCCCCAGAAGAGGCAGAATATCATGGTGGAAGTGTATGGTGGAGCAAAGTAGATCAGGACATGGAACCAGGAAGCAGATACAAAATGCACACCCAAAAGGCACACCTCCTCAATGACCCACCTTCTCCAGCCACACACTACCTGTCTATAGTTACCACCCAGTAAATCCCTATCAGTGGATTAATGCAGTGATTTTGTTAAGGTGCTTATAACCCAATTATTTCACCTTTAAACCTTCTTACATTGTTTCACACATGAACTATTTGGGAGACACCTAATATCGAAACCACAATACTAGGGCATTATAAATAGTATACTATCACATATATAATTTGAGGCTTGTCATTGCTGATACTTTTCTTGGACATTGTGAAAACATGCATTTTTACCATAAATATCTTAATCATTTCACCTTCTGTTTGTTTTTCTATTTTGTCATTTCTTTTAAGTTTAATTTAAACTAGTTAAGTGAAAGAAATTTAAAAAAATGAAATACAACTCCCTAGAAAGGGTTTTTATGTAGAAAAATCATTATTTTCTTTGCCCAGAATACTTCAGATTGTATTCTGCAACAGTAAAACCTTGGCTTAGGGAAATATACTTGACCTCTTAGCCTATTGTTTTGGACAGAAATTATATCCAATTCATCAGTTTTAATGTCAAAATGATAAATTGATGGCAGCAGTGGCTTTCTCTTCCAGAGAAATGTCATTTACTTTTCCCATAGTCAGTTCCTCTATAGTTCTAAATATTTAGATGACATTTCCAAAAACAATGCAAATGTTCATTTAATGAGCATGTCAATTGCTAGCGAAAGCCATTGGAAGTTTGCATATATTGGAAGAGGAAAACAGGTCTGTTTGTTTCTAATGTCAACATACCAATTAATTAATTCAAAGTCATTTTAGCTTTGAAAACGAATATACTTTCATTACCCTTTTCAGTGCTGAGACTTCCCTAGGGGCATGCAAAAGGGCAAAGGCATAACTCCCTCAGTGAAGTCCAGAGCCAGTCGGCTGTTTTGTTCAATGATATTCGGCCTCTGAGTTTGCTAACCTAATGCATTCTTTACTTGGTCAAGGGAGACTGGCAGTGCCGTCTGTCTGTTTCTTTGGATAGAGCTCACATCTAGTAGTACATCATGCCCAAAGTCGCCTACACAAGCCACTCAGTTGTTCAACATGTAAAAGGCATAGCCAGCATACCTACTGCTACCAATTTTTTCATTCTCTTCATTTCGACACTCATTTCTGCTCCTGGTTTTTGGTCTTTCTTCTTCCTCTCACTTGTGCACAAAACTCAGATCACTTTGGATAAAGTGATTTCAGATTTCATATGGGGAAAACTTAATTTGTTTTCTTTTTAACAGGAAACAAGATTAGTTACTTTGTCATAATCAACAATTGGAATCTGGTGCTCTTAGTATTTCCCCACTTTCTGTTAAGTTCAACTACAAAGTCTATCTTTGATATAGAAAATTCTTATAGAAAAAGAAGTACTAGGAGTAGCTATGGACATGTAAATATTAAAGTTACCCTTAATGAATACGTAAAATGAAAATATATATTTTTCCCTAAAGACTTAGGTATTAATAATTTTTGTGACTATCTAATTATAGTGCCAAGGTTACTTTAAGTGCATTATGCTGACATGTACTAAACTGCTCTCTCTTTAACATGTATGCAATAGAGACACACCCACACAATGCTGCATTACTTCTACACTGATTTTGACTTAAGGGCACTCTGTTCGGACTTAGGGCAAAATGTGCTCAACGGAGGCAAATGCACTCAACTCTTTTCAGAGGGTTGTTTGAATGTGTAGATTATAAAATATGAATGTTTCTAAATTCTATGCCTGTGGCATTAATTCGTGCTTTGTGAGTTTTTCAAACAACTGGACTTTTGCTACAATTTTCCATTAAAGAAAAGTGAGGGAGATGTTAGTTATGAATTGCTGGAAAAATGTAATTTTAAAATTCTTGATTGTGTGATTTAGCAGTGTTACGTGCGTATACAAAACAGTGTAATTACCATAGAGCTTGGTCAGTGAAAGTTAAGGGGAGCATTGGAGAGGTAAGCCATATGATATTTGACTTATAAGCTTCAACAGCCCATCAGCTACTACACGACTTTTATTAAATTCTTAAGTACCAAGTAGAGTTAATTTAAGGGACTCATCATCAGTAGCACAGGCAAAATATTTTGCTTCCTAATGTTCAGTGATTTGTAATATTCACACACTGGAATATTTAATTCCCAAGCAATATCATGTCATCTTGACTATGTTTATTCGCATCATTTATTTTACTAATTCAGTGATGGTATTGACCACATGCCAAGGTCAATGGTTTCTAAAATGAGTATTAAAGTGATTTGTAGTTCTTAAATTATAAGTTTTTGTTTTCACTTGAGTGTTTGGAACAGAATTTGAGATGACTTTACAATTCAAAACCTTTTCATTTCTGGAAAGAGGGACACTAAAATTATATTTTTTCAGACAAAAAGCTTTTAACGGATATTTTTTAAAAGTGTAACAGAAAATAGTATAAGTAATTCTCTTATTTTCATCTTCCAAATTCAGCAACTATTACCATTTGGCTATAATCATTCATGCTTTCCCATACTCTCCTGTTTTCCCATTAAGAATTAGTTCTACATGTACAGAAATACCATAAAACTTAATATACAAGAATAGTCCCTTATTCATGCAGATGCAAGACAAAATAATGACTTCAAGTGAAAACTGCAAATCATAAAACAGGGAACTTATTTTAATTTCTTAAATACAGATAGATGTATATTAAACATGTTATGAAACTGCCAAAGAATTTCCTTAAATGTTTTGCCATTTCAAATTCCCACTTGTAATGATTTCAAGCTGTTCCACCTCCTGGCAGGTATTTGATCTTTTCAGTTTTAAGTATTCTAATAGTTGTGTAGTGATATGCAGGGAAGCCTTCATGTGCCTTCTTATGAGATCACAAAGCAAATGTCCCTGGAACCTTGTGTTTGGGTTAGTGAACAGTTTTTACAATCTGTGTATGCTCTTTAATGTTGACATGATGTTGAGTCTGTTTTGTTGTTGTTGTTGTTGTTTGTTTGTTTTGGTACCAGGGATTGAACTAAGGGTACTCGACCACTGAGCCACATCCCCAGCCCTATTTTGTGTTTTATGTAGAGACAGGGTCTCACTGAGTTGCTTAGAGCCTTGCTGTTGCTGAGGTTGGCTTTGAACTCTCTATTCTCCTGTCTCAGCCTCCCAAAGTGCTGGGATTACAGGCATTCGCCACCGTGCCCGGCTTCCTTTTTAGTTTTTACTTTGTGCACTCTGCAACTCTGTACTACATGACTATATATTTGATGATCAAAGTATTTAAGATAACATGAAAGCTTAGTCATGACGGGATTCCTCTGTGTTTCATATTACTTGTTGTGATGCTTATTTTCTATCTTTCCCTGCTAGTTTTTGCAGAGCATGTCTTTTTTGATCCTTTCAACTTATATACAAAATGAATTTCTCCTTGTTTTCCATTTCTGCCTTTATCTCTTTTAAAAATTTAATATGGTTATAGTGATTACACATTTCCTTAAATATTGTGGTTCAAATATCAATATCATTTGAGGTCAAAAATTTAATCTAATATGAATTTCACTCATTCAATGTTTATATTCCTTATTATTATAGTAAAGCAATCACCTGTTTTTCTTTATTTCCTTTTCCTCTCCCTCTTCTGTTCTTCCTTAAACAGCAGAATAAAAGTAAATTTCTTGCACAAAGGATAGTTTTGGGTCATCCTTGCTAATTTTAATGTCAATTAATGAAATGCTTAGATAATTTATACTTTATGTAATTATTACATTTGCATTTAAACCAACTATTTTCTGGTTATTTTCTCTGTTTGCTATCTGCTCTTCATTCCCTTTTTTATTTTTCGACATGTTTTTACCTTATTAATAATGTTAGTATTTACTTTCACCTCCATTATTATCTTATTATGTAGGTTCAGTTTAGAATATATTTATAGTTGTCCTAAAGCTTACAATATACATCTTTACTTATCAGAGTCTCCCTTCAAATTATATTATATACTGCTAACTTCTCCATCATCGGTTCTGTTATGTATTTTAGAAATATATCACCCACAAAGACAATAATTTGGTAGAATTGTTGTTTTAGGCAATTAGTTATCTTTAAGAACAATTTTTAAAAACGTAAAAGACTTTCTGTTTACCATTTTGAGAATCTTCATTTCTTGTGTACATCCAAGTACCTTCTCAGTGCTCTGTTGCTTCAGTTTGCAAAGCTCTTTACCATTTCTATGGCATAGATAGACCAGCAGTGGACTGTCTCCACTTTTATTTAAGTAACTAAAATTTTTATTTACCTGGACTTTTAAAGTATTCTAGTGTACAGTATTATAAATGAATAGTAATATAATTTGTTACACTAAATGTCAAACCATAAACTTCTGAGTTTTATTTTTTAACAAGAAAACCTCTGCATTCTTATTTTCTTTCTTTATGTGTCTGTCACTCTTTGAGTTTGTACAGTCTTTGGTCATTTTTAAGAATTTTCTCTTTATTTTTGGTTTTCAGGATTCTGACTTTGTGGTGTGTGTGTGTGTGTGTGTGTGTGTGTGTGTGTGTGTGTGTGTTTATTTGCATTCTGCTTGAGATTCTTTAGTTTGGGATGTATGTAGAGAACTTACTATCTAATATCTCTTGAAAAACATTTTCCTTGTATTACATCTTTTTTCTTCTTCTGGTATTTTACCTATACATATGCAAGAGCACATCTTTCTATCTTTTTTTTTAACCCACATTTTCCTCTTTGAGTCTTGTTTGAGTAATAGCTAATAACTTTATTACCCCTTCTTCAAATCTTCCAGTTTGTTCTTTTTATAGCTGTTTAAATTGTTCTGTTGAGTTCATCAATGGAATTTCCTTTATCTAATATTATTATTTAATGTCTCTAGAATTTTTTTTGAATCTTTCTTAATACCCCCTTCTTTTTGAAGAAAATCTTTATCTATTTATCCATATTAACCTTATTTTTATTAGCTATCTTAAGTTTGTTTATTTTTTTGGTTTTTTTTTGTTGTTGTTGTTTTTGTTTTTTTATTTGGTGGGGTACATAAAATTAAACCCAGGAGCACTTAACTACTGACATCCCTAGCCCGTATTTGTTTGTTTGGTTGGTTGATTTTCTTTTTCTCTGCTTTTTTTTTTTTTGAGACAAATTCTCACTAAATTCCTTCAGTCTTTGCTAAGTTGCTGAGGCTGGCTTCAAACTTGTGATCCTCCGGTCTCAGTATCCTGAGCTGCAGGGATTACAGGCATGTGCCACAAAACCTGGCTACCTTAAGATTTTAATGGTAATGATTTGAAACTAAGGAATGTGTCACTTTATTTCCAGATAGTTTTAGATCTAATTCATACAATTATGATCAGAAAGTGTACTCTGGATTATTTCAAAACTTAAACATTAAGACTTATTCTGTGGCTCACAATAATATTTTGTATTTCAGGCACACTTGGAATGAATGTATATTGTGCAATTATTGATTTACGACATGTAGTAAATTAAATTTGTATGTTCCCTTTGCCAAGAAACATTGGATTCAACCAGACCCTAATCAATTTTGTACTTTAGTTCATAATATAGGGCAGCTAGGTTTAATAAACATAAATACATAGTACAAGGAAGTCTACTATTGAATTTCAAATAAGCAATAGATAATTGTTTAGCATAGGTATGGCTCATACAATATCAGAGTATTTACATACTAAAAATAGTGTGTTATTTATTCAGAAATTTGAATTTACCCAAGTGTTGTGTATCTTACCTGACATACCTACATAGGAGAAACAGCAGATACAGGTCTGGCACTGTTTTGGTGGAGGCTTGAATTAAAAAATACACATCATCAGTAAACTGGTATGGAGAGAGAGTTATAAATGTTTAGAATTATTATGTTAGTAATGTACCTTCCTTTAAATCTAAAATGAATAACAGTTAAAATTACATTATTATACAAGCAAACAATAGAGGTGGATTAAGGAATGTTGAGGAAAATGAAAAGAGTTTAGCTATTAGCACAGAGAAAAAATATTATAAAAGCAGTAAAGTGAACAGAGACTATTTACCAAAATTAGCATTGGGAAGATATGAAGAATATTATTGGCTCAGGTATTTGTTAACAAATTATAGACACTAACGAAAGTGAGTTAGTAGTATATACTGAATATAAAAATAATAGGGAAACCCCAAGGGGACTTTACAATCAGGATATGATGAATATAGTTTTAAACATTGAAATTGTGAAGACTGATGGCAGAATAGTGGGAAAGAGGAAGCCTGGACTCAGGAAAACCTGGTTGTGGGTGCTGCCTGGCAGTGAAGTGCTGGGTCAGACTCACAGACTAGCACAGACCATGCAGGAGCCCTGGACTTGCTTCCTGTCCTACATTCTGCCATGCTTTTAAGCCATGGTCATGCTACCCTAATTCTGTTTCATAATATACCTGTTTTTTATCCTGAATGTCCATTTTCAACTCTTCTGACCTTTATATTTTCTTTCTTTCGTTTTTCTTTTTTTTTTTTTTGGTACTGGAGATTGACCTCAGGGGCACTCGACCACTGAGCCACATCCCCAGCCCTATTTTGTGTTTTATGTAGAGACAGGGTCTCACTGAGTTGCTTAGCGCCTCACCGTTGCTGAGGCTGGTGTTGTCTATATTTTCTTAAGTTCATGCAATTCTTAACCTATTGAGTCTCCTAAAATCAATGTCTTAGTATTCAGTATTTAAGCATATGTTTAAATTTAAATCACTTCAGTGTTATATTTCATAAGAAAATAAATAAATTTTATAACTTCTTTTAAATTTAAGCAACATGTTTTCCTTTTGTGTGGAAAGGAAATACATTGATGACATTCTAAGCATCTGTGAAGATTTTCCCCATGTAAGACCATCTATTTCACATTCTCTAACAATGTGCCAACAACATTCATCTTATTCTCTCATTCACTTGGTAACATGCTACTTTTACAGTAAAATATGCTTTTATTCTACCTTAAATCAAAATGGTCCCTTAAAAGAGAAAGCTTAAATTTAAGTCATCTTTCAAGTTTTATTATTTAGTGTGAAGTTAGAATTATAAACATATAGAATAGCAAACAGCCTTTTTATGTCAGCAAATCAGCAAATCTGTACATGTCAAGTTACAAAATTTGTCAGGTTTTTGTTTCATCTTGCTTCTTTGTTGCTAATAATATAATACCACACACTGGGAAAGATAGAAGGGAAAGAAAATTATTTTGGCTATTGATTCTAGTCCAATACCAAGGGACGGCATCTGGCGATGGCCTTTTTGCTGGCTTCTTTGATGATAGAGAGGGCCTGTGTGTTCTGGTCTGTCCTCCTGTTCTTAGAAATTCAACATTCTAATTCATGGGGTTCCACTCTAATGACTTTATCTAATCCAAATTATCCCTCAAAGTCCCAACTCTAAACATATCTGTATCAATCCCATTCTCTTAATGCTTTACAATGGGAATGGGGATTAAATTTCAGCATGTGTTTTCAGAGAGGACAAACCACATTCAAACCATAACAAGTACCCTTGAAAATGACTAATTTAAGAGCATATATTTCTCTTGTCTTTAAAATGCAACTTATGTCAACTTTTCCTAACCCTAAATATACCATAGGACTTTCCCCACAAATTTTACCTTTGGCTTATTAAACAATCTTTGACCATTTTTCTGATGTTTCTTCCTCTGTCCATTTTCACTGGACACCTTTCATGATAAATTCCAGATAAAAAATGTAATTTTTGGGATTATGAACTCCAATCTTTGATCTTGACCCTCACTTTTTCCTCAAACTTCGTATTTACAGATACAAATAATAATGATGTCATTTAAGGATGCCAAATAGATATCACACATTAAATATGTAAAATCAAGCTCTTGATTTTTCATCATAAAATATATATTCCTAGTGTTCTTTGTCATCAATAGGTGGTAAACAGTGAGAGCCCAAACTTTTCTTCTAAATCACTCAATATGCATGCCCATTTTCTGTTCACCATAGTACTAAAGCTCATGGGAGCTGGGAAACGACAAAAGAAAAATGTACCCAAATTGGAAGGGAAAGTTCTCCATAGATGGTAACATAATGTCTCATTCCAAAAGGCTGGATGTTTTCCCTATATGATCAGGAGAAAGAGAAGCTTATCTGTTCTAAACACTTGTATTCAGCATCATATTGGAATTACAGGGTAATTAGAAAAGAGGAAAAAATAATAGCCATCCATATTGACAAAGAAGAAATAAAATTATGTCTAGTCTCAGATGACATAATCCTCTATGTACAAATTCCTAGGAAATACAATAAGAACTATTAGAATCAATAATCAAATTTAGCAAGGCTGGAGAGTACAAAATCAGTTGTATTTCTGTACATTTTCAATGGATGGTGTGTAAACAACAGTAAGCTGGCAATCTCATTTTAAAATAGCACTAAGAACAAAGGCCAACATCTGAGGGAATGCCCTTTCTGAGGCGTTTCTGAACTCATCTTTTTACCTTAATTATGTGTAAAAACCATGCAAAACTATTTTCAGTGCTAAATTGAAGTTTAAGTTTTCTTGCACATATTCTTAATCTTTTCTGAAATATTTTTCCTATCCCTCTTACCTAAGTGTCTTCACAACTTTCTGTGCAACAATTTTTCCTGAAACCCTTACCTGAACATCTGATTTCCAGGCTTAATTATCTTTTTATTTTTTATTCTGTTTCAAAACATTTTCTTCACAATGATTTTTTTTTTTTTTTTGGTATGAAGAATTGAATTCAGGGGTACTCGACCACTGAGCCACATCCCCAGCTCTATGTAGCTACAGGGTCTCTTTTTTTTTTTTTTTTTTTTTTTTTTTTGCTTCTTCACATTTCCAATTTGATAATTCATTTCATGATAGGTTAAATCCTGCATATTGGTCAACACTGAAACTTTTCTGCATAATTCATAATCTGGCATAGAATAAGTAGGTGGAAAACATGCAAAAAATAATTTCTGTAGTCTTGTGTAATTCTCTACAAACCTATCCAAGTGATTGGATTGATTAAGTCTATTGAATCATCTGTTTTACTAGTTATAACCAATTTGGTTCCCAGTGCCTGCTTCTGGGCCTGCTACGTAGAATGTGTTCAATAAATGTTTGATATACATCAAGAAATGACTGGATACTATTTGTAGCTTTCAATCATAGCCTATTGATTAAGATTCAAATCCTTGTTTCAAAAGTTAGTAATTTTACAAACACGTTCTTCCTAAGGTTCACAAAAATAAGTATAAATTAGGAAAATAAACTTACTATGAAGAAAAAGTAAAATAATAAATTAGATAGTACATTTTTATTACCTGATTAGTGCTCACTAATTGTGAAGTATTGTTAAAGAAAAAGACAGAACTTTTACCTAAGAAATGTTTGTTAACTGTGAAATATTTATTGAGGAAAAATGTTTCAGAAACATTAAGACTAATGCAAAACAACAGGTAACATTTACTAACAGGAGAAAATGTCCCTCATTCACACATGGAAGACAACTTTTGGTTATTTGCAAACTACCTGGTAATAAGGTTGTGTGAACTTGATTAATTAAGTCTTCCCAACACAGGTTAAATGTCTCATTACTATGGAAAATGTTCTCATAAAAATTAATAACTTGTGCAATTTAAAAAATATGTACCTCACTATTAAATGACAAGTCTTATTGAAAATGAGATTTTTTTATGGTAAATGCATTATTCTCAGCCCAAAACTGTCAGATAAATAAGACTGAAAGTGTCCTCAATAAAATTTGCAAATGAGGATGTCTACTAGTTTGTAATGAATGAATTTTTTTTTTAAGTAGGAATGGTATAATTTCAAATTTCAACAAGTTAAGGAAAATTGAAGGCAATTTAAAGGAAATCAACTCATTTTTTTCAGTTAATGATTTGAAAATAGTTTTGAATGAGCCCAATTGACAAAGACATATTTTGCCAATTAGTAAGTGCATTACAGGTAGAAATGATTATTCAGCATAGTTTTGAATGTGGCCTTAAGCAAATATTAGGATCATAGTTTAATATAGAGAAATTGTAGTGCTGGGTTGGAACACTTATGTAATTGACTTTGATTAGAATCATCTCTCTAAATCTCACCTAAAAACTTTTCCTAATGAATAGATGGGGGAGTTGGAAAAATTAAAAATGGAAAAGCACAGCCTATTTTAAAAGCAAATTTTCTTTTCTATATAAAGCCCTATAATTAATTCCTTCTAATTTTTTTATTATTAAAATTTCTTTCAGCTCTAAATTCAGGATAGAGGTAGTTATTTATATTTTAAGATTGGAAACTCAGAGATAACAAATAATGTTTTACAGATGTCTGACTCTCAACAATTTAAGAGTGTTACATTTGGTTTTAGAAGTTGTTATACAAGGATATGGTGATTGGAGGCAGAATGTCTAAGGATCAAATCTAAGCTCTCAAACATTCTAGGGGAAGATATTGGGTAAATTTATTATTTAATGAGCTTATTATTTAATAGTCTATTGCATTTATATACAATTGAGATAGTAGGTTCATTTTTTTAGTAACATTTAAATAATCAAACACATGTAAAAATTCTAGAACATAGAAATGCCTGTGAACTAAACTGTTTTTCAATCACAAAGCAGTAAATGATGAATAACCACTGTGCACGAAAGGGTTAGATACAGTAGACCTTTAGAGTGGTGCTAACACTTGATGAGATGCCTGAATGACAGGAGGTGGTGTCTAGCTTAAGTCTGAAATAGCATGCAGGTGGCCTTTTCTCTTTTGTTCAGTATTACGGTTCTGCATTTTTAACTTTTTCTAGAATGTTTAGTCCATTCACATTTAATGTAAATATTGCAGGTTTAGTTTAAAGGCCACCATTTAGTTATGTGTCCTATTTTTCCTCTCCCATCTTTGCTCCTTTGTTCCTCTTTCATGCTTTCCTTCCGGGTAATTGAATACTCTTTACCACACATGTTCTTCCCATTGCTGACTTTTTAAACTCAGTCTGCTTGTGTTAAACATACTTGCCCCAGACAAGTTTCCATTATGCATTTTTAAGCTGTAGACAAGTAGTTGCTGTGAACAAGTTAACATTAGGCATTTTAAACTTGTAGTGGTATCTAGCAAACAAAACGTTTAGAAACAATATAGGTAGACCCAGAGAGTGTGAAAGGAAAGATATGTAAAGATATATCATGTATACAATTGTTACAGTCACTTTTATAGATCTTGTTAACTGATTCCCAAATACAGGCTGTCTGTGAATCTGCACCCACTACCTATGATCATACTCCTGACTAGGAGTCCAATTTTTATGCCACTATTCCTTCTCCATAGTTTTAAAATTATATTTTATATTTTTGGACCCACATTTCCAGCCTCTGGTAACCACCACTCTACTCTGTTTCCAAGAGATCAACCTTTTCAGACTCTGCATGAGTGAGATCTTGTATATCTCATGGATGGAATTATTTTTCTTGCCTGGCTTATTTTGTTCACATATTGAAATCCAACTATATCCATGTTGTTGCAAATGGCAGAGTTTGATTTAGCTGAATAGTATTCATTTGTGTATATAATCTACTTTTTTATATGTATCACTTATTGATGGGCATATGTTTTTATTTTTTATTTTTTTGTATCTTGGTTATTGGAAGGAGAATTGTCCTTTGATCTAAAGTAACTAAGCCAAATTTGTCACACGTTGCTGATTTTCATGACCAGTTCAAATGATGTAAAATCTATCATACTCACCTGTTTAGCTGGGGTTGGGAGGATGGGAGCACACCTAGGCAGGAAGGCTGCAGATGTTTGCTGTTCTTAACCAAAGATAGAGACATTTTCCATGAATAAATGCTTCTCATTTTTTTTCCAGAGTACTAAATGGTTTTTGGACAATTTTATCAAATTTTTTACTTGCTTTTGTGATGACAACTCATAGGCATTGTTAGTTCTCTTAGATGAATATTCCTTTTTTTCTTTTTTTTTCTCAAAATGGGCATTTCTTTCCTGTGTTGGAGCACCAGTATGGTGAGCACAGGTGCATATTTCCATATATGGGTCTTTCACATGTTGTAAAAATTTTTTTTTTTTTGGTACTGGGGATTGAACTCAGGGGCTCTCGACCACTGAGCCACATCCTCAGCCCTATTTTGTGTTTTATGTAGAGACAGGTCTCACTAAGTTGCTTAGCACCTCACCATTGCTGAGACTGGCTTTGAACTCGCGATTCTCCTGTCTCAGCCTCCATAAGTGCTGGGATTACAGGCTTGAGCCACCACGCCCGGCTTACATGTTGTAAATTTTTAAAAGTGTAAGCAATAATGATTCACTCAGAACAAGTTTAGTGGTATTTTAATGATCTTTAAAAAATCTGGATATTTTTATTCCTTAGTGTAAGTTAACATTTACTTTTCCATAAATGAATTATTTTATTTGAGATAAGATATATATTAAATATACAACATTAATTATGATTAAAAGTTTCATTCTTTGAACTTAAGAGATGATAGTTATAGGAATAGTTTATTTTGACATTTTTATGAATGAAAAAGAAAAATTCAGAATGAGAGAATCAACTTCTGATGTACAGGAGCTAAATTATCCATTATAAGTTTCCATGTTGCCCAAATCTTTCTCAATTTTTTTATTTCTAAAACTGAAGACACTATTTTCTTCTTAATTACCTAAAATAATAAAAATAAACAAATTATTCAATAATGAATACTGAAAACCATAACTTTTTATAATTTAGTCATTGAAATTGTACTAAAGTCCAATTTATTAGCAGTACAATAATAAATGATTCTTTCATTTTTTTGTTACTTTTCTAGTTCATTTGGTCTTGACAGTGATTATTTAAGTAATTCCTTATATGTGGAAAACTTTAAATTTGAATACATGAAAACAAATTAATTATAGTTCTGAACTTGATATCTACAGCAAATGTTTACTTTTTGAGAGATATTTTTTGTGTGTTTGTATGTATGTGTAGCATTATATCATTAATAAATACATTTTAGAAAACTCAGTTAATAGTTAATGCTTTCATGTTTGGGAGAGTTCAATAATATCACTGATATATTTAGGACAGGTTATGAAATTAAGATTACCCATGTATATCTATAATGAGGAAAGAGGATAACCAATCAATATAGATTATATAAGTTACAGCAATACATATGTCAAAATCCATGTTCCATACACCAAATCAAACCTTAGTATGAAAACCTCCAAAATTACTTAAATACCACAGCAAGAAATATCTGCGAACTGTGGTGTAAATTGAGTCACCATGGAAACTTTAACATTTATGTTGTTCAGAAGAACTGTGTAAATTGTGGTCTGGCATCTCATGCAAAACAGATTTCAGAAATGACAGAAACATATGTTTCTTTATATACTGAGAAATCTAAGTTTGTTTTCCTATTGTGCCAGTACCAGGTATTAAAAAATATATGATAATGTATACTAGATGTTAATTGGCAGAAGTTATTTTAAGCTCTTTTGTCTATGTTAAAATCGCAATTTAATTTTTCTTGACATTACACAGATGAAGTATTCTTTGCATAATTTTTATACAAATCCATACTGCAATGACCAACAAGAAAACCACTGCTTTTAATCAGTGAATGGAGTTTACAACTAGAACTTCTCTATGCATTCTAAACATGGCAGCACCATCATCTACTGACATGAATTACTTAAAAGAACTACTTGGGATTTCAAATAATCAAAAATAATTTTACATTACTCCTGAATTATAAATTATAGCTCAGTTCTCTCCAAAGACACATTGTGTGTGTATATACTGTAGGCAAAAATAAATATATGAAACATACTAAGATTCCTTGACTCAACATTTCCATTTTATAAAAACTGCGTGTAATCAATGCTTTTACTGATAAGGTTTGGAATAGAAATTAGTGTCTATCAATTAGATGTGCTTATAGAGGCATAGAAGGCAGACGCAAGGAAGGAGATGAGCACTGTGGGCCTCCTGGCAATTTGTCTAGCTAGCTCATGGCTTCCTTTTAGCAGTTTCTAAGGCTCTTTTCCTGATGAAATTTATGTTCTGGATTTGATACAGCAGTGCTGTAAAGGGCAGCCTCTTTGTATAGCTCGTGGGATTTGGGATTGTATCTTTGGGGACACATTCTCCAGCCTAGTAGTATTTAGAGTCTACCTTGATATAGGATCTGAGAGTGCCATACAATTCTGGGAATAATTCTAAGATGTGTGAGCTAGAACACGATTTTCCAACTTGCAACAGATTTCAAAAGCTTCATAAAATCTGTTTTGAATATCGTTTTCAGATGTGACCTAGTTTGATGGTTCTTCCAGTGAATTCAGATTAATAACATTTATTGTAAATCATTAATTCTACTATCCCTTAAAGAAAATGCAAAAATTGCCCTTAGAGTGGATAGCTTAAAGATAATATTGATGTAGAAAATTTTATGTTTTCCATAGGAAAACATTTTTAAATTTGGGCTTTTCTATTATGATAAATTTTAGTGAACTTACTTCCTATGATGCCTACATTTGGATAAGGGTTCCTTTAGGAAATAGTATTTACAGATGAAAACCAATAAGTAGATAGTATTTTGAGTTGCACTTATAGATAATTTAGAGCAAAATATAATATATTTATTTTGATCTCCCTATATTACTTATATCATTCTAATTTAAATGTCTAGTCACTCAGCACTGATTTCTTGTCACTCTATAATTACTGACAACTTTACTAATTTGTAAAGAAGTGCATACTATTGTACTATATCAACTTTTAAAATTATATTTAGAGAAATGTGAACTCCAAAAGAAATATATATAAAATTTCCTTTTGGTGATCATTTTTAAGACCAAATTTGAAACTTTGGTTTATAGTTTTTGTTATCTTACCCTTAAATATATGTAGTTTGAAGTGAATTCATTTTTTACCCACTATTCACTTATTAGATATCCAAGAAATAACTATTTTAAAGCAAGTCCTTCTCATTGCTATTCTTAAGAACTACAAAGAAGACATTCAGAATTTTGCTGGAGCATAGTATTTTATATTTTTCATTAAAAATCTTATTGTCTATTAATATGAATATCTTATTTGGGGGAAAACTTTCAAGTTTTCTTGCATTTTCTATCTCACATGATGAAATACTAGGATTGTAGGTTCAGATTTCTTTACAATTTATATCTACTGCTCTATTTCTGTAGGTCCCTTTGTATCACTGATAAATGTCAAAAAAATTATTCTCTAAGGCCATTGTACCATTCCTATCAGTGTATACCAACATAATTGGACATGAAAAGATACATATCAATGAAAGAGAATAAAAATAGAACTGAAATAATAGATTATTGTTCATGCTTGAGATATGTCCTAGATTTGACACATGCTCAGTATTTCTTATGCTTTAATATAGTATTGCATCTTTTTAAAATAATGCAATTTCCTTTTAGAAAATGGACAGATTGTTTTTCCTGTAAGTCCTTAGGGTAAGCAAATGAGAAATACAGTCTGAGAAATTATGACTATAATTTGTCACTTACATCAAACATCAATGTTAAGTCAAATATATTAAATTCTAGCATTTCACTATTGACTCATAATCTTGCAATTTTATTATGTGAAGCATTATGTCTACCATTTTACAACTCTCTTGTTATATGATTATATTAATTAAAGCATGGATGTATGAGTGCATATTTATAAGGATTATTTATTTTCTGTATTATCTAAAAATATGAAGAATGCATTTTGGTCTTATTTAGCATCTTTTATCCAGAGCTCATTAGAGCATCAACCCATAAATAAAAAATAAAACAAATAATATTTATGACTTATGTATGGAAGACAGTGTGCTAAATTCTGTAGGTATAATATAAGTAAACTAGATAGTTCTTATTCCACAAAGGTTTAATCTACTAAGGTTTGACACTCTTTTCAATTAACAGTCCTTTGTTTATAATTTCCAATTAAATTGGAAAATGTAAAATAATATTTGATATTTATACTTCTGAGTTAAAAAATGAATGAAGTGAATCCATTCATACTTCTGCATGGACAAAGAACAAACAAAATGCAAGACATTTTTTAATAGTGTAGACAACAGGCAATGATGAATATAAACCTTCAGAGCTGGGAGGCAAGGTAGGTGAGTCCTATTCCTTGCTTGGCATCGTGAGAGACTATGTGATAGAGGAGTACTGCTGATGAATGTGTTCCCCAGGTTCATATGTTGGAAACATCATCCCCATTGAACAGGGAAAGGAGGTGGCACTTGATGCAAAGCAATTAGCTCATAAGGACCTGAATCAATTGGTGCACTTATCACAAAGTGGGTGAGTCTTCTTGATAGCGGGTTTTTATAAAATTGATTTTGGCTCCCTCTTGCTGCTTTACTCCCATCCTCTCTTGCCTTTTGTCCTTCTGCCATGGAATGATGCAGCACACAGTCCCTCACCAGATGCTGGTGCCATGCTCTTGAACTTTTCAGCATCCAGAACGCCGAGTCCAATATGCTTTTGTTTATTATAAATTAACTACTCTCACTCTATTATAGCAACAGAGAACAGACTGAGACAGAGTAAAATTACAGAATTGATAAAAAATGAGCAGGAAGAAGAAAAAGCCTCACATTCACAGAATACAGCATTATAAAGGAGAGAGCTGCATAGGGAGAAAAATTCTGAGACCTGTGTAGGAATCTACAAAGAATTCATAAGAGTATAACTGGTGCATGCATGTGCAAAATGCCTCATGGGGAAAAATCATCAGAGAGGATTAAAAGTAGCTATTCTCCCTTATGATATGTGGTAGAACATGTTCCCCTCTAAACAGACAAAAGAATCTCAGAATTCACAGGTCACTGAGCATAGGATTCAGAGTATTTTACTTCAGTGGGAGGAGCAGTTAGCCTGAAACTAAACGTGGCAGTGTTCCAACTTAGAGTATATGAAAAGCAAGACCCAAAAGAATCACACTCCTTCTAGTGGTGGAGCTGAACACCAAGAATAAGTTCACTAATATATATAAGAACAATAATATGCAACAGCCTACATGGCAAACTTGGTCTATTGTCTAGTGAAAAATTAACTGGCATAGAAAGAATAAAAATATATAATCCATTATAAGGTTAAAAATTCAAGTAATTAAAATTGAACCTAAACATACACATACTTTCAATTAAACAGAATAGAAAATGAACCTAGTTGTATTAGTAGGACTTTTGATATGTATAATACACATATGAAAGATGACCTGAAAACATAAGGACTACAGGAGAGAGTGGCCGGCAGCACAGGACAGACAGGAGAAGGTACAGAGGGTAGGGGAAAGGAGGATTGGCATGATCAACACTTGACATAGGCACGTAAGGAAATATAGCAGGGAAACCCATTAATGTGTATAATTAATATGGGTCAGTAATTAAAAAAAGAAAGTGAAATTCTAAATAAAAAGACTACAGTGTTTGTGATTAATAATACAATGGTTGGGATTAATGGCAGAATCAGTATCTTCTTTAAAAGGATAGAGAAAAATGACTTATAACATGAAAAGAGTATCATTTAACTGTGGATAATTTCTAGAAGTCTATTGCCTGTGTCAGTAGAGTTCCTGAAGAAGAGAAAGAGGAGTGGTATAGAAATATTAGAGTAAATAATGTTCAAAAGTTTTTTTAACTTGATAAGAGCTATGAATTCACAGACTGGAGTTCAACAGTCCATAAGACACATAAAGAAAATTAAATCAATGGCATCAAAATTCAGTTGCTCAAAAGCTGAGATAAGGAGAAAAATCTTTAAAGCATCCAGACATAAAAGACATGTTATCCACAGAAGAACAGATATGGAAATGAGTGTAGGTTTCTTGTTGGGAAAAAACAAATGCAAGAGAGAGGAGGAAGATCTTTAAAAAATCTATCAACTTAGAATTTTTAATTCACCTGAGAGAAAACAGTCATGTAGCAAAACAAAATAATCTCAACTGAGAATTTTACATCCAACAGAAATATCGCTAAAATTGAAAGTGCAGTGAAGGCATTTAAAACAGAACTCATTTGTTAGGCAGCTGCAGTCATTAAAAAATGAATTCATTTTTAATCTAGGTAAGATAAATGCTAAAGCACTGGTCCAACTTAACATATACAAAACAGGCAGAAAGAAACTGATATGCTATAAAGATGGATTGACAGTACTGAACAAACTAAGTACAAGATTGAATTAAAAAACCACTTATTTCCTATTTAAGTATTTTAAAAGGATGATTGGTTATGTAAAAATAATAATAGGAATGGATTTTTGGTTTATAACACATACATAAGTAAATTATACAACCATCATTACATAAAGCTTGAGAAGTAAGAATAAAAGTAAATATCTGAAAATATTATGGCCTGTGAGGTGTTAAGACCATTTGAAGATGGTTTGCTGAAGTATAAATGCTGCAAAGTGTGTTAGATGTGCTCCTTTCCTCAAGTTACTTGGGGATTACCCTTAAACAGAGCGTGGGATATAATATACAGGAATCTGGAAACGAGACTGGAGGAGCATGCTCTTAATTTACTTGAGATTCTTTGAGCATCTAGTATTTCGCATCACTATAATTAATAAAGTCTGGAGAAGCATACATCCCTTCCCCATGCACCAGAACTACAGAATTGAAGACTGTACTGTGTACTTGAATGGTTCTATGGAGCTTTGACACTTAGAGGACACATTGCTATCATAGCAAAGCACACTCCCAGATGAAAACCCTGGGATTCAAGAACGCCAATGACAAGCCTCCCATGCCTGTGTTAACTGTGCAGCTTCAGCAATGTCTTTCACCGATGTGACCAAAGCTTTCCTCCTGGATTCTTCATAGAAAGTTGAAAGGTGTTGTGGTCCTGCAATCAAATAGTTCACAAGAGTGGGTCATTACAAGGGGGGTCACTATTCTTTATGGTGACCAACATTGATTCTTAGCCACTTTGAAGATGTAATTTTTTTTAATTTAGATAAAAACCTTTAATAAAGAAATTTTTGTACTGAGTGTTTAAACATAAGTGTTCGAGGCAGAGACATGGGAAAGAAGCTTCCCTTATTTCTTTCACGATATATTTGAAAACTGTGGGTCGAGAGACCAATAATGACAAGTAATTTGCAATGTCTTTCAACTTTTATCAATATTTCAGTGCTATCGTAGGTTGGAAGTAATGTTATTTTTATAACTCTAGATAGATGATATATAGCTAGAACAATGTCAAAATTAAGAACAGACTATGGCTTAATTTTAATTCATTTTTAATATCTAATTCAATTTTGTAACTACTTCCAAATGGGTGATATAATCCAGGGAACCCAGTCCACAGAGTCAAAATAACTTTCTTTCAGTTTTGTTTTCTAAACTATGTCTCCTTGAAGTACAAATATTCTGTATGTTGGATGTGTATCTAGACATACACAGGGAGAAGAATGCACTCTCAAGCTGATGTAATTCACAATAAAACTATTATCTTATTCTAATTAGCACATATAAGATTTGAATATTTCATACAATGAGAAAAATAATTTAAAATTTTGCAGCTTACTAAAGGAAGCATTTTCTTACCCACCTACCTAGCCCCTACCTATATGTAGGATAAACAACAAATGCCAAAACATCTATCCTTCCTATGTAGCAATTACTCTGAACAGAGTTCTCAGTCCAGCCAACAGGTGTGCTTTGTGCAGTCCCAGGTGTTCTGCATCACACTGTTGATAGAGTACGCGGACTATGAATACAAACTTCTCCTTAGGAAATTGGTGGAAAAGTGTCTTGTGTTGATCACCAACATACACACAGACACACACACACACACGACACAATTTTTTTTCGTTAATTCTTCTCTTTTTCACTGATGGGCTGATATTGGTAACTCTGGAATAGGTGGTGGAATAAATAGAACTTTCTGATTTTGTCCTTGAGTTTAAAGGTGCAGTGGATTCTCTTGTCATGAAATGTTCTTCCTCTGGTTCAGTGTTCAGAAATGGCTTCACTGGTTCCTAGCTCTGTGGTCTTGTTTATTTAAACCCACATTTTGGCTTTAATTCCCCCTTCCCCCGAGAAATGGGGATAATAACATAACTCCAATCACAAATAGTTGTGGAAATCTAATAAGATAATCTATTCAAAGATATGAGAAGAGTGCCTGGAGTATTGTTTAGTGCACTTACCTCAGAGGCCGGAGATTCATTTTATTTTGCTGTTAAATTTTAAACAAAATATCATTTTAACTCTTGCTAATTCAAACGTATATGGAAACAATAACAGCTATTGAATCCTAAAATCTTGTTTAAATTTATAAAGCTGGGCTGTAAAATCCTTTTTTACAGATGTGCTTCCTGAACAAAACATTCTTTACTCCTCTGTGAAAGAAGCTCTCTATAATCCTATAATCATAGGCATAATGAAATTTATTTTTAATTATGTACTAATTTCCATCCTAATTATATCATTTTTAAATGTGTTTTATTGTTTTCTTTTTCTCCCAGATTTATTTTCCCAACTACATTTAAAGGTACTTCAAAGCAACAAATAGATCTCATTTTTTCTTCATCCTCTAACTTAAATACTTTATTTACTGTCATATAAAAAGTTATTGAGTAAAACTACTATATAAAATATTTATTAAACTTTTTAAATTAAATTAATATGACTCAGCTTGATTTTAAACTATGAATGATGCATGGAAGAAATTATATATTGTGATGAAAACACAAAAGCTCATGGGGAATGTTTACCTTTGCATTCCACTGGAGAACAATAACTGAAAATTGATGTCTGTCCAAGGTAAGGTTGCTCTGGTTTGGTTTCATCATGGCCTGTGGAGACACGACACTATGTACATTTTACGGCCTGTGGAGACACGACACTATGTACATTTTACATGAGGACCTTGAGGCTCAGGAGGGGAGATTTTACACTGCGTTGCACAGCGGGTCAGCATAAGAGAACAAAGAGAAGAGAAAGGTTTGTATGACTTCAAAGCTTAGAATCTCAATTAAGAAAAATCTTTGAGTATGCAACTGATTTCAATTTTACTCATGTCTGCATTTCCTTCAGCTTTCATTTTACTTCAACAAATATTATGGGATAAAATTACTGATAATGGTATTCAGATTTTATAGAAAGTAGCAATGAAACATTTACATTGTGCCTATTTTTTAAATGAAACAGCCCTCTTCAAGTACAGCTGGAGACAAATGTCTATGTCAGATATCATGATAATTTTACCAAAAAGAGACCAATTCAAGCCATGCATGGTGACACGTGCCTATAATCCCAGTGACTCTTTTTTTTCATATTTCTTTATTTAATTTTTAAAATTTTTTTATCTGTTCTAATTAGTTATATTTGACTGCAGAATGCACTTTGATTCATAGTACACAAATGGAGCAGAGTTTTTCACTTCTCTGGTTGTACACAAAATAGAGTCACACCATTTGTACAATCATACATGTACATAGGGTAAGGATGTCCATCTCATTCCACCATCTTTTCTACCCCCATGCCCCCTCTCTTTACTTCCCTCCCCTTTGCCCAATCCAAAGTTCCTCCATTCATCCCATGCCCACCCCCGCCCCTGCCATTATGGATCAGCATCCACTTATCAGACAAAACATTTGGCCTTTGGTTTTTTGGGATTGGCTTACTTCCCTTAGCAAGATATTCTCCAACTTCATCCATTTACCTGCAAATACCATAATTTTATATTCTTTTAATGCTGAGTAATATTCCATTGTGTACATATACCACAGTTTCTTTATCCATACATCTATTGAAGGGCATCTAGTTTGGTTCCACAGTTTAGCTATTGTGAATTAAGCTGTTATAAACATTGAAGTGGCTGCGTCACTGTAGTATGCTTGTTTTTTTGTACTGGGGATTGAACTTGGGGACATATGACTACTGAGTCACATCCCCTGCCCTATTTTTATTTAGAGACAGGGTCTCACTGGGTTACTTAGCACATTGCTATTGCTGAGGCTGCCTTTGAACTCCTGTCTTAGCCTCCAGAGCCGCTTAGAAGACGGCATGCACCAACACGTCTGACTTTAGAATGTTGTTTTTAAGTCCTTTGGATATAGACAGAGGAGTGGGATAGCTGGATCAAATGGTGATTCAATTCCAAGTTTTCTAAGCAATCTCCATACTGCTTTCCATAGTGGTTGCACCAATTTGCAGTTCCACCAGCAATGTATGAGTGTGCCTTTCCCCCCCCCATTATCGGCAACAAATTTTGTTGCTCGTATTCTTGATAACTACCATTCTGACTGGATTAAGATGAAATCTTAGAGTAGTTTTGATTTGCATTTATCTAATTGCTAGAGATGTTGAACATATTTTCATATATTTGTTGATCAATTGTATATCTGCTTCTGAGAAGTGTCTGTTCAGTCCCTTAGCCCATTTACTGATTGGGTTATTTGTTTTTTGGTGTTAAATCTTTTGAGTTCTTTATATATCCTATAGATTGTTGCTCTATCTGATGTGTGTGTGGTAAGAATTTGCTCCCATTCTATAAGCTTGCTCTTCACCACATTGATAGTTTCTTTTGCTGAGAAGAAGCTTTTTCATTTGAATCCATGTCATTTATTGATTCTTTATTTTATTTCTTGTGCTTTATGAGTTTGTTAACAAAGTCGAGCACGATGAATCCGGCACGATGAATATTTGGGCCTACTTTTTCTTCTATTGCATGCAGAGTCTCTGGCCTAATTCCTAGGTCCTTGATCCACTTGAATTGAGTTTTGTGCATGGTAAGAGATAGGGGTTTTCATTTTGTTGCATATGGATTTCCAATTGTCCCAGCATCATCTGTTGAAGAGGCTATCTTTTCTCCAAAGTATGTTTTTGGAGCCTTTGTCTTGAGGCTGTGGCAGAAGGATCTCAATTCGAGTCCAGCCTGGGAAATTTAGCAAGACTGTCAGCAATTTAGTGAGATTCTGTCTCAAAAATAAATAAATAAATAAATAAATATTAAATAAATAGGGTTGGGGGTATAATTCAGGATTAAAGCACCCCTGGGTTCAATCCCTCCAAAAAAGAAAATAAAATGGGGGCTGATTTAAATCAACAAGCAAATTAATTTATGTCTGAAACTCTATTAACAAAACGTTTCCCACAGTGAGATCATTCTAGCTTGCACTTTAATTTTTTTGCATACATCATGGAGACACGATTTCTGTCTCTGACCACACTTTATACTGGCTGTGTGAAGCCAAGTTCAGGTATCAAAAGTCAAACATTAAGAAAACATGTTTGAAGAATAAGTTGAAGAAGAAGCTTCATCATAAGGCATAGGATCTTAAATTATTTACTGCTAAACTGTATATAAAACATTGGTCATTTAGCAGCAATTGTTTCTAATAAAGTCATGAAGACAAAAGCTGAATATTTTCTGTAGTTTTTGTTCTTCGTGATTGTTACTGAATTTGAAACGCGTTCTGCTCTGACCTTGACCAGCATTCGGAACCTGCTTGTGTTCTCTGTGTGTCCTCCTTCCAGTCCTCATACCACCTCCCAAAGCTGCTTCACCCTCCAGAGCGGATCATATTGTTTCATTCTTATTGGCTCTTATATACACCTTAGAAATTACATATCTTACTCCTTATCTTTCATCTTTTTTTCTGAAATAATATTTTTTTATCTCTCAAGATTAACTTTATATACTATAGTAATTATGGCTTAATAAGCATTCTCTAAAAAGACTGCTAACTTATTCCAATGTCAATATATCACTGTGATTCTTTGTTTTATTTTTTGTCATTTTCTTTGCCCAAAAGCTTGTTTTCCTACTGTGTACAAGGTCCATTTCCAGCCCAAATGACTGTGTTGGGCCTGACACCCTCATGAGTCCATCTCCTTGGTAATGTCATGCAATGGAAGTCACGCTCTGGGTCTACAGAGGTTGAACTCAGGCACATGGTTACCACAGGGTACAGACTGGAGACTTCTTGATATTAATGAGTTGCTTCTGGGAATGAATTAGTTGCATTGAGAACAAAACCTTTCTGGGGCTACTGTCAGTTGCTTTGCTTTCTGGCTGTTGAAATATGTAGGAAAATAAAGCCAAGTGATATGAAGAACCAGATGACAGAGCCTTAATGTTTTTATACTGCCAGATCCAGTTGCTGTTGAATCCAAATCCATCCATAGACTTGACAGTTTTGTAGAATATGTTTCCTTTTTGATCAAGATAACTACAGTTGGATAGATATAATTTTCAATCAATAGTGTCCTGACAAATGAAAACTGTTAACAAAAGTGCAGTTAAATAAATGAATATGGTATAGAAAATCAAAACAACTTTTCTAACCCTGGTATACAAGTTTGCAACTGATTAACATGATAATTAAACATTTTTAAAGACATACCTTCATTCATTTTCTAATTTTGGCCACATCCTGTGAAGCATATGTATTTAGAACACACGATGAAAAAAGGAAGAGATAGATACCTATTAGTTTATACTTAAGTCCAGGTACTTCTTCTGACAGCTATTCATGTTTTTATTGATACCTAATTATATCTGCTTCCAACTATCCTAGTTTGGGCTGAAGATCAGAAAATAAAGTGTTTTTTGGAATTTCCAGGAGAGCTTGTATTTAGTTCAGACAGCTAGAACACATATTGTCATGCACTCCTAGATAATAGAAATCTACACAACTACTAAGGCAAGAGTATTGTGAGAATAATACACACTTCATTGTGATCCTTTCTTCAAGCTAGAAGAGCAACTGAAGAGATTTTGGACTTTGAAAACATATTTTTTTTGCATAAGGTAAATGCATTTTTGCTGAATTCTGATAATACCACGATGCAAAAGCAGAGTAATACAGTGATGGAATTTGTTATACAGAAATATGTGTCTATCTATCTGTCATGAATCTATCATGTTGGCTACTAGACAGCATTCACTATTGCAATCTTACCACTATCTCTTTAATATCCATTGGAGGACTACTGGCTTCCATCTCTATCATTATCAGGAGGTTGTCAACTGCTCCTGTCTGTTTTATATGGTGAGTCTCAATCTGGGTGTGGGTGGTAGATGATACTGGCTTGCTTAATAATTAATTGAAATCTCTTTAAATCATTGGTCAAAACCATAGAGTGAATACCAAAGACTAAAATAAGGACACTGGTAGAAAAATAATGTCTTATTTTGAAACAGATTTGGAGTGGGAAGTACGTAATTGTTAAGACAAGAGAATGTTTAGCTGATGGGATTGTGGCTAACATTTTTGTCTGTTATGTAAAAAACAAAAAAACACATGTATAAAGTGACTACAAGCTGTGAAGGACAGAAATCAGAGATAAAAAAGAATTAGGATGGTTCATTTTTTATTTCATGTTAAAAGAAAACAAACAAACAAAAAACACCCAAATATCTGTACTTTAATACACATTCACACTTAAAATTATTATTTTAAAAATATAAAGTTGAGGGACAGACTAAAAATCCTCTTTGACTAAAATTCTTCCCCTTGGAGTTGACAATATGTGTTGCTCATGATTATAACCTCAGTGACTGACATGGTTTCTGACATTATTTCTGACACTGTTAATGCTTCACAAATGAATGGATGCAAATATGTAAGCTATTATAGGACTTACTTAAGCAGAATCACAACATAAATAATAGATGAAATTTACATGCAGTTTTCTTAAAAATATCTCTATTTGCCATATTCAGAAATATGTTTCTGACAAGTTTGAATGAGCAAGTTTTAGTTTAAAATTATATGTGTATCAAAATTATAAAAAAAATTATTCCTTGTGTTTCCTACAATAAAAATTATAAGCATGTATAGTGAAAATAAAAGAAGGAAAATGTGGAGAGACAAAGTAAAAGAACATTAAAGGTCAAAATGTGCTCTCAAGAATATATAGGAGAGCATATTAATCATTGCTATGAATAATCAGAGTTACTGACTTTTTATAAAATCAGAAATAGGAAGAAGAGAAACTATAACAATTTTTAACAGTCCATTTTAAATACCTTCACTCTAGTGGTTTATATTATTTAATATTACCATCACTGAAAAATAATTTTAACTCATAAATTGAAAATAATAACCCTATTCACCCAAATTAATTTAGAAAAATTTATTGATAGAACAGGTCACTGACATTTTTAGTAAACATAATTATATGAGTAATTGGAAAGTGCTATATTTTGAAAGATGAAATTCTAATATTGTACTACACAGCATGATTGCAGGTTTTAATATATTTTAGGTTTATTGTAACCTTTGTTCATTAATTTAAACCTTATTTTATGCTAGATCATCTCACCAAATTTGCATTTAAATACAATGTATATATTTCTAGAAGAATCTAGCTTAATTATATTAGTTAGTAAGACTCTAATATAAACGTATTACATTATAATATAATTATTAAAATTTCTGAGTCTCCAGAGTTTTTAATACAATGTCTATATATATAAATATTATTTGCTTGTATTTGCTAAGAATTTTTCACTGGTGCCTTTGTTCATCTTTCTCATTTGTTATTAAAATATGAAGAGCCATAATTAAAATACCATCATCATTTAAATAAGAAAGCTTGTTGCTGCGGTTAAAAAATATATTTTAAGGTTAATTTCTCTATATTCAAATGTTGTCTTCTCTGGTTACTTCCAAGCTAATAAAATAACCTTTATAAGCATTCCTACATTAGTATACAAAGTAGTAATAAAAGTCACCCTTAGAATGTATTATTAGTAGTAAGTGAGGTTTTTAATGCAAGATCTATGGAACATATTTTATTGCTGTCATCTCATTATGAGTTGAAATAGGATGCATTTTTCTTCTTTCATCCTTTCTTTGTTTCTTAATTTAAGAATGTTGTGACGATTCTTTCTTGTCTAGGAGTAAATATGCCTTTCAATGTATATTCCACTAAGTACAACTTGAAATTATGACTGTTACATATATGTCTAAACACACAAACACACACACACACACACACATTCAAGAAATTCTGGATCTTGGTTTGATAACCGAACAACCGTTTTTATTTTTTGTTTGCTCATTGATTAGAGGGTTGGAATTTTCAGCTGTATCTCTGACCTAGGGAGAGGGAACATGGGCTAAAAAGTTTGAGTTAATCAACAATGGGCACTAATATAATCAATTATGGCTATCTAATAAAGATTCCATAAAAATCCAAAACATGGTGTTTGGAGAACAACTATCTGTATATAAGTGAACTCACAGAAGTTATAAAACTTCCATACAATTTCCTCCATAGTTAGGCATAAGCATCTGCACCATCTATTTCTAAGTTATATCTTTTTATTATAAACTGGAAATAGTAAAGTGTTTCCCTGAGTTCCATTTGTCATTTTAGCAAGTTTCAACCTGAGAGTGGAGTTGTGGGAACTTCCAAACTGTAACTGATTCTTCAGAAACACAGGTGACGACCTGAATGTGTGCAATTGACATCTGAAGTATAAGCTGGATACCTATTGGACTGAACTCTAAACCTGTGACATCTTATGCCATCTCAACTAGTGTCAGAGAACTAGCTGATGTGGGAGAAAAGGGGAAAAAAAAGACAAATAAACAACAACAAATAATAAGCATTTTGGTGACAAGAAGTGTTGTGTCTTGAAGTGGCATCATAGACATTCATACTTTTGTTGAACAAAAACATACTTATTAATTCCTTTACAATCCGTATAGTTATCTTACTGTTTCTCTTATTATTATATTAGCTAGGTTTCCAGAAAGCTGTTGAGTTTAAACAAGACGAAGCATCCTTGCCTGCCAATTGAGTTGAGGAACTTCTGTGTATTGATTGTTGAATTTTTATTTCAAATAAATAAATTATATTTCTTCAACTATTTAGATAATAAGATGATTTTTTTTCCTCTTTAGCCTGGCAATGTGTTAGATTAGGTTGATTGATTTTCTAGTGTTCAAATAGCTTTTTTTTTTGGTACCGAGGATTGAACTCAGGGGCACTCAATCACTGAGCCACATCCCCAGCCCTATTTTGTGTTTTATGTAGAGACAGGGTCTCACTGAGTTGCTTAGCACCTCGCAGTTGCTGAGGCTGGCTTTGAACTCGCAATTCTCCTGTCTCAGCCTTCCAAAGTGCTGGAATTACAGGCGTGAGCCACCATGCCCAGCTCAAATAGCTTTTTTATAGTTGAAATAAATTATCATTTGTTGTGGGATATAATTATTTTTATAATTTATGAACTTGATATGAATATTATATTTTATTTGTGATTTTTGCATCTGTATTCATAATTGATACTGATTTTTGGTAGTCCTTTCTTGTAATGTCTTTATTGTTGTTGCTGTTGTTTTAGATTTAGGATAATTTTGGTTTCTTTACTTATACTTTTTAGAAGAGATTGTGGAATGGTGGTTTATTTCTTCACTTAAGATTTGAAAAAATTTCCCAGTAAAACCATGTGAACTTTGTGCTTTATTATTTTTATTTTTTTTTACTTTATTTTTTCAAAGTTAATAATCACTGTATCAATTTCTTTAGATAAAGATTATTCAGATTTTAGCTTTGTATGATGTTGCACTTCGTACCTTTGAAGGTATTTGTACATTTATACAGTTCCTCATTTTGGGGAGTTGAATTTCTCAGTTTTCATACATTTCCTTTTTAATGTCCATAGGATCTATGTTATTCAACTTTTCATCTCTATGATAAAATACCTGACAAGAACAATTTGCATGAATAAAAAATTATTGTGGCTAACAGTTAAATTTCAGTCTATGGTCAGAAAGCCCCAAGGAAGAAACATCATGGCAGAAGGGAATGTGGACCAGGAAGCAGAGAGAGACAGAGGTTTGGTATAAGGGTCATGGACAAGATCACATCTTCCAGGGCATGCCCCCAGTGACCTATTTCCTTCAAATAGGTCCCTCCTCCTAGTGTGTTAACTCCCTGCTCAAATGGATCAATTCACTGTTGGAGTCAGAGCTCCTATAACCTAATCCTTTCACAAAGCCCCACCTCTGGACACTGCTGAATTGAGGCCAGACTTTGATCACATGAGCCTTTAGGGGACATTTCATATCCAAGCCATAACAGCATCAATCAACATCATTTCAATATTTTTGAGATTCAACATACAATGTCCAAATTGATATTTGTTTATAAGGATTTTAACTTTCATTCAATTTATATTTTCTAATTCTATACTTTGACATTGTTAAATGCAATTTATTTTGTCTTCATAAATTTTAAAATATAGTTTGTATTTTGGTATTTGTACCACATGATGAACTTAAAAATTATCTTTTGTCTTCTAGATTTGCTATAAATATGTTTTTGACCCAGAGTTTGATGAGGTTTATGCTTATTGATTTGGGCAAGAATAGCAATACTGTACATCAACAAATTATACATAATTTTGGAAGAATATCAATTACCTAAATATTCACCAATAAACAACTGAATAAACAAATAACATGAGGTAACGTATCTACAAGGGGTGGTGAGGCTATGCACGCCTACAATAATACTACACATCCCTCAATGTGTAGTATTCAATGAGAAATCAAAGCTCCTTGATGAGAAAGATGAAAAACTTCTATAGGGACATATCAGAACTCAATACTAGCAATTGTCTGAGAGAGGTAAAATAGGTATATGAAAGACTTGATTTGTTTTTGTTTTTGTTTTTTACTCAAAAACTATTCAAGTTCTGTTGATTAGAGATATATCCAACTATTGTCACTTTGGAGCTTTCCGTTTCATGTTAGACTTCAAATGCCAAGGTCTCACGTGCAGGATATTTGGAAATTGTACAGTTGTAGAACCATCAAGTTTATTCTGAAAGCAAAAAATATAGAATTTTCTGTATAAATTTAAATTATTTATATTTCATTATGCTTAAATGTTTTTAATATTATTTTTTCTCTTCATCAATAAGTCAGAAATACTACAATTCCCAGAAACTTAGCGATGTGCTAACTTGTGTTTACTTTGAAATACATCAGGATAATTGAAGTTCAAAGTTGAAAGTGACAAGCAAAATAGCATTTGGATTCTTTTGTTTGTCATTGTTCTTTATTATGTTATTAGCTTTCTCCTTTGTGTAATAACTACTACAAGTGTTTTTAAGATAAAATGCAAATTATCACAAGATTTCAAGCTTTTTATATTTTTCCAAAAATATATTTTTGCAATATGTCTATTTTTATATAATATGAATATTACACATTATTTATATTTAATGGCTTATGCAAATGAGTCTTGATGTATTATTTACTTCCTCTTGTGCTTAGTAAAATCATTATTATATTTACACAGTTCTATTGCTTCACAGTGCTAAGATACAGAATTTTTAAAAAATATTCATATATAGCATTATAGACAAGTTAAGTTTTTCTGTTTCTCATTACACATTATGAAATTTTCTTGCTGAGGAACATGACATGGGTACTTTTCCAATTTGGAAGTTGGCAAAAAATTAATATTTAAGATTAACTTCGTAGATTGAACACAAATGGAGTATTTATAGCATGACAAAATGACCATATTAACCTTCAGTTTGCCATGTAAATAAAGGCTCTTAAGTTTGCCTATTCTTCATGGAAATGAGCTAAGTTTGTAGCTTCAATTTCATGATGCCTTTACTTCATGATGAAGTACAGAAAGCCTCATGTCACAGAAAGAATCTCCTTTAAATTCCAGTGTAATTATGGTTATATAAATATCTTTTAGCAAGTTGTTTCACATGAGTTTAATGTCATTCATAAGAAAAAAATCTACTACACCCAAAGCATAACTAAATGCTAAGTAACACATACCACAACGTGGGTTTTCACTACAAATGCACGAAATGACTAAACACGGACCTCCACGTTTAGTTCAAAACCAAAAGAGCTTTAATTATAGATTCAATCCTGGTTGGAATTTATAATT
>CM053412.1:9336637-9355077 GCA_028644305.1 Xerus rutilus | reverse complement strand
ACCCCATTTTCTCTATTCATTCATTCATGGATGGGCACATAGGCGATACTGGATCTTGGCTATTATGAATAGTGCTGCAGTGAACACCCATAGGCAATCATCTTTTTTTGTATGAATGAGTCATGAATATATGTTTATTCAAAACTATATGAAAATACAGAGCAGGTCACAAAATTATACTCACATTCAAATCAATTTCAGTGGTTTGTAATCAATTATATATTATATATATTTAACTATTTAGTAAGAGAAGATGGCAGTATATTCATCAAAACTTAAAGAGGAATTATTACTTTTGGTAAACAGTTGATGACATCTTTATAGTTTCATTTGTATTTTGGTTTAGATTATTTTTGCTATTTTTTTTTTAGAAAATTAATACACATAGCCGGGCGTGGTGGCTCACGCTTGTAATCCCAGAACTTAGGGAGGCTGAGACAGGAGAATTTCGAGTTCAAAGCCAGCCTCAGCAACAGCGAGGCGCTAAGCAACTCAGTGAGACCCTGTCTCTACAGAAAACACAAAATAGGGCTGGTAATGTGGCTCAGTGGTCGAGTACCCCTGAGTTCATTCTCCAGTACCAACAAAAAAAAAATTAATACACATAAATATACATTATATTTTCAATTAGATTTACTTTAAAAAGAGACAGTACTCTTGAGAAGGGTAATGATTTTACTTTTATGTTCTTTATTGAACTACCATTTAAT
This sequence comes from Xerus rutilus, assembly GCA_028644305.1. Lineage (NCBI taxonomy): Eukaryota > Metazoa > Chordata > Mammalia > Rodentia > Sciuridae > Xerus > Xerus rutilus. The sequence continues at coordinate 9,354,367 of CM053412.1, read as the reverse complement.
AAGCACCAACTAAAAACCAAGGAGATGGATATTATTTTCCAGTTCATAGAATGGAAAAAAACTAGTCTTCGTATAGTTTGAATAGTTGACTTGAAATAATTCCGTTGTTAGTGGAAAACTCAAATAAGACTCTTGATTTCAAAATTTCATTCTTGGTTCTATGCTTCTTGGATGTCAGTGGAAAACATACACACACATGCAAATAAATGTTTCAGGAAAAAAATTGTGATTCCTTTATATAGAAGGCTCTTTTGTACCTCAGAGAAATAAATAATTAGTTGTCCCACGGATAACAGCTACCATTTGTTAAAATATTAATCTTTCTTTTTTTCTTTGACAACAGACCATACATAACCATTCCTCTTGTAGAGGAAACAAGGAACTGGAAGCTCAGAGCTATCACAGAGATCACAGTGCACTGACATAGAAGGCAGCTGGCAAGGTGACTAAGGGTCAAACTGTGAAGTGCTTTTTATGCTCCGTTCCTAATTTTGGAATTTTGCTCATTGACAATGTAGAGTCAAAAGAATTTTTGGTGTGTTATATTATGTTCTGGTTTTAGAAGAGCAGCACTATAGAATAAAACAGAAAGAAGAAGAATTATTATTTATGGCTCTCTATCCACACGCATGTCCTTTGTGAGATATACTGAGTCTGTTATTCATCTATTTTTTTCATAGATTTCCCTTGATTTTTTATTGAAAACGTATGTGCCAGATTGTAAGGGGAGAGCATTTTCAGATGAGAATATATTTAGACTTAGGGACAGCCAAATAAATCAATTATCCAGAGTACTTCAGCTACTATGTTACTCAGCAACCAGAATTTCTGAAATGTTCCACTCCAAATATGGGATCACATTTTTTTTCACCAGAAATTTATTTCACTCTTACCATCATGAATGTCACTAATTCCCATTTTCCATTTGATTGAAGGTACAACTCCAATCAATATATGGTGATGCTTAGCATGAGTTTCACTAAAAGAAAGCCAGTTTAATGTAGCTCCTGTTTGCAAAAAGATAAGTTCTGATTTTAATCATCAAGATATAATTTTATGAAAATGACTTAAAATACCACATTGTTATACATATTGAAATTAATTGTATACCCAGTGTGCAATCTTTTCTGACAATTGTCATAACAACATACCTTGGAAATATGTAGACAGAAATACTTTCTTTTAGAGAACACTCATTTGTTCGAAAATGATACATGTACAATGATACATTGTTCTACAATGATATCATGGTTGACATTCTTAGAAAGGAAATATTTTTCACACTAAGTAAGAAAACTTCAAAAAAAGGTAGTAAATGACTTTATAACCCATTTTTTTTTTTTTTTTTTTAAAATATTTATTTATTTTTTTAGTTGTAGGTGGACAGAATATCTTTATTTTTTTTTTATTTTTATGTGGTGCTGAGGATCGAACCCAGTGCCTCACGCATGCTAGGCGAGCACGCTACCACTGCGCCATAACCTCAGCCCCCTATAACCCATTTTTGAAGGATAACATTTATAATGAGATTGTAAGTTTTCATATTAAAATGGACTTCTTAATGCTACTAAAGAAATCAGAACTTGTTCCTATTATTATTGTTGTTTTTCTTATTTTAATCAGAGGATACTTATCACACAGTACCACATTTAGTACAGTAGCAGAGACCTACTATTTCTAAAAATGTCACTAACTTTGTTCCTAAAAACCTTTGCTTCCTTTTATAGCTTTGTAATGTGTTATCAATGAGGAAAAAAACATGTTTCTAAAGATATGCTTAGATGAATGTCAGCATTGTAGAAGTCAGTGGTCCTGCAAAACCTGGGGAAAAAATGGAACTCAAATTCTAGGTCTCATATTCAGATGTGTCAGGGAACACATCTGCCATGCCTTTAGGTTTGCTGGTTGTGTGTCATGCATAACTAGCTGCAGCTAGAACCTGCAGGAGGTGTTGAGCCAGAGAAAGAAACGAAAGGAAGAGTTTGTCAAAAAAGAGAGCAGAATTATTATGCAGTAGAATTACCAAGCATAGTTTCTGTACATGTATTAATTTATTTTTCTCTGAACTTCCCTGGTTTTCTTCATTTTAAATGTTGGTACTATTTATTCTTATTGGTGTCTAAGAATTTTTGTACACTCAAGAAATTAGTTCTTAATTAATGTGCTATAAATATCTCCTAAATTTAACAATATTTTGAACTGATTGGATATTTGGCTATAATATTTTATCATTTATATAGTGAGATTGACGTATTAATCTTGTTATTCATAGTATCTAGTCTCTTGTGTTCGCTAAGTAATGTTGATCTTACCATAGATTGAATTGATTTCATGTCATCTTCAAAAACTTTTAATTTCCCTTTTAAAGTGCACATTTGTAAAATTTGTTTGCAATTTACTATTGTGTAACTTTTTTTTTCTAGAACACTATTCTTTGTTGTCAAGACAAATTTGCCTGAGTGTGTGTACATGTATGTGTGTGTGTGTATATTTTTTTTGTGTGTTTTATTTAAGACAGGGTTTCACTGAGTTGCTTAGGCCTGACTTTTGCTGAGGCTGGCTTTGAACTAGGGATCCTCCTGTCTCAGCCTCCCAAGCTGCTGGGATTACAAGTGTGTGCCACAGTGCCAGGCTTCTGAGTACATTTTTAAAAGACTTCTAAGACATTTTACTTCTGTGGTTTCCCATATCAATTTTCGCTATCATTTTACAAGACATTTTGAGAATGGGCTTTTGGTTTTACTTTGTGACAGAATTGGTGATTTTTCCACTTTTATATTTGTGTGTAAAATTTAAAATTACTTTTTATATAATAACCAGATACTATTGGGAATCAAATACTATTTGTATTATATTTTATTAATTTGTGAAATATTCACATCAGAAGAACATTTACATAATATGTATTTTATTTTTCACAACAAAATCATCTATGTACCTATTTATAAATTTTATTCACCCAACTAACACTTATTTAGCATATACATGCACGAGATTTCCTTGGAAACAAATCTGAAAGATGCCTGAGCCAGTACTTTTTGGGTAAGAGATTGTGGACTTGTTTTGTTTTTTGTAATTAATTAAAAAGTTTTTCCTACTTATACTATAGAATAAAAGTTTCTTCCCCAATCTACATCTAATCCATCAATAAGCCAATTGCTTTTTATATCCAAAGACATACCCTAATCTGTCACTTACTCTCCATCTGTGACATCACTGTGCTCAAACTGACATTTTGTCTTCTCTAACAGTCTAAATCAGCCTTCTACTTGTCCCCTGGCACCTCCACCTGCCAGTTCCCCATGAGTTTATCCAGAGCCAGCTCACCCATTCAGTCTGGGCAGAACCAATTGTTAACTTTTCAGGATTTGCACAGGCTGTTCATTAAACACAGACATTATTAAAAATTACATTGCATTTGGTTATAATGGAGAATTTTAAAACACTGGCAACAGATACATAAACTATCACTTAGTTATAGTCATCCTCCAGTGCCTATGGGGTGTGGTTTCAGGAACCTTCACTCCTCAGCTGATCCCAAATCCTTGGATGCTCAGGTCCCTTTTATGAAATGGCAATTGATTTGCATGCAACCTGTGGAATCTTCCGGCACACTAAATCATTGCTACATTATTAACACTTCTTAATACAATGCAAATGCTCACTGTATTGTTTAGAGGATGACAATAAGAAAAAGTCTCACATGTGCAATACAGACACCATTGTTTTTGAATATTTTTGATTCACAATTGATGGACTCCACTGATGCAAAACCCATGGACACCAGGGTTGACTGTGTTTTCCTACTTTTATCATCTGTGGCCTTGCCGTTATTCACATCTATTAAATCTATGTAATAGGAACACTTATTACTCTGTTATTCATGTGGACAGACAGGGAGAGAGAAAGTTGAGTATCAGCAATCTTGTTCTTTTACATTTTAAGGGATGATTGTACAGAAAAAGATGACATAATTCTTGTTTCATTAAGAACTATTCTATTACCTCAAATTACTCATTTTATTGTTTATATTTTTTATATATTATACATTTGTATTACTAATACAATAGGCAGGTTAGGCCCATCATTCAACTCTATAAATTAAAATTACCAGGAATTTCCATTGACTCAAGCCAGGAAGCCAGCCAGTTCCCTCAATTTGGTCCCTGGTACAGAGGATCTGACAAAGGTTTTTTTTGTTTTGTTTTGTGTTTTGTGCTTTGTTTTGTTTTGTTTTGTGTGTGTGTGTGCGTGCATTCAATTAAACGATGTTTTAATTTTACTTAATTTAAAATTTACTCCATTTTTAATAAAATGTTAACTTAATGTAGTTTTATGTGATGTGTTATGTTTTATAAAACTTATTTCACTGTATTAGTTTTCTGTGCCTCGTTATTTTACTAAATACTACCTTCCTAAGATTTCTTCACGTCTTATTATGAATCTGTATGAAGTTCAATTTTACTACTGTAGGTTAGGTATATGATATGCTTTTTCTCCTTACAACATTTTCAATTCACGATGGGATTTTGGAGATATATCTTCATTGTAATTTGGGAAGCATCTCTAGTGATAGATATAACTTGCTGAAGTCATTTGTTAAAGCTAAGTTGCGCATGCATGCACACACACTGATACACATATTTGTTACTGAGGACATTTAAATTCCTAGGCCTTAGAGATAGACACCAATAACATCAAATTCTATTTACTACAATCAGAAACTGTGGTACACTTCCCCATCTGTAAAATGAGGATAATAATAATTGCACATTATATAGTTCATGTAAGTATCAAATTATATATGAATGGAATGTAATTAATATGCTGGCTAGAAAATATTAAATAATAAAATTAGGTCATAAATATTGCTGATATTACTCTTTCATCTTTGTTAAATATAATGTTAATCTTTTATGTCCTGTGTTTGAATTTGTATGCATACTTTTAAATGATTTGATGCATTCAGTTTAAAATTAAATATTCTAACTCCTTGTATTTTATTTCCATAGTTTTTTTTTTACATTTAAGACGTTAAATGTCAGTTACATTTTGAAATTGGACAGAGAATACAGAAGAATGGGTAGCTCTGTTTGGTGAGAATTTTTTTTCCCCTAAATCTAATTTTGGAAAGTTTCAATTGTGGGATATAAGAGAGAAATGAAAATGGCAGAGATTCATCTCTTTGTGTTTAAGAAACCGATATTCCCTGAAATGCAGGGGAGAATTGAGTCCATTATTTTGCAGCATTATTGAAAATCACTCTATTTCCCCTCTGGGTTTACAAAGCACTGAAAAACTTGAGGCCACCCGGTACCTGCGAGGCATTATGGCTGTAATGCCTTCTGTTGTAACCTTTCAGCCTAAAAGAAGTCTTGTGTTTTTCAGTTTCTAACTTATTGTCAGGCTCTAAACCCTTAGATAAGTTCAGGGATTTGATGTATCTAGAAAGACTATTAATGTTGTCCTTTAAAAATCTGAGTTTGCTATACTGGGTCTGTTCAATTCTCCTTAGATAAAGCAAGTATCAAGGGAGAGTCATGCTGTGACTCTCAAGAATCACTTCCCATCTTGGTGACAAAAGGGTAATGAAGATAATTAACATGATAAATAAGCAACAGGAGGTAGTATTAGTAAATTTTTATGTTATTTTTCTAAGCAATACCCTTTAAACTTCAGTTTCTTCAGCTTGAGGATAAACTCTGATAGAGTACCTATAAATATTAAATGGGAAAAAATTTAAATCAAATTCACAATATACATAGAATAAGTAGCAGTTATTTTTGTTAATCATTATTACAAGGGATTTTTTTTAAAAAAACTATTACTTATGGTCCCTAATAGATAAGAAGCTGTGCTTATCACAATCTCCGTATTTCAAATAATTCTGGATAAAGATAAGGCAGGTGATGGGTCCATAAATACACATACAGTAATGAATTTTTATTTGTATTATTTAAATTTTGAAAACCCAAGGTAGAGATCAGCAAACCTTGACCAAGGAAGAATGTGACAAAGTAATTAAAGTAGACCATGATGAAACTGTTTATGGGCTTTGTCTTGCTTATCGTACAATGATGTGATAGGGGTGAATAATAAAAAAAGAAAAGAAAAACAAAAAAATAAATCAGATCATTGACTCACATATCTATTTGAGCACCATAATACTTTGTTTGACCTTCAGAACTGTCATGAGGGTCACATGCTTTCCCTGATGCCCTGTTCTTCGTTACTGCCAGTACCATCTTTCACTGCCTGCCCCGTGTTTTCACAGCTCAGTGAGAGGTGGCAGGTGCATCATGTCCTGAATGAGCAAGTAGCTAAATGGAAAAATAAGTGAATTCTAGAGTAACCAAGTGAGCAAATGGTAAATTAAAAGACATGTTTCAGTAGAGGGAATTCTCATTTAACCTTGTAATGTGAATAATTTCCTTTTGAATCTCAGCCTGAGCCTCCACAACAAACACAGCAAAAACAAAAGGGTGCCAGAAACTTCTTTACCACCAAAGACCATTTCCAGGATTAAATGTACATGATTGTTTTGGAGAAAGAGTAAATTCACCTCCAGAGGAAAGTGTGGTCTTTATAAAGAGACTTTGGTTTAAACCTATTTAATACGTTTTCCTTTAGAGTCCAGAGTCCTACTCTTCTACCCAAAGTATTTATTGAAAAATGAAATAACATATCTGTGATACAGGGAATGAAGGTTCTGAAATTACAAATCCAGTTAGGGCCAAGAACACCTGACTACATTTTGCCCTTTATAACATGCTGTTTCTACTGATTCTACGTGGTAATGAAAAACCATTAGTTAAATAATTATCTGTGGTGCATGTTAGGTCGGGCCAGGGTCCAGGATGTTCAATTAGAGGAACTGGTCAACAGCTGCAGAATGGAGCTGCCAGCCAGGCGCTGAGGGCACCAGTAGACATGCCTCCTGTCAATCAGTGGGTTTTCCTGACCTATCCAGGAAAGACTCTGGCCTTCTCTTCCTGCCCCCAAGCCCTCCCCTTCCTGACCAGGACCTTTTGAAATTCTCTGTGCACCAGAGCCCCAGTGCCATTCCTCCCGGGCACACTCTGATGGACGAGAGGATTCGGCCCAAGAGCATGTATTTTCAATAAAGCCTTGCCGACTGGCTTTAATTCATCTCCTTCTGGTCGTCTAGTCTTTACAGTACACAGTGAGTCAGTCTTCATATGCAGGAAAAAACATCAAATTACTTTATGGATTGGTTATCACGCCTTTCCCAAAAGCTCCTGTGTGAATGCAGAAATGTTCAGAAGTGAAAGGATTGGATAGTGAGAACTGTAACCTAGTAAGTCCATCCTAGTTTGTATTTGAAACAATTGATGAACTTTCATCTCTTTCTTTCTCTCAGTGTGTGTGGGTGTGTGTGTGTGTGTGTGAGAGAGAGAGAGAGAGAGAGAGAGAGAGAGAGAGAGAGATACTGGGGATTAAACCCAGGTCCTTATGCTTGCTCGGACCAAAACACTTGAAGCAGGTTACCTCTACCACTGACCTTCTTCCCCAACCTGATAAACTTCTCTACAACACACTTTCTTCCACATGCTGTCATGTATATGGCTTGTGAAATGCTAATAATTACTTAGGAACTACTTTTGAGCTTTGTGCCTCAGGGGTATTGCTCAACCTACAGACTCACATAAAGTAATTGTCCTTGAGCTCTATTGTCCTCTCATTCATCATGACATGCACCAACTGAAACCAATCTAAAGAGAGAGTTTGAACTTCTATTTTGCTTTGTTTCCATATGGGATCTTTTACATTTTTCTCTTTAGTTCTTACTTTCTTCAATTTTATATATATTTAATTTTAACAATAGTTAATCGATATTCACATTTTGCCTACGTGTACACTCAAACAGTATTTTATATGTTAATATTAAATGAGCGTTTGTTGACAGATTGATAAATTGTAGCAAGAGTTATTTAATCTACTCGAGTCATTATGAGTTTATGTGAGCAACAAAAATTGAGAATATGAGAGAGTAACATACATGGTTGGTTTAGATAGAAGAGAAAGCACAAAACACGTGAAGTAAGTGGCATTAATTATGTACCTGCGTAACAGTTAGTTCCTTAACAAAAATGACCTTTGGTAAGACTGTAAATTGTGAAGAAAACGGTGACATGATATTCTTTAAGATATAAAATTATGTAAAAACAAAATTTAGACTCTATGTCCCTTTCATCAATCTATATGTTGCTCATTTCAGAAGAATGAGGGTGGACCAGCAATATCAAAGAAATTAGATAAAAAAATTAGTGAAGTCAATATTTAGGGAAATCAACTGAAAGAAATAGGAGATTTTTAAAGGTTTTAATTATTATTTTTAAATATGATTTTAACTGAATTTCTTGCATTTTCCAATTTCCTTTAGAATATAATATTTATTAATATTTTTGTCTCTTTATTTCTACATGCCCTTGTCTTTCTGCCTCACCATTTACCTCACTGATAATTGGCCATGTTTGATTGGAAAAAAAATCATTTATATGCTATTTAGGAAAAATAAATAAATTTCTTACAACTCTGAGTATAAAATCAAAGAAATCAGCAGGAAACCTCTGCACAGCAATTAGTGAGATGTGTTTGAATAGTATGTGTCTAGGAAGCACCTTTGGGGCTACTCCACCTCCATGTCCCTTATAGATGAATTATAACATTGGCATTGCTCTAATGAACCATGAAGACAACATTTCACAAAGCAATCAAGAACAAGCTGGTTTGGAATAAAATTGTAAAATGCGGTTGCAGCTGAAACAGAAGTGCTACTATTTGTTCAGTATAGCAGTTTGATAACGTAATGATGTGAATCTAGCTCAGCATTTAGACTATCTTGAAAACTGACAGAAGCAAGCTTTCTGTTATGGAGTGAACATTGCAGAAACGATGTGCAGGAACAGTAGCCACATTGACCTGAAGTGCATCCTGAGCTTTGGCTGCATCAGTCAGAATAAGGAGACAAAGGGAATATCAGAAGGCCTGGAATTGCAAGGAGACTTAATTCTAGAGACAACTGAGTTATCTTAGCTTAAAGAACTAATGATGAGTGATTTTTATTTTGAGCTTGCAGACAATAATCAGTACCTATGAAGTGTAAGCCACAAAGCACTCTTCACACATGTCTATGACTGATTTGGAGGATGACACCCCCACACCCTCTCCCTGGCTTTCTGTTGTTGGTAATACAACTGGGTCCCTTGGATTAGGAGCTAACCTCTGGTGGTCGTACACTCCTATTATAAGAGAGTCTCACAAGTCACAGACACCAGGAACCTCAAACCTGCTTATGTTGTAAGTTTTGCTCTAAAACTTTTCCACTCAAGATTGTCACTGCCTTATGGACAGCTGTGTGCTCAGAGTACAGCAAAAAGTGTCATACTTAAGTAAAGTCATTTTTCTCACTACTCACTATTTTCCTGCATAAAAATGTTTGGAATGATTCCATTTAATTGTCAACAGATTTGCCTGAAAATACACAAAAAACATTTTTTCATTCTCCCTGGCTAAGTGATTTCCCATGTTAGCGGGGCACAGAATGAGGACTATTATGGAGAAACAATTCCTCGAATAAACTGAAAAATGTAATAATATATGCCTTTCCTATGATTCTCAATTGCTTCAAAAAAATTTCATGTGTTCTACAATATAGATATTTAGAGGTTTAAACACTGGGGCTTACTGTTTTCAAGTAGTATCTATTTGGTTAATTTTCTGGAGATGTGTGAATTTTGGATTTTTTTTTTTAGTTGTAGATGGACACAATGTCTTTATTTTATTGGTTTGTATGTGGTGCTGAGGATCGAACCCAGGGCCTCATGCATGCGAGGCAAGTGCTCTACTGCTGAGCTACAATCCCAGCCCTGAATTTTGGATATTTAATATAGCATGTATTAATAAGGATTCTGGGCTATTGAGTCATGTAGGGGATCATTATTTAATTGAATTATGTTTAAATAATAATAATAATTATTATTTAATTGAATTATGTTCAATAATAGAGTGGACTTGTTTGATATACTTTCTAATTATATAATGAAATAACAGCCAACAGTCAGTCATAATAACTTCTTAGTTTTAATAGCAATCCATGAGTTTTCAATAGCAATTATATTTTGTCAAGTATAGTGGTGACATATACAGATGTTGCATGAGCACTTAAGACTTACCCCCACTTTTTTTTTAACTTTTGTGGAAGAAGACTTACAAAATAGTACTTCAGAGCTAATAAAAAGTGTCCAGAAATTATTCTGGATGTCTTTATTTTAATTAATATCTTTTTCAATAATAATTTCTATAAATTTACTTTCAAATAACATTTAATTTTTTTCAATTTACACTTATATACCCTTAAAACTCTGAGATTCAATCATCTTGCCCTTAGTTATCTGTGTCCTACAATGTACAAAGCTTTCTGCTGCCGTTGATAATAACTGGAAAAGCCTTTCTTGATGTTTGAATCAAATTCTGACTTTGATCACTGCTAGGTTGATAGGTGAGAGCCCTGTTTACTTTCATTCAATCTAATACCTTAAATTGTCCTTTTGATCATATCGCTAAAACTCATACTTCCATTTTTTGATAGAATTTACTTGTCCTTTACCCTATAAAGTTATAACAGTGTGAAATTTAAAGTCACAAAATTGTAAATGCCATAACTGAGTTTTAGAGCTAAAATACTTAAGTTGAACCTCATATTGTGGTATACAAAGTAATCAAGGTGAATTCTGTTGTGTTCAGAATGATGTAGTGGTTAACTGGTAATCTAGACTCATTCATTCATTTCTAAACAAGTTCAAATTCCTGGTTCAAAAATCCAGTTTTAATTTTTTTTTTTTTTTTGCTTTAATTGCCTCAAATATCTGAAACACCTGCACTTAGGTTTGGGGGATTGTGGAGTTGTTATCCAAACTCTTTATTTGGATAAATCTGATAAAAGCAGACTTCATTTATATGCTGTTCTTAGTATAGCCACTAGCCTCCCCTACATTTTCCAACCTCACAGTTAGTAGTGACCTGGTTGCTTTTCCCATCTGCCCTCAACAGTGGACAGCATCCACATTTCTGTCTCCTTTTCAAACAGGGAACTTTGGTGTTGCACATCAGTCTTTTATCCCACTTGAACTAATGCTCCATTCCTCACTTACAGCCTCAGTGCAGTTACATTGCCTTCCTTTCCTCTGACTCCAGGGAGCCATGAGGATCCATCCCCTAGGATCACGCCTGCCCAAGGAATCTTCCCTAATCTCAGTGACCACTTCTTGGTAGTAAACACTCCTAGTGTTTATGACTGAAGATATATATTCATTTTGTGTTTTTGCTTGAAAGATGACTGCACTTTATATTCAATATCAGACTGTCATTCTTTTTAAGAGTCGCATTCAAAATTCGTCCTATCCTTTTTCTGGCTTTCATTGTTCCTATGGAAAAGTCTATCCTTAGCATACATATGATAATCTCTTCTCAATTTCTGGCATTCTTTCATATCTTCTTTTTGTAATTTATACTCTTCAATTGCACCCTAATCTTTATAGGTGCAAAGATCTTTGGAGGTTCCTCTAAACTGTTACACTGGTGATTTATGAGTATCAATGTCCTTAAAGTAAATTAAAGAGGTCTGACCTGAATAATTCCTAAGCAGACAGCCAGTAGATCTCATAACTAACCTTTCTCTTGCATGATTCATAAACATTAATGAAACTTAGATTGAGCCCCAAACTGAAGCAGCCGACAAAACAAAATTCTGTAAGGAGGGACTTTACAGTGGGGTAGACCAACTAAGGAAACTCCATCACCATGACCAATCATGTATTTCTTTGTTTAAACTCTGAGTCTGTTCTGTAAAAGCTGCCGCTTACATCCCCTTGTTGGGTCTCCCAAAGCATCTTAGGTTTGGAGCTGCCCAATTCATGAATTCTCATTTGTCCAAATAAACTCTTTAAAATTTAAGTATGTTTCAGTTTGCTTTTTAAGAAGGCCTAATAAAAACCAGTTCTTGAAAATTCTCATTTGTTATCCTTTAAAATATTGCCTCTTCTCTTTGCTCTGATTCCATATTTAGGTATTCAAATAAGATAAATGTCATTTTATTGCTCTGATTTTCATTTGTTTTTTAATTCTCATTTGTATCTTTCATGTCTTTTTTTCTCTGCCTTGAGAAAATTTTAGGCCTTTGCTCAGTGGACTAATTCTTTGTTCAGTTGTGATTATTCTGTTAGATAAATAATCTTGTAAGTTTTATTTTTTGACAATAGTGTACTTATTTCTAGAAGGTCAAATTGGCTGTGTTTCAAAAGATGCTTGGTTGTTTCTAAAAACGCTGACATAAGCTGACAATATTTCTACTTTTCCTGAGCATTATTTTTTATCAGTTCAAAACGGACTAAAACATGGATCATTAAAAATATTTTACCAGGCATTTTTCATTAATTATAAGCAATGAGCATCAAGCACCAACAGACTATGGCTGAGAAACAAATGCACAGAGAAAGACCCATTTTGACATGCAGACACAGAGATAGTGTAAAGTAGGGAAGGGTCAGTAAAAGAAATTCTTCAGCAAATCTGCCACCACCCTTAGCAAAGTTAACAGTGGGAATCATTGGTTCTAGCACTGCCCTAAAACCACCATCAAATCCACACTCAGCTCATGAGCAAAGTAGCTCGGCTCTACACTCGAGCATGCTAGCTCAGTATGCATGCACAATTCTAGTTATAAATATAAAGTAGAAATTCCACACTTAACAATGATTTAGATGTTGAAAAAGTCAGGCACGGAATTTAAAATAACTATGATTAATGTGTTAAGGACTCAGGGAAAGATATGCACAGAATTTAAGAACAGCAGGGGAATTTTAGGAGAGAAATATGACATACAAGAATCAAACAGGTTGGGTGTGGTGGCACACACTATAATCCCAGTGATGCTGGAGGCTGAGATAGGAGGATCACAAGTTGGAGATCAGCCTGTACAATTTAGCCAGGCCTTAAGCATCATAGTGAGATCTTGTCTCAAAAAAACAAGACAAAACAAAACAGACAAACAAACACACAAACCAAAAGAGTCAAACTGAAATGTTAGAAGAATGGTAACAGAGTTGAAAAGTAACTTTTATGGAACAAGTGCTTTTTATGGAACAGATTGATGAGTAGATGTCCCACAGCTAAAGAACAAATTAGTTCAGATGCATAAACAGAAATAACCCAACACAAAACACAGAGAAAAATAAAAGCAAACAAACGAATGAACCAGAACAACAATGAAAACCCATAACAAAAACATCTGCAAACCAACAAACAAAATGAGATTCATTAAGAACTGTGGGACAACTTCAAGTAACATACTCATAAATGGAACCCTAAAAAAAGGAAGAATGTAGTAGACAAGAAATGTAAGCATCTAGGATTGAGACATTTATGATAAAAATGAAATCAAACTGTGGATCCAGGAATGTAGAGTATAAATATCAATAAACATACACATGTGTGAGTGCATGTATATACACTAACACACCCCCACAATACATAACATTCATCATGCTACACACTAGTACAAGGTCACACATTTAAAGAAAAAAATCACAAAAACAATGTGGGAATAAACTGCATATTAAATAAAAAGAATAAGTGATGCAACTGTGAATATCTCAAAAATGCTGGACAAAAGTCACTATCAACACAGTTCTACATACAGTGAAAATATTTTTTCACAAAAAAAAGACTTCTTCAGACAAAAAATGTACAGAAAATTCACAACCAAGATATCCACACTACAAAATGCAAAATGTTCACAGAAGGACATTGGGAGGAAGGAATGAAATAACAGAAATGGGAATATGCAAAAAAAATTTTTAAAAAATCAACAGATGTGTTTAAATTAAGGGTGACTATAAAATGATTTTCCTCATTTTACTCTCTCTTAGTAACTGACTATTGTAGCAAAAATATTATCCATGTCTTGTGTGAAATCTATTCAAAGTAAGACACGTGGCAGCAAAAGTAGAGAGGATGAGAAGGAAATATGGGAACACATTGTTGTAGAGTTGATATATTGCATAAGAAGAAGTAAAATGTACTCTCCTATCTCTACTTTGATTGATTACAAAAATATACTATAGAAAGAATGTAAGAATAATTGAGGGAAATCTAAAAAAAAGAAGAAACAAATGAGTACAATAAGTAGTATACAGCTATATACTGTACATACATACAATACAGCATATTTTAATCCAATTGCAAAATTGCATTTGTACCAAGAACAAATACAATTCACACTAGATTGCATGAGAAAATATATCTTGACTATTTTCTGTTTACAGAATAACACACAAGTTGAAAATAAAATTATGGAAAATACATTTCATATAATCCTAATAAAAAGAAAGCAGCATTGGTTATATGAAATCAGAAAAGTAGATTTTTAAATAGGAATATTACCAGGGTAAAATGTCCATATGCCTACAAAGAAAATTCCAGGTCAAGCAAGATTTTCTGGTTAATATCCCTAAATATGTAATCATGAAATAATGCCTATCTTTAACATTTTTTCCAAAAATGAAAAAGAGTATTTCCCAAGGTAGTTTTCTGAGTCCAGTATATTACATACATCAGACACAAAGACATGTCATTCCTGAGAATTTCTCTCATAGCAATAAAGAAAAATCATTTAGCTTAATCACTAGATTAAGCTAAAGTATTGCCAAAATATTTTAAAGTCATTGAAAATTGGAAAGGAAAAATTAAAGTTACTCTATTCACAGACAACATGTTAGTCTACATGGAAAATTACAATTACTCTTTTAAAATGATACTGTACCCAATACATAAGCTTCACATTTTCATGGAATACAAGACTCTGGAAAATATGTACAGTTCATGGTGTTTCCATAAACTGGCAATGGACAATTATAAATTCAAAGTAAAAGAAATGACCATTTACAATAGCATCAAAAATCAAACACTTATACACAAATCTAAAAAAAATGAAGGATATGTACAGTAAAATTGCACAGGAATCTTTAAAGAAACAAAAGAAAATCTATACCAGATCACAGGGGCATCATCATTTTAAAAACAAAACCAAAGACAAATGAAGAAAAAACCTGAAACTATTTACATCTACCTCACACTATATAGCAGAAATTGTCTTGACTTTCACTGGGAAATGTTGGTATAAAATGATACATAGTTTAAGATCATCTAGAGAGCTCCATGAACAGGAACAATGGAGTCTATCCTTATGAGCCAGCCCTTTATCATCTTTGTTCTTTCAGATATGGCCTAATAGAATCTCCAGCCTTTATGTCTACCAGTACAATCTCCTCATTCAAAGCAAACTAGTATTTGTTGGAAAGAAGCATGACAGCCCCTAAAATAAAGAAGACTTTTGCCTCTCCCGGCAGATAAATGTATTTTAGAAAAAAAGGTTTATAAATCAAGCTGAACATTGCATATTTGTTTTTCAAAAGTTACACTCATATAATAATTAGAACATGCATGTACTACGCCGACTGCCACCGTAAGTCCACTTTTGGTGCTCTCAAATACAGTTTCTGTGAAGGAATAAAGTGTTTGATTTATATTTAAATGCATATTAGTCACTCAAAAGGCTGAAAGGTCCACCTCCTACAGTGCTTTCCTTTCCTTCAATTTTATAAGTTGTATAAAGGCCTGTTCCCTGGGAAAGATTCTTCTATTAATTCATATACTCTCAGAATATTTATTTAAACTTTTAACCCATTTATGTTTAACCCCTATGATGTTGATTTTTTTATGTTTTCAAAATTGTGTCTATTCTTTTCTACTTTTTATTGCTTTGGTCAAATCATAGATCTATTTACTGCTTCCCATCTGCATTACCTGTACATGTTGTCTACTGAGTATTTAAGTCCATCTATATTTCCATACACTGCATTTCTATGTAGCTTTTCTGTAACACATAAGTTATCTGATCACACTGAGCGTATTTACATATTCAGTATAACAGTTTTAATCTTTTACTGGTGCTAACATTTACTGGCATAAAAGTTATTCAGGTTAATTTATGTCAACTTTCAGGAGTCCTGTTCCCACCTGGATGCTTATGACCATTGTGCTGAAGTGTGTCCTTTACAGAGGTTTTTAAAACCTATACCCTAGTGTGTCAGAGAGAGGTGCTGAAAGCTCTAGGCAGGAATAGTGCTGTTTTGTAGGCTCCTCCTCCCACATACCAGAAAACTTTTTTCTCAAAGAAACTTCATTGATTTGTTATAGGGCATGTGTCCCAGACAGTACAAATACTTAATAAGCTTTCAAATATTTAACAGGCCACTGGTTTGTTTACTTCCAATGAGCTCCATATGCTGTATCTTGTTTCCTGCCATTTCCAAAGTCTTGAATAGTTCCAGAAGCAGTATACACATTCAGTAATATTTGATAAGCAAATGAAGGAATAAGCATATAAGTGTGTTAAATTAAATAATTACTTAATCTTGACTAATGCTTTTGAAACAAATGTGGATTCCATTCAGAGTTCATAGGTGCCCAATAGATTTTAATTTTGGTGAATCTGCCTGGGGACCTTTTGATTAGCTTTCTCTTTTCATCATTGTTACAAAATGCACATCCCACAATGTTGGTGTTGGCCCTCCGAGAAATGTAGGGAATGAGAATAGAAGTAATATTTCACCATTATTGAAGGAGTGAAGTTGTTTAGTTGAGTTAACTGGCATAGAAATGCTAATTTATTCCAGAAAATATTTAGCTGGCAATAGAAAATGATTATGATGCTAATGTGGCATTAATGCACAAATACCATACTGCAATGTGACAAATATTAAATAAATTCTCCAAATGGCATAAAAGGAAGGTGGAAAAAGATGATAATTCAGAATAAGTGTTTGTAACATACAGTGCAACTCAGTGAGGATCTCTCTTTTACTAAACACACTTATTCTATCAGGATGACATGCCCTGCTGTGGAATGAACTTTGGGTCCACCGTGTATGCACATTTAGTACCTGACCTTGGACCTCTCTGTAGGAGCTGAGGTTTGATCTAAATTGGTCTGAATAAACTATTTAGACAGCAAAAACCTGAGAAAACATTGTTTTCCTTAAATCAATCTGCTGGTATCAGTTTCCAAACTTAAGTATTGTATATTCCTTTTTATTTAAATGTGATTATGTTTATTGTAACTCTTCTCCTTATATAATTATATATGTGTGTATGTGTGTGTGTGTGTATGTCATAATCTTTTATTTCTTTTTTTTTTTTTTTTTTGGTACTAGGGATTGAACTCAGGGGCACTCAACCACTGAGCCACATCCCCAGCCCTATTTTTTGTGTTTTATGTAGAGACAGGGTCTCACTGAGTTGCTTAGCGCCTCACCGTTGCTGAGGCTGGCTTTGAACTTGCGATTCTCCTGTCTCAGGCTTCCAAAGTGCTGGGATTACAAGCATGAGCCACCACGCCCAGCTAAATCTTTTATTTCTTAAGGAACTGAAAATTTTGTTACTAGATGCTAATAAATACATCCAAACCAAAATAGGCACATTAAAGCCATCTTATTTTGGAAGAAAAATACATTAGTGTTAAAGTAATTTCTCATGTAATGCCAATCAGTAAAGGTCTTTGAAAGAAGTGCTGCATTATAAACAATAAGCATTTGTTAGAAGATGGCACTGTAGTCTCAAAAAATTGGTGCTGACAGATTCAAGAAAATA
>CM053412.1:9150960-9336137 GCA_028644305.1 Xerus rutilus | reverse complement strand
TCAGTTCATTTGGTGGGTAAATATGACCATCCATGTTGTCCACATACCAATAAATATCCTAGCAAGACAGGGTAGGCAAAACTACTGTTTTGTGACTCCCAGATTTTAGAACTATTAACTATTTTAGTGCACAAGATTCATGGGTCCACTAGATATGTTTTCAGTCTCCTACTTCTCATTGCCTTTCTGGTTTCTTCAGGTGGAAGTTGGGGGCAATTACATGAGATATTTCTTCTTAGCTAAAATCAATTTTGACTTACTGTGCTTTCATTCTCATACTGTTTAAAATAATTATAAAGTTTTATTTTGCTTTTTTTCATTAAATAATCACAAATAAATCTTAAACATTTACATAGGTAGGTAGCTCTACCTGATCCTCTTTATTCCTTTGTGCAGATCTTGTTTACGTTCTGCTTTCCCCTTTTCCAACATATTTAAAGGAATTGCTTGAAAGATTTGTTGCAACATTACTTTTAGGACAGGTCTGGTGGTAATGAACTCTTTCAGATTTTATATGTCTGGATATGTCTTTATATTGCTGTAATTTTTCCATAGATATTTTTGCTCACTTTTAACCCAGAATTAACCGACCTTCCTTCCTTCCTTCCTTCCTTCCTTCCTTCCTTCCTTCCTTCCTTCCTTCCTTCCTTCCTTCCCTCCTTCCTTCTCTTTCTTTTTCTTTCTCTCCTCCTCTCTCTTTCCTACCCTTCCTCTCTCCCTTCCTTTCCTTCTTTCTTTTTCTTTTAATGTACTTATGTATTTATTGTTGACATTTTAAAGTATTGTATTCAGATTTTACTATGTGTGTAAATTATCTTGCTAGTGGTCAACTATTTCACCATGTTTATTTCTTTGTTTCTAATTCTATGTTTTCCAATACTATGTTAATTTTACAAATAGTATTTTTTAAAAATTTCTCCGTTGAAGATACTTACGGAGAAATAAAACTAAATATATGGACATTTGAGATATGCCTAAAAAGTATTAAAATTGTTTGTCTTTAATCAAAATAAATATAATACTGAAAAAATGGTAAACTAAATTGTTCAAGTACTGGTGACTGTGATAAGCTAAATTTGAGAACAATTGATCTTACACATGATCATATTATAATATTTAAATTCATTATCCCCAGTTACTTTTAACTAGGAATACACAGAGAAATTCATAATGGAATTCCTAAAACTATTTTGTGTGAGAAATTAACTAACTCTGTTTATAGCAAAGAAAATATTTTTAAAAAGACTTTGAAAATTGTCAAAGATAAATAAAATTACTTATTAGTTTCTCTAGCTTGTGGTCAGGAATTTTACTAGAATTGAAAATAAGAATAAAGTGAGACCCTGTCTCTACATAAAACACAAAATAGGGCTGGGGATGTGGCTCAGTGGTTGAGTACCCCTGAGTTCAATCCCCAGTACCAAAAAAAATTTTAAAAAAAGAAAAGAAAAGAAGATAAGAAATAAGAATAGAGAAATGTTTTGAAAAAGCAGAAAAATTTCATTTGTAAATGGTATGTAATAATCACAGTTAGGTAGTTTACCTGGACCACAAATAGTTCCACTTGTACTCTGATTATACTCTCTTTATGAAAGAAATAGAATCTCTGCACACCTGTTCAGATAACAGGTAGATTCAACAGAAGAAATGAAGTCCATGGGATATGCATAAAGATATTATTGTGTTTTAGACATTCAGGCAAATGATCATTTGCCCCATCATACTTTAACAAAGTGGTTATATTTGTACTATTTAGTTATTACAATTTAATGGACAGAGATTTAGAAATACTAGGTAGCAGAATTGCTCAAGGGAAAAGCATGTAGAAGAAGAATATTCTCTTTAAGCAAAATCTGACAATTTTTCATTCAATGCCTTTCTATTTCTATAAAGTATACAAAGAAACAATACTGACTCAATTTGGGGAATAAGTCTGTTGGCCATTTTAGATTAAAGGTCTATACATTGTATGTTATTTCTTTATTCATTAGTTCATTAAGGTGTCTTACTCTTATTCCCACACCTCATTTATGAAATCCTTAGTGACTTTTTGCTTACATTCACTCTCTGTGTGGTTAAATTCTAGAAATCTTAAATTTTTAAAAACTGGAATTCCTGTAACTTTTTTCAAACATTAGGTTCTCTAATTTTGTTTCCTTCTCTCTTTCTCTTTTTTTTCTCTCTCTCTTTCTTTCTTTTTTCTTTCTCTTTCTGTCTTGCATGTGTGTGTGTGTGTCTCTCTCTCTCCCTTTCCTTCTCCTTCATTCCTTGCTTCCTTCTTTCCTTTTTTTTTTCTTTGTACTTGGTATGAAACCCAGTAAGCTACATATCCAACCATTTTTATTTTAAGACTGAGTCTCTTTAATTTTCCAGGCTGGCCTTGAACTTGTGATCCTCCTATTGTAGCCTTTGAAATAGATGGGATTATGGTTGTGAGCCTTGTGCCCAGCAGGTTCTGTAATTTGTTTTTACTTTTGTCCATAAAATTATGTAGTATGTTTTGGCAGATAGCAAACCATTAAAAGAGTAATATGTGGTTCAAGTAACCAAGGAACTGGGTATAGCAGATACAGCATATATGGAAGTCAGTTTAGTAATAGCATTTTATACCAAGTTAAAGCAACCAAAAATTCTGAATGCACTGGAGGGAAAACTCACTTTGAAGGACACTAAAAATACATGTTAATACCATCTTAAACAGGAATCAGCAGAAATTCTTACAGCAATATGAGAGATGAGTCAGAAGGAAAGGACATCTGCAGTTAAGGGAGAAGGTTTATATAATGAACTCTGAGCTATAAAGATGCAAAATTCTATTAATTCTTGATTATGTGATAGAAAATATCGAGTTATTTTAAAAGAAATTGGGAAACAAATGCCAGTCCTTGGAAAGTCACAAAATAAACTGTTGTCTTTACATGCTACAAAACATGCAGACTCCAAAGAGACTGTGGGCTTTTTTACTCTTGTTTGGGGTGATGTTGAAAGAAGCAGAGACTTTATGATTCTCCAAGATAATAAGATCACTGTCATAAACAAAAGCAACCTGTAAAAAAAGCATTCAAAGACAGACTAAGTATTTATCAACCGGCCTCTTGATCATGACAGTCCATGAAAGAATAGTTAAAAAGAATAAATTACTGCTGTGATGATGAAGAGCTCCAAGATTTATTTTACTTGAAAATCAAATTTAAAGAAATTATAATTTTGCTAGTGAAAAATAAATGCATTTGTAACTGACAAATGTGTTTTTATGTCGAGTAATGCTAACTTCAGATATTAATATGAATATGAGTTTGGATTGTAGATGCAGATGAAATTTCAGACATGATGAGTTTGTGGAATTTCTGTGTTTAACCTATTTGAAAACCTGCAAAACAAACTTTATATAGTAACTGTCTCTTAGGAGAGGTTTCCATTTTTCATAGAAAAAATTGAGCAGCTGTGGTTGTAGATGTTTTATTTTTCCTTTTACTTTTGTCTTATTTTTCTTAATACATTTTACTAAATTACATTTTACTAAATTACATTTTACTAAATTGCACACCACATTTGTATGACTCTAATCTTTATAACTTGTGAATTGATGTGTGACCCAATAAATTTGGGCAACTGTTTTATGTGCATTTAAAAAAAAGTACATTTTGGTGCTACTGAGTACCATATAATGTACACATGCAAATGCATTATATATGCATATACATGCATATGAGTACATGTAATATTTATATATGAAATTGAATTATAATATATATTAGGCTAACATAAAATATGTTATATATTTATGTAGGTAGTCATGTATACATGTCATGTATATTTATATAACATTATATGTGACAAATTATTTGTTATAAATGCTATAATTTATGTCATGTTTAATACTCAAAAATAATATAATAATATATACTATGTAATGTATGAATATTATACAGATATGAGTATGTAAAATTAGATTTATTTTATGGAAGGCTGTGTATTCATTGACATTTGTCATCTCTTCATTGTATTAATTATCAAAACAGGTATGTTCTAATCTGTTTTAATCTACATTATCATAATTTGATGCAGAACTAGCTGTACACACACATGCATTTTTCTTTTACCTTATGATGATTTTTTAAATAATACTTTATTTCTGAGTGACTTTCCTTAAAAAACCTTTTTTTATGATACATATTCTATTAAAAGTGTGAATCACAGCAGCATTCTATTTTGATACTTTGTTTGCTTTTGA
This sequence comes from Xerus rutilus, assembly GCA_028644305.1. Lineage (NCBI taxonomy): Eukaryota > Metazoa > Chordata > Mammalia > Rodentia > Sciuridae > Xerus > Xerus rutilus. The sequence continues at coordinate 9,331,903 of CM053412.1, read as the reverse complement.
CTCTTTGATTTAGTTGTATATTGCTAATATTGTGACTTTAATTACACATAATACCCCATTTCATTAAATATACCCAAACCTTCTCCAAATGAGCTTTGTAATTTTTAGCATTATGTGCCCTTAACTATATACAAAGTCATAATATAATTTTTTTCTATGCTAGTATTTTTGTTATAGCAAATCATGATTTCCCCTGCATTTTCTCCCCCAAATTGGTACAAATACAGAATTTTATGAGTAATGTCTTGTTTTTTACTCTAGCATGAACCCATTAGTCCACAAGTCAATGAATATATTTCTCAAGTGTACATGTCTGCAAAATGCTGTGAATGGCTGCTTAGCCACATGGAGGCCATCCAGGATATATTCTGCTCTTTAGTGTGATACATTAAAAATGTTAATTTAGTATACTGCAATAAATGATACCGAGAACACTTAAGATTGATTTTCAAAGCTTTATGATTTATCAATTCCCATACTTGAAATACCTAACAAAATGTACACTACATGAACAAACTTAAAAGAAATTGAGAGACCCTTACTGTCTATGGAACATAATCTTGTGATGCTCCACCAAAATGTTAAGCTGTCTCAAAAAGTTTCCTCCCATCTACTTTTAGGATTCCCTGTCTAATATACTATATATTCCATATTAAAATTAACATATTTGTGGAAATAATCAAAAAATTCTCCTTCATGTCTTTACAGAAAATTAATCTGTATTTAATGAAATCCACACTATCACTAACTGTATTTGTGTTCTCCCTATTTTCAAGAGATCTCTGTCTTTATTTCCTCTCACTCTTACTCTTTCTAACTTTCAGAAATGAGAGAAAATATTTGATCTTTGATTTTTGAGCCTAGCATATTTCACTTAGTATGATGTTCTCCAGTTCCATTCATTTACCAGCAAATGACATAACTGCATTTTCTTTATGACTGAATAAAGCTCCATTGTATAGATACACATCACATTTTCTTTATCCATTCATCTGTTGATGGGTACCTAGAGTAGTTCCATAACTTGATTATTGTGAATTACATTGCTATAAACACTGTCACATATGTATCACTATAGTATGATAATTTTAGTTCTTTTGAATAAATATGAAAGGGTGCAAAAGCAGGGTAATATGGTGATTACATTCCTAGTCTTTTAAAGAATCTCTGCACTGCTTTACAAAGTGATTTCACCAATTTGCAGTCTCACCAACAAATGTATATGTAAATCTTTTGTCTCCATCCTTGCCAACAATTATTAATCTTTGTATTCTTGATGATTGCTATTCTAATTGGAATGAGATGAATTCAGTGGAGTTTTTATTGTATTTCCATGATTGCAAAAAATATTGAGCATTTTTCCTATATTAGTTGGCCATTTATATTTCTTCTTTTGAGAAATGTCTGGGTTTTTTGAATTTTTATATATTCCATTTTTTTCTCATTTTGTAGGCTTTGTTTTTATACTTTCAGTTGTTTCCTTTTCTGTGCATAAGAGTTTTTTGTGTGTGTGTGTGTGTGTGTGCCATTTCACTTACTGACCTTTGGTTTAATTTATTGAGCTTTAGGAGTTTTATGAAGGAAGTAAATAATAAGCATTTGTAAATGGAGCAAAGTAGAGGAGTAAACAAGCAACTTCAAAGAATATCTGACATACTTCAATGTTCTTTGGGAACTGAAGCCACTGAGAAGTTTCTACAGGTTTTAAGGGCAGTTTTTGTTCATGTCATCATCTCAACATTCAAAATCATACTTAAACGACTTTCCTGAGCAGAGCTGAGACACGTCTTCCACACAGAATGAGGCAGACACTTGATCACTGTGTGAGCTGCCAGTCAAAACCTGGGGTAAATACGATGTCAAGATTTCTAACCTTCAGTTTTACAAACTTAAGATATAAAAAAAGAGAACGTGGGATTATTTGGTTCAAAGTAAACTCTATCTAAATAATGAAAGTCAAGTAAAATAATGGTTGGTGGGATTTTACTCTTTCAAATGTGGCAGATGACAATAAGTACACTGGGGCCATATAGTGCTTTAGTTGATTTCACCAGCCAATTCCCAACACCCATCTGGAAACAAAAACAACAAAGAAACAAAAAAGTAAACTTATCCGTATTGAATACTGATAGTACAGTGTAAGAATCAGACTACATCTTACTGTTACCTGTGTTTCTAGAACTCCAAGTATTTTGTTCCTGTGTGAAAATCCAAAACACCAACTAGGCATTGGGCTAACTGATCTGCTTCAAAAGTACTAGGTGCTTTTCTATCCACTCCTTTCTGAAATCAAAAACGCATTTTGTAAAAAGGATATATCTTCTCTGCTGAAGGCAATGTAAAGTCACATTTCAAACTAAAATTTGTACGGAAATAACACTTATTTTAGATTCAATTCTGTTTATTCTGTTTCTATCATTGTAGACTGCAGATGTAGTATGAGTAAGAGATTAAATTACAAACTTCATGAGGTAAAGAATATGCCCCTTGGCCGCCTGAGACAATCTCCTTCGTGCTAATGGGCATAAGGACAAAAATATTAACAGAAATCGTTCAATGTCACCCTGAGAAAGAAGACCCAGCAGATTATCCTCAACTATTCTCACTTTAAATAACATTCAAAGTATCACTATGTGGTAAGTTAAAGACTGTAATTTATGAATGAAGTCTTATATATCAGAAAAATCTTTCCAGAGTCCTTAGTGTCCTTGATTATCAGCTACTTATTGTCAACTGTGTCCAGTTTAAATAAATCAGAGATGGTGTGATATGGAGTTTGAAAAAAATATAATAACTTACTCTTCTAATAAGTAGTGATTTTTTATTATATTTTTCTTTGAGATAATTAGATATTGGCCAGTCCATTATTTTCCAAGGAAGTAAATATTGCTGCACTACTTCTCTGATGTCATTATAAACAGTTTTTGTTCAGTGACTTCCTGCCTCATTTCTCTTTTCTTACATTGCATGCTCACTGATAGACACCAGGTACAAAGGCAACTCTTTAAACGTGAGAGAATTGGTCCCTGTACCTGGAGGTTAGCAATACCTTGTCTAAGATTCTGGCAGTTCTCTGTTTATCTGCTGGCAAAAGCCTCCATTGCTCTTCCAGAAATAGTTCTGTTCTTCTCCTTGGGGCATTCCTCAAAAATCCCTTCTCCTGCCAGGCTCGGTGGCACACACCTGTAATCCCAGCACTTTGGGAGGCTGAGACAGGAGAATCACGAGTTCAAAACCAGCCTCAGCAACGGTGAGGCACTAAGCAACTCAGTGAGACCCTGTCTCTACATAAAACACAAAATATGGCTGGGGATGTGGCTCAGTGGTCGAGTACCCTGAGTTCAATCCCCAGTACCAAAAAAAAAATCCCTCCTCCTTACACCCCATGCAGTATGAAGTGAAGGGGAACATTTGTGAGGCGGTTGAGGAAAGAGATTCTCAGGAGAGAGAAATTCAATTAAGTTTGCTTCATGTCTTTCAACCTCTGAATTTCTAGTTATTTTCTAACTAGAAATTGGCCTGATTTACTTCCTCAAGCTTGGAGCCTCTCACAGGTTTAGGTTTGTTTTTCACACTGTCAAGTTCCCTCTTGAAAATGATGCATCTTAAAAGCATTAATTATGGAAGGGGACAAATATTGTCAAGACTATTACTTTAAATAAGTATTACCTTAAAGGGCTCAATTTATGTAACTCTTGTGATCAGTGATCTCCAATCTGCAGAAACAGTTATGTCTCTGCTTCATCTGGAAAAAAATAAACAAGGGTAATAATGGAACAAATAAAAACCATCTTTATAAAATCCTGCCATTTTAACACTCAGATCAAAAGCTGACCAGAAAACATATGTCCTTTAATAGAAACACAATTAATATTTTATTCTACTTTTCTTTTGCAAAAGCACATGAGATTTGGAACATTTATTTTACCCAGTGTATATAATAATCAACTTAGTATTGTATTGCATTGTATTTCATTAGATTCACTTTTAATATCTGATTGCTAAAGTAAATATTACAACAACTAAATATTTACACCTAAATTATATTGAGTAGATAAAAATTATTTATGAAACACATACCTAGAATACAAATAAGCCACAATATATATTTTACAAAATAATCAGCTCAGTCTTTTCTAAACTACAAAATATTTCTGGTATGTATTCATCTATAAGTAAATGATACTGATTATATTTTCTTGCCAGTAATCATTTTTGAGGACAGATGATGATGGATATAGTTTTAATATAAAAAGTAAAAATAAAGCCTATGGCATGTGCAAAATTAAATATAGTACCACTTTCTCTTCAGTTATTTGTTGAGTTATATAATAGGAATATCCAAATGGAAAGTCACACACATGAAATATTGAAGCCAAATATCATGAAATTCATGCATTTCGTGTCTTGTAATAAATCTGTAGCTTATGTATATAGAAAGTGAAATTCTTGATTTACTCTGAAAGAAAAGAAAACATTTTCACTTGGAATTGTAAGCACAGTTAAATAGAAATGTGTTAAATATGAAAAAGAATATGGTGACTAGGTCCCATGTGTAGAAACAGTAGCATCTCTGAAATAATGCATTATAATGAATAAAAACTGGAATAATAAATAAGTAGTATGGGAACAGCATGAATAATTCAACAAATTTCAAATGGTAATTCCGAATATTCTGAAGGGAAATTAAGAGTAAAGGTTGACACTGCATCCTTAATTCACTTTCCTTTTCCTCATTCATATTTTTAAAACTAAATTTTCTAGTCTAATTTATATTCTACCGTATACAAGCAGCATGGGTTTATATTCTATAATAAAAACACATCAGGCCAACATACATGCTTTTTAACAAACTTTAGGAAGTAAAATTGAATTAAAATAATCTTTTTTAGGATTATCTGGATTGAATCTGCTAGTCGGGTTCAGCAACATGTATTTCACTCTTACATGTTTTTAGAGCAGAACAGACGCACATGGCCCATCTGCACCATCAATATCGCACACAGTGGACAAGCTTCGAGGCGGCGAATCTCAAGACACATGTAGGGTTATCTCTGGAATCTAACTGGGCAGTAGACTTCACTTCCTGGGTTCCCAAAGAAGATTCTAAAATTGAACAAAAATTGTTTGCAGCTGTATTCACTTGGCTCATATGCTATTGCGCACCTGCACTGAGAGACTCCAGGTGGGAGTGAGGAGTTTTGTAAAGATTGTATCTCTTTGTCCTTTTACTTGCCATGCAGGAGGCTTTTCACTCATTTCCCAGTGGCATCCTTTCCTTTTAAACAATGTTCCCTCGACCGCTCCATGTTCCTGCTAAGAAATTTAATTACCAACATTAGCCAAATAACTGTAGGGTTAGAGTTCAAAATAACTTCAGTCCTTAGGATTCCAACGTGGAACAGATACACTTAGATACATGGAAGTTGTGTTTCCATTATCATGACAGCAGCGCTCTCTTGATAGTTCTACAATTAATTAATTGTAGAATTTAATATTCTTGAAGCTACATGCTTGATCTGTAATGACTTGGTGGGGTTAGTATTTTTATAGATTCATTTTTTGATTAAACAAAAAATAATTGGGAAATATCTCTTGTTTTGTGTAAAGCCATTCAAATTTAACTGATTTTAGTTGTTAAGAAAAATTTAAAAAATCAGTGGGAAGAGAAGATTGGGTGGACACAACAGTGATAACATCCAGAGAAACACTGAACATTTTAGCAGAAATGGTCAAAATCAACATTTAAAGATTTATGGAAAAGAGTCAAATATTTAAAGCCAATGAGAGAATACTGAGTTTTTGAAAATGTGACTTGGAAAATTTGGGGGAGCTTGTGTATTCTTATTTGCCTTTAACCAATAGCCTCCCTAGCTTTGCAATGATGTGGAAAAGAAGATAGCTCATATTCTCATTGTGGGCCTTTGGTGACTGATAGGAAGCAGAGAGGATATAATTTCCTGTGTTAGTTTTTTTTGTGTTACTGTGACCAAAATACTGATAAGATTAACTTAGAATGGAGAAATTTTATTTGTGGCTCACTACTAATTTAACAAACTATCAGGATAATCAATGCATTTTATCATTGTAGTTTAAGTTTATTTCAATGTAGTAATATTAATTTGAAAAGGAAATACACAAAAAGTATTACATATTCAATAGCATTTGACAATAAAATGATAAGGAATAAACTTTACCAAGGAAGTAAAACATTTGAATACTTAAAACCATAAAACACTGCTTAAGAGATAAAAAAAAGACTTAAATAAATAGAAATATACTTCATGATTATGGATTGCAAGACTTAATACTGTCTTAAGACAATAGCGTCAAATTGATGTAAGACTTAATATTGTCTTTAGCAGATGACACTACTACCAGAAATAAACTAAAGCATTGATGTATTCTTCATCCAAATCCCAATGAAATTTTGCATATACAGAAAAATCAATTCTCAAATCCATACAGAACTTTGAGGGACCCGTAATAGCCAAACAATCTTGAAAAAGAAGAAGTGGGCTCGGTGGTATACACCTATAATCCCAGCAGCACAGGAGGCTGAGGCAGGAAGATCGCGAGTTCAAAGCCAGCCTCAGCAACTTAGGGAGGCCTTAAACAACTCAGCCAGATCTGCCTCAAAATAAAACAAAAGTGCTGGGAATCTGGCTTAGGGATTAAGCACCCCTGGGTTTAATCCCTGGGAAAGAAAGAAAGAGAGAGAGAGAGAGAGAGAGAGAGAGAAAGAAAGAAAGAAAGAAAGAAAGAAAGAAAGAAAGAAAGAAAGAAAGAAAGAAAGAAAGAAAGAAAGAAGGAAGGAAAGAAATTCAATATAAGGGTATATCTATACTAGAGCTACTAAGTTAGGTAAGGGTAGATAAGATTAATCTTCAGCATTCAGTAGAATTAATGCTCCAGCTGATAATATTGATTATGAAACATAGAGCTAATGATTTAAATTCAAATAAAATTTATATGGATTGTCAAAATATGTAGAATGAAATGCATCGATTTGGTTTTATCATTCAATGCATACTAAACGATAAAACCATGATGCCACATTGGTTAAATTAAAATTGCTGCTTGATATATGTTATTTCCTGAGGCTCCCTGTCCTTGCTAAATATAATTCAATGGTCATTGTATTTATGCCAGCCTTTGGCAGCAAATTTGGAATCAGCTTTTGCCTTTGCATAATAATTTCAGATATCCGACAAGAATTTAATTTTTTCATTGGCTTAAAAATATAAACTCTCCACCCATTGCCTCCTGCTGAGGTTAAGACCATAGATTTTGCTACTTTCACCTCTAGGTTGGGTCATCATCATACTCCTTTTTAAATTGGGCTTTGAGGGAAAGAAAAAAAAAATGCCACAGAATCTCCAACTTCAGCAAAATGCTGCTGTCAAAATTTTATTCACACTAAGTGGTCTCAGCACGCCGCTGCTTTCCTATGGGAATGGCAATGGCTCTCTGTCAAATACCAAATTGATTTTCAGATTACTTGGATGGCTTCTGAGGCAGAGCAGTCGGGAGCTGTGTGTTTATCTGAGATGGTGTCAGTGTATGAGCAGGGAGTCTTCTGGTGGGAGTGAGGCATGTTTATGTCATTCCCAAGCGTAGGAGGGACTGAAACCTCAGGCTCAACATTTTAACCTGCATGTATGCTGATCACAGCATGAAAATCAGTCACACACGGGGAATGTATATATTCTTATGTAGAGTAGAATTTAAAAATTATTTTAAGGTGAATCCTTTTGTGCTTAGATTGTGACATAGACACATGTCAGATACAATACACACACAATAAAGGATGAGGGAGAGGCTGGTATGTGACTCTAGGGTAGAGCCCTTACCTGGCATGTGTAAGGCCCTGAGTTTGATTTTTAGTGAAACAAAATTAAAAATCATCAAAATTAAATAAACAAACAGATGCTTGAAGGAAAAACAAGTTTCCAAATGTCACTATATACTTTTACATTTTGAGTTTCTGAAACAAAAAAATGAATCAACAAAGCTTGTAAATTCTCCAAAGATGTAGTAACTTTTAAAACAATCTCCATTTCCATTGTGCATATTAACAATTGCCCAAAACACAATGTAAAAGAATTACCTCAAGTGTACTTCAAGAGAACACAAGATAATACCATAAATCATCTAGTTTTGATTTGTACTGTATATCTTTGAAAGAATGAAAGTAAATTGATTTGGTTTAAAAAGTTGATTATTAGAGAATTTTAGAAATAAAGAAGATTGGAAATGAAAGAAGAATATTTTATAAAAAAAATCAATTGCCATCTTTCACATAGTAAGCAACATCCTGAGACAGAGCGTGTAGGAAAGAGAGAGAAAGAGAAAGAGGGAGAGAGAGACTCTGTGTGTGTGTGTGTGTGTGTGTGTGTGTGTGTGTGTGTGTGTGTGTGGACAGAATTCACATAGTCACCTGGAAACACCGTAGGAACAACCATGTCATTTATCCTCACTTCTCTGGTACATGGTCCATAGAACATGAAGTGATGGCAAATGACAAGCATTTTTGATGAACCTGCAAGAGAAGTAATGTTCTCAAATAGCTAGGTTGAATAAAAGAAGGAAGGGTAAACTCACCTTGAAAAAGACAAAGTAGAAAAGATAAAGGGAATAGTGTAAATTACAGACTGCAAATTTGAGAAAATGAAGTAAAAAAATAGAGGGTCAAAAAGGCGTTAGAGATAATGTCCCCTTGATGTGCTGCTGAACAATGTGAGTGTAACAGTGCCTTTGATGGTGAAGACCATGACATAGACCTCAGTGACAACAGAGGCAAGATGACTTGTAAGGCATGCTGGGTGATGGGAATGGTACATCAAGGAGAACCTGCACATAGGATCAATTTTTCCCTGGTGACTCCCCCTCACTGCATCCCACACCCTGCCGTGACGTAGTTTTTAGAAACTTAGGACAAAGAGACAGAGAAGTGGAGGTTGGGGACTGTGGAGCTCAGGATGAGCCTCCTGTAGTCCTGGCCCAAGAAAGGTCCTCTGGCCAGGCACCAGGAGACAGATTTGCAGGCCTTGTTTATATATTACTAGGGATGCTCCTTCTTGCCAGAACATACATCTCTGAGTACCACTTCACTAGCTTGGCCAGGGTGGTTATATGATCAAGAATATAGTAGTTGTGTTTCTTTAAATGATAGAGGACTATATCCGACTCTGTTTTCTCATGGCTGACAGATTGTTGCAGAATTCCTTACAGACTGAAATGCTTTCAAAGGATTCATTGGTTATCTCCAACTAGAGTCTATTTAGGTAGTGGATCTGACATCTGCACTTTCCAGGTTGGAGAAGAGACATTGAAGAGATAATAGAAACTCTCAGATGCCATATAATTCAATATATATATATTTTTGGTCTAATAATATATTTTCTCTTTGATTCCTTTCAAAACCCAAGTTGGTCATTTCCAAGTAAATACACTTAGAAAAATACAGACATGCACGAGTTTACAACCGATGTAAAGACAAGTCATTTATGATGTTAAATACACTCTTATTTATGATTCCTTTCCTGCAGACTAATGGTATGGAATGGGAATTCTTATATTACATTTTGTAAATCAATTTTGCCTGATCCACCACCTAATGGTATGTTCTATGGTAAGATATATACTTTTGAGTGTAAAACCTGGCATTACACGTAATATTTCAATTGCAGCTTCCATGCTCCATTTTACTATGGAGATACTAATAAATATTTTACTTAAGTAATTTGTTAAAAATTAGTACTATTAAAATTTCTTGTTTAAATAAAGGTATGCTTAATTTATATTCTGGAATATTGGGACATTTTGAAAATTTCCTGGAAGAACACAAGTTGTTATTTAATGGTGCATTCTTAGATAAGTGGTGTTCCTAATATATAAGCCTTAATTTCATTCTTATGTAAAATCATAAGCTTTATCATATCATTGTGACTTTTGGGAACCTCTAAACTGGTTCTTAAACAATTGCCTCAGGAAACAAATTGCTTGGGTTTGAATTCTGGTTTAATCATTTCAAAATTGTGATTTTATTTAAACTCTGCTTCATTTCTGACAGGAATACTTAAATACTAAGTACTAAATGCACACAAAAATACCTGAAATAAAAGTATGCCCCTTTAAATATGATATCATGAACTTTTGTGTTCATGCTCTAAAATTTTAGAAGAAATCAACTAGTAGACCACTTACCAGATTTAAAAAAAATTATAGAATGACTTGTTTCAGTAATAACATAGGGAATAGCACACTCTAGAATATAAAATAAACTCATTCATTTAAACTGACTGACAAAGTGATTCTTCAAAGTGATGTAAAGACACTACAGTTACAAAATCATTACTAAAATCTTTAGCTTGTTTCCCCCTTTATAGATGGATTATATCCTGAAAAACTATCCATTTGCAAAGTCGATTTCCATGCATTCTTTAGATCAGAACACATTTCACTATTTAACAACAAGAATTTAGAAAGCAGATGATACATGACAGTGAACCTCATGAGAGACAAAGGGAACAATTATAGGAACAACATTGTAAGGTGGTTTCAGGAGTCTGTCCCTTAGACAATATTAACAAGAAAATATTAGGAAAACTATAAAAATACCAACAAGTTATGAATGCTTAACTAATACAATAAAAAGCTCCTTAAGATGTTTTTATTGTACTTGTACTTCTCAGTTTCAGTTTTAATGGTGTGATATATTACATTTCTTTCCCCACTGAAGACTGTCAGTACTGCTATTTTTAGTTTACTAACAAATGCAATACTAAATATTTTCACTTCATTTGTCATTTCAAGTTCTGTTTTTCCTTGTTCACTCTAGGCTAAATGGAACTCATGTCTTAGTACCTATTCTTACAGAAATTTCTTGCTACAAATGCAAAATTGAATTATTTAGGTCTGATTGAGAGTGCATAGAGATAGGCCCTGTGCTAGAGAAACTACTGATGCACGGTTGTGATTAGTCATTCCAGTCATTTAATGCTAACTTCACCCATTCACCCACAGATCTCTGAATCCTGTCTATAGAATAATTGATATATTTGTATAGTTTACTTCTCCCCTTCATCGTCATCATCGTCCTCCTCCGCCCTACTCTTCCTCCTCCTCCTCCCACTCCTTCTCCTCATCTTCTTCTGCTTCTTCTTTCTCTTGCAGTAATAAGGGTGTGCCCAGCCAAGGTGCTATGGGCTAAGACACTGGGAAAGAGACTCCGGCTTAATAAAAGTCTATTTCTCTCTCCCATACTGTTTGAGAGCTGATCTTCCAGGTGTCTGTGTCACACTTTCTCGAGTGTGTTGACTGAAAAACCTGAGACTCTCCATTCTCATCCAGCTCTCATACACTGTACTCACCACTGACGAGGCTGAGACTTGATTGCCATTTCAGGGTGCAGAGTACAAAACGGTTTAGACCTGTCCAGTTTGCAGCTATCTAATATAGATGATGATATGTGATGTTCTTCAGAAGGTCAGAGTCAGTTATAAATTATACTTTCGAGAAGTACTTGAAATTCAGTTTTGAATCCAAGGCATTGTCACTTGAATTGGGTGACCCTTAATAATAGTTGGATTGTGGAATGAGAGGAGGAGTCAAATAAATGAGATCATAATGCAAATAGTCCTGTATTTAGCCTCTGAAGTTTAAATTTAATAATATCACAATATAATTGATGTGCCATTTGTAATGGTTTGAATGTTTTTCTCTGCTGAAATTCATGTTGAATTAAATTTATTTAATTTCCAAGGCAACGATATTAAGAGGGGAGACTTTCAAGAGGCAATTAGGACATTACAATAGGTGAGGATGGCTCCTTCAGTCCCCTTGATCTTTCAGCTTGCTGTCATGTAATGACACCGCAAGATGATCCTGGCCACATGCCAGGGCCTTAATTTTGAAGATTTTATCCTCTATGACAGTGACAAAACAAATTTCTGTTCTTTATAAATGACCTAGTCTGTGATACTCTGTTACAGCAGCACAGACAAAAATACAGTCTTTGTTTTCCACTTTTGACCTGAATTTTAATTTTCCACATCATAACCAGAGACAATACCAAGAAAATCAATATGACTATGAAGTATCACTGCAGTGCCTCCATTATTGTCAGAGCTCCAATGCCAATGGGAATAATGCCCTTTTCAAGTGTACCAAATGATCTCTACATTAAAAGGTGAACATCTGTTCACAAAATAAATAAAATGCAAATAAAACACAAAACATATAAACATATGGTAGCAACCATAAAAAAACATTTCTCTTGATTTATCAATAAATTGTCCATGGACCAGCTGCAAACAGAGAGTAAGTCTACAATGACTTGTAAAAAGCAAGGAAACACTATCTAAATACACTATCTGCAAAATTTTGGTACATATAATAAACATAAATATACCTAAATATTTTATTATTAGTTTACTTGTTATAATATTTTTAATTTTAATTATAATTTGTGTGATTGATTGCTTGTGATGCTGATGAGCTTGCATTTATATCCATCAATATTTGACATGAATTGACTGCATAATGTATAATGTATTATATTACCATCCTTCCCTTCTATTACATTGTTTTTATGTAGCAACAACACACATCTTTGCTCTCCAAATAAATGGAAAGGTGAATTCTTCAGAAAGTTAAAGGAGAAAAAGAAAAGAAAGAAAACAAAAGAAAATAGACATTATCTTCTTGTAAAATACTTCTAATGTAGAAAGTTCTGTTTCTACCCTCTGCTTTTTCACTAGGTATTATGGTTAAGATATAAAGTGTCCCCCAGAAGCTCATGTGTGAGAGAATGCAAAAAAGATAAGAGATGAAATTATTGGGTTATGAGAGCTTTAATCTGATCAGTGAATTAATCCACTGACAAGGGTTAACTTGGGAACTGTGGGCAGGTAGGGTGTAGATGGAAGAGGGGCTCTCTGTAGCGTGCCTTTGGGGTATCTATCTTATTCTTACTGAACAGGGCACTCTCTGTGCTTCCTGATGTGATGTCCAAGGCCACTTTCCTCTGCCACACTCCTCTACTATGATATACTGACTCACCTTGAGCCCTGAGGAATGGAGTCAGCCATCTGTGGGCTATGACTTCTGAAACTGTATGCCCCAAATAAACTGTTCCTACTCCAATTGTTCTTGTCAGTCTTTTGGTCATGGCAAACAGCTGACTAAACTATAAGGTCTGGAATTAAGAGAACAATGTTTGTGCACAAAATTCAACTCAAAGTGGATCAAGGACCTGGGAATCAGACCAGAGACCCAACACCTAATAGAAGAAAAAATAGGCCCAAATCTTCATCATGTCGGATTAGGACCATACTTCCTTAACAAGACTCCTATAGCACAAGAAGTAAAATCAAGAATCAACAAATGGGATGGATTCAAACTAAAAAGCTTCTTCTCAGCAAAATAAATAATCAATGAAGTGAACAGAGAGCCGACATTCTGGGAACAAATCCTTGCCACACACACATCCAATAGAGTGCTAATCTCCAGGATATATAGAGGACAATGTTTGAAGTTTAAAAGGTTTTTTCTGTCCATCTACCTAGCATTATTGCCTGTATGTTAATATTTTTGTGGAATTATACTTGACAATTGATGAATTAATTATAGTTGAAGTTCATAAAAATTTCTCCTAGATTTTGAAAACTATTTTCACATGTTACCAATTTGCAGTGTTCATAACATCATTTTAAATAATTTTCTGCATTTTTATGAAAATTTTCCTGGATGATGGCTGTAGAATCATATAAACAATCATGATTCTGGAAAATTCCCTGACTGGGTTTATGTTTTAGTTTCCATTGCTGGAACTAAAATTTCTCACAAGAACAGCTTAGAAAAGGGAAGGTTTATTTTGGAGCAAATGGTTTCAGTCCATTGACAGCCAACTACATTGCTCTGAGCCAAGATGAGAAAGCAAGCCATAGGAGAAAGGCCCAATGGAGAAAATCTGCTCAGGTCATGTTAGTGTCAGGAAACAGAGAGTGGGAGAGAGAGAGGAGGGGGCTCCTTGAAGTACAGTCCTTCCAGGCCATGTCCTCAGTGACCTACTTCCTGTAGCAATACCCCACCTGCCTACAGTCACCATCCAGTTAATCTATTCAAAACTTGGGTAGACGGATTAAGTTTGTGCTCTCATAATCTCATCAGTTTATCTTTGAAAATTCCTGCATTGACAGGTGTTTTGGAGGAGGACTTCATATCCAAATCATATCATTCCATTCCTTGCCCTAAAATACTCATGTCCACATTACAGTGCCAAATGCATTTAGCCTATCTACAATAGTCCTCAAGTCTTAACAGTGTCAGCATTACCCAAATGTCCAGAACAAGCCCACAGTCTCATCTGAGACTCAGTGCAAATTCTTGGCTATAAGACTGAGTAAAAATTAAAAGCAAGTTACATATATACAACATGGATTGGCACAGAGTAAATATTTTCATTCGGAAAGGTAGGAATAAGGGCATAGAAAGAAAGAATAGGGCCAAAGCAAGACCAAAACCAGCTGAGCAAACAGGCCAGGTAACTCTGTGTACAGCACTTAGGATCCTTGACTGAAAGATATAATTTCCAAAGAGCTTAGGCAACACTACCCCTTTGGGCTTGCCTGTGGGGCACATGTGCTCTCTTTTAGCCTAGCTCTTTCTACAACCAGTAGCTTTTGTTGGCAGTTATTCTACCTTACTAATATCTATTAATTCCTTGCGTCTCCATTCCATCTTTGCCCTCACCTTTATATTTTCTTGCATTTCCTGCTGAAAGGAATCCTGCAGAAACTTCAGACCTGCCGCACTTTGCCTGGTCTCTTGATCTTTCCTTTGAAATCTCAGTGCACTCCTCCAAGATCTCTGAACTTGAACGTTCTGGATTCCTATAGCACCATGTAGATGACGCCAAGGTCTGCCGCCAATTTGTACAGTACCTGGACCCTCTGATGTTGTGGCTGCAGATGCCTCTGAATGCCAGAATGGCTCAGTATGATG
This sequence comes from Xerus rutilus, assembly GCA_028644305.1. NCBI lineage: Eukaryota > Metazoa > Chordata > Mammalia > Rodentia > Sciuridae > Xerus > Xerus rutilus. Next base: position 9,316,894 of record CM053412.1, on the reverse strand, counting down.
AATTAACTACCTAAGTCTGCTTGTACAAGCTGAGTGCCCCCTGATCTATTCCCAAGGAATTTTATCACCTGTATCCCAGAGCCTGTAGTGGGTGTGGTATTGCAAATTCCTGATTTGTCCTCAAGGCATCTTTTCTATTGTCTCTATTCAAAGTACTTAACATCTCTTTAGTGGCTGTAATCTCTTCAATATGCACAACTTCCTTAGTTCCAGCTTTACATGCACTTTTACAACAAACTACAATTATTTTTTTAATTCTTTGGCCCCTGATTCTCATAATAAAACTGGCTAAAAGTTGCTAGCAATGTCCAAGCCAGTGACTGAATGTTGTGTTGCCTTGAAATTTCCTCCTCCAGATTAAATGGTGCATCACTTTTAAGTTTTGCCTCACACAAAGTCTCAAAGCATGAGCAAAATGTGGCTGAATTCCTTGCCAGAATTTAATATGAGTGGCCTCTTGCAGGGGTCCAGCCTCTGCAGGGTGTCAGGTCCTGAGGTGAGATGAGTGGTGTCCATGAAGGCAGCAGCAATGGGACACAGAGACTAGGTTTGGTGCAAGCTGTGTCTGTCTGAGTTCAGACTAATGCTTTATTTATAGTGATTTATGGCCATTGATTAAAAGACAAGAAAAAGAAAGGGGGTTACAATTCATCATGAGTTATTCATAAACACAGAGTGGTCATCTATAATTATCCCAGATACCTATGCCAATTTCAAAGAGTTTTTCAATCTTAACTAGAAACTGGGTCCACATGTCCAGTTTCTTAAGATTAATATCAAACTAAAGGCTACTTAACTTCCTATTGTGACCCCAATAGACAGAGTGAGGTTAACAAAGATATATTTAACTATGAAGGTAGCATAAGGTGATAGACTAATAGACCATGGTACTACCTATACCTAAAAACATGGGGTGATATTTTAGCATAGCTGTTGGTGCACACGTAGTTAGTGGTTTCTGCTAATATCTTATTATTTTAAGCTAGAATTGCCTAAAGCTGTAGGTTAAGTTAACTATTACATACATCATTAAAATACCATTCCCTGAACCTGCCCTAAGCCCTATTTTGTAGCAACCATTGTCTACATAATTTGAGTTCAATTTCTCTTGGCAGGTATCTAGGCCTTAGCCTCTTAATTCTTTCCCATGTAGACAAAGAACTATAATTAACATGTTTTCCATTGATCTGAACCATTCTTTCTCTATTAATGTAGGCTTCTGTTTATGGTAGGGGGAGTCCAGTCCTAAGTTTAGATCTTGTTTATACCTGGGCACCTGCTGTCTTCTGCCTTTACCCATGTCAGTCAAATATCACATAAGGACTGGATTTTACTATAAGGGGAATCCATTTTGGTCAGGGCCTGTGAGAAGGCTTGACCAGCATTTTGAGCTTTAGGCATGGAACTGGTTGGAGACACAATTTCCCATAGCTCACTTTATTGAAGTTGCCAAAGCAGCCAGGCCTGAGAATACTTCCAAATGTAATCGGGGAAACTGTGGGCCCAAATGTTCTGGATATCATATCTAAAGTGAAACTATCATCAGGGGAATTTTTAGAATTACTTCTAAGAAACATCATGTCAGTAGTACTATCTTGATGGGGATTCCTTGTTTATTCTCCTGGGTGGTCAAATGCCTCTCCTTAGTTACATGAGACTCTAGGGGAACAGGGTTGACCCTGTCTTTCCAGGAATTGGAATAGTGACACAAGCAAGCACAATTAATTCTGTCAAACTAAGAAGGGGCATCTCAATAAGAAATATATTGAGGAGTGCATATCTCCACCCTGATCCATTGCAGGCACTGGAATCTTGTCAAGCAGTGTCTTGAGGATTTTGGGCTACAGCAGCCTCTAGTGAAATTTCCAATAGAATCCTCTGAAACCTCATGACCACAGTTTGTATTTCTCTCAGCATTCTACAGAGTTCCTACCAGAATCACTTACTAAGATTTGCTCAAACGTCATAAAGCTTTTCCAGCTTTCACCTCTAAACTTTTCAAAATTTCTCCTACAATTTCTAAAGGCTTCTTAATCACATGTTCAAATTAGTCACAGAAACCAGCTCACTCTTGGTACCAATTTTTGTTTTAGATCATTTTGTGGTAATCAAAATACTTGATCAAAAACAAAAAAAAACAAAAAACCGAAAAACTTAGAGGAGTAAGGTTTATTTGCTACTCACGATTTTAGAAGTCTTAGTGCATAGATAGCTGAATCCATTGTTCTGGTACCAATGTTAGGCCAACTACCATGGTGAAATAAAATGGTGGAGGAGTGATGCTATACTCTTGGAAACCTAGAGGCAGACATAGGAAAGGGGAAAGGAGTGTCAGGGAAGATGAACCTTCTGGGACACAGCGATCTACATTTTCTACCTACACTCCACCTGTCTGTAGTTAAAATCCAGTCAGTCCATTCCAACTAGGTTGGACTGATTAGTTTTCAGCTCTTATGATAATTTTACCTCTGAACCTTCCTACACTGTACCACTGATCCACAACCCCAAACTTTTTAAATTTTTATTTCAAGACATAGTCTCACTAAGTTGCTTGGCTCATCTCACACTTGTGATCCACCTGCCTCAGTATTCTAAGTCACTGAGATTACAGGTATGTGTCACCACATTCAACTTATTTGTGTATTTTCCTTGGAGAAAAATTTAATCAAATCCTTTGCACATTCTTAATTGAGGTTTTGGATTTTTGTTTTTATTGCTGAGTTTTAGAATTTCTTCTTATATTTTGAATATCAACTCCTTTCCTGATACATGATTTATAAATCTTTCCCCATTTAATGTATTGCCTTTTCACTCTTTGATTGCATCCCTTGATTCACAAAACTTTTTAAATTTAATGAAGTCTAGTTTACATATTTCCTTTCTCTGTGCTTTTTGTGTCATGTCCAAGATAACATTGACAAATTCAATGTCAGAAACTTTCTTCATGTTTTTAAAAATGTGCATTATGAGAATCCTGGGAGTATATTTATATTGGATGTATTTTTTCATCTGGAGGTTTATTTTTTTTCATCTTTCTGCTGCATTTTTCACAACAGTTGTGAATACACATCCTATATATGCATCATTAAATGCCTTCAATTTTCCCTAAACTGCACAAGTACAATCACTTGCTATTTGTAAATAAAGATCTGCACTCAAAATAATACAGAGAAATTCTATTGAACATGTTTATTTTCTATATCAATTTGCTCTTGTCTTTATGGTAGATTTAATTTTAAAATATATGAATGACAGTAACTCTACTACTATAGACAGGAATATATAAAGTTTTCTAGCAAGTAAAATACTTATGTAGTTTTATTCAAGGAAAAATGTTTAATTCCATGAAAACCTTCGCTATTTTATACCCTGGAATACTGTGATTTATTGACCTCTGATTGCCATTCCACTCTGAAATATCCACATTGTCTCTAAAGGTGAAGCGCTACTAGACATTTGCTATTTTAAATTTTATCATCCCCTTTGAAATTAGACACCCTGCTTTCACAACTGTATTCCCTGCTATTAGTTGTGGGTTGAAAAAGAGCTGATGTCCATACCTGCACCACTGTTCACTCAGCTACCCAAACCGGGTGTCAAGGGGATTGGAAAAAAGGCAGACACAAAAGTAGGAAAAAGCTGGGACTCGGTGGTTCAGCCTGACTCTAAGGCAGACTGATCATGAGCAAGCTCAGCATATTTATTACATAGGTTTAAACATCAAAAGAATTAATTGTGAGAAAGCTTCTTCAAGATAAACAAAACCGAAGTTGATGGGAAAAAATAAACATTAGAGTTTATCACCTTGCGTCCATAACTCTCTACCTCCAGGCATCTGGTATTTGAACTCAAGGCTATGAACTAATAAATTCCTTGACTAACAGCATCCTTGAGCAGGATGTCACCATCTCGTGGGTGGTTTTTGATCTGAGCCTTGGCACCCAAGAAATTCCCAAGGGAGATGTGGCCTCTGTCTTTGGGCAGTTCAAAGCAATGATTCATTCACCACTCCCAACAAACGGCTACCTGAACATTGTCAATGTGCATTTTGCCAGCAAACTTTTAGCCTGCTCAGTGAATGGAACGTTGTCTGGCTTTCCCAGGGAACAGTCATTCTGTGGAGTCTTTTACACAATAGTCCATTCTTGCATTCCCACATTGAGTTTTTTGCTAATTTCTTCACACTCTGATGAAGGAATTCTTGCATCTTCACTTATTTAAGATAGGCCATATATTTCCAAGCTTCCAGGATCATTTTAACAGGTTTTGTTTTGTTTTGTTTTCTTCTGCTTCCTCAGAAAAATTCAAATCTTAAACACAGAAGAGTCCCTCCACATACACCACTAAATTCCCCTCATCTATTTTACATTTCTGGTCCCTGTTCCAGAACCATCACAGGCCACTTGTAAGCACACTCTCAATGCTTGTTCATGTTAGTCAATTGCTATGATTGCTCCCATTTGTGATCCATCTCATACACAACCTCTTCAGTCATGCCAACAAAAATTGGAAAAAAAAAAAGTTTGCCTTGTTGCCAAAAGGTGATGTGAGGGTCAAATTTTGAGGTAAGCATAGTCCTACATACCATCTGTCTTAATTTCTCTGGGAAGGAATCAACACTGTTCCACATCCAAACAGAAAAGCCAGTGTTTTTTTTTTTTTTTTAATATTTATTTTTTAGTTGTAGGTGGACAGAATATCTTTATTTGATTTTATGTGGTGCTGAGGATTGAACCCAGTGCCTCCCGCGTGCTAGGCGAGCACGCTACCACTGCGCCATAATCCCAGCCCCCAGAAAAGCCAATGTTAACATCTTTGGATTAGAATAGCATATGATAACTCATATTTTATATTCTCTTTGAGTCTCACTTTTACCATTTAACAGGTAGGTAAATTTTGAGCATATTATAGATACTCTCATGACCTCAGCTTCTGGATACTAAATTGTGAAAATCAAAACAAAATATATTTAAAAGAAGAAATAAAGCAATAAACATGTGTATATTGTTCTAGTCAACTTTTTTTGTTGCTGTGATCCAAAGACTTGACAAGAACCATGGAGAGAAGGAATTTATTTGGGGCTCACTGTTACAGAGGTCTCAGTCCATAGATGGCCAACTCCATTGCCCTAGGCCCAAGATGAATCAGAACATCAAGGCAGAAGGGCATAGTGGACACAAGCAGCTCTGGACATGACAAAAAGGAAGCAGAAATTGCTCTTGCTCACCAGGGACAAATATAAACCCCAAAGGCATGCCCAGTGACCTACCTTCCATCACATCCTACCTGCCTAAGGCTGACACTCAGTTAATCCATATCAACAGATTAATTTGCTGATTAAGTTAAGGCTTTTCTAACCCAATTATTTCATCCCTAAACTTTCTTGCATTGTCTCACACTTCATATCTAAACCATAACACGGAGAGAGAAAGATGTGTACAGAGACAGAGGGACAGAAACAGAAACAAAGTCGGGAGTTCATCTTAGAATATTAGGTTCAAATATAAGTATTAGACTTGAAATAAATGACTAACTAACTAACCTACTATATGGCAATATTCCCTAAAAGGTATGAATAACATTCAGAGGAAAACAAAAGCTTATTTATAAGGAATCAATTTTGCCTACTGAGAAAAATTAGAAGAATATGATGATTATCTTTAAATAGTAGAATACACTTGTAAGAGACATTGGATCTGTAGAATGAAACCTTAAATAAGAATAAAATTTAATTGGTAAAAAGTATGGAAGGTGCTTCTATATGAATATAATATTCTAAAAATAATTACTGAAAACAATGAACTGAAATTTCTCGGGGATCTTTTTTATTCTCATTACCATGGATGTGTTCAAGTAGAGATGGTTTGGCATTTGCAGGTGTTTTTTAACAAATATATGTACTTCATGAGGGTCTGGAGAATATACCAACCAATTTCCTTTTGATTATCATACCATCATATAGTGCCTAGCTCTATTACTAGTTATTGATTATTATATTTAATGAAATCTCATTTAAAGAGAATGTATATTATCTGTTTCTTTGTTAAAATGATTTAGATCTTAAAGTGTATAGCACTATCATTTAGAAAAAAAATTCAAAATAGCCTAGAAGTGTGGATTCATTCATAAAATATAGGAAATGTGCCTGTGCTTTCTCACACTCAGATCAGCTGAAATCCTGCCCAGAAATACTGATTATATTTTCATTTTACCTTTTACTTGTAATATATTTATTTTTCTGTTGTTATTAATCAATGTTGATGTAAGTTAAATAAAATAACCCTTGTTATTTATAATTGCACTTTGTTTTTATTAGACTTGCCTTTGTTACGCATAAAAGAAATTAACAGTTTTTTAAAAAAACAAAGCATCATTTGTTAAATGCCAAAAAATGAAGACTTTAATTATTCATTTTAAAATTTTCTAGATGAATTTACATCTCAGAAGTTTTCATCCACTTTAGTTTTGTTAGCTAACTGTTATTTAGGCAAATGTATCAAAGATAAGCATATCAAACATAATGCATCTGTCAGAAAACATTGGTTGAAAGTACTGGTTAAATAATCATTAAAAATCTAAGAGTAGGTCTCATCCCAAATACTCATAAATTTCTTTTCTTTTTCATATGTTTTTTTAAATAATTGCCTTGACAATTGCAAGTAATAAGTGTGAGATATGACATGCATGGAGAATGAAAATGTTACTTTACGTGATTGACTTGTGTGAACTTGATTAGGTCATGCCACCCAGGTAAGTGATAAAACATTACTCTAAATGTTCCTGGGACAGTGTTTTATAGATAAGATTAACACTAAAAATTAACAAATTTGAATAAAGCGGATTATTGCTCTTAATGTAAGTGGACTTCATCCAATAATTTGAAGGACTTCATAGAACAAAGCCTGACCTCCACCAAGGAAGAAGGACTTCCGCCTGCAGAAGACTGCCTTTGGAGATGAGCTGCAAGCACAACTCTTCCTTGGGCTGCCAGGCTGCCAATCCACCCTGTGTGATCTGTGCTTGCCAGCTTCCACAGTCACATGAGCGCGTCCTTAAACTCTATCACTCTCCCTCACACTCTGTGATGTGCATAGACATAGGTACAGGTATGGATGTAGATCTGTCGTCTACTCATATTATTAGTTCTGCTTATTTGAAAACACACTGATTAATACACCCCAGGAGAAACAATCTAGAAAATTATTTGGAAAAGCAGCAAAATAAAATGCATTTTGTGTTTTCTTATGTTAATGGCCTGTTTTTAAAAAAAATATTTAAATATATTTTTAGTTGTAGATGGACACAATATCTTTATTTTATTTATTTTTATGTGGTGTTGAGGATTGAAGCCAGTGACTCACACATGAAAGGCAAGCACTCTACCACTGAGCTACAATCCCAGCCCCCTAATGGCCTCTTTAACATAACTCATGGTATCTTTCCACATGGCAATGATATGATATTAAAGATTGCAGCTTGTGTTTACATGTCTGTCTTTTCACATATACACATATTTCAAGCCTTCATGATGTTAGCATTGAAATAATAAGATGAGAGAGGGGGTTCCCAAGTGCAAGAGTGATGATGTAGACAACTAGATATGTGGAATTGGAGCCACAAAGTGTTCCCTTTAAGTAAAAAGGTGAAAGTTGGCAACTTATAAGGAACAAAATATTTTAATGTTGAGACTGTTAAGATTTATGACAACAACAAATCTTCTATCCTTCAAAATTTCAAGAAGCATAAAGAAATTCCTGCTAGTTTTGCTGTCATACCTCAAACTGCCAGATTGTGTGAGCGTTGACATGAAAAAGGCATTAAATCTGTGTGTGCAGCAGTCCTCCGGGACCCATGGGTAACGTGCTCCAAGACCCCCAGTGCATGCCTAAAATTGCAAATAGCCAACCTTGTGTGTCCTATATTTTCTGTCCTTGTGTGTCCTATGTTTTCTGTACATGCAAAATTAGGATAACATTTGAACTACGTATTAGGCACAATAAGAAGTTAACCATAGTAAATACAATGGAGCAATTATAAATATGCTAAAATAAAAGTTGTTCAAAATTAATGATTTGCTTATTTCTGGAATTTTCCATTTAATAGTTTTGAATTTTGGACATTAGTAACAAAATGGAAAACAAAACTGTAGATAAAGGGGATTACTCTGTAGTAAAAATACATAATACATGCAGGTTTAGGAACTCTCTGCCTGGACTGGAGTTCTTAGGAGGCACCCCTTTCAATAAGGAGGACCACTGGGCCAGCTGTGCCATATGATTATGGGCAGAAACAAAGATTGTACTAGTTATAATTTCTTTCTTACTTGGCTATGAATATATATATGTATATATATATAAATATTTCTGTTTTCTTCTCTATCATTTAACAAAATGTATTAATCATAGTAAATTAACATCACAGTATTTAAATTTTAGAATATCCAAAGAAAAAGATAAGCAGCATCTAAAGCCCTAGAATTTTCTTCTAGAGAAGAAGTTAGCACGTTTTCAGTTGTATACAGGATAGCTTTGCCCTGCCATGTGGAAGTACCACTTGGTTATTGCCTTTCTTGGGAAGGCAATGTGGGGTGACCAGGTGTGCATCGGTGTCAGGATAGCAAAGGGTGGAATATGACGGACTCTGTGTCAACTTGGTTACAGTTCTCATTTGTTTCTAAAAACACTAGATGCTGCTGTGAAGGAATTGTGTAGAAATTATTAAAGAACACAATCAACTGACTTGAAGTAAGACAAATTTTTGTAGAAATTCAGTCAGGCCTGATTGTATTTGAAATTGTATAGCTGAAAAGCTTAAAGAGAAGAATTGAGGTTCTTTGGAAGAAGCCTGACTAATTGGTAGTGTCACCCAAGGCCTGAATGTTCCAACCTGTCCCTACTGACCCTATTCACGCTATGAATTTCCAAGTTGCAATGGTCAGATCCCAGAGTCCCATGAATTAACTCCTTACTGACATGATTCTGTTTGGCTGCTGTTACACATTTTACAGGAAATAATATGATCAATGATATGGACATTTTGTGCAAGATTTTTAGGCTAGTTCTACAGCTGTCCTGCTCTTATTACATCTTATTTCACAATACAAACAACATCAAACTTAAAATATGTGTACATGTGAAAAGACAGACACATAAACACAAGCTGTAATCTTTAATATCAGTTCATCAACATGTAGAAAAATACCATGAGTTATGTTAAAGAGACAGTTAAGAAGCCACAAAATGCATTCTGCTGTTTGCCAAGTGATTTCTAGATTATCTTCCTTTAGGGTGTGTTATTTAGGGTTTATTCAAAGAAGCAGAAATAATGAGTAGATAGATAGCTAAACAGATCTATGTTCATATCTGTATCTATGTCTATCAATATCAAAGAGGGAGAGAGAGAGATTTTAAGGAATTGCCTCCTGTGACTGTGGAACTTGGCAAGCAGGGATTATGCATTGTAGACTGGTAGTCTGGAAGCCCAAGGAATAGTCATGCTTGCAGCTCCTCTCCACAGGGAGTCTTTGGCAGAAGTCTCTCTTCCTTGGTGGAGGTCAGTCTTTGTTCTGTGAAATTCTTCAAATGGTTGAATGAAATTCACCAATCAAGGGGAACATTCTGCTTTTCACAGAGTTTATCTATATAAATGATTAACAATTTTAAAGTTAAAAAAATCATTATTTCATTGAATTTTTCATTTAATATTTTCAGTTCATAGTTGACTGAAGGCAATGAAATTTCAGAAAGCAAAACTGTCTAAGGAGGAGTTACTGTTTTGAGGAGACATCTGCACCCCCATGTAGTCTGTAACCTCATTCACAATAATCTAGATATGGAAGCAACTCAAATGTCTATGAGCATATAAATGGATAAACAAAATCTTGTAGATGTACAATAGAATGCTACTCTATCTTCAAAATGAAAAAACAAAAACAAAAACCTGTCTTTTGTGACATCATGGATCAACCTGGAAACCTATATGCAAAGTAGAAATAAGCCAGGCACATAATATCACATATTGCAAAAACTCATATGTAGGATCTAAAAACTAAAACTTACAGAAACTGAGCATACAATAGTGGTTACCAGAGGCTGGGATTGGGGTTGGGTGTCATGGGGAATAGTGAGATATTGATCAAAAGATACAAAATTTTAGTTAGAATTGAAGAGTTCGTTTTTAAGATCTATTATACAGTATGCTCACTATAGTTAATAATAATTTATTATATATTTAAAAATTTATAAAAGAGTAATTCAATATATTCTCACTACAGAAAATATGGGGTGGGATGAATATTTTATATAGCTTGATATAAAATTTTCTCAAGGTATACATATATTAAAACATAACATTGTATGACACAGATACATTCAATTATTATTTCTCAGTTAAAAATAAAAATACATTGCCATAATGTTAGTGAAATAAACCAGACACAAAAAGACAAATATTACATGTCCTCTTTCGTCTGTGAAAACAAGCAAACGAGCAAAACCTGAACCGAGAGTCCATGTGACTCTGGAGATAGAGACTTTTGGTTCAGTGATGTTAAAAACAAAATTCAAGTTAAAGTATACATTTGGGCAAGACTTGTATTGGAGCTTTGGCCAAAAGGAGGTAAATGAGTCCTCAGAGGAAGGGAAGCAGTGCTAGTTGAGGAACCAGATGGTCCCCAAAGGGAAATACAAGCTTTTATTGATTTGCTGGAGTGGGCTAGAGTTTGGTCATTTTCTAGGGTCATGGTTCTGAAAGATGTTTCTTGCACCAGGTTCATACCACCAGCTTTTTATGGCCAACTTTCCTCTTGACCTGTTGAGTTATTCTTGCATCTGAGGTCCTTAACCTGTGCATACTTCCTACCTGTGTGACTCCATATGGGTCATGCGATAAAATGGAAGGACTTTGGGTGCTTGGGCAGCCATCACTGCTGATAAAGCACAAGAAGGGACAGAAGAAAACCCATACCAACTCCCATGGGCAATCAGCATATCTTCATGCAGAGAATAAAAGAACCTTAACCAAAAGTAAAGAGCAAAGGAGACAGAAGTCTCTAAAGACAGAGATGCTGTGCCTTTCATCCTATTTGAGTCCCCCATCAAATGTCTGAAGAACTAGGTGAAAAGTCAGTTTTTGCAGCACAAGTGTACTTCAAATCTGTGAAATGTAACCTAAGCACCTGTTTCCACAGTCCACAGATCTGGAATGCTGTCTAGAATTATAGTGGAATATAAATAATGCATCCTCTAGCTGTGTGACCTCCAAATTCATGATTTTAAAGCTAAGAACAAATAACTCCAGAGGGCTTATTTAGGATTTCCCCCAGTAATAAGTTTATTTGGCACAAACATTCTGCTTTTGTGGTTTTGATCAGTGTCTCATGATGGGTTTTGTTAAAAACAGCACAAGGGTAGAAAAACAATGTGCTGTGTTGCAAGGGTAAAAGTTTACTGCTCCAGGAGTTTATTTCATTGTCCTAGCATTTGCCCCAACATAGTGATGCTTGATTGTCTCAGAAAAGTAATGACTACGAATTTGTAAGGGTGCAGTGCGGGAGATACAGGCCAAGAGCAAGGAGAGACTAAGCATGGATGGGTGGGATAAATATCATAATGACTTCTATTAATTTGTACAGTTAATATGTATAAATAAAAATTAATAAAATTAAATTGGGTTTAACCATGGGAAAGGATCTAATAAATTTTAGTGTTTGTTTTGAAATGATAACAGAAAGCAAATAAGTCTAAAACAAAATAGCATAGATATACTTATTGGAAAGGAATAAAATGGAAGTTTGAAGCCAGATTGATACAATACAAAAGGATTATTCCTCCATTGTGATGACACAACAAACTGACGCAGACTTTACCATGCTAAATATTGTAAGATCTAGGAAAAATAAGTATTTCTTTTTGACTTATAAATCTACCTCCTGTTAAACAAAGAATTAATTATACCTAGGTATAAAATAATAAGACATTTGCACAAAATAATTTACTGTGTTAGATTTAATAAGAAATGACTGAAAAAATCTAAATGCCTACCGGTAAGGGACTGATGGTAAACCTTCTGGAGAAGAGTTATTCTTGAATGCTTTGCAGCTCTAAAAAGCAATCAGGATATGTGGTTCCAAATGACAAGTGCTGACTTAGTCACGGTGTTCTCCAGCAGGTGAGTTGTAAATAGTAAGATGAGGATGAGTTGATGACATCTGTCTTATATAGGAAGATACATATACCACAAAGGAACAAAGGGTACAACCAAGATGTAATTAAAACAAAAACAAATCCAATAAAAATTTCCAAGAAAGGAAAAGGTAAAGCTAACAATTTATACTATATGCAGTTGGGGATTCTATAGTCTTTGAAATATTTTATAGAAATCCAAAAGAGAACATTAAGTTATATAACTTTTCTATCAAATATGTAATGAAAATATACTGAGAAAATAATTATTACAGATGAACTTAGAGTATAATATATTGGTATTATATTTAATGGAATATTCTTTAAAGATAACAACATTAACAATAGCTAATTTATTGACATTTATTATTGCTAAAATGTTTTAATTCTTGTTTTAAATGTCTGTTCTTGCTAACATCAAGCAATTAATTATCTTTTCTCCATGTATGGGGATTGAATTTAGAGTCTTATATATACTAGGCAAGTAAGTATCATGGAGCTACATCCCCAACCTGAGTGATTATTTTGATTATGATATAATGTTTTAACAAAAGTGAAAACTATTTGAGTATAAATTTAAATGTTTTAAAATTGTAAAATTGAAAACTTTTAATTAGACCTTTGTGGCCATGGAAGTTCGTAATTTTTTTTCACATTTTAAAATTTCTTATGTTCTACCTTGGTCACTGAAAAATATCTAGAAGTAATTGTAAAATCAGACTAATACCTGGCCACATCACCACTGTGACTAAGTGCATCACATTCTATAGCAAAGGAGGGGAAATCCTGTCATAAAGTAAAAAAAAAAAAAAAAAAAAAAAAGGCAAGGAGAATCTGTTAACACAGAAATAAACACAAAATAAATGAATACATGCACCCTTTCTTTTTAAGTTGTTGACTCACTATGAGAAAATAACCTTATTATGGACATTGAAATATTAGTAAGTGCATATATGTGATATCACTTACAGATAAAATAAATGCATGAGAACATCGTTTTCCATCAATAGCAGAACTCAGTAACCCTGCACCTTTATGTTTTTCATTCAATATTATTTGGTTTATTTGGAAATCCAAATATTCTACAATTATAAAATACTTCAGGTGAACATTCTTAGATCTTTAGACATTATCTCCTCTCAGGGAACAGCGAGCAGTAGGATGTTCAGAAATGAAGTCACCAGCCTCCAGCCATGGGACAGCGACTCTGCCCTCAGCACCCACACGCCATGTTGATAAGGAGCTTTTCCTTAGTTGCTTTGTTCCTTTTCTTGCTGTTTCTGTGTCTTGGTGAAATCTGTTCTGCCAATGTATTTTCTGTTAGTGGAAATAATACTGGGGACTGTGACACCATCAAGTGACAGGCAAACAGCAGTCACATTGGTGTATTTTGTTTGTCTGACTATTTTGAAGACTTTGATATTTTCTGGCATTTAGGCCCCATTGTCTCTGACACAGGTCCAGGATAAATCTTTTTGTCTGAAAAATGGCCACCCTCAAAAGCATAGTTGTTACTCTGTCTGTCTAATGTTTCTGTCTTTATGAACCCTCAAAGAATCTTTTGTATTGTTTTTATTGTTTGTTTATGACTCTTAGAAGAGATCAATCAGGAAAAAAATGTGTCTCCTGAGAAAAAGCCAAATTGAGAAAAAAATATGCATCGATACAGTGCACTTCAAAGCTCCTCAATCAACATGGAATTACAGTATTCCCTTCATCTGTGGGACATGTTTCAATACCTACAGCAGATGCCTGAAGACTTGATAGTACTGAAGGCTACATACACTAGGTTTATTCCTTTACATACACATTTGATTCAAGTTAATTTTAAACGAGGAACAGAAAGAAACTAACAACAATGACTAATAACAAAAAGAACAATATTAACAATGTAGTGTAAAGAAAGTTATGTGAATGTAGAATCCCTCTCTTGAAAGAGTAAAGACAAATTTTCAGACCATGGTTGAAAAAATAACTGAAACTATGGAAAACATGGATTTTACTCACTTCTCTAAACACACCCACATCAAAATATTACTATTATCTATCTTAGTGCATCCAGTCTGCTGTAACAGAATACTATAAACAAATACCATGAAACATAACACTAACTACTGAGTCAACACATAAGCCATGGAGATTACACACAACAGGACCTTGCTTCTTATGGTTCTGGATGCTAGGAAGCCCAGGACCTAAGCACCAACAGATTCAGTGTTCTGCAAGGGCTCATTTACTAGTTCATTTGCTGGTGCTTTCTGGCTGTGCCCTCTCTTGGTAGAAGGTAGCCCTCTGAGGCCTCTCTCATGAAAACACAGGTCCATTCATGAGGACTCTACTACTGACACCTCCACCTAATGCTGCCATCTAGAGGGTCAGGATTTCTTTCTTTCTTTCTTTTTTTTTTTGGTACTGGGGATTGAACTCAGGGGCACTCGACCACTGAGCCACACCCCCAGCCCCATTGTGTGTTTTATGTAGAGACAGGGTCTCACTGAGTTGCTTAGCGCCTCATCATTGCTGAGGCTGGCTTTGAACTCGCGATTCTCCTGTCTCAGCCTCCCTAAGTGCTGGGATTACAGGCTTGAGCCACTGCGCCCGGCTCAGAGTCAGGATTTCAACACATAGGTTTTGGGGAGATATAAATATTCAGATCATAGCATTCACCCACACCTAATTTTACAGGAGCATTTCTGAAAGCTCATATTTATGGACTCATTCTTAAGCATACAGATAATTCTTAGAAAAATAAGTTTTTCCTGGTTTATTTAATTATTTAATTCAATATTTTATAATGACCAAAAGGCAGCTGGCATAATATTCTTTGAGAAAAAATACAATGGCACAATGGACTTTTGTTGCGGGCAGAACAGAATACTGTTCTCAGTTTTCAGTGAACCACAAGTACCACTTACCAGCACAGTTCATGGAAAACACTGCCTTGATTTAACTGTTAACTTGGAGAAACAATTTCCATTAAATGCAGGTTTCCCTTCTTCATTCTCCATACAAAGTATGGATTTTAGGAAATGTGGAAGGATTTTGGAACATTAGACACACAAAGACAGAACTCTTAAAAAAGTGTTTAAGAAATATATATCTATGAAAATTTATTTTCACCAATTATCTTTTCATTCTCACTTTGCTATTTCCACAGAAAATATTTTTCTCTTAAATTTGTTTCTGATTCTCACATAATTAGCCATTCTATCATTAGTGAATAACTCAGTGTTCATGATGACTGGAAAATTTCTTGGCTATATTCAAGGAAATAACAACTATGCATAACTTCACACAACTTGAATTTACACTATTCTAAGTATGTTACACATTGCAAATTGTAGAGCATCTTTATATTCAGACAATGCAATAATTTTTATTCATGTGTGTTTTCTGTAAGACTTTTCTTCTTAGTTTTGAGGTCATAAGGCATGAATAACTATTGAAAGAGCAGGATAATTCTACAAAATACATGAAATGGAACTAAAACACTGTATAAATCAAAATCTGTGCTATACTGCTGATGGAGGTCTCTGGAAAGTCCTAGAGTAAATAGTATTAATGCTTTGAATTTATTACTACATAATTGTTAGTCATCCCTTATGTTCCATACATATCTATGTTGTTTCTTTAAAAATTATGTTAATATATGTCATAAATATCTACTTTATATATATACTATATATGCAGATTAACATATAATATATACTTATTGTTCATATATACATTAACATAATTTTGTTTTTGGTTTGGCTTTTGTTTTAATAAAAGAAACCTTTTCATTTTTCTGCCTAGGTTTGTAAGTTTGGAACTCAGGATTTAACGGTGTTTGGGAGAAAATGGGAATCTGCATTGCCACCATGGGCGGGTAGTTTTCAGAAGGATGCAGCGTTACGCAGCACGAGATGCGGACTGGAAATGAGGGGCGCTTGGCGCACAACAGCCTCTGAGTGATAGGATTCGGAATCCCCTGACTTGAAACCCACTCTTTGTCTTCCACAGGCTGCGTCCTTCGGTGTGGTGTGTGCAGTGTGGACTCATTTCTTTCACCTACTCCTCGCAGGCTCCAATCCAGACACTGTTTTTCTCCTTCCCTGGAGAAAACCTTCAGTTTTCAGGGTGGAGAGAAGTGATTTCTGGGTACGGAAAGCCAGGGAGTGGGAGGCTCTGAACCCTCCTTCATAGACCCTTGTTCCCTTTCCGATTTTGTCATGCTTTGGCTTTGCTTTATGGCATACCCAAGGCCTCTCATTCCTAAGCTTTGGAGCTTTCAGTGCTCAAGTCAGGTAGCACCTTGACCTTCTCCACTGTTGGTACAGGATTCCACTTTCTGTTTTCTATCAGTTATGCTTTCTACATTTTGACATTGTGTTGCTATTCTCTTTATTTATACTCTATTTATATTTATAGTATTTTCTTGTTGTACATGTATTAAAAAAATCTCACTATTGTCTTTCTAGGGGCTTTTTCCAAAGCAAATGAGGTAAATTCATAAATTCAGTATAGTGATCATATGTGAAAGAACAGCAGGACCTTGATCATAATTTTTATAGTATTATCTGTATTATCTGTGATTTGTCTGTATCCATGAGAATTTAAAGCTATGAGAAGGCAGCTTGAAAGAGTGTGTGTGGGTAGAAATCCCACAAGATTGTCAGCAAGGACCCAGGGATATCTTGAACACAACCACAATGTACAGCACAGCCTGACTGGGTTTCCCGTGGAAATCTTTCCTTCTCCCATTATATGCTATTGCTCACAGTTACTAGGATCGTAATGTGAACCATCATCAGTTATCTGTTCAATTCAAAATGTTATTGAAACTAACCAAAAGGCAGAGTAAAACAAACACCAAAATATTTATGCCACAACAAATCACCTAAAAGGCCCAGGATGACAATTTCTTACTGTTAGAGATTAAGCGGCTTCGGCACAGAGGCCCTGGTCCTAGTCTCACTCAACAAACCACAGAGCAATTACCTGGCAGGTTTCAAACACACTCAAGCTGACTTACGCATTTGAAGCTAACATTTTCATTTTTTTTTCTTTTTCTAGACAATATTTATATAGAGAAATTGGATCTTCAAGAGGTTGAATATGCTCTTCCTGGAATCAAACTTACAATATGAGTAAATGTAGGTCAATGTAAATTTTATTGTTCGGAAATATTTATCCTGATGTGTAGCAGTAAATTTAGCTTATGAATAATAAACTCAATAAGTAAAAATTACACAAAATTTTGCTAATATGTAAAATAAACATTTCTTCAACTTTCATTTGTTTACTATGTGGGATGCAGTAAGTATGTATAGGGAGGAATATTAGTAATGACCTAGTAATTTTGTTGCAATTAGCAAAAGAAGTTTGTTGATTTGGAGGAGGGAAAAAATATGGTAGATAAAGAAGAAAATAAGTAGGGAAGTAATTATCAGGGAAGTTAGGATGAAATTTCTATCCAAGAATTTGGATCATATTCTATTACCATGAATTAATACATTGAAATATCTGTGCCATGGCCTGCAGATAATCAGATGCTTTAGCCTTACCACCAAAGACAAATGCAGCTTCCTTTTGTCATGGCATGCAGTTAGCCAGGACTGAGAAGAAAAGGAATATCATGACTATGTTTCCTTATTTAGGTTATCAGAGAAGATTTACACTCACACACACACACACACACACACACACACAAACACACTGAATTTAGTTCTGAGAAAAACACAATGTCATGTATGAGAAGTTACTTCATACGGGACTGGGGTTATGGCTCAGCAGTAGAGAGCTTGTCTAGCACAGGTGAGATACTGGGTTCAATCCTCAGCACCACATACAAATTAATAAATTTAAAAAAATAAAGTTATAATAAAAAAGGTCAACCTTTAAACAAAAGTTAATTCATAAAGTTAATGTATGAAGAAACAAGTCACAGAAAGAGAGAAAAAGAACTCTCTGATTTCTTGAATTTCATATATTTTATACTTTTTGGTCAGGCATGGTGGTGCACACCTGTAATCCCAGCTACTTGGAAAGCTGAGGCAGGAATATTGCAAGTGAGAGGCCAGCCTGGGCAATTTAGTGAGAACCTGTCTCAACAT
Organism: Xerus rutilus; assembly: GCA_028644305.1. Lineage (NCBI taxonomy): Eukaryota > Metazoa > Chordata > Mammalia > Rodentia > Sciuridae > Xerus > Xerus rutilus. Next base: position 9,298,617 of record CM053412.1, on the reverse strand, counting down.
AAATCAGAAACAAAAGAGGGCTGGGGATGTATCTCAGTGGTAGGGTGACCCTGGGTCCAATCCCTAGCACACCACCCCATATACACTTAAATAAATAAATAAATACATTTCATACTCTTAGAATCAAATAGAATCAAATCCAAAAAAAAGTCTGGTCCTTGCATTTCTTAGCTTAAGTCTAATTCATGTATGATGAATGAATACATTCATACAGTTTAATTTATTCTTTTTAACCAAGTACATAGTATTCAAACGGCACAAGGACTGGCACATCAAACTAAACTACAAAAGAGTTTTATTAGATAGAAAATTAATTTGGAATGGGATATTTTCTTAACTTAATGCATTGCAGTATATCCTGGAAGAAGATTTTAAGTACAAATTATAGAACAGAATATAGTTTCATGGAAGAAAAGTAACATAATGAGATCACCAGGATATATTTTAGTGTATCAAAGATACCTATGTGTGTTGTCTTTCTATACTTAACTCAGATTTTTTCCTAAAACTTGCTTCTTTTGTCATTTTCTAATGACATGTTCCCTATAAAGCACTTCTAAATTTTTTAAAACGCCATTATTTGTGATAGGCTGAATCTGGAGGAAATATCGCATTACTTCAAACTCTCAATTTTACTTGTCATCTTTTTACCTCTAGGCATGATTTAGACTATTTCTGTCTCTCCCAATGATAGCTTCTATAGATAGAAAATCCCATTTTTCATATGGATGATTTCTATTAGTAATATTTCAAAGGGAAATATTCTCGATAGAAGACTCAGATCCTATTCATTGGCTATTTGTATATAGTTTTTACTCAATCCTGGTTAAGAATTTATTTTCTTAAAGGCTTTAACTAAGAGAATGAAGCATAAACACACTCAAAACATGTCAATCTTTTAGGAGAAGGAAGTGAATTTTTTTGCTGATTCTTTCACCTAGAGTGGGGACATTAACACACAAGGACGGGAGCATGATAGCAAGAAAAGAAGAAAGGAAGAAGCAAACAAGAAACTGCATATACTGTATCAAACTGAAAAGATACTTCCAGTTTATTTTATAAAATAAAATTAAGCTTTTTAAGGTTTGCTAATTTTACTAAAATCTAAAAATGCCAAATTTCTCTGCAGAAAATGAAATAACTAGAATAATATAGTCAATCATGAATGGAACATGAAGGCATTGAAGAATTTTTAACAATAAAAATTTCATTGAAGTCTAAAAATCCAAAATCTGTTCTTTGAGATTTTGGTAACTATATGCATTTTACATCACTAATGTGTCAAAATTCAATAATTTCTTAAAGATAAAAAGTTGAAAGGTAAGTTGGTTCATGGGCATAAAATTTAAAACAACAAATAATATTTGGCCTTAATATTATTTACTTTTAATTATTACACATTGGATATCTTAATTGTATCTGACATTTGAAGAAGGTATATTTTTTAAAAAAATTATTTGAGTGATCTTTAATCCTTCTCAAAATTGTCATTTTCATTGGCAGGTGTTAAAAATCCTCCATCAGAATTTCCCTAAGTAATTTATATTTTTGATGTTAGTAAATGGTATTATTTTCAATTTCTCTTTGTTCACGACTGATTAACTTTTCTGTTTTTAGTAAATTTTTAGGATTGGCTACATTAATTATCACACCATGTATAAACACAGATTTGTTGTAATTTACCTTCATTTTAATTTTGATTTATAATCTATTGGAGGTATGGAGACTTTACAGACTGTCAGAAAACATTGCCTAAAGGCTTTGAAATTATCAGAAAGTATCTATCTTAAAACAAATTCAAATTCATTTGATTCGCCCTAATTCCTTTCCAATTATGACCCTAAAACAAAATGAAGCACAGGTGTATGCATTTGGTGTCTTACAAGAAATATTACATAATAAATGCTTTTAATTGATATAATTCTCAGTGCTTGAGAGAAAGGACACTAGGATTGGGCAGGAAAAAAAATTAAAATGATCCTCATCTGCCTTCATCTTTGTATTGGAATGCAGTGACTAAAAGAACTAACAAGAATAATTTTAGAGAAAGAAAGTTTATTTAGGGCTCACGGTTTCATATCTCAGTCCATAGACAGCTGGCTCCATTCCTCAGGGTTCGAGGAGAGGCAGAACATCATGGGGGAAGAGCCAGACTGAGGGAAGTAGCTCAAGACATCACTTCAGGAAGCAGAGAGAGAGCACTCCACTCAACAAGGACTAAATATATACCCAGATGCAGACCCCCAGTGACCCACCTACTCCTGCCGAAACCTGGCAGCCTACAGTTACCATCCAGCTAATCCTCACTGGGATTAGTTCTCTGATCAGATTAAGGCTCTCCCAACCATTTCACCTCTAAACCTTCTTGCATTTTCTTACACATGTGCTTTTGAGAACCATTCACATCTAAACCATAACAGAAGCCAAAGTGTTTTCTCTCCCCACTCAATGCACTTGTATTATATGTTTAATTTTGCATCTCAGATCTTGGAAAAAGGTGATTATAGTTCATTCAGAGAGCCAGAGTGAGGGTATATGAGGAGGAATGAATGGAGAAACGAAGATGCTTAATTTTGCAAAAGAAAACCTGAAGCAGATGGAAAGAGGTGGGGAGAAGATAGCTAAAATTTCAAAATCTACAAAGGGTGTTAACATGCAAAAATAAAGACACTCCATTCCACTGACCTGGTTTCGCATGTCTTTTATGAAATTATGTGATATTGTGTTATTTTATTTCACTCACCTCCAAAATTTCAACATCATGGCATCTTGACCCTTATTATCCTTCAATTTGAAAATTGCGAAATTCTAATTTCATTTGTTGGTCCTGTTTGTCTGTATTCTTCATGATTGAAAAGAAAGAATCATCATTGTTGTTTCTTGAATTTGTAACACTTTTGCAGAGTTGAAGCTTTTTAAATCTTTCAGCATCTTGGCAAATAAGTTTGAGACAAAGGACAATAATTGCAAGTTGGCAGTGTTTGTATCTTAAATTATTCACTAGTTTTTATTAGAAATTCTTGAATAACACTACCAGAATTCATCATGTTCAGTGGAAAGGGATTTGTGCCATTTAGACAATATTTTCAACGCAGAACCAAATTAAAGTTTCATATGAAACAGTAAACACATTTTTTAAAGTTATTTGTTGTCTTTTTTGTTGATTTTTTAAATACTAACCTAAGTTCTTAAGAAAGCTTTCTAATAGGTGTTCTGTCATTGAACAAAATAAGTATAGGGCATGAAAAATTAGTAATAATATTACATCCCAAGTTTACTAATCTTTTCACCCCTTACATGTTTCCCTTTATTAATATTTTCACTGGTTTACATATTTTGGTAAACACTAGAAGTGATTAAAACTGAATATGTCCTCCCATGAATTACTATTTTCAGTGAATTACATCTGAACATATTTATGGAATAATTTCCCTTACTGGATGAATTTGAAATTTTTAGTGTTTATACAATCACATAAAACATTAAAATAGAGTAATAATATAGGTGCATTTCAGCATAATTTCTTTTTAAGGTTAAATCAACTGATGGTCTGCAAACACTGTTATGGACTAGGATCTACCTGAATTACTTTACATACTTTAACTCATTAACTGATGATAGATATTATTACTAGCTCTATCTTACCTATGAGAAAACATAGGCATGAGAAAGCTCAGACTTGCTTAAGGTCACACAAGATGGGAATTACTGAGCTGGTTTCACATTCAGGTGATGAGATTCCATGGTGAAACCAATTTCCATCATATTAAAATACTTTATTGGAGATAAGAAATGTTTATGGACTTTGAAATCTATGATACATATTTTATATAATTACAGTTGTTACTCCCATATGGTTAGTCAAATTTGATCACTGTGACAAAACACCTGAGAAAAATAACTTAAAGAAGAAAAGATTTATTTTGGTTTATGGTTTCAGAGAAAATGGTTTCAGTCCATTTTCAGTCCATGGTCATTGGGGTCCATTTTACTGGGCTTGTGGTGAGGCAGCAGATCACCATATAAGGGCTTGGTGGAGGAAAGCTACTTACCTGATGGGAGCCAGGAAACAGAAAGAGAGGAGGGAAAGAAGAGGCTGAGGATAAAATAGTAACTGCCTAGGGAACACCCCCAGTGATTTGCTTTCTCAAATTATATTTCATCATTTGATATGAATCTATCAATAGATTGATCTATTGCTGAGACAGAGCCCTCACGAACGGATCATGTCCCCAAAGCCTCATCTCTGAATACTGCTGCATTGAGAATAATGCCATCAAGCATTTGAGGGAACATTCCAGATCCAAGCTAGAACACATTACATAAAGGATTTTAATTTAATAAATTTATAAATATTGATTCTGTGCTTTAACTGAGACATTTTTGCATTTCACTGCAGATATGAAAAACTATTAAAGGAAAGCATTTCAATATTCATACTTTATCAAAGTATGAGGAATCCTCTAACCATACTAAATAATTCAGGAAATTTTCATTGATTTTCCTGTTATGCCTGTAACATACTTAGAATTTTAAATAGAAATCCTCAATTAAATATGAATACCCAACATTGCTACTGTGCACACTGGATACCCCTTTCGAGGGATTCCCAAAGTAAGGAGACATTCAAATTCCTCAACCCTATGTACAATGATGCTACTTACTAAAATGTATAAAGAACATTAAAACATCAGTGAAATAACTGCACATGATTTTTAGTTAACAGAACTAAACTCATAGTAGCATCATTGACTTATTCATTCACTCAGTATGTGTTCAACACCTATTTTACTCGTACCCATGTGATTCATGACAATAACCTATCATTTGGAATAGTTAAGTCCATAATGAGCACACAGTCTCCTTTTGACAGTTGCTTCTTTGAAAATTCAACTCTATTACCAAGCTGTTCACAAATGCTTCTTTCCTAACATCATTGATATCTAACTCCTGTCAGAATATCAGTGATGCCCAGTTCCTGCCTAAAGATGCTCTTCCCTAGAGTCTTCCACTGAGCATCTGTTTGCTGTCACTCAGGGCCTGGTAATAGGTCTGTGAGCAGGAATTAGACTGACTTCCTAGTCTTCCTATCGCTGTTGCCTCTCAATTTTCTGTTGATCATCTTCCATCTTTCATCACATCTTCTTCTCTAATCAAATCTTACTTTAATTATGGATCTGAAGAGTGCTATCGATAACCCATCCTCTCTAACCACCCATCTTGTGATCACAGCTTGAAATGTGCCACCATAAATACCTGTTTTCCATGTAAAGCAGGAGATAGAGATATCTCATTTTCTAAACTTTACCACATAGCTTTCTTCAGTTAAAACTATCCAATTGTTTCCTAAAAACTGTTAGATTTCTTCATATAAAATGCAGCACATTTTTTCATATTACAGTTGGAATGATAATTCTACAATTTAAATATGATTTTGGAAAATTCTGTCATTTTACCTTATTATAAGTCTGGAAGAAATTCTCCAAAATTCGTTCTTCATGTCAAGGAACTAAGAAATATACCTGAAATTATAAAGATTACAAAGAATAGTATGTTAGAGTAGAAAAATAGTAGGTTAGAGCAGGAAGAAAGGACTAATATTGTATCACCACACATATTTGAGAAAGAAAAAGGAGAAAGATTTAAGAAAATGACTCACAGAGTTCATTGGGCACTGGCAAATCCAAAATTTGTAGTACAAGTCATCCACCTAGAAGGTAAGAGATATAGTCTTGAGTCCTTTTTTAAGAAACTATTTCTTTTAACATCCATTGACTTATTAAACAATCCCCACTCATTTGATGAAAGATAATTTGTTTTATTCTAAGTCTACTGACTTAAATATTAATAACATATTATAAAAGTACCTTCACAACATCATCTAAACTAGTGTTTGCCAGAGCTGGGTATCATAGCCTAGCTAAGTTGCCACATAAGATTAATCATCCCGCACAGAATGAAAAAAAAAAAAAAAAAAGCAACCTGAAATATGCATCTGTGTTAACAATTGCACAATTATACTGAGCAGATTTTTGTCAATATCTGTTGACAATATCATGTGAGGAACACATGTAGTATTTTAACAATGGGAAAATAAAATAAAGGCAATGTACTCAGCAACAGAGTACCAACTCATATAAATAAAACTGAGAATATTGCCCAGCATGAAACTTGGAAATAATGTCAATATACAATCTTTATATATGCTCATATATTTTCCATGCTGGTACATTTATTTATTTTTGATAAAAACTCAGGAAGATGCTTCTAGGGTTAAAATGTAGAGTAAAAGATATCATTTTATTCTGTTTTAATTGGAAAAGTGCTTTCTCTAAAAATTATCCAAAAACCTGGCTGGATACTAATCATGTTATCTGGTTTAAAATGAAACAACAATGGAAAGTGTGGGTAGAGCAGTGACTGTAATAAAGCCAGTTACATATCTTTATGTTGAAATAAAGTACCATCAAGATGGAATAGGTTATATATCAGTTAAGTTATTGTCCTATTAGCCAGGTTGCTCTGGTTTGGATGTGAGGTGTCCCCAAAAAGCTCATGTATGAGACAGTACAAAAACGTTTAGAGGAGAAATGACTGAGTTATGAGAACCTTAACCCAATCAGTGAATTGATACCCTGATGGGATTAACTGAGTGGGGACTGCAGGCAGATAGGGCGTGGTTGATGCAGGTGGATCATCGGGGGTGTGGCTATGGGCATATGCTCCATATCTGGTGAGCAGAGGATACAAAAGTATACAAAGTATCCTTGAAGATAATACATGTGCTATGGAATATTTTTTTTCCAAGAAAGTATATATAAAAATAAAGTAAATTTATACGTTCAATAGAATGGTTTTAAAAATCTCTTTTGGAAGATTTTTTTCATGACTTGAAACATAAATTGTATGACAATGATTTTGCAGTGATGAAATAATACATGAAAAGAAACACTTAAAGATATGTGTCAGTGTGTGCAAGTGAATGAGAAGAGACTACTGTGTCTGGAGCATTGTAAGGAGAATAATGCAGGAAAAACGAATAATAGCTTAGAAATGCAGTTCCGGCCATTACCAGTTCTCATATAACTTGTCAAGCAGCTATCAATAAGTTGTTCACCTTTGTTTCATTTTCTTCTATATAAAAGAGAGGTCATGAATATATTCACCTCCCATTGGTGTTTCTAATGCTTCAGTCAGAGACCAAATAGGAAGTTCTTAGTATATATCTTACACATAGTAAATATTTAATACATTTTATTTTTTTCTTCATCTCTGGCACTACTTTAAGTTTAATTTTACTTGAATGCATATGAAAGCATACAGTAGTTCAGGTTGGGCCATGACACACTGCAATAAGCACTTTAAAACAATAATACTGGTAGTTGAACAAATTTGAGTTAAGATGAATCCTAAAGTATAAAGAAAGGGTTGTACTTAAGTGCCCATAGTTTCAGGCCCTAGTATCAAATAGTCCATGTGAGTGTTGGCTCATAATTAGATGATAATTGTAGATGTGTGGAGACAAGTGAATAAATTTGAGATCTATTTAAGAAATAGACTTGAGGGATTGGATGTGGGTGATATCAAGTGAAGAAAATCATAGGTAAACTGATTTAGAACCACTGCTTGGAAATCTGGCACACTCTACTGACTTTGGGACAGAAAACACTGCCAGCAAGTTTCTGGTTGAGTTTTTGCCAGTGAAAAGCTCTGACAGGCAGAGAAGAAAAGCCAATTTGGGAGAAAGAAGAAAAGCCATTATTTCCCGCTTAGTGGCCTCAGGCGTAAGCATGGGTCTTGGCAGGTATGAATGTGTGCACCTCTTTTGCTGCTTCCCTAAAGCTTTATGTCTGGAGCTATAGGGGGTTGAGAATATTGTCAGATGTTTTCTTGTAGTTCTGCAAATTAAAGACTTTCCCAAATCATTATATTCCCCTGACCTTCACTTCTCCTGTGTTTTAGTTTTCAGTATATCATTTCCCTGCATTGAATTCCTATCTAGGAAATTAGTAGAAAAAAAATGGTTTCTATTTTTCCATCAATCTGATGGAATTGTACCTAATGTCAAAATAGACTAAACGTCTCCTCCGTCCTCATTGTTTCAATTTTAACTCTACCAATAAGAAGCAGTTGAATGAAATCTGGAAGGCGAAAGAGATAAACAGAAGTGAGGATTCCCATAACAGAGGGCAGGTGCATGAGATCAGAGGAAACGATATTCTGTAGCTCCCAGGCTTTATTTTTTCCCACATATTTCCTTTCGAGTGTCATCGGTATCTGTGATCATTGACATTTTCCTATAATAAATTTTTGATTCCCTAAAAAGTTCAAAAAAATATTTCTCTGAGGTTTTTACAAATAAAATCTTCCAATAACTTGTATGCCTTTAATTCCTTGAGTTGAATGTTATCTCATTTGATTTCCCTGGAGTGAAAACAATGAACATTTAATAAACACCGGCCTCACTCTCGTAATTTTTTTTATTTACCAGAAGATTGAGATACAGAATAAGGAAACTATGCATCAGGATTTCACCTACCAACAACAAAATCTTTGATGTGTGTTTTGAAACATCTTTGTAACTATCTATGAGAAATATGGATTTTATAATAGTGTTTTAATAAAGTATATGGATTTTGGATGTTCATAAGTGAAATTCACCAGTTGATTCCTGAAGTTAAAATTCTAGACATTTTTTGATAGAAGACTATTGTTGAATTTTACACTTTGAAACTGACTTTGATTAAAAAGTAAAAGAGATGTTACGGTATAGTCAGATGCAATAAAGCTGAGAAATTGAATGATCAAATGGTATGTTGTTGAAGATTTTGTTTATCTTGAGATTTTAGCCAGTTTACTACTTGTGTTTCGACACTTGTCAAATCCAACTCTTTAGTTAATTTTTAAGAATTCATAAAGGATATTTCACTTGGTTGGCACATTTTTCCAAGTTTGACATAGACTATATAAAAATAATGTCGGTGTAAATTCATGCAATGTAAGTGCATGATAACATTCAGGCTGCCACAGTTCGTTTAATTCTTATTAACTTGAAATAGGAGATGTCTATAACCCAAAAAGAGCAATCATATCTCTCCATCCAAATTTAAGCCTTCCTCTTTGTGGATAAGTGTATTTCATAAGGATAATTTATACTATCCTAAGTGCCAAATTTATGCTTTCATTGATCACTTGTTAAGCACAAAGCTTGGTACTATGCTCTGTGATTATTACACAGAAAACTTTTTGGCATGATAAATTAGGATCAATTCAGAAAGGAGTAACAGAATATAATAATTAAAGCCAATCAGTGATACAAAAAATAAAAAAGATAAGTAACCACTCTATCTTCATAATGTACTGCAAAGTGTCACTATGGAACTCTGTACATGAAATGACTTGCATTTAAACCCTTTTCTAAATGAACTTTTTGATGCATTTAGAAATTTCCTAAAATGTGCATGCAGACAGAGATAGTGCTTTAAAATTATTCCAAAATATAATTTCTTGGCATTAATTCTGATATCTAGAAGACTGATTCGGCTATGTTTCAAAATAAAATTGCCCATAAGGATCTTGTAGTTACATCCTTATGAATTCATGTTTTAGAAAAGTTTCCATAATTCTTTAGTAAAACATTAAACCCACCTCACTGTTAAATTATATAAGAAAAAATATGATCTACAGGCTAAAGAAATGTCAGAGATGGCCACTACTAAAAGAAGATCTGTATCTTATGAGAAGTACTATGTATGATAATCACTCCACAGAAAGTGTCCATTCAAAGAAATGGCTGCATTGGGAGATATTATGGATGAAATGTGGAGTTACATGGTAAAAATCTAGGTTACTTCAAAGTCATATACTCCTCTTTAACCAAGCCAAGTTAGAGCACAGCAGACAAGCAAACTAATTGTGTAGAAACATCCTCTTTAAGACGTGAAAGTACCATGTAACAAAGAATAAAAATGTCATTGTTAATCAACTGATAGTCCATCAGTCTATAGGGATATACCTCATCCTAAGGTTTTGACAATATTTTTCTGGATAAGAACAAAGAAAATATGCTTAGTAGCTATGAAAATAATAAAATTGTTCCTATATTTCTGTAATAACATATCTGATATTTATTTTTAGGTATATTTTCCAATTTTATCTTCAAAAACATTCCAGGTATATAAAGCAATTGTTTCAATGAATTCCTATAAAGAAACTAATATAGGCATAGGGGGTTTTGATAATCTAATTTCCCCCCTTCAAGTCTATTCTCCTTTTTCAGAGAAATGTTATAACAATCAATTTTGTACATGAATAAACTGAAATAGGGGTTTTAAATCGTTACCACATAACTGACAGAGTCAGTACTAGAGCCTGACCTCCACAGAATTATCCAGACAGATTCTGAGTCTTACTGTTCAACACTTGGAACATTGAGAATAAATCATTATTGAAAACACTGGAGTACTAAAATATTCTGTAAGTATATTGGATTTTAAAGAGTAACTTCAAATACATATTGGAAAGCTGGCAAGTGAGACAGCTGCCTGATTTTATAATTAAAGTTTTATTGGAAAAGAACTATGTTTGTTAATTTATGTGTTGTCTATGGCCCTGTTGTGTATATTCAGTCAGACCTAAATAGTTTCAATAGGGACCATGTGGGCAGTAAACCTAAATGCTTATTATCTTATCCTTTAAGAAGAGGTTTTCTGGCCACTGCCCTGGAATTCACCAAGTCACAAAACACTTCAAATCACAGAATAATAATGAAGAAAAGCCTACAGAACTCAAGTCATAGAGTGTGTTTATTATTTAAAAATTGTGCATATCTTTTATTGGTGTCCATCTTTGATAATGTCTTAGAAAATCTAATATATAACTTTTCTATTTTATTTTATTTTTGCAGTAATAGAGAACTAACTCTGGGACCTTACACAAGCAAGATAATCTCTTGGCAAATGCACTATACCCACAGCCCCATAATGATAATTTCAGGTCAGACTTACGTGTATTAGAAAAAACAAACCACTTAGGATGATGAACATAGTGATTTTAGAATGTATAATATGATTCAAATATTGGTGAATATTATCTAAGTCCTCCTTAATTTTAAGACAATAAGAGAATGAAATAACTTCACTAAAGACAAAAAGAATCAGAAATAGGTAAGAAATTCATTGTTTTCATAATTAATTGGATAAGATCTAGATTGTACTAGTACAGGCATGTTGATGTATAAAAATTGATAATATTGAATATTTTATGAAATATAAGATATATCTAGATAGTTGATTTTATGAAGTTTTTTCTATAGTATTGCTAGGCTATGATTGTTGTCTCTTGCAAACCAATAAGTTAACTCTGTCCAAATTTTATGGACACTGGAAAAAGATATGAAACTTGAAGGTCAGAAACAGCAGAGTTTATTATTTATGGTGTGAGCAGCAGCCAGAGTGTTGTCTTGGTGCCTATTTCTGGTCACAACTTTACAGAGTGATACAAAGATCTGTGAGTGATATTGGCTCATGCATTGATTTGTATTTCAGAAGAGGAACAATGAGTTTAAGAAATGTGAATCTTTTATACTAAGTGGGGAGCATGACTATTCCTTGCTCTTATGGGAAGTACTGTCTTGTTCTCCAGTTTATTAGAAAACTTGGCTTAAGCTCTTGATTGAAACAAACTATCTCTGCTTCCCTCTTCCAAATTCCCACATCACATCATTGAAAAGATGGCCCAGATAAAGAATAATCAGTTTCTCTAAAGACAAAACATACAGAGACATGAATATGCCAAGCAGAACCTCCGTGTCTATGCCTTGTTGAATATATAAAAGTATTTTATATTTTTGTTTTTATTCATATACTGTGTATTGATTATCCATTCATATAACCAGGTGTGATGCTTTTAAAATGACTTGTTGATATTATTCTCACCAGTAAATTTCTAGTTCCAAAGTTTTTCAGTGACTACCTTTCATTTTTGAAATTAAAATTTGGGGAGATAATTCTGACATCAAAAGGAGACCAAAAGGAATCAAAAGGAAAGAACCTGGGAGATGTAACTCCCATACTTACAAAAATAATAAATAATGAGCAAGGTGCAAAATATGAATATTCTCAAACCCACCAGAGAACTGAGATTCCAGGGAGAAATGACACCCTGTTGTCTACAGGGAGAGTGGAATCCAGTCAGAGTTGAGACCTGCTTCCCTGGAGGGATGGCCCTGTGGGCCATGATTAGGACAGATAGCCTGAGGCTAGGGTGGACTAGTGGTGAGTGGGAAAGCAACTCCTGGGTAGGCTTCATTCAAGCAACTCTAGAAAAGTTTCCACAGTAAAAGAGATAAAACAGCAACAACAACAAACAAAACCTTGAGTTCTTAGCCTGAGAGAGGAAAAGTAACCATTGGAAAAATACATCCAGAATCTTCTCCTGGGTTCCAGAGCAGCATGTCTTCCTAGGCCCACAGCACTCTGCCAAGGCCTGCTTTGCAAGGAGAAGACTTTATTTATCATCGATGTACTCCCAGGAGCTTGATGTCTCACCTGAGACCTTAGTAGAATGAAGAAATAGTTGTGAAAGTTACATCATGGGGACTCAGGACCTCTAAAAGAGATCAGTCATAAACTGAGACTTAATTATAGTGTTAGAGAATGTTTGACCTCTTTCACCCTATCACCACATTATCGTAAGTCCATCACATTATCACAGATTTCATCACATTATCATAGGTCCAGTAAAAAACAGTGGATTATAGATGAAAGAATTGTAAGCACACAGTCTCTATGTAAGGAGACAGATGTCAAAATGTCACCTCAGGAATTTCAGGAAAAGAATAGAAACTACAACAAACATGACTGATAATAATCCAAATATATCAGTCATAGCTTTATTTATTGATTTATTTGCAGTGCCCAGAGCCTCACACATGATAGGCAAGCACTCTACCACTAGGTTACATCCTCAGCCCCTAGGTCAACACTTTAAATGTAAATGTCACAAATACAATGACTGATTTTATAAAAATGGATCTAAAAAATATCCACTATATATTGTTTTATTCACCTGAAGTGTAACAACTAAGAAATTAGGAGTTGGGGAAAGATAAACCATGGTAACATTTACCACAAAAAGTAAAAGTTGTATGTTAACTTCCATCAAAGTAGACTTTGGAACAAAGACTTTAATATCAGGTATAAAAAGTGATATGAATAGATTATATATGGTTTTATAATTAAATATAGTTGAATACTTATGTAATGAAGAAGTTAATTATGCAAGAAGATGTAAAAACCCTTAATGTGTATTTAGCTAATAAAACAGTGTCAAAAAATGTGAGGCAAAAGTTGATGACCTGGAAAGGATGCAGCTACATCCACCTCAGAGCTGCAGACAGATGATCGGCAAGGTCTGAAAAACTCATTCTAAGCTCAGGTATTGTTAGCCAAATATGTTGTATAGACCTAACTTATCAAGTAGCACAGCTTTAGCCTGGGCCACCTGAAATGTGGCAGAACGTTTGCATTAGCCTTCAGCTGGGCACAATCGTCTGGCACAATGCTTATTTTATAATGAAGTGTTCAGTCAATATCACATGTAATTTTTTAAACAGTATATTAAAAGTGAAATAAAGAATAACTTATTTTTTTCTTTTGGTACTGGAGATTGAACTCAAGGGTACTTGAACACTGAGCCACATCCCCAGCCCTATTTTGTGTTTTATGTACAGACAGGGTCTCACTGAATTGCTTAGCGCCTCTCTGTTGCTGAGGCTGGCTTTGAACTCGCAATTTTCCTGTCTCAGCCTCCCAAAGTGCTGGGATTACAGATGTATGCCACCATACCCAGCTAAGAATGATTTTAATCCATATGCATTTTATACACCCATAAAGTAAAAATATTGTTGAGAGCCATTGTAAATCAGGAACCACACATGTTTAATTCAAGATATCAGTATCCTCTTTCATCAACTGAACTTCATACCAGCAGAATATCAGTTATGATATAGTGGATCTGAGCAGTACAATTATTTAATTTTCTCTGATCAGCACTTAGAGAATGTTACCTCCAACAGTAGCAAAATATATATTCATCCTGAGCTTCCATGGAACATTTACTAGGATAAGCTGCATGCATTCTTGACTATTAAAAACACTTCAAAAATTTTTAAGAAATAGGAATTCTATAAAGGATGTTCGCATACAAAATCACAATTAATAGAAAAATCAGAATAGGAAAATAGTTGCAATATTGTTAAATATTTGGAGAACAAAAAAATTCTAAATTTCACATGAGTCCAAGTAGAAGATGCAAAAATTAAACATATATTTGGATTAATTGAAAATAAAATTATAACTTATAGATACTTGGGGGAGTCAGCAGTGGTGATGCTCAGAGTGAAATATGTAACACAAAATTCATATGTTAGAACAGAAGAATGATCTAAAATCAATATCGTAAGCTTCCACTTTAAGAAACTGCAGAAAGAGCGGTTTAAGCCTAAAGCAAAGAAAACTTCAAGAAAAGAAGTCATAAAAGTCAGAAGAGACAGCAATGAAATTGAAACACAGAAACAGTAGCAGCAGGCAGTGAAATCAGCAGCTGATTGCTTGAAGAGATCAAGATGATGTTTAAATCTCTAGTTTGGCCAAACAGGAAGAAAAGGGAGTTGTGGAGAGAAGACTTAAAATACTAATTTCAGAAACAAAAGAGTGGTGGTAAGCATTAATCAATAGATCTTAAACAAATAAAAACAAAATATAAAGAACAACTGTTTGTGGTAAGTAAGGTAAAATAGACCAGGTAATTGAAATCCATACAAAGAAAAACAGTCTGTGTAGGTCTGTATTTACTGAAAAGGGGAATGAACAATTAACCTTACAAAAGAGAATATATCAAATCCAGATGGTTTCATGTGTGAATTTTATCAAACTTTAAAGAAGTGATCGTGATTCTCTCTGATCTCTTCCAAAAACATCAAAGCTGAAGGAAGACTTCCATTCTGAGGCCAGCTATATTGTAATGTCAAAGCCAGGCTAAACCAGCGCAAGAAAGATGAATTACCATTGAGCATATCTGCTGAACAAGAACGTGATAATCCTGAATATTATGTTAACAAATCAATGTATGAGTGTAAATATTAGCAAAACAGTATATAAAAGGACTAGACACTCTAGTCAAGGAGGATTTACTCCAGCTGTATAAGGCTGATTCAGCATTTGAAAATCAAGTCACGCAACTCACCACATCAACAAGTCAAAGAAGGGGAAACATTTAATCATATCAATTGTTGTTGGAAAAGATATTTGAGCAAAGTCAATCCCCATTAATTGTAAGAATATTTCAGAAGAGTAGGAAGAAAGGAGATATTTATTCATTTTATAAAGTGCATTTAATACACACACACACACACACACACACACACGGCTGACATCATACATAATGCAGACACTGGATTCTTGCACTTTGTTGAGAAAAGGCAGGGATTTCTCCCCACTCATACTCAATATCTCATTGCAATCTTTATTTACAATAGTTTACAATAAAATAAACTAAACATCATACTGCTTTTTTAAAATGATTTTTAAAAATTTCATTCATTAATAATATAAAAAATTTTCAGCTAATTAAAAACAGCAAACCATAAATCCTCCAATTAATGAGAAAGAGCAAAGTCTCAGTATACAAAGTTACTATACAACAGTCAATTACCCTTTTATAGAACAAAGCCAAACAGTTGGAATTTGGAATATGCATACATTAATGTGTATACTAGCAACCAATACAATCAAAATCCGTAAGTATAAACTTTAGAAAACTTGGAAATCTAAGAAATCAAAGATATAAATAAGTGGAGAGAAGTTATTTTCTTACAGAATGAATGGCAGTATAGTTAAGATGTCAATTCTTCCTAACTAGGTCTGTATATTCAATGCAATTTCAAGACAAACTTCAGTAATCTATTTTGTAGATAAAGACAAATTATTCTAAACTTTATGTGGAAAGCAAAAGATCTTCAAAAGTCAATATATACTAAAGATGTTAAATAAGTTGAAGGACTCACTTTCCCCAATTTCAAGGCTTGCTTTGAAACCATAGTAACAGAGTTAGCAGGGCATCACCATAGATTGATAGAACAGAACGAAGAGCCCAGACCTGACTCACAGGCACAGTCAAGTGACCTTTGAGCAAGAGTCAAGAGGAACTCCATGCCTTTTCAACAAATGACATTGGAACAGTACCATTTCTAAAAGCAAAATACAAATAATAATGATGAATCTAGAAACACATTAAACTATCTGCAAAATTATACCATCCAGAAAAATTAACATGAGATGGGTCATACACCTTAAATGCAAACCGCAAACCTGTCATTTTTCTAAAAGAAAATGTTGGATGAATGTATTTTTGAACTTTGGTTTTCTGGTGCTTCTTTAAATGTGATGCTAAAAGCATGATCTATGAAAGAATAAAAAAGCAATAACCTATATTCATTACAATAAAATTTTGTACTTGAAAACAGTACTGTTTAAGACAAAAGAATAAGTACAAGATGGGTTAAAATATTTGAAAAACACATGATAAAAAATAACTGTCTATGATACACAGGAAAGACTGAAAACTTAATAAAAGAAGGCAAATAAGCAAATGAAATTGTGAAAAAAAAGATCTGAACAGACATATACTGATGAAGACATACAGCATTTATGTAATTAGCATTTGAGAAAAATGCTCAATACCACTTATTCTTGGGAAATGAAAATTAAAACTATGAGAGATAATTACATTTATTAGGATGGCTAAATTCCCAAAGTCTCCCACAAGCAATGCTGATGAAGTTACAGAGCAAGAGCAATGCTCCTTCACTGTATGGGGACAAATTCAAATGGTACATCCATATGGAAGACTATTGGCATCCTAGTAAATTAAACGGTTGCATCACATGATCAAGTAATCATATTCCTAGGAATTCATCAACTGATTTGAAAGTGCATGTCCACGGAAAAATCTGTCCTGAAATGTTTATATCAGCTTTATTCAGAGTCATCAAAAAGAGAGGTATGAGGCTGGGGGTGTAGCTCAGTGGCAGAGCACTTGCCTAGCATGAGTGAGGCACTGGGTTCAATCCTTTGCACCACATAAAAATAAAAAAATAAAATAAAGACATTCTTTCCATCAATAATGAAAGAAAGAAAGAAAGAAAGAAAGAAAGAAAGAAAGAAAGAAAGAAAGAAAGGAAGGAAGGAAGGAAGGAAGGAAGGAAGGAGGGAGGGAGGGAAGAAAATTTCTTTAAAAAGAGTCAAGATTAAAAAAGAGAGAGAGAGAGAGGTATGGAGGCCCTAAATGTACACTAGTAGGCAAATAAGCCAGTTTAAATAGGCTACATGTTGTATGTCTTTAAAACACGACATTCTAGAAAATGCAAAACTCCAGAAAAGGCAAAGTGATCAATAGCTGCCAGGGTTTTGGTGAAAAGAAAGGAGGATTGAGTAGGTTAAACAGAAAAATTGAATACAACGAAAATTTTCTATATGAAACTATAACTGAGGACATCTAACACAAGGATTTTCTCAAATTCCATTGTCATCATTCTCACAGTACAAGTACCTTTAGAAATGAGCAGATTATGTAAAATGAATCTGAATGAGAAAAACTATACAAAAACCCTGACATCCAGGTGACATTTTGTTCCACTTGCTTATCAATCCTAACACAGATATAGATGCTTACTGGAATCAAATACCCAAGTA
This sequence comes from Xerus rutilus, assembly GCA_028644305.1. NCBI lineage: Eukaryota > Metazoa > Chordata > Mammalia > Rodentia > Sciuridae > Xerus > Xerus rutilus. Next base: position 9,280,864 of record CM053412.1, on the reverse strand, counting down.
AAGGATGGCAGAGATTAGACATCAGATTTTTCACTAAAATATGGAATATATGAATCACATCAATATCACTTTTAACTACCATTAAAATGGAACTGTAAAAGCAAAAGATTTAGATATTCCTAAATCTGTATTTTCAACTTATTATACTTCTGATGATAGCTGGGGGTCACTTTGGGACACATTGCTTCATAAAGTAGTTTTGAAAATATTGAGGCAAACTATATACTACTTTGTTCCAACGACTATCCACCATTGCTTGAGTATTCCTGACCAGTATCCCTTGATTATTTTATTAGTAATGCAAAGCAGTATAGGTTTGCTATTTAGAAGTTCATTGCTATTCTGATCTTCTCCAATCTAGGGCAGTGTCTTAAGGCAAAGGCTAATTGTAAAAGCCACATCTGAGATCGCTTGTACTTGAATTAAGAAACCACCTGGAAGAACAGCATATTGAATTGCTTTATAAAGGTGATGCTGTTGTTGAGATTCTTATGTCTCAGTGGGATCATGGCCACGTTTAACGTATTTAATACTTTATAACATTCTACCTTTCAGAAAAGCACTTAGAGGTTGGCCTGAGATTCATGTTGTATACAGTATGAAAATAAGTGAAAATGATTAGAAAAGGGAAAATTGGTGCTGAAATCTGCCTCAGGAAGTAGCGTACATGCCACGCAAAGTTGTATTTAGCTTTTAGAATTGTGTAGCATGTGGCAAAACAAGACTCGGTGTGGGATGAGTGAGGCTCTGCCCCAGTAGTGTTCTTTGAGTTCAAATCTCAAGGTTCCACAGGCTTTGTGCAACCAATTGGGTTAGAACAGAGAAAACGTTATGAAGACGCAAATAATTTACAAGGGCAGAAACCCTTCCACAATCTGAAAATGTTACTACATAGAGTGCTTCACTCATAAAGCCTGAGCAGACTCTTAGTGTAGTTATTTCCATATATTTAATAAATATATTAATTCATGCATAATAATATTGGAAACAAATAACAGACAATACTGGAAATGTTAAAAAAATTTAGGATTTTAATGTAATAAGACATTCTCTGTGTGTTAGTTCTAGTTCCCTATGCATATTAAATTGTGTTCTCTTCCTCTGAAGAGGTAATAGTAATATTTGCTTGGGCACAAAATAGAGAAGGGCCCATATTCTTTAGTCTTAGCATAAATGAGCAGCAGGCCCCCCTTCTGGGACAGATCCGGTAGAGGGCTGGTCTACTGTGCCTTACCAGATTGAGGCCAAGTTGCAGTTCAGCCAACAGAACAAGACATTTTAATTACCTGCTTAAGATCACAGTCATGATTCAATGCTGATAACTTCTATGGTGCTCTAATATTTTTTCCAAAAATATTACCAAGAAAGGATTTTAGATTAATTGCTTTCCACCATGCAGAGCAGGAAAAATATGGGGAGCCATCACTTGAACATGTTTGCCCTTTACAAATGTGTCTAACTCTTAATTCATTCTCATTTTTGTCCATTGCATATTTCTTATTTTAGTAATCTGCATGTATTTTTGCCCCTCAATTGGGTTAGAAGATATTTTGAAATAAGAAATTTCAAGAAGAGATCCCAATTAAATTCACTAATATTGTTTGAAGATGTCCACATTAAAAATCCATTCTATATTTGAATACGTGTTAGAAGGCAAAAAATTAAATCTGTCACCCTACAGATATGCAAAAACATAGAGCCTCATTATTTTTTTAGTTCATCCGTATTTCTTATTTCCCCCTTCAGTCATTTTCCAGTAACTCAGTCTCTATTGTACAAACATAGAGTCACACTTTATTAATCCATCCCCTTTGCTACGCTGTCCACAGATGCCCTGGCCACTGGGATTGTAACATTCAGTACCCAGAGGCAAATCACCCTTGCTTCAACTCTCACAGAAACTGAGAGTGTTTTCAGTTTGGAGCATGAGTCCCATTCATTATTTGTCCTGGGCACTTGCCAGGGCACTTTTACTTAGTAAGGTCATTTGTATTAGTCAGGATTCTACAGAGAAGCAGAACTAGTAAAATATATATCTTTCATGTGCACACTGGGAAACCAGGAGAGCCAGTCATGTGGTTCTGTCACAATCTAAAAGGCAGGAAAAGGTGTAGATGCAGTGGGAAGGTGCTCAGGAGTAAGTCCTGGAGTCTGAAGTCCTCTAGTACCAGGCCCCAGTATCTGAGGGCAGGAGCAGCAGTGATATTTGAGGTGAAGCAGAAACAGAGAGAGAGAGAGAGAGAGAGAGAGAGAATTTGCCCTTCATCCACTTTGTTCTCAGTATACTGGATTGATGAGGATGGACGGGTTTTACACATTCTATTCATTAAAGTGTTATTCTCCTCCAGAAGCACCCCCACCACACACATACACACATTTTACGAATCCTCTGGTCATCTCTTAGCTCAGACAAGTTGAAACAGAAAATTAACCAGCAAACTTACTATCCATCTAGTACCACCACCTGATTCTGGATGCTCTGTGGAATATGTTTAAGGACACTTCCAAAACATTTCAAAAGTCAACGGAGAAGAACCCCAGGCATGCCACACTGTCTTTCCTGCCTGTGGAAGCCCATTAAGGTCACTTGGGTTGCAGACTTCCATAGAATTTTGAGTGGAAAACAGGACAAGGATAATTCCCTTTCCAGTGTTTTGTGGAAGTGTTTTATACTGGCTTTACTGAATATTATCTCAGCAGGAGTAAGACAGTTTGCTATGATGTCATTCTTTGCCTGCCTTTCTTTGTCTGTTGGCATGCTAAGGCTTTAATCTGTGTCTGAATTTTGGAGGATTGGGGGGACAAAGGTGAATGAACGTAGGGGTGCTCTACCACTAAGATACATCTCTGACACTTCTTTTACTTTACTTATTTATTATTATTTTGAGACAAGGTATTCCCTAAGTTGCTGAGGCTGACTTTGAACTTGGTATTCTCCTGTCTCAGCCTCTTGAGTCACTGAGATTACTGGTATGTTCCATTGTGTCTGGATTGAAAATTCTTTAAATATTAGTTCCTGAGAGTATTCTCTAACTATGATGTCATAACAGAGTAGATTTTACTCAGTCTTCGTAGATTATGTGGTACCTACAAAAGAAATTTAAAATGGTATTCAAATTTTATGTATGAAATTTAAATCCATTTTCTATCTTCCAAAGGGCTGAAGAGTTCTATATTGGTAGGCCAAATATTTAATTGTATCTGTTTCCTTACAGTTCCAGCTCCTTTTTGTCATTTACTATCTCTAGTTAATAAAGATACTGGTCCATATATACAAATACCAAAGGAAAAACACATCTTTATATTTCAAAGGAAGATCTATTGTGCGCACGCTCCCTCTCTCTCTCTCTCTCTCTCTCTCTAGCCAGGGAAAACTAACTGTAACAACAGTTTTCTGAAGGTGTTATTATCAAATTCTCTTGATTGTGTAATTATCTTCTTAGTGATTAAAGATGGTTCATTATTAAATACAGCCATGGAATAAGTCAAATACAGAAGTCCCTGAAATTTATGTGTAAAGTTTGCAAACCCATTATGTAAATTTATTATATTTAGACTTACATGTTTGATGATTCAGTGTAGAAAATTATGATTCCTTTCAGCTAACTGCTTTACTCTTTGAGTTTAAATTGTAAGTTAAAGATTATTTTACTCTGCATTTGCAAAATAAATGTACTTTGGTATATTTAAGGTTGTTTTTATAGAATCTACAAATTAAGTGATTGAGTTCATTTTCTTAGACAATAAAAAACATAAACTAAAAATAAATTATTAAAATTATAAATACTATTAACCTGTGTACATATGTCACAAATTTATAAGATTCTTTACAATTATAATGAAATTGTGTTAGAATTATTAAAATCAAAATAAAGATAATAGAAGTAAAAATAGAATAGGAAATTTTCTTATAATATTCAGTTTATCAACATGACAATGTAAACAAAATACTTTTATATAAAAAAATAAAGGTGAATTATTAAATAAATAGAACTTTTAACATCGCAAAGTAATGGGAAAAGAACACCAGAAAAAACTTTGCTCCCTCTGCCCAAAAGGAGCTCATGAATTTTTTATTTCTCTTAAAAAAGAAATTAGACAAGTTAATTTATTGTAATGAGTAAATGTTGAAACTATTAAAAATTCATGCTTTGGTATAATAGAAAATATCATATTACTCATAATAATATAATGATAATCATATACTCACCTATCAAACTTTTAAGAACTCTCAGCTTTCTATAGAGCTTGTTTACTCAAAAAATATAAATTGGAATGCACAATTCATTAGAAATAAAAATTTAATTGAATTTTAGTGCTATACCAGAAAACTTCTCCGAAGGACTACATACATATCCCAGTTAACTGAAAATGACAACATGTTGATAGGGCTCTCTGGTCAACAAGGCACCTGCATCTATTAGGGTGAGAACATTATGCTATTATGTTGAGCACATAGTTTGCAAAATTAAACTGTATTAAGGGAATTCTAGGAAATGGATCTGCAGTCTCACTACTGATGTGTGTGTGTGTGTGCATGTGTATACACATATACATACACATATATATCATATACTGATGTGTATATATATACTGATGTGCTACCTGCTATGTATGGTCTGTTTTCACCCCACTAATATATATTGGCATGCATAGGTGAGGTTATGAGGATGATTAGGGCAAGAGGTTGGAGCCCTTATGAGTGGAAGTAGTCTTTTTATACAAGACAGCCTAGAGAAATGTCTTCCTTTGGGTTTTTTTTTTTTTTTTTTTGGTAGTACTGAGGATTGAACCCAGGGCCTTGTGCATGCAAGTCAAACACTCCTCCAACTGAGCCATATCCCCAGACCGAGAAATGTCTTCCTTTTACATCAACTCTCGCTCAACAAGAAGTTGCCTCATATGAGCCAGAATGCATTCAGGTCTTCACCAGACAGGAATGACCAGCGCCTGATGTTGGAGTTCCCAGCCTCCAAAATGTGAGAAATAAATTTGTGTTGATTAAAAGCTACCTGATTTCAGGATCTTTTTTTTTACAGAAGTTTGAAATAAGACATTTCCTATCACCATGAACCATTTATCCAAATACACAGATACCCATTTTCACACAGAATGGAAAGCTCTTCATTTTAAAAATTTTTATCCTGAGTGAAGTGCCATGTGCTAGAGGAATCAGTGGACTTGTCTGGAGGTCTGGAGTTCTCCATGTTGTGAGCTGCTCTGTCTTTTTTAGTCAACAAGGGCTTTATTTCCTATGGTAGAGATCATGCAGTCCTGATACCATAAAAGGAAAGTGGAGGAAACATGTTGGGCTTATTATTTTGCTTTAGTTGTTTGGACAGAAATTGTTGTTCCAAGTAACTCAGGAAATGAGATCTGTTTATGTAATTTTAACTTTTTTTAACATCAAAAACATTTGCGAATTCCTAGTCTCTATTCTGAGTGTCTGAATCTCACAGGTCAATGCTAATCCTTGTTTATAGTTGAGGCTTAATATGTGAAAATAAAGGGAAAACAATCAAACACAGCTACTGTAAGTGCAAATGATGCAACAGAAGCCCAAACAGAAAAGAGGTAACAGAAGAAGCAGGAGTCCATAGTGAAGTAGCACCGATGGGTGCCAGTTTCTCTGAATGCTCCCATGTAAATTTAATGGAGCTTTTCTCTACTTCTTCTTATGTCATTATTTGTCTGTGGGTCAAGACAACATAAAAATTAGACATAAGTATTTCTTTGTATGCCTTTGTAGAGAGATCCTTATCATAGAAAAGGAAAATACATTTTCAGTGAATTAATATATTGGCTTTGTATGCTAATGTATTCTACATAAGTTATTTAAGAAAAATATCACTGAGTAATGAGTGTTTTTTCTGTACCTACAGAGGTTCTGAGTATGTCATTCCTATGGGTAATTAGCAGCAATGTGGACGATATGTAATACTAATGGAAAAGAAAATGTTTGGCACTCAATATTAGTGATAGAAATTGAGCTGCTGCAAAGATAATGTAAAAATGAGTAGATGTGTTTTGAAAAAAAAACTACTGGACTGATCTCATCTATGTGTATATATATCAATTCAGCGATAATATATGAAGAAATAAAAAACATAATTGGCCACCAAGTATAAAGAAAGACCCTAGCTCATGTGAAATGGAGAGTCAGTTCATTGTGATGGCTAAGGGCCTGGAGACCAGATGTTACTTGTCTGGATTTGCATTTTGACTGTGCCATCTATTAGGTGTGTGATATGAACTTCTCGTCAGTCTATCTGCATACAAGTTTCCTCGTTAATACCCTGGGGGTAATAACCATACGTGCCTTGTTATATGGTATGACATATTAAAACACAGAACAGAACTTAGAATTGTAACTGCTTAAAAGGAGTGAGAGGTATTTATTTACCAGTTTACCTATTCAAGGGGGAAAAGGGGGACAAGAATACAAATGCTTCAATTTTTACGTAATTTCCTCTCTGGTCCAGTAGCATAAGTCGGTGGGGACCGGTAAGAAGCAGTAACACTCTTGGGAAGCCTGCAGGGGAGCTGGTTGGAAATGACATCTCACCCCAGCCACATCCTTTCCCCTCACATCCCAGTGTGCCTCACCATTTATAAGCCAGGATGCAGGTGTCGATGTTGTTAAGATTCTATTCAGGATTTTATGGCCCACCAGTCAACAGGAAGAGGATCAGTAGATCTACTTGGATAATGTGTTTGATATTCATTACTTACTAAATGTTCAATGAGTGAACGCAAGCTTGAGAAATTTTGAGAATTTTCACAATTAACATATTTTCCTTCTATGTTCCTTGATACAAATTTTCTTTACTGGTCAGTAAAGAACTATATATAAACAATAAAGTAAAATGTGTGTGCATTGTATATTACAAAGAGGGAGATATTTTTGCTATTAAAAATTGTTATTTGGACACATTTTAATGGCAAGTTATACATGTAAATTATTGTGAATAATGTTCTATCAACTCCTAATTTTGTTTTTACAATTAATAAAATCTTAAATATATTCAAATAATTGGTGAAATGCTCTACATCTAATGTATTTCAAGTGTAGTAATGGGTAAATTTTAAGGAGAGTTAAAAATAGATAATTAGCTCTGCAGAGGAATCTTCCAGAATAACTAAGGGGTCATTTGGGATGAAAAAGCAGTTTTGAAAACTGTGGAGTCCAATGAGATGGAAAATTGCCTGGAACTTGCCTAAGCCTCAAGACTGACTCAGATATGAGAGGAAGAGGTAATAACAATACGCTAGTCAGTGAACATATGGCAATGTGTCCTTAAGTTGTTTTTTCCTTTTTTTAAGAATGGGGAAAGTAAATGGAAGTTAAAATTCCAGCTTTTAATTATATGTTGTTAAAGATGATGATAATAACCTACTTAATAATCTATTTTTTATTTATTATCAAAAAATTAGAACTGCAAAGATCACATGTTAGATATGAACATGTCTGAAATACTTTCTGCTGGATCCATTCATATGTTTCTTTCTTTCCTTTTTTTCCACATAGAAATAATTAGTTGGTCAAGTGAGCAAGCCCACTGTATTCACCGGCAGATTTTCATTTAGAACATCTATACCTAGAAAAAGTCACCACAAAAAGTCAATTGCTAGTTAACTTATAAGTTTTCTTGCTCCCAAAATAAATGCCATAAAGGAGAGACTTTCCATCAGAACACTCCATATGTAATGTGTAATGTGTAATGTGTAAATTAAGTCGTTAAGTTTTTCCTTTGGTATTAACAGAGAATTATATTAGGAGAGTCAAGGTGAAGAGACAGGAATGGTGAGCTAATTATCATCCCAGGTTAATTCATTTTCTTTTTTCTTTTTATCAATTTTAGTTCTAGTACTTGAATAAGGAGGTAGGTCCATAAGCCTATCTAAAGGCAAAATCTATGATGTCATGATTATCATTGCTTTAGGAATAATAACAGGTAAAATGTCAAATATTTGCTATACATTTGATATGATGCTATATTCTTCACATTATGATTTCAATGAATTTCTACTATAGTTTTATGACTCAAGTATTCATAATATTCTCATTGTATAGATAAAGGTATCAAAAGAAAAGGTTTTAAATAATTTGCTTAAAGTTACACAGCAAATAAATGTTAGCAAGTAGAAAATAATTAAAAATGAACTTCATAGACTACTCACTCTACTAGCATACAAATAAGGTAAGATAATGGAAATAAATGCTCAGTATTGTTTTAACTATACTCTGTCTTTTATTCTTTTATATAAATTTTAAGATATTTTTTAGTTCCATATAGAATGTCACTGGTATCTTGGTGGGCATCACATTGAATCTATATATCACCATAAGAGTGATGCCGGTGACATCACAATACCTGATCTCAAATTATGCTACGAGCTATTCTAACAAAAAATAAGAAGGCGCAAAAACAGTCATGAAGGGGCTGGGATTGTAGCTTAGTGGTAGAGCACTTGCCTCGCATGCATGAGGCCCTGGGTTCAATCCTCAGCACCAAAGCAAAAAAATAAAGACATTGTGTCCATCTACAACTAAAAAAATAAAAAAAAAAAACAGGCATGAAGACTGATGGAATAGAATTGAAGATACAAAGTCAGATCCATATAGACACAGTCATCTGATCCTTGAAAAATGGTGCTGGGAAAACTGAATATCCATATGTGGAAAAGTGAAACTAGACTATTACCTTTCACCCTGCACAAAAATCAACTCAGTGTGGATCAAAGACCTAAGAATTAGAACAAAAACACTGCAAGTGCTAGAAGAAAACACAGGGTCAACTCTCCAACATATTGATGCAGGCACCAACTTCCTTCATAAGACTCCTAAAGCTCAAGAAAGAAAGCCAAGAATCAATAAATGGGAAGGCATCAAGTTAAAAATCTTCAACACAGCAAGGGAAACAATTAAAGAACAGAGTGAAAACAGCGTCTACAGAATGAGGGAAAATCTTTGCCAACTACTCTTTTGACAGGAGATTAATATACAGAGTACATATAAAACTCAAAACAGTTAACACCCAAATAACACATAACCCAACCAGTATATAGGCAAAAGAACTAGACAGACATTTCTCAAATGAAGAAATGCCAATTACCAACAAATATGTGAAAAAAATGTTGAACATCCTCAGCAATCAGGGACATGAAAATCAAAACTACACTGAGATTCCATCACATTCCATTTAGGATAATTGCTGGTGAGGATGATTGGGGAGGTACACTCATACATTGTTCATGGGACTACAAATCAGTACAACCACTTTAGAAAGTAGCATGAAGATTCCTCAAAAGACTAGGAATGGAACTGCAGTGTGATCCAGCTATCCCACTCCTCGGTATTTATCCAAAAGAACTAAAATCAGCATATTATAGTGACACACGCATACCAATGTTCATAGCAGCACAGTCCACAATAGCTAAACTGTGGAACCACCAGTCTAGGTGCCCATCAATAGATAAATGGAAAGGAAGGAAATGGGGAATCTCATGAAAATAGAAGGGATAACAGTGGAGTATAAGGAAGGGGTTGGGAAGGGACATGGAAAAAAAAAGGAATAGGAAAATGAAATTGATCAAACAATGTTATATGAATGCATGAATAGATCACAACAAATTCTACTTTATATATCCTAATGCACCAGTTACAAATAAATTTTTAAAATATTATAAAATTTTAATATTATTACATGGTAACACACATCATTCTACTTCCTTTAGTAGATAAAATGTGTTGATTTGTACTTATCTATAATCATATAAGCACTGTAGTTACTATGTCCAGCCTTATTTGTAGCTAAGAGAAAAGGTTTTAAATAACTGGTCTAAGGTTACACAGTAAAGAAAAATTAGCAAGTAGAAAAGAATTAAAAATGAACTTCATAAACTATGGAATTCAATAGTACATCTGATATTTTAAATATTAAAAGAATAAATGCAAAGAAAGGTATAAAATAAAGTTATATAAACCATTTTAATAAACTTTATGAACATTATACATTATATACAGTTTTGTTTATTTTTCTTATTATTTATGTTAGGAAATGGAGTTTCAAATTATTATTGGAACTATTAGAAATACAGTTATTTCACATCTTAACATGTCCAGTGTACTTGTTTGTAATTTAAAGTGAATCATCATGAAATGCTTATTTTTAATTCAATTTTATACCTATTAACACTGATTTTTTTTGATGCCCATCATGACAAAATATCAGACAGTTTCCACAGCTTCTGGACACTTTTAAATATTAAGAAAAACAATCTATTTCCCATTTAATAGAAGACTTAACCTCACACCCAGGATGAGTTCTCTGTCATTTGGCTGTTTCGGGTTCTCTGGGTCTGGATACGGGTGGGAAGAAGAAAGATAAGGGTCATGATAAATATGAAGGAGCAATCATAACTTCACAGCCAGTGTCCCATGTGATGATAGGCACCTGATTCTTTTTTTTTTTTTTAACATTTATTTTTTAGTTTTAGATGGACAGAATATATTTTATTTTTATGTGGTGCTGAGGATCGAACCCAGTGCCTCATGCATGCCAGGCGAGCACGCTACCACTGCGCCATAACCCCAGCCCCAGGCACCTGATTCTTGACCTTCGATCCTAGGGTGCATGCATGCATGGGGTAACCAGAGACACATCTCAAGGACTTGAGAGTTCTGTTGTTCCTTGACCTGTGTGACACGTTCTTTGGATGACTGATTTAAGCGCCCTCTAAGCATCTACCATCGGTGCAAATTTCTACAGAAGCAATCACTTGATCTGTGGGAAACTTCTGCAGCTTTGCCTGGTTTGAAGACTAGGATCTGCATTGTCCCCAGCTACCACCACCCTTTCCCCTGCCAACTCAGGATCAGTTAGCCTTCCTCAGAGCTCTCTGGGTTAAAAAGCCAGCAAAACATTCTAAGTTTCAAAGTACTATCTTGTAATTGAGATGTCAGTATCTCCTTTCCCAGAATATTACAATTCTCATTGGTAGATTGAAAGATAGACAGATACAGACATATTTGAATATATAAAAGGCTGATTATTCATATCTTCCATTTATCTAATTAGTGCCCTTGCCTTTCAACTCTTTGATATCTAATGCTGTTTCACAGCAGATAGAACTTGAAGCTACTCCCTGGGATTTGGGTAGCCCTGTGCACTTTTCAATGCAGTTATTACCAAACTGTACTCCATAGTGTGACACAGGGTTTTAAGGAGGGGCATACTTTTTTATACTACTCACACATCATTGGAACTTATTCACATGAGGATTGCTACAGTGTCAAGACAAAGAACTTGTCTTTTTTTTTTTTTTGGTACTGGGGATTGAACTCAGGGGTACTCAACCACTGAGCCACATTCCCAGCCCTATTTTGTGTTCTATGTAGAGACAGGGTCTCACTGAGTTGCTTAGCGCCTCGCCATTGCTGAGGCTGGCTTTCAACTCGCGATTCTCCTGTCTCAGCCTCCCTAAGTGCTGGGATTACAGGCTTGAGCCACCGCGCCCAGCTAAGAACTTGTCTTGACAGAATAGTAAATCTCCATTAACTTTACCCTCACCTAGGTATTTTTTCAATGAGTCCAAAGGAGCTGAATGTCAAATTCATAACTTCTTAGGCAGATTTTGAAAAACAATTGCTGTGCTCAATAACTATCTTCTACTAATGTGTTAAGTTACTCTATAGCACTATTCCACATTAATATGCAGTAAAATCAATATAATTTCTATACATGACCAAATAAAATAGATTGGGATTCCTTACTACATTCAGTCCAGAAATATTTATTGCTCACTTACTATGTGCCAGAAACCATTTTAAAGAAAAAGAAAAAAACGAGACTGATTCCTTGTCCACATAAGGTTTACTTTCTAATAAGGGAGAGGGAGAGCAAATCGTTTATCATAGTATATTATATTACACTATATTATACTACATGTGATTTGATGAAAAAGCTAAAGCATAGGTCAGAGGGCTGAACAGCGTTCAGGTAAATCTTACTGAGGAAATCACAGCTGATCACAGAATGTAGTGTGAGAATGAAAAATAGAAGTGTTTGGGAGAAGATTGTTTCAAGCACAGAACAAGAGATTACAAGAGTAAATTAAGAGAGGTGGAAAGAGGAAAAAGGACAGACCCCTGAAGTAGATAAAAGAAGATAAAATGTGATACATGGGTAAGGTCCAAAGTTGATTTATGTTTTGAAAGTGCAGGGAAGCCATGGGATCACCACATACTAGGAAATAGAGGGATCTGCATTCCAGCAGAATCCTGTCGGCTGTTACAACCATGCTCTCTTATTTGTGGAGCGAGCATGTTTTGTCAGGTACTGCGTCCAGAGTTTGCTTTACATATGTTATTGTTTATTCTCTTATAATCATGTTAAATAGCTAAACTAGACTTCATTTTATAGCTTGCAAACTGGGGTCCAGAAAGGTCAGGCAGTTTGACAAAGCTCACATAATTACTGAAATAAAAGGGAACAAATTCAAACTTACATCTGGGAGGTTCAAGTACATGTGCGGCATAAACTATTAGTACTGCTAATATGTTCTGTTTCCTACAAAGAACTTTATTTTCTTATTGTAACCATTAGTAATTTAAAGCTTATCTATAAAAGTGCATTTTCCCTTCAGGGGGACATTTCAGTATCATGGGTATAATGTGAAGTTGTGCTATTTTTGCAAACATCTACATTAATTTAGATTTTATTAAAATTTACAAAAATTATGTAATGATTTAAGCTTGAGAAACAGCTATATGTTTGCAACACCATATGACCAGATGAAAGACAACAGTTACTAAAATACTATGAGTGTAATTTCTAGGAATTTGTAACTTCTCTACTAGAATCAGACAACATTATTTGATATGGTTAAAAAGGACAATTTTCGAGTATGAAGCTCAAATCCACTTGAAGATGCTCTTTTCAATGAGTCGCATGGTTAACAATCCTAGCATCAACCAATCCAGGACCTGCTTTATAACATCTGCTTAGTGTCACTGAACACAAATATCAAATCTATTGTTGCAGATATTGCATCTTTTTTATATGTTGTTCATCTAAACACACCAGCCTTTCATCCAGGGCAGAACCAACTGTAATCCCTGCAGTCCCCATTTCTGTTTTTCTAACCTGTTTTCCACAGATTGATTCATCTGTTGTTTATCAGACTTTCCAGTTCTGCAACCAAGGTGACATTGCCCTGCTTTGTGAACACAGTGAACAAGCTTTCGTGGAGCAAATCGCCATCGTTGCCCTGACTATAGTCCTGATTTCTATGTCAATACGATAGATGTGTAAGCTTTCTCTCAATTGACACGTTGCCATTCCACTTACCAGTTTTTGCTTTTAAAAATATTTGTGTTCAGTATTTTTACATTTTCCTAAGTTCATAAGGATGCTAATGCATTTGAATTTACTGCAGCTTCTATCATCTCATCCACTTGTAATATCTTCTTAAATTGTTATTTTTCTTATTTGATTTTCTTACCCTTTTAAAAAGTAATATTGATGTCACCAATTTAATGATTCCTAGATCATTTTGATGAAAAATTTAATTATATAATATGGTGTTTAATTTCAAAGTATAAAGGGAAATTTTATAACCATTCCACTACCCTACCAAAGCTCAAAATTACTTGATATATTTGATTTTGATTTAAGTATATATTGCCAATTTGATTCAGTTCAGTCCTACATGCTATTAATAAAAATGGTCATGTGAAGCATTCTGAAGAGCATCATATTCAGTACTTTAATTTCAAGCTATAAATTTTGAAGTCCATCTTGATTTGGATATCATAAGGATCATTATTAACAAGTTGATTGGAATTAAAGTGTTGTTTTATTTTATAGTCTAATGTTACCCTAAAGATTTATGCCAATAGCTTAGCACTTATTTCCTTTACAATATGAAATATAAATAACTCTCTCATCTAATTTTATATTTGGAAAAAATGGCACTGAACATCAGTTATGTTGCAAGCTGTTAATAGAAAAGAAAATGCTAAGAATTATAGCACATTTTATAATATGAGTGGTATGAGTCACTGTGGTTTATTATAATATTTAGGATAAAAAAAAAGTTCAAATTTTAATCAAAATGAATCCTTTCATTTATTAGCCATTTTTAGTAGAAATAAAAATTTATTTAAAATGTTCATATTTTATACCAGTTTCATAAAGTTTAAATTTAATTATAAGTAAATGTCGACATGCTTTTCACCATTGTATTTTGGCATGATAAAAGTATATATATATGTATATATAAAAGTATATATATGTATATATACATATATACATGTGTATATATGTATATACACATGTGTGTATATATATATATATATATATATATACACATACACACACATATTGGGTTGTATATGAAAATAATATCTGAAAAATTCCAAAGCATATTATCTTGCACCTTTTTTATGCCAAACTATATTATCAAAACACCACAAATTTATAACATATAACTCTGAGTAATTAATTTATATCAAATATATGTACAAATTTTAAATGAGGTTTAAAGAGGCTTCTTGACAAAAATTTTAAAATATCAAACCCAAATGATTCATAGAATTTCACTCACAATCCCGCTTAATACAATATAAATGTCTTTACACTTCTATGTAATCATCATATTCTCCCAGATGTTAAATTTTGTCTCTTTATATCATCAAGAACTTCACACACATCGACATTTTATTCTTACCTTTCAGGAAAAAAAAATTAAATGAATGAAACAATATTGAAGGGCCTGATTTCCTTTCTCAGGCTAGTCATTCAAACACTTTGAGAATTTTCACTGGATATAATGGAATCTTATGAGGAACATTACAGTCATGTGCTAACCCTGGCTTGCACTAGCATCTGAGGTTTATTTATGTGCATCTCTTCCAACATCTTTCTTCAAGGACACTATGTGAGTAGTTTGAAATAACATAGGGTATTTACTCCAAGGACATCAGAAAACTATAAACTCAGGCTCATCACGCTTCAGAAAGCCAGACCACAAAACTCATTTTGCCCAAGTGGATGCTAGCACTTTGGGGATTTTCATGATAAAACATTCTAATTGTTTGACTGCACTGCGGAACCAAACATACATGCTAATCTTTTAAATCGAGGTCCCAGCTCATTAAGGTAATCAAAATTTTCATCCTGGTCGGTGTCTGCGGACCCTAAGGAGCTCAGGGAACCAGCTGAGGACCCCAAGCCTTCGAAGGCGTAGGTCTGAAGGGAGTCAAAGGGTGGGGCGGCCGGGTCACAGTTGGCCTCCTCCAGCTTCTCCAGGATGAACTTCCTGAACAGGGCGCTGTCGGGGCCCACCTGCAGAGACTGCCTGTAGAGGCTGCGGATCTCGGCGGAGGTTGTCTTCCGGGCCTTGCGTTCTCGCATCAAACTGGGGTTTCTCAGCGCGGTGATGTCGAAGGCCTCTGTGTCTTCTTCTCCACCCCCTTCATCATCATAGTGGAATATATTCTCTCCAAAGTCTTCCCCTTTCTCAGGGAAGAGAGTCTGCTTCCTTTGCTGTCGTAGGGCCAACATTAAAAATATAAACCCTGATGAAGAAAACGTATCAGAATATGAATGAACACATACAGACATCATAAACGGCACAGCCCTTGCTCTTGTTAAAGCTCCAGACACAACCTTGATTTTGAAGGTTATGTGACAGAAAATATCTAAAAACTGGACTTGCAAAATGACATAAGGAACTAGATAACAATCCTTCTGGTTGATGACTTAGAGGAAAAACACTGTAAAAATACACTGAACTGAGATCCATTTAAAATTCAAATTTTACTTTTCTCGAATATTAACATAGAACAAAGTCGACTTTCGGAGCATTTTCCAATATGAATACACTTGTCAAACTTAGTGACCAATGTTTCTGGTTAAAAGCAGTCCAGAAAAGAACAGTGTGATATTCCACATTAAGGAAAATTCTGTAGCATGATTATTTTCTAAGTCGATATTTGTTGACCATAAAATATGTCAGGCTCTTCCTAAAAATCATATTTACTGATTGATTTGATTCTTATGAAATCCATATATATTTTATATCCCCTTAAGATGAAAAAAGTAAAGCCCCAAAGCACTAAATCACATCCCCAGAAAGACACGTGGGAGAAAGAAAGGTCATCTTCAAATTAAGAAAGTTGGTTCACAGCCCAGCTCCCGTGATACCACATTAATTTCAGAAACTTCAAACTATCTCGTATTTGAATCATAATACTGGTTTGTCCAAATCAATATTATAATGTAAGATAATTTTAGCAAAATGTAGAAGCAGGACAATTTCAGGACACATTTTAGTTATAAGAAAAACTGTATGTGCATAAGCATGTGCATGCCTACGTATGTGTGTGTGTGTACGCACGCACACACATCAAGGCTAATCAACCCTTCTGCAACCTTGGATCTTAGATATCTTTTCAGAACTTCATAAATGGGATTTGAAATAAATATAAAGGAATGTTACTAGAATTTTCACAAAGAGCAATATTTTGGGCACTATTTCATATAGAAAGAAAAAAGTGAGGAGTTTCAAATAAATAAAATTAGAAATGACAGATGAGACATAATAACTGATATCAGAAAATAAAGGATCATAAAACATTACTGTAAATACTGTAAACTATTACACACCAATGAATTTTAATTAATGGATAAATTCCTAAAACATACAGCTATCAAGATTGTGTCAAGGAGAAACTAGAAAAAGAACAGAGCAATAAGTAGTAAGCATATTGAATTAATAATAAAAACCATATCAAAAACTAGGACCTCATGGTTACAATGCTGAATTCTATTGAACAATTAAAAAAGTAATTCCAGTACTTCTCAAAATTTAAAAAATTAGAAGGGGTAATACTTCCAGATTCATTTTGTGAGAAAAGCAACACTTTTTTTTTTTTGGTACGGGGATTGAACTCAGGGGTACTTGACCACTGAGCCACATCCTCAGCCCTATTTTGTGTTTTATTTATAAATAGGGTCTCACTGAATTGCTAAGCACCTCACCATTGCTGAGGCTGGCTTTGAACTTTCGATTCTCCTGTCTCAGTCTCCCAAAGTGCTGGGATTACAGGCATGTGCCACCATGCCCTGCTAGCAACACTTTTTGATATGGAAACCAAAGTTACTGCAAGAACAGAAAACCCCGGGCCAACATCACTGATGAACATAGATGCGAAAATCCCCCATAAGAGTTGGGGAAGCAGGGAAGACAGGGAAAGTGGCCATAACCACTGTTACTTCATAAGTTTACTGTGAGGATCAAATTTTGTAATAATGCAAAGCACTGAGGATTATCTCTTGGACAATAGCCAGCACTCAACAGAAATGCCCAAATGTGGTTATGCATATTTATATCTTATATTTGTTGCAATGCACATGTCAAAAACATGTATAAACTGGCATACATACACGTACTCTTAGTTTTAAAGGGTCAGTTATCTTCAGTTTGAAATATAGATTTGTCCACTCAATTTTTCATTTAATCCATTTGGTTTAAAAATTGCAATACACTTCAAATAGCAATTAAATGGTAATGCTGTAACATAATTATATATTCATCTGTTACTTTAAATAAATGGAGATATGTTCAGTTCAGTACTACTTACCACATATTGCCATAATGAAGATCAGAATAGCAATTACTACTTCCACCCTGAGTCCCAAGAAAAGCACTAATTTCTTATCATTGCAGGTGTGTGTACTCTCACTGTCTTCACAGTCACAGACGCGTATGGTGAGTGTGTTTGTACTCGTAAGTGATGGGGTGCCATTGTCGGCAATTAAAATGGTTACAGAGAATATAGGGTCTTCTTGAAGGCTAAAACCACTTCTGTTAGTTAAAATTGTAGCTGTGTTATCTAAAAACAAAATACACAAAATATTTTAACAATGTAAAAGAAATCCATCCATCTTGTGTATTTCAGGTGATACTATAGAGATATGATTAAACAAGTTCAAATAAAAGAGAAATTCTGATTAAATGACAACTTGAAGGTCCCCTGAAAATTCATTCTTGCTTTGACATTACCTAATTGTATAACGAGATGAATTATTTCAATCATTTCCAAAATATCTTTGAGGAATATAGAAAACAATAGCAGAACAGATAAACATTTCTAAAATCACACATCAGCATCAGCATTTATAGGGTTTACTAGCATTGATTTTATGCTGATGCTACCAGTTTTTGTTTTGTTGTTTGTTGTTTGGGCTGATTGCATTATTACTGCTTTTTTTTAACATCTAGAGGCCATTATTTTCATACATCCTAGAAATATATAGATTTTCTGTTATATAACCATTAACGCATGTGATCTCAAAAGAAAAGAATCTAATTTAATTTTGAGGGGAAGTTCATATTAGAATACCTCATTTTGACTTCACACATTATATGTTTAAAATTCAGAGAATCTTCAGTTTTCATCTAGAGAAGGTATTCATGATATTAATGATAATGCCCAGCATATACTCAAAATGTAAAATTGTTTTTCCTCAAATCCCCAAATATTCTAAATGAGGTTTGTCAGTGTAATTCCTTGGGTCTCAGAGCTATATTTCCTTTGTATTTTTTCTTCATAATAGTTATGCCATACCCAAGGTTTTTCTGTATCCATCAGTCTGACTTTATAAGATGATGATAATAAAATGCAAATAAATCAAATCTTTTTGAAATGCATGCATCCTGAAAACTTTTCCTAAATCATCTATTCAATGTTAAAAAAGATGATGCTCCTGAAGTCATAAAATCAATATAAATTTATGTACTGGGCAGATTTAAGTGACGAGAAACAATTCCCATTTTTTCAATACCTGTTTTATTAACTTACTTGTGACTACAATCATTAAACCAAACTCATAATCTTTAGGTTTGGTATATTTATTTCAGTAACTTATTTTGAGTTCTTATAAAGAAGTTAAGCTATAGCATATTTGATATTTGTGGGTTTTGTCCTAAATACATTTGAGCTATCTTCACTAGGAATTTGATACAAATAAAATAGAAACATATGTCTGTGCCCTCTCCCACCAAATACGTATCTGGATCCAGAGGCTAACCTCAGTGGTGAAGAGGAACGGCTCAGGTATCTGGTTATAGATACTTGAGTGGTTTATATATTTGAGATAAAAAGAAAAATTTAAATAGAAATCTATACTATGGCCAAATCTCTCTTTCTAAAGCAAATTTAAAAGGAAGAGAATGGCCTCTATAGTTAATCCACTTCACAAAAGGAAGAGAAACTCTTTCTCTACCCAACATCCTTCAGAATACTTTATCCTTTGATTTATAAAATCATTTTGTTTAGAGGAAAAAGAAAGAAGATTAAATGACTTTCAAGTATTTATAGATCCTGATTGATGACTCAAAATATTTGTCCATCAATAAAGCCCACCTCACAGTACACTAAGTATGAACTATTTTCTCTTCAGACAGAGACTGAAGATTAAGATAGGAAGGAACAAATTGAGATGCCAGGATTGCAACAAAGTTTGCAGGGTCAGACAGAAAGGGCTTACAGCCATTGTGACTTTAAAAACCTGCTTCTAATTTGAAGGAACGCAGTGAGAAATGTGGCCAGTACTTTCAGAACTGACTCTGAGATTTTTTTTTTCTTTTCCTTTTTTGTTTTTACTGTTTTGCTTTATTTCTTAACATTATGACACAAACCAGTATGAAAATCAATGCCTCAATTTCCATTAAAATCAATCATTATTTATAATGAGTCAAAAGTCACTGTGAGTGAATGGTGTTACCTTGATTATCTCTGATTGTGAAAGTTGAGTTGTTTGTGTCTTCTGCCGAGAGAATGAAATAAAAATGGTGATCTTCTATGGATTCATCTCTATCTACTGCGCTGATGGTTTGAATCACCTACAAGAAAATAGGGATATACTTTGTATCATTGTTGTATAGATTCAATGCTATTATTATTTTCGGCTTTTATTAATTACTTTAGCCAAATAATTAGGGACATTGCAGATAGTAATTGTCAAATTATGGAGAATATTAAAACATTTTCTTAGGCAACAATAATTTGTATGTTCTGCTTTCTAAGAGGGTTATGATTTTACATAATACATTCTTATATATGGATCATGTAGATTACATAAGCTAAATTTGTTGGAAGTTCTCAAAACATGGTTGCTATATATCGAAATCATCTCTTACCCTCCTTTCCTACATTTTCCCTTTTCTTCTTTCCTTCCTTCTTTATTCTTACTTCTTCTGAAATCCAGTCGTTATGACTTGCTGAAGTTAGACATTTCCTTTTCATACTTAGTGCAAAACTGGTAGAGTTATTGTCTTACTAAAGTATTTGCTAAAGTAATGAGTTTTTTAATTGATTCAAGGGAATAAGGCATTTAAAGCTTAGGGGCAAAGGATGTGATTTCCTTTGACCCATAAAGATTATAAGAAAAGCATTTCAAATCAAAATATGTTCCACTGTTTATCTCAGATCATAAAACAGTGAAGTAATGCAGATATGAACAAATCAGTTCTGAATTAATTCTTTTATTTCAAAACATGAATGTGTCAGTCAAGTAGTTCATTATTGTCAAAAAAGATATGCTTGACAAGATAGCATAGTGAGATTGTGATTAATTCTGAAAATTAAAGTAAATTGAGTATAGAAGCTAGTGTTTTAAATTTTCTATAATTAAAGTGCTTTTAACAATGTGTCAAACAAAACTATCCTCAGTTGCAAGATGGCAAATACAAATTTATGAAGCTATATTTCAAATAACAGATCTCTCTCTATATGCATGAAAAGCATTGTGAAGCTAATGGATTTGTATATTTCTCTGCATTCATTTATATTTTCTTCATAACATACCTAAGTAAATAATAAATTTGTAGTAACTAAATAATACAGTAAATGAAAACATTTTCATTCAATCCATGCTTAAAATGATAAATACAGGTGTTGAATCATATATCAGGATGGTACTTTTATTTCAAAACATCATATGTTTTTGTGTAGGTTGTTTTGTGTAGATTTTTGTGTAAGGAGGAGACAGGGACTTAAACATCTTATATTCTGAATCTCAGCTTTGCTGCTTATAAGTTTTCAAAGTTTAAAAACTGGAGACATGAACACTAAAATTTTCAGATTCACTTTTAGGATCCTGTGTCTTAGCTTATCAATGAGTTTATTGCACATTAGGTATATTTTGATTATGTTTTATTCATGAAAACATTCTTTTGTTAATATTTTCACAGGATGGTATACTAAGCACTGTTAGTAATTTTCTTATATAAATAGTAAGGTAAGATTGATGGCAATTTATAAAATTCATTTTTAACTTGTTGTCATATACATTCTAGATTTTTAGACAAGGGATAATATATCTTATTACCTGATGTTCCATATTAAACACAAAGTTTGACTACATGGTGAAAAATCTCCCTTTTGAATATGAAGCCTTAAGAATACTGCAGAGACTTTGACTTTGAATATATTTTAAAATACTTTTAATTAATCGAACTACCCCAAACATACTATTTGTAGATTCAGTGAGCAAGGCTTCAACACTGTCTCCTTTTCAACAAACATAACTATATTTCTATTTGCTATATAAATTGGGCCTCAAATAAAATATGCTTTATTGGATTCCATTACTTTAAAAAATAGGAAAACAGTAACATAATCCAATCAGTCCATATGAGGTACCATTGATTCAATTGAATTAACCTTGAACATGTGACATGTACACTTACCATGAAAACAAAAAAACCTCTAACAAAGGACAACATTAAAACATCTTCACTGAGAATGTTTAATTTTCTTTTCAATATAACAATGAAAAGGACTTTGCGTTAATTTTTCAATAAAATTTTAAGAAAAAAACCTCTGCTTGTTATACTGCCAGGATGTCTAAACTGCATATTTATGTTGACTACCTACCTATTTCTGCCCTTCTAAATTTATGACAGAAGACAAAGACAAGGTGAAAAGTTCAGAATATATACAAAAACCAACCATGATTAAAAAGACTGGGTATAGAGGCAACAAGAACAATCCCATATTATGGCAAATGTCAAGAGCTCATACTTTAAAATTTCTCTTTTCTCTCTGGGTAGAATTTTGCCCAGTTTCTTTCTGATACAGTATATTCAATTTCCCATCTATAATATTGTGAATTCTATAATGGAAATACATTGCGTCAACCTAGAGATTCTAAAACCAACTTCCTTTTAATAGGAATTCATCTATGGAGTAAATGCTATTCTATGTATTATTTCACTTAATCTTCACAGTAACCCTTTGGAATTAGATAATAGGGTGATAATTCTACTATCGTCCCCATTTAACCTTGAGTTTCACATCACGAAAGGGCTGGGTTAGGATGACACTGCAATCTGATGCTCAGATGTTCTGAGATATGAGGTTTGCATGATGACTGGTTCCCAGGCACATTGCTCCTGCCCTGGCTGTGCTCCTGTCCTGGCAGGTAGCATATAAAGTTACCGAAAAAAGGAATGAAACAGAAAAGGCCAACAAGAACATTTCGTAAGTAAAAGACAAAGACATACAGAGAAGCGTATAATATAACTCATAGAATAGATGTAGACCAAAAATAATGACTAAAAAGCAAGAAAATAATCTGAGAGTTTATGTGAAAGACAGGGAAGAAGTTTTAGGCCAGAAATACAGCAAGTGAACTAATTCTTGAGTAAAACATGAATTGATGGGGAAAGTGTTGTCCAGACCAAATGATAGTGTGTGAAAACGAGGAGGGCAGAGATATAATAGGCGGAAATAAATGAGATTAACATTTGTGCGTCAAAGATGGTCTAATATTGGCAGTTTCCTAAGTTTCCACTTAATTATTTGATGGAACTACAGTGTTTGACTCTGAAGATAATCATGGGAAGAAAGATAATCGTTTTCCTGCTATCAATCACTACACTATGTATTTTTCCAGAAAAGAGGCATACATAGGCCCACTTACTAAAATGTCACCCCCAGATTAATTACCCTCATTCAAAAAGAACAATATTTGCTCTCCACAAACCACATGTCCTTTATTAAACATGCAATTTTTGACAGCTAGTCTAAGAAACTGCTATTATACCCAACAATATATTTGAGCCTGTTTCCTTTCTTGTGGCTCAGGTAACAATGAAACCTACTTCTAGAATAAGTCTAGGAGTAAACTGCTGAAGATTATAAAATACAAATTGAATCAATACACAGAAACTGAGCAATAATTGGCATAAATTCATTTTATAAAATGTCCTTAGTAAGCAATGTTCCTCAATACAAAAATGTCAAAAAAATGTAGAAATTGCAATAAGTAAACAGAACAATTTTTTAAAATTTTTACCTGAAGTTTTAACTACGTATTTATTCTAGTGATTTGTACCCTGCACTAGGCTAAAGACACAAATTGTCTCCCACTGCCAAGAAATCACTCTCCATAAATCTGAACAAGATCATCTACTTCTGCACTAATTTACTGGGAAAATGATTCTAAAATATACCTGCTCTGAGAAAAATGGTCTATCGAACTCAAAAGGATTTTAAAGTATCTGTTCAAAAACTCAAAGCACAAATTAACACAGTAATAATAGTTTAGTCAACAAGAAAATATGGACAGTAGTGTTCTGCTCTAGTTTTGCCTGGTTTTTTAGCAAGTTACCAGGAAAACATTTTTGAGAAGCTCATGGTAGTCTTATATTTTGGTCCTAGACAGAGAGAGTGAAATACCTACTTTCCAAAATTGTATCTCATAAGATTATATTACATACTTTTAACAGCAATTTTCTTGTAGAAATACAT
This sequence comes from Xerus rutilus, assembly GCA_028644305.1. Lineage (NCBI taxonomy): Eukaryota > Metazoa > Chordata > Mammalia > Rodentia > Sciuridae > Xerus > Xerus rutilus. Next base: position 9,257,037 of record CM053412.1, on the reverse strand, counting down.
CTTTGTTCAGTTAAAAACAATATATTCTTAAAATTTTCTCTCAGTGCATATTTTTGAACTTCCTTTAAGCTAATTTCATCCTTTATAAAATTTATACAAAATAGACAAATGAATGAAAAATATTAAAGTATAAAATATCTGACTAATACCTTTTTTTTTTTTGGTACCAGGGATTGAACTCAGGGGCACTCGACCACTAAGCCACATCCCCAGCCCTATTTTGTGTTTTATTTAGAAACAGGTTCTCACTGAGTTGCTTAGCGCCTCGCTGTTGCTGAGGCTGGCTTTGAACTTGCTATTCAAAGTTCAAGCCTGCCTCAGCCTCCCGAGCTGCTGGGATCACAGGCGTGTGCCACTGCGCCCGGCTTGATAAATATCTTAACATACCGGTTTGGCATGTATTCCTCCAGGGAGAACATGCCAAGCACTCCCAGACCCTGGACGTACACTATCTGTTGCTATGGTTCACATTCTGGTGGAGTAGAGAAAAACAGAACTAAAAATCTGCAAAATGTTGAAGAAGTACAACATATTTAGAGTAAATAAAACACCTAAAGTCCATAATACTCAAAATAAACAGTGTCAGAGGCCCTGGTGCTTACATTGAAATTAGAAAACCTCACTGCACAGTGAGCCTTGTGTGCATCATGAATGTTCTAAGATGGCAGGTTACAGAGTTTTGACTTCATACTGATAAAGACAAGTTCTAAATTGGGGAAAAGCATGATCATTCATTTTTATCTGGGATCCTATGACCCATGGAAATTAATTAGTTTTGTGAAATTCTTTCTGAGCACACCTTTAGGGCAGGTGTGAAAAAACTGTCCTCATGATCCCAGGGAGCCACTGATTGTTACTGAACATTTCCTGATATGAAATACAAAAAAGATACTATCAAAATCATAAGATACAGTTATTTTTAATAAGAAACATACAGAAATTACTGAAGTCTTTGCACGAATTGAGAAGAGTCAACATGACTCCAGATGGAGACAAAGTTTGTGAGTCCCATAGTTTACCCTTTGGGTATGCTGTGCTCTACATCATGTCACCAAAGCAATATTTTTTTAATCCCATTTCCAAAGGGGCTATGTATTCTTTTGGTCATTGACCAACCACTGAAAACTGATTGTCCAGGAAACTGTCTTCATGCCAACAGCCTTATTTAACAAATACAATTGATTAAAAAGTTAGCACACATTGCCATGTACATGCTGTGGGATTAAAAGAAGCAAAATTTGATATTACAGGAACATCTCTCTGCATAGCTGTCTACTTAGGATCCACTTCAGAAGAGATATCAGGTCCTTAATAGTGTGGGATGTGTAAGAGGACACAGAAACGGAGACATGAAAGGAATGGAAGAGAAGGAATCAATGCAACTTGGAGATTTATTGCATCTGGAGGAGTAACACTAGAAGGAATTAAGGATGATGTCTATATCTTTTTCATGCACAACTTGATGAGTTTTAAGAATTTTGCTAGGAATATTGAACAAAGGAGGAGTTGATAGTGTAAGCATAGAGCCTCTGTTTAGAAGTTTTTTGTATGTGATTTAGATCATTGATTTTAGCACTAGTTACAATAGTTCATTCTCATGTTTATTATGTGTGCATTTTGACTTGTTTCATTGTAATGCAGAGAGTTCAATTTTATCAAAGTGCTTTTTAGAATCAAATGCAACATTTGTGTTATTAATAAAATGATCATTAGTGAAATTAATAATATAATTACATAATATAAAATTTTAATAAATTCAAAATATTAAGTTTTGTTACCTTTCTAAAAGCATTATGTCTTCAGCTATTACCTTTTAATTCTTCCCGACTTCATTCTTAATAATAACTTACATATTGTTTACAATCTTATTTGTAATATTTTTATGTTGGAATTAATATGTGCAAATGTCTGATTTCATGTTTCCTTTTTCTTTTGCTGTAAATAAAACTATTTAAAATAGCTTGGAGGTCCTTTCCTTATTTTGGGAATGTTTAAATAGCATGAGGGTCTTTGCGACTTATAATTTTGAATGTATTCGTTTTTGCAGTTCTCTTGACTAAGATATCCCTTGCGAGTTTTATGTGACACATTCTAAATAATCTTAATGATTATTATTTTAATCCTCTCTCCTTTGGTTTCTTACAGCATTACTTAAATATTTTGTTTCATTTCAGCCTGGTGGTTGTTTTAACTTTGTATTTTGAAATGAGCATCCATTCACAGGAAATTGCAAAAATAATCCCTAGACTCTCTTAAACACTTCATTCAACCCCTCACTCAAGAGTTGCATCAGACATAACCTTAGCACACAATTAACATCACATCCTTCCAATCAACCAGCAAAGGCTAACCTCAAAAATGTTACAGGGGGATTGTTAGCTTTTCATTTTTATTGTAAATAGCAGATACCCTTACGCATCTTGCCAAAGACATAACCTGGATCTGCTGCCCTCTGCAGTCCACAATGACAGCGCCTGGCAGCACATTATGGTCTTCACAGAAGAGAACAGGCTTCCTGTGAGGAACTTGGAGACACAGTCTCATCATGATCTTGAAAGAACAAGTTTCACTATTCAGAGAAGTTTCTCTTAATTATTTGTGAATATAAGTTTTAAAAATCTGATAATCTTGATGTTAACATAAAGGTAATAAGGGAAAATTGATTTTCTAGGATGATTTATTGATTGCAATAGAATCTAATTGCCTCAAATTGTGTTACTTCAAGACTCATTAATCTGGTTGCTCTATTAATTTAGAAGCTGATCTGAAAGACTACTCTACTTTTTATTGAGTTTAAGGTGCTTTATTAGGTGGATGGCATTCAAAAAAAACCCTTTCCTTTGGATCATATTTCTAAATTAAGAAAGATTTTTTATATCAATTACACACATTTTACATACTTTGATGGTATCAGTATACAAAATCAATTGATTAAAATGCTTACTCCCTATAAATATTAACAATACAAATTTTGATACAATATCATATACAACCATATATTTCTTAATAACAGGGACATGGTTCTGAAAAATAGGTCATCAAGGCTTTTACCACTAGGAGGTCAGTGCAGTCACACCCACCTAGGTGGTAGAGCAGACCACACACGTAGGCCTCTTGGGTCTAGCATCATCTATGTGGTCCCACTATAACTAAAACGATATGAGCTCATCACTAATAGAATATGATTTCTGGACCTTAAAAAATAAATAATATTTTAATTTCTATCAATGCATTTCATGAAAAATAATGTTCACATATTACTCTCTCAATTAAGGAATGAGTGAGAGATTAACAGAATGTTTGAAAGTTTCTACAGGACTTTTAGAAGTCCCTTTTGTTATTTAGTGCTTGATTTTGATTTTACTTGAGGAAAAGCTACCCAGAATATTTCAAACCACAAATTTGAACTCAAGTCAGTCTGAATAAACATGCAACAGAAATAAGGACATTCTTGTAGACATCATAGCACTAATGTCTACATTATGAAAATAAGGCATTTCAATGAACACAAAATACAGTATGTGTAGTAATATGTACAGTGGCAGCACTCAAATCACCTGCCCATGGAATTTAGTTCATAACCTGTAGCAGGGAGAGGCACATTTAGGTTTCCCTTTTGATATGAGTGGAGTAACATTACAGGTGGTCTCATATCATTTTTTCAAATACTTAGAAGACTGAGACAATTTGAGAGTGACACCTTCAAGTTCTCCTAGAGATTATTTGATGATGACTGTCCTTCCTCCTTAAAGCATATTGATTGCAAAATAGGGATGATCCAGGTGACATTCTGAGTTTGAACTATGATTATCCCACACAGGAGATGAGGATCAATCAAACTGACTCTTGACCTTAACATCATGAATATAATTCTTTCTAAGAATGGATAAAAAGAATCCTTATTTTCATATTTATTTTTCATTATGAAAATAATCTAAAGATAACTATTTAGGTTACAGTGGCATAAATAGCTAGAATTAGCTCCCTTCTTGGAGACAAGTACATATGATAGGTCTGACTTAATCCATTATAAATTACATGATGTTGAAAAATTATTTAAACTTTTTGAAGCATAGTACACTCATCTGTAAATTAGAAAAAAACATGCTATTTTATAGATATTCTTATGCAACTTTGCATTTAAACTTTTAGCAAGGTGCAGGAAAAGTCTATGACATTAAATCCAAAAGACATTTCCTCCTTTCTCAGTAGAGTTTAATCCTGGCTATGCCTCTATGGTAATGTTGTACCAAACATTAGTATTTGAGTTTTGTTTTGAAAAGTTCTACCAAGATGTAGAGGTTGATATTCCAGGTTTTTTATTTTATTTTTTTAATTCTTAGAGGTATTCCAAAGAATAATCAACTTTTTAAAATTAGAAATAAAAGATTAAGTCTAGTTTCAATTACTATATGGGTACGTTACAAATTTTTAAAAAGTTAGGACACATTATGGAAACAGTGATATATGTCTTGAACTTTGTCAAGATATTTCATCATTAAAACAATTATTTCATCATTCTTCATAATTTTAGCAAATGTGCTTTTAAAGGTTTATATAATTTCAAGACTTGTACGATGAATGGCCTACCAGGATGATGTAACAATGAAATAAATTTTCACCATGGTATCATTCTTCTTTACTTCTGTTGCTCTTCGTATTACTTCAACTCTCAAAGAGATTTAAGAGAAGACTGGCATATTATCCTTTTTGTCTGATATTAACCTTCATTGAAAAAAGTTGAAATTTCAGGGAAAAAAAATTGTTTTTTACATCATAAGCACATGCGTGAGAGGGGAGACATTTCACAAATTTTAGGTCAATTGGAAGATGAATACCGAAGTAGATACTAACACTGTACACTGAGGAGAGTGGTGAGATTTACCATAAAAGCAAAGATTCAGATTATGAGACTTCAGGTTAAGGTATATTTTTCTCAAATCAAAAATCTATGAGTTAATAATATATTTCTACAGATAAAGATAAAATGTGGTAATCATCCTGTAAGTCATTAACAAGAGAATTTCATTGCACAGTATTTAGGATTGGGCCCTTTTGTTTTGCTAAACGTGTGATATTACTTTTTATCTTTTGTAAGATGTTTGCACGCAAATTTACTGATTTATCATATAAAGTATATGTCCAAAAGTGAATAGAAGGAAAAAGATGCCTTCAAAACATATTTTAAATGGACCAAATATCCTAGTTCGTATTTATCATATGAAAATGAACAGTACATTTTTGCTATCATGGTATAAAGATAGTCTCTTTTCAACAACATGTGCACTGTTTAAATATCTGAAAATTCTAAGTATCGCGTATTTATAAATATGCCTTTGCCAGGTTTACATTGAGTAACTTGTGCAATAGAACCTGAACATTCTTCTCAGCTTGGCTTGAGTTGAAACAGGTTTCCTTCTTGACTAGACTCTCCTGGCTTCCTACTCTTGAAGCATTTACTTTAGATGACTTGTGTTTGCAAACTCTTCTCTGCCCCTCTGTAATGTAGATGAATCTTCTTGCAGTCTCTCCCATTTTACAACCATTGACTATCTTTCTGAAAAACTTAGGAGCCATTGATTTCAAGGAAAGTGTTCCCATTTCCAAGTCACAATGGGAGAGGAGAAGCCTAACTTCCATATAAGAGCCAATTAAAACATAAATTGCAAAATCATATTGACCAAATTCCCCACGAATGTGTCCTCCAGAACTTTTCACTAGTTCCTGCATTGCATAAAACTATGCAAAATTTGGGTGTAGTGGCACATGATTCAGGCAGGACTCTGAGCCCAGGAGTTGGAGACCAGTCTAGACAACATAGGAAAGCTCCAGCTCAAAAACAAATAAAAATCTCTCCATTCTTTGTTTTAACAAAAGAAGACTTCATCTCTCTTGCTGATGGGGATAATCTTGACTCTTACTGCAATAGTCTTGAAGGGTCTTGCTTGACATTCTTAGCAAGTGTCCACTGCAATTTCTCTTTTTTTTTAATATTTATTTTTTTTTTTAGTTGTAGGTGGACAGAATATCTTTATTTTATTTTTATGTGGTGCTGAGGATCGAACCCAGTGCCTTACGCATGCTAGGTGAGCACGCTACCACTGCGCCATAACCCCAGCCCCTGCAATTTCTCTTTCATGCATTTTAATAAGTTGTTTTTTACTTTAACTTTACCAATATACCTGTGAATTTTTTGACAAATGACAAATTTCATAAGGAGTAAATTTAAACAGGTAAAACTGAGACAAATTTCTCCCCCTAGAACAACCTTGCCTATGTCGCACGTTCTCTTCTTTCTTTCCTACCTCACTGGACACACATATCCTGTCTCCTTTGTAGCCTGCTCTTTCTTTACCTAATCCATAAATATTACTGTTCCGAAAAGCTCTTCCCCGTGTCCTTTCATATTCTTATTTTACATACATTTTCTTCCTGGGTGGATATCCTCTGTTGGCTATAAGTATGCCATAGCTCCAAAACATAGGTTGAGTTTAATCAGTACTTTTTTTTGCCATGTCCTGATCTATGAAGAAACAAACAAAACAAATAGGAAGTGCCCCTTCCTTGGAACCCTTTATTTATTAGGCTTCTAGGTCAACACAATCTTCTCTGTTGCTATACATAATGTGGTTCCCATAGGGATTTCCTATCCCCTCAACCTGGTCTGCTTCTCTAGATTTATTCCTTCTCCATTCACACTCCTTCTGGGATCTCAACACAACTCAGGCCTTTGGATTTCACATATGAGACTAATAAATTCAAGTTCATTATGTCTAGAATTATTTCTTCCTAAATGCTGTATTGGTACCCAGCAGTCTATATGACATGTCTGCTCTGCTAGCTAAGAGAAGAGAATTTTTAAGATAAGAAAAGAGGAAAAATTATAACTAAATTAATGACAGTGTCAAATACCAGGTGAGGGAGTTTTTCTTTTTTTCTGTGCTGATATTGGAAAAACAACTGAAGTTTTTGGGCATTGAAGTTAGAGAGCGGTGCTTTGGGAAAGTTCATCTGCTCTTCCTCTACCATCAACTCACTTCAGCCTATTGCCCAAAGCCACTCATGAGCATGGTGTCACTGTCACTGAGTGACACCCTCTTTCTCAAAAGATATTAAATCTATCAATGTATATTTCTCCTTTTCACATTGTGCAAAAGTAGAAAAGTTACTATTAACATGGTTATTTATAATTGTTATTGTAAACAACAATTGAGGAGTTATAATGAAAGATCTTGTTTGGTCACTGGAATCAACTGGCTTTACTCAACAAATTTTTATCAGCCAAGTTTAATACTCTGTTCTAGACCTCAAGTGTCTAATATGTAAGCTGTGCTGTCTTCCCAAGTCTTCTGCTCTGTGATCTTAGCCCAGCTAAGAGCACTGAAGATGAAGCTTTATTTGATAAGTATACTTATCACCTGGGGCATTGTAGATATAAGGGTATAGGAGATGAAGTAAAAGTAAACTTTCTTTTTAAATTTTAGAAATAGGTTCTCTTACATAGGTGAGAATGTAAATACATGCATAACTATTACAAAATAATTGTCATACAAATTATGTATTATAAAGTTGTAACATGCTGATCAAAAAATTAGGAAAAAATGTTGTCATTTTCACCATAAAAAATGATAAATGTTTGAGAATATGTGAGTTTAACCTGATTGAAAAATAATATGATAGCAATTAATAAACACATTTTTAATGTTTTAGGTCCAATTAAAAATAAATTTATTTTAAATTTAAAAATTTAACCCAAAATTTGAAATATGTGACTTTAAAATTTAATTGTATCTACAATCATTATAAAATATGATGTCATGTTCATTGCATAAATTTAATATGTATTAATTAGAAAATTGCAAGATACATAGGTTATTTTCAAATTATTTGAATTTTAAGGAAAAAGATTACTATATTTAAAGTATCACTTATTAGACTTAAACTAATTAAAGTGATTTTTTGAAGTTCCTTCATATATTTGTCTTTGTGTTTAAGCAATCAGATGTGTTTGGAATGTTTGAAAACATCAACCATGTCATGTTTGCAAGTGGAAGAATCCACTTAGAATATAAATTTCAAAAAAAATGTGGAATTGAGTTCTAGTACATTTGCATTATTATTTTATTTTATTTTAATGATCCCTACCATTCCACACATATGTCCCTGATTCCTAAATTTGTTCAATTTTATGTTTAGGGGCAGGGTAGCACAAGGGAGAAACTCAGAACTTTTTCTATCTTACACTTTCTCAAAAGCTATGGGTTCTAACCAATAAAAGTGAATAATTTTAATTAAAATTTGCATATTTATAATCATGTTATTTTAACAAATATGTATATACTAAAATATTTACAGGCAAGATTTGAAATTTTCAGAATAAAATGTTTTAAGCATAAACATAAACGTAGTTCACTTGACAGTTTAAGAACCATTAATAATTTCTGGTATCTTATGGTTGAATAATGAATACAATTAAGATGTGCCTATTTCTTAAGATATTCCTATCTGCTACCGTATTAGAAAATTGAAAGTAAAAGATAAAGTTGGTTACTACTATTTATTGGGAAAGAAATATAATTCCTGCTTTTGTAAACTACGAATGGTCTCCAACTAGCTTCACTGAAAAATTTAAGGCTACTTAGAATATATCAATTTCTGTATTTTTGAAAATAAGACTACCAAATTTTTGAAATTAGAGGCCATTTGAAAAATAAGCTATGGGATGTAACACACTTCTGTGTTCTACAGAGTATCTTAATAAATATGTAAGATTATTGTGTACTAGAGTTGAGAGAGATGCAAAGGAGGAACTAAATTCCAAATGTGAAAACAAAAACATGAGCTCTTGATGGAAAAGGTGTGTTAAGTAAACTGAGTTGAGGACAAAGTATTTCAATGTAAGTGTAAATTACTTCCTATTGAATTCCTAGTGTTTCGAAAAAAATTAAACATTTGAAGAATTTGAAAGTAGAAAACAAAGATTATTGTTATTTTAAAATAGACATGTACACTATTATATTGAATATACAACATAAAAACATGTAATTAAGATAGTTAAAGTATCTATGATAATATTTCAAATGAGTATATAATAAATGAGTATATAATAAAATTTATATATAGCATTTAAAATATTAATCATATCTAATATGTAAAATATAGAATTACTATAGTATATAATATCATATATGAATATTAGTAGTACATGTCATATATTCATTATATATAACACAGAAAACAATGATGTATTGCTCAGACTTGGACAATTTATGAAGATTTCTTACCTGACCAGAGCCTGCCTTTTCACACACATAAGTCTCATAGTATTCAGAGAACTCAGGAGCGTGATCATTGACATTTAGAACTCGTATATACACAGGGACTGAAGAAATCTGTTGGACATTGTCTACAAGTTGAACAATATATAATGAAAAAGTAATTTTAATAATGTGTTAAAATCATAAAAAGTTCCCTTTAAGACTATGTAGTATATTTCTTATTTCACTTGAAAAACCAAAGCACCATATCTCTATAGGAGCATCCCTGTATGATTTATGTATTTTTCAACAATAGAGCCAAGAGAAATTTCTGTGTTCAACACATTCTACTCAAGCAATATTTACTAGATGTCTTTCAGTGGATGTGGCTGTAAGTAGGAAAACGGTGGGTATCAGGATAGCTTGCTTAATTCCAGTAAATGCTGCAAGTATTTATATAAACTCACTTAATTCTGATGAATGCAGGTATTATTAATTTCCCCAATTTTACTGACAGAGGATTGAGAAATCATTTATTATTCAACATTGCCGGAGGTTTCAGTTGATGTGGAAATACTTGTTTAAGAATATACCAGTCAAGCTGGGCACAGTGGCACATGCCTGCAATCCCAGCAGCTCAGGAGGCAGAGGCAAGAGGATTGCAAGTTCAAAGAACGCCTGAGCAACTTAGCGAGGTCCTAAGCAACTCAGCAGGACTCTCTCTCTAAATAAAATAGAAAAAGTGCTGGGAATGTGGCTCAGTGGTTAACAACCTCTAGGTTCAATACCTGGTACAAATATATATATATATCAGTCAATGCTCTTAATCACTAAAATTTATGTGAATCTTTTAAAAACAAAATGTTTTGTTTAAATAGAATGTTCTACAATGTACAATAATTTTAAATTAAAATTTTATTTTAAAAACAAACTTAATATTTTAAAACATTGATGCCTCTACTTCAGATGACCAATTTCAACATTGAACTAATAACATTTGATAATTTTTATTTAAATTATATGCCTACTTTTATTAAATGTCATATTTTAATTTTTTTTCTTAAATTTAATTTGAAGGCTGTTTTTCTCAGGAGAATTAAAACATTTTCAATTATTTTCCTTTGTTCTTTTTATGTCATCTTCATTTTGTTTTTTTATTTTCAAATGGATAATTATAACTGAAATATAAATATATTTTGGTTTTATTGTTTTAAGTGAATATTAAGAGAATTTCTAACACATTTTTTCAAGAGAAGACCAAATACTTTAAAACATATTTGATATTTAATTATGTTTTTGAAATCCTCTTGAATCAATTTAGTATTACTGGACACATTTTTCACTCATATAAGAATATAGGAGAAATAACAGTATTAGAGTGAAATGAGACACCTCAGAGACGAGGCCAAGGCATCAGTGACGGGAATTTGGCTAAATGTTCTCATAAATTGTTCTAATTTGGTTCTAAGGAAGCCACACAATGTGGACTAGTTTAGATCCACCATTTGAGTCATCCAAAAAAATAAATGCATTTAAATATAATTGTCTTGTCAGGTTAAAAATGGAAAAACTATAAATAAAAGATTATCGTGCTTATGTTTAATTCGGAAACCACTAAGTGAAGCATGCGCTTTCTTTCATCTGCTCAATTAATATGGGATAGTGTGGCATAGGATTAAGACAACAGACTTTGGAATCTGATGTAATGGTAATTGATCTATCCATTTATCCCTGAGGGTGGGAAAGTAAATTGCAGAGGCTACAGTTTCCTCTTTGTGAAAATCAAATAATATTGACCTCAAAATTTACTGTGAGTTTTAGAGTGTTACATGCAATGTTTTAACAAAATATTGAGATATATTAATCTATAATATCTCAAAAATGTTTATAATATGCATTTTTTTCAAAACTCATCAATTCTTTTAGCCAAAAGCTAGATATTTAATAAATTAATATGTGAAAATATGATTCAGTAGTGACAAGATGATGATATTTTTCCTTATGAGTTTCAAATGATACACAGTTTCTGCTATCATTGCTTTTTGGTTATTTTCTTCAAGATGCACATCATTGTAATTTGGAATATGCAATCTTTTAAACTGTAAATTTTATGTTCTATTAACTGAATAATATGCATGCACACACATATGAAAACATATAAATTATGTAGAGAATTTGGAACTATTTTTTTCCTTAATACTCTAGGGGCTGTAGGTTTCCTGGGGAACTTCAATGCAGTTTAGGAACAGAGGTCTTGTCTGATGACCTGTGTTGTGCTGTGCTGGTCTTTAAATATTTGAATATCACTCTTGAACAGAATTCATGATGACATTATTATAGTGTTTATCAGATTATGCACTGTATTCATAGTTATATGTTGAAGTAACTACTTTTGTGGACAGCAGGTATCTTCTAATTCAAAGATCTGTGTTATTGTTTTGTTTTGTTTTAAAATGCTGAACCAAAAAATACTTCAACAATTTTCCTCTGGGGACCTTCTGTCATAGAAAGGCATTCTTCTGATTAAAAAGTAATTATACAGCTTGTGAGATAGGATATAATTAAATTATCTAGGAATTTTTGTGCCATTCATTTATTCTTTTGATCCATTTCATTCATAAAAGATTAGAAAGCAGTTTGTATCTAAAAATACAAACTATAAATTTTAAAGAATCTGTCTTCTAATAATTTGCATTGTGGTGCATCTAAGTTAAGAAACTAAATTATATATATTTGCAAACATTATATTGACATGCAAAATAAGTTTAAAGGGAAACATTTCTATAAATTCAATAACTTTTGATAATAGCTGAGAGCAATTTTATAGAGAAATATATTTTTGAAGATGTCTAGTCTTCCTTCCCTTGGCCCGATTTGGATTCATTTTTACAATAGCTTTGTAGAGAGTGACATGAATAATTTGTTCTCAGAAATGAATACACAATGAATAAAAGCTTCTTGCTTTTAGAATAAACACCTTTGTGCTTTTGGACAGGAAAAGCCTTGGCATTTCTTCTGTAGCAGGCATTTGTTCCATTGTAACATTTGCTTCTCGTCCTTTATTGTTTAGTTAGACAGAAAATTCAAATCCTGACCCAAGTCCTCCTGCAGAGTTTCTGCAGAGCTATTCAACATATTGCAAAAAATAAGTGAGAGGTGCTTTCCACTCTGCCATATCACCTGCAGCTGTTCAATAACAGGAGGAATAGGGGAGACTAAAGTTTAAAGACTTAAAGGGATCCAAGAAAGTGAACAAGATTATTGAAATTCTATGCAAAATCAGTTATAAGAAAGGATGCATTCTAGAATATCTCAAATTCACAGCTTCTATCTTGTGCTCTACTACACTTTAATCCTTCGCAGTATTGCACTAAATTCATGAGCCAAGTAATGGAGATGATTTTGACAGTCTTTCCTAGTGTGTTGCATCTATTCCATTATGCTTTGTGTCAGATGATTGAATAACTGATTCATTCATAAGGTTATGGACACTATTCAAATGGTAAATTGGTATTATTTTACCCACTTTATACCTTAACAATGAAATCATCTGCTTATCTCTGAAAAAAACAAACACACAGACAACTGGTCCTTAGTGATTATTAAGATCTGATCATCAGCACAACTGTAAATGAGTTTATTTGAAAAATGAATTACTCTTTGTGTGATATGCAGACAGCCAATGAATGTTATTTGTATGCTTCATAGTCTATACTTATATTGAACTATGATTTATGTTAAATGTCTAAATTCTAAAAGAATTTACTCTCATATTTTATCCTAAATATGAAAAGATGCAGGCATTCAGTATCTGGTTTCAGGAACAATCACTTATGAACTGATAGGTAGTCTACACTGGTTATGCTTGAACTGAATAAATTTAAGTTATTTTAAACTTAAAATTTTAATTCAGACATTATAGGTTTACTATTATTTTCACAGTAGTAAGGCAGCTTATAAAATTAATTAATTCTTTAAATGGACAATTTGGGGAACCAGTCCTATGAAATGAATACCACAGCTTGCTTCTACCTGAAACTGTCTTTTCAAATGAAAATGTTTTTAGAAAGTACATAAGTTTTCATTTTTTAATTAAAATTACTATTTAAAGATAACTCATGAAAAATATATGTTCAAAAACTTGTAGAAAAGTTTTTAGTTTTTAATTATAGATATGAAAATATTTCAATTTTCAGGGCATAAAATTTCAGGTTTTATATGTTGTGTTTTCCTCCATATATTTTTTGCATTAAATATTATTTACTGTTATAAGAAGTCAAAACAGTTGAGAAAATACTTAGTGGTAAACTTTAATAGAAGTGAATATATAGTAATTTATGATCAAATGAAATATGCATGTACGTAACCTTACATATGTAGTATAATTTAACAATAAATTTCAATGACATTTAAAAATAGCCCTGAGCTCATGTTTAGGAATTATGTAAGGTCACTAAAACTACAGTGATGAAATATATGGTTTCCAAATCGGTACTTACATCTTTCCATGGCTGTGACACTTAGGTTGTACCACGCATTGATCTCCCGGTCAAGTGGGCTGGTGACAATGATTGTGCCGTTGTCACTGATAGTGAACTCTTTACTTCTAGTAATAGAATATCTGCACCAAGAGAAAAGAATCCCTAGTGTTACCACATTTGCTGTATCGCATTGATGTATAACATGACTTTATGCCACCAGATAAATTATTAAATGCACACTCTGCATAGCTAATGAGATGCCAGTTTTAAAAACACGTTCACATATTTAATCAACTCAGCAATGATAGAAAAAAGAAACTAATACGGCGTTACATATAAATTCGTATGCTTACTCTAAACACATGCCATGTATTCTCAAACCCATGAGAGCATTTTAATACATAAATGACGAGGTGAAAAGGAAATCTCCTGTCGCCTAAAACTTTGTGAAATAAAGAGAAGTAAAAGTAAATAGTAGTACATGATATTGATCCTGTCTTAGTAATGGGGTGATATTAGCTTTGATCTCTTGATCAAGATATCTGCCAGGTTTCTTCCCTGTAAAATTACTATTTTTTTTGTAATTATCAAAGATCTCAGGAAGATATTTGAAAATCATCTGGTTTCTTCTTAAACATTAACCTACTGATTTCAGTATCCATGAATAAATAATGATCACAATAGTTACCACTTTAGTGTATTAGTGATGATCTCAATTATTTTATTATGTATTTACTAATCACAATGATTTCACAAGTTATTAAAATGTGCCCTTTATTTATCTTCATTAGTATTTATTCATGAGAATTGTTTCCAACAATACAAACCGAAACTCATCATACAAACCAAATATTGTGATTTATTTGTTGTTCAGTTTTGGACATTGGGTGTTAATTAAAAAATGGTTCAACACACTCCTATTCTTTCATTCTTTAATGGTGACTTCCTTACTCTCTTGGAACCACAGTATCCCTACAATTGTGGATTCAACCAATTCTCCAGTGAGTCTCACTGCTTATGACTGGAGAAGAGTATTTTAAGCAAGATTTGGGTGCAGCAGTCTCCACTACTTCTTGTGATTCCTTCATTGTAAACCCCCTTAGTAAATACATATGTATGCATATCTATGGTTAAAACAAGCCTATATTTATTGCCATATTCATATATATGTCAAGTTATTAAAAATGTGCCCCCTTATTTATCTTCATCAGTATCTATTTATGAGAATTGACTATATATACATATATATGTGTGTATATATATATGTGTGTGTGTATTTATTCCTTCACATATGTGGGTTCATGTCAGGGTATGTAACCAAGGATGGATCAAATGCATTTGGAAAATATGTGCTTTTACTGAATATGCACAGACTTTTCTTTATTCTCTAAACAATACAGATAACAACAATTTAAGTAGCATTTACAGGTATTATAAGTAATTAAGAGATTACTTAAAGAATATCAGAAGATGTGCATAGTTTACATGCAAATATTATGGCATTTTACATAAGGACTTCAACATCCTCAGATACTGTATCCCTAGAAGTCCTGGAAGGAATCCCCCTGGATATTAAGGGATTTCTGCGTTTAGAAGGCTTTGGTGTATAATGAGACATAAGATTTCAAACCTATACCCTCGTTTTCATCTAAGACTGCTCCCATTTCTTCTCTGTAACCCTCTTCCTTTGGCTATGGCAGTCTTGTTTTCATTATCTGCAGTGTATTTACTTACTTCTTCAATCCTAGTTTATGTTACATGTAGTGCTGCAATTGTTAAACAATCATATAAAATCAACAATTCACCACGCAGAGCTTATTATTCATTTTTATTTATATATTTACAATTGAAATATGATTTCCCCAAATCGCTTGGTTGTATTTCTATTCTTATGTCTTTAATTTTCTTATGTTACTTAATTACAACACAGCAAAATACATTTGCAATAGTTTGCATCCCAATGGAATATCTCCAAATTCTGTTTGATGTTTCCAAAGTTTACATATATACAATTCTTTTGACAGAGAGTTCCTTGAATTTGGACAATTGAAAACCTATGTCCAACACCTGAGTGATGACCTAGAACAATTTGATCACTCCCTTTTCCTCTGCATTACCTTCGTGTGCAACTATATCACAGGTTTAGTCTGTTTGCTTTAGTTTTGTTTTTTTAATCCATTTGCCCATTAAATGTTATGTGTCATTGGAATAATGCTTCCAGTCTTGGGAGTTCATGAATAAAACTGTTATGTATTTCCGCTTACAAAGCTTCATGTCGATACAAGTGCACTTCAGCCCTGCTGCACCCAAACACCACAAACTGGGTGGCTAAAAATGGCTGAAATTTATTCTCTGAGTCCAGCAGACTCAGAGTCCAAACTCAAGTGCCATCCAGGCATGCCCTACCTGCTTCCTTGGTCATCTGTTTCCCTCATTTCTGCTTCCAGTGTCACTTGTCGGTCACCTAAGTCTTATCAGGACATCAGTCCTATTGGATTAAAGGCCCCCACTCCTCCTCTGTGACCTTCCCCTAGCTTCTCATCACTTGGCCAGCTCTCTCCCATTCAGACTGCATTCTGAGGTAGGTAGGGTGTTGGAATCGACATTATCTTTTGGAGACATAATTAAACTCACCACATTGCACTTTCATTATTCCTGAACGAGTGCCTGAGAGGAGGATTTCTGGGGCTACCAATAAGTGCATGCAGAACTTTAAATCAATCTTGTATTCTTCTACATTGAGAAAACCATATGTGAAAAGTAGGTGAGAAAGGGAAGGAGGTAAGAAGAAACACACACAAATTGTTTATTTATTATCCAATTAGACTATAACTTACTTTGAAAAAAAGAAAAAGGAAATCACAACATAATAACTAAAAGGAGACTATTTTAATATGTAACAGAAATGTGTTTGATTGTAACATGAAAATTTATTTGTAAACCATTGTATTTATGTCACTTACTCCTTTTTACTTCTTCATTTTTGGCACGCCATTTCAATTAAATAATATTTAAATGAGCCACATATCCATGAGCAGTGATTTTGCTCTAACTTGGTATACAGAAAGGTTTCGTTGCCCTCAGCCGACTACTCCAATTAAGTTTGCATCGATGCACTGATTTTTTTTGATTACCTACGTTTTGCATATATTTGCAATCACCTATTGCACTGCATCTTAACCAACATTAAGGATCCCTCTCTTAACTAGCTTTGGTTGGGGTATGAGGTGTCCCCTCACATGTGAGACAATGCAGGAAATTTCAGAGGAGAAAGGATTGGATTGTGAGAATCTTAACCCAATCAGTAGATCAATGTCCGACGGGGTTAACTGAGTGGTAACTAGCGGCAGGTGGGGTGTGGCTGGAGGAAGTGGTTAATTGAGAGCATGGCTATGGGTTATATATTTTTTATCTGGAGCTGGAGTCGCTCTCTCTCTCTGCTTCTTCATCACTATGAAGTGAGCTACCTTCCTCTGCCACCCTCTCCTACCATGCCTCACCTCCAACCCTGAGGAATGGAGCTGACCTTCTCTGGAGTAAGACCTCTGAAATGCGAGCCCTCAAATATACTTTTCTTCGCCTACAGTTGTGCTGGTCACATCCTTTGGTCACAGCAGTGAAAAAGCTGACTAAAATACTAGTTTAATTAAATTGGTACAAATTCATAAAAATGATACCATGCAAAGAAACATAGATTAGCTATATACTTGTTTACATTTGATAAACTTTATTTTCATACTACTTTAGTCACTTATTAATGCAAAGCTGTCGTTTGTGACTTACCTAATAGGAGATTTCTCTTGGTCTGGATCTGTGGCAGATACTGTACCTACAGAAGCTCCCTGTGGATTTCCTTCCAAAATTTCAAATATATAAATTGGGAGGAGGAAAACAGGAGGCTCATCATCATCCTCCACTCGGATCTTAATGAAAGTGGTGGAGGCATCAGCATGGTAGATCAGGAGCTCCTCATCCACATGGCGGTTCCTAACTTTGGCTCTGATACCATAGTGGCTCTTGTGCTCAAAATCCACCTTCTACAAAGAAAAGCAGTGTTCATAGAAGTGGCTTCAGTAACCCAAGGTATTCCTTAGGAAAAAAGTGTTTTCCTGATTAAATAGCCATTTATTTTTCAGTTAGGCTTAACTTTTTATGTACATGAATACCTCTGATATTATCATGAGTCAGGCTTCACAAATTTATCTCTTCACAAACTTATTCTATCATAAAGTGGTTTGAAGTAACTATTTTTTCATTTAGGATTAAAATTATATCTTTATGAGCATACAGGTCTAATGGAATTGAGAAATAATTTCCTAGTATTTAAGATCTTTGTTCAGAAAATGTCTTTTACTTGAAAACCTTCTCATTTATAACAATTGTACATATAATTCAAGAAGCTCTACAAAATCTCTTTCATCTCTAAACTCATTTTCTCCCTAAACCATAAATCAAGGGTTCACATTTCAATGGCTTAATGAAGTAAAAAAACAAACCAGATACACAAAATAATTATATATTTCTGTTTTGGTTTTGCACTATTCTGTGAAGCAAATAATTTAATATATTTACCTTTTTTAATATAACAATTCCTTCTTGAGTCTCATTATCGGTAATAATGTCAAATGTTTCTGAATCATCCTCTTCAATGCTGTAGTCCATTTCTGCATTTTCTCCTATGTCATTATCATATGCCATAATCTTTCCTATAGATGTTCCACTTGGTGCAGATTCAGAGACAGTTAGGCGGTAGAAACCTTTAAAAACAAAATTTCAGATACTTAGGATGAACACTTAAGAAACTCCCAATTACAGCATTCTTTATGTATGGTGTATAGAAAAACACATAGTTATTCTTCTAGTTACTTTTCTAAATTACATTCTCTTTCTCTCTTTCTCAGTGTAAGTGCATGTGTGTATATGTGTGTGTGTGACATATACAATTTTCTACCTCTATTATAAAATCTGAACATTTCATAATATCTTACCTGAGTATCAATCATTGTCTCATATATTCTGGTCATATCACCAGTATATATAACTCCAGATTCCCATTCATATACACACCTTAAATTCTGTGATTGATTTGTATTGCATACTCTGACTATCACAAATTAAATTTGATAAAAATATTTTTTTCAATTTTATTAGAACAATTCTTGATATTTGAAGTTACTGATGAATATAACTATAGATTAAGAGTGGGAGAGATCACAAACACATAATAATATGATTTTGAGTTTATGAGCTTTAATTACACTAGCCATATTGGAAAAATAAAGAAAAATGGATCCAAAAGAGTTAGTAACTTGGTAATAATGTTAGAGCTAAAAATAACTAGATTGATTTGGTCATAAGAAAATTATGGCATATATATTTAAATTATGTAGATGTAACTGCAAATTGACATTATTTTTTTTCACTTTTTCAGGGGAGATGTGCATAACACTAATAGTGACTATACCATTCTTAAATTATTACATGTGATTTATTCTGAAATGTAAGAAATAATCCTACATGTCTATATTCCAATCAATGAGACATCTTGTAATTAAAATAAAGCATATGTAATAGAATTATTTAAGAATATTCTAGGTTCCTTTAGAAGTATAGAGCAAGTCACTTAACAGCTTGCATTTTGAGACTATGCTTTTATTTAAAGTGGAGAAAATTTACTTATAAATTACTAACATATTACTCTTTATTTTTTGGTTTTCTTTGTTCTTATATATTTTAGAGTGAAGGTAATTATTTAACTATAATTATTTCCTGTGGAAAATTGTAAAAGAATCATCAATTTGATTGCACAATTTAAAGTTCCCAAGAATTAATCAAGAGAAAATAATGACACTACCATACACTTCAAAACAGATGCTTCAGACTTAAATATTATTGAGTTAATATTAAACCACCAGCTTTTAAAATTAGAAAACAAAAGAACATTTTCTACCATCAGTACTTAGTCTTTGCAGTTTACCTTACATTCAAAAATAATTTTCTTCCAGGGCTGGGGATATGGCTCAGTTGGTAGAGTGTTTGCCTCGCGTGCACAAGGCCCTGGGTTCAATCCTCAGCACCAAAAAAAAAATAATAATAATAATAATTTTCTTCCAACATATATTCTTCACAAGTTCATATTCTAGTAGCTGGGATATAACAAAAGTAGAATACATAGAAAGATGCTTTCCTCTGCTTGTATTAGCAGGAATGGGCATACAATAAACTGGATACTACTAAGTACTCAGGCTGTATGTGGTGAATGGTTTTAAATTTTGATGAAATGGAAAGAACTCACTGTTGATATGATTTTTGGTTAAGAACTGAAAAAGAGGAAGAAATATCTGAGGAAAGAGAAGATGAAAAGCCATGTTGATTGCCTGGTGTTGGGTTTTCCAGAAAGCAAAGGTTAGAGTTGGCCCAGATGAAGATTCCAAGGTCCTAAACAGGATTGAATGATGGCAGATCATTTAGAAACACTAGGACTCATTAACGGATACTAAGCGTTCTAACTTTTCATCAGTGAGATGGGAAGACATAGAAGTGATAAGATATGACTTGCACTTAACAGGATCACTACAGCTGTGTTGAAATGAACTGAGGGTGAAATCTGAACAACTAGGTGAGAGCTTATTGCAATAGCAGAGACTAATTAAGAGTGACATAACCCAATGTGGCAGGAATGGAGGAGGTAAGAAGCATCCAGATTGTTTTGAAAGTCAGAAATGTATAATATCTTCAGAAGACTGAGTTTTTGGTTTGAAAAAGAGAAAAGGGACTTTTAAACTTTAACAAAATCTTCTCTTCTTAAATGGTTGAGTGTGTATATAAGTGTGTTTGCTCACAGAACAATGAAAATAAGAAGCTATCAGCCCATGTGCAGAATTGATCATCAACTCAGCTCAGTAGAAATTAGAATTGACCTGGATTTGGCTCAGTTCAATCTGAGTTGGATCATTAATTCTTCACACACAGTAGTGTTTGAATTGAATAAATGAGATTTCAGCTTGAGCAATATGAAACCTGGATTTGTTGATAATTGGGATGAGAAAATCTGTAGAAAGAAGAGGAATAGCAGGCAGATGAGATCAGAAACTCAATAAAGTGAATGTTAAGTTTTAAATGTGTATAACATATATAAATGAAGATGCTGAGTAGGAAGTTTGATGTAGGCCTGTGGACTTCAAGAGAAAGTTTGGAACGGAGGTACAGATTTGGAGGTTGTCAGGCCCAGAGACAGTATTTAAAGCCAGAGATTGATAACATCAAGGATTAAATGTACTGGGAAAAGAAGGCCAATGACTTCATCCCAGAAATATGTCAAAATTTAAGCTTTGTAGAGACTGAAAATCTAAAGACCATGAAAAAAATTAAAAAAAAAAAAAAAACTGGCCACTAAAATAAGAGAAAAAGAGAAAGCTAGTGAGGATGTTACATTGAACATTCTAAGGAGGAGCAGTCAACGTTATCAAATTCTGTTGAGAAATTAATGTATATTAGAGCTAAGAATCAACTTTGGATTTGCTTCGTTTAGTCTATTGACTGAAATAATCAGATTAATTTCATGAAGTAATAGGGATGAAACACAAGTGGAGGGTGGGTTTCAAAGAGATTGAAGAGAGTAATTGAAGACAATGGGTGTTAACATTTTAAGCAATTTCTCTAAAGAATGACAAAAAAAATCACAAAGCATTATTAGATAAATATGGAAGTAATGTGAAGAAAGTGTTTTTTGTTGCATTTTATATTTAAAATGAGATAAAAGATAGTAGTAAACATGTTTAGATGTAATAACTATGAACCAGCAGGAAAGAAATCATTAACATGGAGGACTGGGGTGTTTGAACAAAGCCCTTGATAGGCAGGTTGCAAGCAATGCCATCCATACAGCGGGGATGCAGACAGAATGTTTAAATCGAGAGGAGCACAATGGGATTTCAAAATGGGAATCCAATGTGAGCAAGAGTAAAGAAGCAAGCACAGAGTCCACCCACACTGGGATTTCACTTGACAGTACTAATGTCCTCATTTTATATGTGAATTCTGAATAACTTAAGTAAGCTTTAAAAAGATACTTTGAATGATCTAATCTATTTATTTATTTATTTATTTAGTTATTTATTTTTTATAAAAGCACAAATTTGGAAAACATGAGAAAGAAATTAAGTAGAAGTAGCCTGAAGTTATTTTGTCTCAAGTTTCCTTGGGAGTTCCTCTGCTTTCCAGAGTCTTCTACTTTCTTTTTCACCAGGGTCTGTGTAAACATTGGGCTATATTTATTGAATGGATTCAGTCACAGTTTTTCTATGCATTATATGCCAATGATTTCATAAAGTCCTGGATATTTCCATTTTAACTACACGTTCTCTTTCCTTTAGGAGTTCATTCTCATGTGGAGATGACCAAATTTCTCACACATTTCACTATATGGAAATGAGGTAACAGACAATTGTTCCATTACCTGCATTCCATGCAAAGCAGAACTGTTGCATTGACTTATAAAACAATGGCGATGCTTTTAAACTAAAACAATGTAAAACTGATTGACAGAGCAAAAACAAAACTCCAGATATACAATAGAGTCATGTGTTGCTTACTAGCAGAACTATGTTCTAAGAAATATCTTAAGGTACTTTTCTTGTATAAACATCATAGAATACATAAACAAACCTAGATGGTATAGTCTTCTGCACACCTGGGCTAGATGGTAAACCTTGTTTCTCCTAAGCTGTAAACTCATACAGCATGTTACTAAACTGAATACTGTAGGCAAATGCACAACGATGGTGTGAATGTGTATATCTAAACATATAAATGGTGCAGTTAAAAATATTTTTTTTTTCAGTTCCATGATACAATTGTAGAACCACCACCATCCATGTCCTTCATTGTTGACCAAAACATTTTTTGGTACATGAATGTTTTCCTTGACAAGTCACAAGATTTTATAACCCTAATCCTGGCAAGAATAGACTAAGCTGAGCAGATTAGACGTGATTTAGACTTGTGCGTTTAGTGTATGCATGCACACTAACAACCATTCTCACATATACAACTAATGAATGGGAAACCTGGTATGTGAAAATGGATTTAAATGATGCCGACTCTCTGTGGTTATACGTGGAATATTCTACTAGAAGGAAATGAGTGCAAATGACACTCCACTTGAGCAATCCACATAAATAAGATGTCACTGGACTTTGGGGCATGGGGCAAGGCAGGGAGAAGGGGAGAGAAGAAGAAACAATAGATAGTTTTGTTCTGATTTTCATCAGTACCTAGGGAATCATGCTATGGTTGAATGTGTATGAATACACGTAAACACACACATACACTTATTTTATTTGCTACTTCTTTGTTCTATGTTTATCATCATTTCCTCTTATGACATCTGCTCATGCTTTCTGGAAATGCTTGTAAATATATTTGTGTAGCTAAAACAGAGTATCCTCAAAAAGACATTTCTTATAAAAGAGAATCTTCATATGATTTAACTTTCATTTATTACTTAAATGATCAAAGCAAGTGTCCTGTCTGCTACAAAACTGAACAATAAAAAGTCATTTAAATCATTATTTTGTGTATGCAGAAGAATAACTCACAAAGGTATCCATGTCCTAATGTCCCTGATTCCACAAGTTTATCACCTACAGCAGCAAAAGTGAATTAAAGCTATAGATGGAATTCAAGCTGCTTATCAGCCGGCTTTTCAATGGAGAGATTATCGTGATTTATCCAAGCATGCCCAACATAATCATACAAGTCCCTAAAAGTGGAAAAGGGGGCAAAAGGTTGGGGGCAGAGAGATGTCAGTGTGAGAGGTACATGACAGGGTTGGCCGATTGATTCTGAGACATGCAGGCTCTGTCAAATACCAGAAGGAATCCTCCAGGAGTTGTGTCCCCCAGCTAACAGCCATCAAGGAAGTAGAGAGTCCATTCCTAAAACACAAAGGGCTAATTTCTGCCAGCACTCAAGTGAACAAAGCTGTGGACTGTCCCCTGGAGTTTACAGGAAGAGGGAGAACCCTGTGGACACCTTGATCACAGCCTGGTAATACTCACATCAACTGTTTTTTAAGATAATCAATTTGTTTTAAGCCATGAAGTTTGTCACAACTTGTTACAACAGTAACAGAACACTAGCATATTACTCCTTCCTTTGTATTTGACTTCTCACACTAATGAAAATCATACCTTAGAACAATGGTCACACTCACTTTATGTAATCCTTGTGGTGATGCCCTGCTTTTAGAATGCAAACTCCAACATCTGTTTATATTCAACACATATTTGCATAATAAGGATTTCAGATGTTTCTACTTACTTTCTTTAAATACCGGCTTATTGTCATTAATATCTAAAAGTTTAATTAGTACATTCGTTGTTCCAGACAATGCTCCAGGCTGACCAATCATGTCTTTGGCTTGAATAATTACCCAGTATTCGTCTTGCAATTCTCTATCAGTTTTGGAAGATATTCTTATGACTCCTTAAAAAATGCAAAAGAATTCCAGTTATTATTTCATTATTAGTCATGACATCTTTCTAGTTGTTTACTTAAACATTCTCCCCTAGAGTCATTCTCTTTCTATCTGCTGAATCACTTAACTGAGCTTTCTACATTACTTAGGTGTGTGCATTACTTAGATATGTGTCTACATTACTTAGATAGGTACATACACATTTCCAGCCACTCTGGAAAACCATACGTTATCTGTTGCTTCTACCTGACACTACCTTGAAGACCAATAATAATAATAATGGATTTAACACCAACGCTGCTTCCAGTATAGAGTGGTCAATGCTAAGAACACCGGCAGACCATTAATAAACTACCATGCGAACTGGCACCATGTTGGTCTAAGAGCTTCAACTCTTTGCCAGGCTATGAATCCCTGTTATATTTTCCCCATAACCTGCAATGTCCTTCCAATATCTTCTTGGCCATAGGCTCATCTCAGTCTTCTGGTTTCAGATACTCTACCTTGACCATGCCATCTAAAAGTTTTCCTTCTTTCCTTCCTCCCATTGAATCCTTTGTTTCACTTTAGAATTATTCATTGTATGTATTTACTAATGACCACAATTAATGTCTATCTGTAAATGCCAAGAGAGAAAGTCCATGTTCAAGTTTACTTTTTGTTACTGTTATTTTAAATGTTATAATATCAAACCTCTAAAAATCCTGTATGCTATTTAACACTTTCTGCTTAGTCAGTCTTATAACAGCCAGGATTGTGTGAAGGAACTAAAACTTAATGTTTTAAAGCATCTACTGCCTGTAATAAAATAATGTCTCTTCTGGGCATCTGGAATAATAAAATATATGTATCCTCTATGGGAAAAATAAGAACATAGGCATGAAAGTCATATTCTTTCAAATCCAATTCTTTCAAGAACTTTGAGAATGGCTAAGATATTTAATATTTGCTAAATGAATGAAGAAATTAGAAATATATAAAAATCAAAAATAATTTTTAATCTTTCATGTAATCAAGCTAGAAATAATATTTACCTCTTGATAACAATCACATAATTTTATTTCTTTTTGCACTTCACATGTATTTTAGCAATCAGCTATGAACTACTTTTTTTTAACTGCACCAAGTATAAGTTCCTAAGAAGAAAACACATACAAATATCTTTTTTGTTTACTTTTTGCTTTTTAGAGATGAGGTTTTGCTATGTTGCCCAGGCTGGGCTTGAACTTCTGGTCTTCCTGCCTCAGCCTCCCAAGTGGCTGGGATTTATGTGTCATTTATGTGGATTTATGTGGGATTTATGTGGATATATGTATCCAACTCTATACCATCTTAATCTTTGTCTTGAATACAAGATTTAAAATGTATTAACTGATTTAGTGTTTTATAACTCTTATGTATTCAATAGATATGTTTTAAAAGAAAGAAATATATGTGTTCTATATATTTTATAAGGCATTCAATTGATAAATGAAAATTAAAGAACCAATGAGAGAAAAAGAATCAAATGTAATATTCATCTAAATAAAAGACATAAAAACAGAATTTTTAAGTGACTGTGTCATACCGATTCATCCAGTCTTACACTCTTACTTAATCTCAGTCATTGAGATTTCTATGCAAACATATCTCACAGTATTTCCTGGATGGCTAATGAGGCTGAGCATTTTTCATATGCTTACTGTCCTTCTCCGCATCACTTTTTGTTAAGTGCTTGTGAAAATTTCTCCATATATTTTTCAATTGGTTGTCTATCTTTTTTTCTAATTGAATTATACGAATCCATACATATGTTTCATAACACATACATAAATCATTTGTGAAATGGATATGGAAAATCCAATCTTCTAATCTTAGAAATACAGCTTAAAGACAAAATGTAATTGTTCAGGAATTACCACCCATTTATTTACTGAAGCATCAGGTCTACTTTAAAACGTGTTTTTAAGCAGATGATTCTTACTGATATTTGCCTCCTTTAGAATCACGTTAAACTGTATTTTTTTTTTCATAAATACCTGTTGTGGGTTCAACAGAAAAGTATGCTTGGCCTTGTAGTAAGCTGTATAGGAGACGGGCATTATTGCCACTTGTAGGATCATCAGCGTCACTTGCTGTTACCTGGATGACAAATGTTCCTGAAGGAAAAACATATATTGAAAGGAAATTAAGACTTTAGTCTTATTAAATATGAGTTCAATCCTGCAAAGCACTTTTCATTAGCAAGAAAGATCATGCTATAAAAGGAGATCCTACTTTAACTCCTCTCTCTGAATTACTGAAGTCATATTATTTTATAGACAAGATAATATAACTTTATACAAACTAGTCCTGATTCTTATATGCATTGCAGAACTTAAGATATAGATTCATAACATGATAAGTATTAAGCAGTTTTCTAGCATGTATAATTCATAATCTTTGCAAGATTTGTTATTATTGGAAAAATAAAAGAACTTGAAAATGCGTTTCATCAAAAATCTTAACGTGGCCTATATATCAAACAAATTGCAAATGTTGTAAATATTTGTAAAGATTATTGAAATGAGCTTGAAAGAATATCCGGTGGAGGCTAAGAATAATGATTAGGCCTGTTTAAGTCCTTTCCTCTATACCTACTTGCTTTGAGGAATAACACAAAAAGCAAAATAGAATCTAGTTGATATTGATAAGGTAGGCCTTCTTACTAAATTCAGTAATGATCAATACGACCATGTAAAATAATTATTTATACATTTAATATAAATGCTCAAATTGCAAAAATATTTGCATAAAATATTGAGCTTTGAAATTATATCTATAAAAATGAAATTGAGCATTACCAATGTTGTCAAAATCCACATTTGTTGAAATACAATGCACACTTTCAAAAATCATGATCACATAATGGCACAAAATCCAATAGCCTCTGTGATTTTCTTTACAACTAGCATTATGAATTTCCACATCACCAACCCTGTGCCATTGCATGCATCTATAATCCCAGCCACTAGGGAGGCTGCGGTACCAGCATCACAGGTTCAAGGCCAGCCTCAGCAAGTTCAAGAGGCACTAAGCAACTGAGTGAAACCCTGAGTCAATATAAAAAATAAGATAAAAAGGGCTGGGGATTTGGTCAGTGGGAAAACATCCCTGGGTTTAATTCCCAGTAACAAAAAGAAAAAAAAATCACATCACAATCCTATTATATAAACAGGGATACTCTAATAAGAATTGCTTCTATACTTCATTAATTGCTGACACTTTTACTGGAGGTGGGACCTCAATAGCTTGCATTTGTCACTGTATTAGTGCTTTAATGTTAGTTATCAACATTTATTTTAGTATTAAAATGCATATTTTACCAAAGAATCCCTTCTTATTAGCATAATTTTAATTAGGCAATACTTTCAGCAGATTGAAAAAAATTAGAATAATAAAATACATGAAAAGAAAAATTTACCTATACCATTCAATAATTAATTATCCTAACCCCTCAGCATGTAGACACCTGTTAATTTCATATATTTTTAAGACATGTCTATACAATAAATATGATGAATTATTCAAGTAAAATGGTTCAGCAGGAGCATTACGTCAGTCTGTATCAAATCTGTAAGAATCGTTCTTTCATTTACCCCTCTGTGTACACACCTATTTGCTTCCCCATTCCCTCATCGTGTCTCTTCATCATTTCTTTCTACAGAAGTCTCTCATCCCTGGTGTACAGTCCTGTACTACCTGTCTTTAGCTTCAGAAATCTTCACCAAAATCATAACGTTCTTAGTTGTTGCTAAGGATGTTTTTATTAATCTAAGTCTTTAGATTTCTAACCCTAGGATTTCACAAAGGAGAAATGGAAAGAACAAGAAATGTTTTGACTCTCATAGATCACCCACATTTTGCTTTTAGAAGTATAAGTGAAGGAATTAGATCCTGTTTCCAAGACCAGCTCTTTAATAGCATATTTTAAATTGATGCTTTCTTTACTTCTAGCTAAAACTTACCTCTTGAATGTCTCAATATATCATTCCCTTGCTCTCTACAAAATGGAAAACGTAGTGTACCCTGTTCATAGAGTGAGAGCGAGAGTGAAAGAGAGAGGGAAAGAGAGAAAATAAAAAAGAAGATCTCATGAAATTAGATGGAAGACCAAAGAGTTGAGAAAGGACACTGAGAGTGAGAGAGGAGGACAGAGTAGAGGGAAGCACTGGAGAATTAAATCTATCAAGTTATACTATATAAATTATGACTATACCATAATGAATCCCACTTAAATATATAGTTATAAGACAATAACTTAAAAATAAAAATAACAACGATATTAATGCTAGAAGAGAGATCAGTAGAATAAAACGAGCATATCAGAGTGATGGAAAAGGAGGGGAAAGGGAAGAATGAGATGCATTTAGGAATAGAACATAATTCATTTCACTATTACATATAATTATAATGCACCAACAAAAAATAAAAAAGGACAATAATAAATAAGCATCAAACCAGTTCATAAATACAAAATCACTTGAAAAAATTTTATACATTCCAGTTTTCCATATAGTTAGGAATCAGTTCTTCAGTCCACACAAGAATGATAGATACAATCACTAGGAGACTAACAACATGTCTTTTGATATAAAATAGCAATGGTCTTCTAAAATCTTCTTTATCGTATTATCAGTTACATGCACATTAACAGCTACTTAGTAAATGAAACAAATGGTTAATTTCCACACTAATATTTATAAGAATGCATGCCATCCTTCTTTCCTTTGTCAGTAATATCAGAGATGCTTCAGGTTTGAGTCTTGAGAAAGACTTCCACAATGCTCTTTTCAAGTACACCCAAGATTTCTGGGCTTCCATAAACTACTTCTTTTTATGTCATACCCATGTCTGCCTACTTATGAGATTGTTTTTAAAAATATTATTTCTATACAAAAATTCATTTTGAATTTTTAAATTCAAATGATAGCTAAATATTTCATGTTATATTTATAAAATCTTCACAAGAATGGGATATATTTTCATTGACAATACATATTAGTATATTTCTTGTGTATGTACATTTATATCCTACGTTACTATGCTGTACTGATGTGTATTTATATCACATACGTTTGTATTTCATATACATTATAGAATCTGTGTATATCCTTAAAAAATGATCTAGATAAATGTTGAAAGGTATCCTATTTAGGATTCTAAAAAATTTGCGTCTATTATTCTACACAAATAAAGTGACAATTCAATAGAGAAATTCAAAGTTTAATAAAATATGACAATTAAACACATGGTTGTTTTACCAGTAAAAAGCAATCAATATACATTTTAGCATTAATAAAATGAAGAAAAAATGTAAAATATTACATTAGACATATAAAGTCCATCTGAAAAAAAATGTGACTTTTATCTGTAGTAAAACTCTTAGAAAATTGGAAATAAAAGCTACTTGCTAAATCTGAATGTGAAAATTTTTGAAACTTGAACTGCAGTCGTATTTAATTGGGAAGTGCTTGAATATTGTTTCTCAAATAACTTTGAAAAGTGATGCCTCCTATCACAGCTACTTTTAAATATTGTGCTGAACTACAATGTTAATACTAAGTATTTACAAAGAAATCAAAGAAATAGGAGATGATAGATATGGGAAGAGAATAAGTAAAACTATAACTAATATAATAATGTTTAAAGACAAAAATATTGTGCTAGAAAAATAAGCATAAGCTATATATATACATATATATTTACAGAAATTTATTAAATTAACATATTTGGATGATCATAGGGATAAAAAACTCAGAATGGATATGTGTACATTAAATAGCTTCATCTTTACTTCATCTTTAACTCTTTTTGTTCTGCTTTAGGACATCACCCTCTGATGGCTTTTGCATACTTGATGGAAAGTCTTAAAAATTGAAGTTGGCCAGATCCTTGAATCTCATTAGGGAGGAATAAACAGAGAGTGGAAAATCCTTTACTTGGTTATCAAGGAGTCCAAAGGTCAGTGTGCATCTCTCTGTGGATTCAGTATTGTTTGGTGAGAAATCCCTGAGCTTTTTGGAAATGCCAAGAGCTAAAATGACTGGACTCTGCCAGCCCAAAGATCCTCTTAAATCAATGTGTATCTAACCTGTTTCATTAGCAAAAGTACAATCCGATGACTGGTCTCAGAATCACATTTCAATAAGAGTAACTTATTAATTGTTGTACTTGTTCCAATAATAAACATAAAATATAATTGTTATAATAATTTGAGGTTTTATTTTTGCAATGATTATTAGTATCAGTTGTCTATATTACTTTTCAGAGAGAATTTTTCATAAGTGAAATTAAAAATGTTGATTATGTTTTTTAGTTAGCTTCTGAATCTGTATATCTGTCACAAATGTCCTTGTGAATTTAAGTTTAGCTTGATATTTGACTACACCCATTTTACCGGTCACACTATTTGTAGAAACTTACTGTTAATTAGGTGACACAGGATGTTAACTTGCACCAAGGGCTTCATATTAAAAGGCATGGTTTATAAGTCTTTGGAAATTGCCTTTGCTGATAATTAGTTCTGACACAAACAGAAAAATATAATAACAGTATACACATATCCATACTTATTATTTTTGTGAAGTTGCACTGGAATTACATTTCTGTGGCAACATTAATAAGTACTAACCTGTATAAAGTTACATAAAATTTTTCAAGATTGAAAACATTCATGACAGCATCAATAACAGAGTTTCTCAGCACCTCAGACTTATTCTGCCA
Organism: Xerus rutilus; assembly: GCA_028644305.1. Classification (NCBI taxonomy): domain Eukaryota; kingdom Metazoa; phylum Chordata; class Mammalia; order Rodentia; family Sciuridae; genus Xerus; species Xerus rutilus. The sequence continues at coordinate 9,226,075 of CM053412.1, read as the reverse complement.
TCACTGAGGACAACCTTGTGTAAGAAAAGTGTACCTCTGTCAATGTTGATTATGTGCATTTTATTATCAACCAGGAATTTTGCAAAAGACTGAAGAAGTCTCACACAAATACTAACTTTAACATGACAATAAAGCTTTATTGAATTGTGTTGTCACCTCTCCCACAGAATGTTTTAATCTCTGGTGATTATGGGAGGAATCCAAACACAAAAACATTAAAGAGAGATAATTTTTTATATGAGAGTAATTTGATATCATGTAGGTAATAAGGAAGTCAGCAACCTGTGGCAAGGGCATTTCGTAATTAAAGCTTGAGTTTATTACAGAACACTAAAGTAAACACATGTGCTATAGTTTATTTTAGTGTTTGCTGAATATTTCAAAATAACTTATTTATTTTAGTATGTAATATAGTCTTGGTTTTAAATTCTGTGTTATAAAAGTTAACAGGTTTTTCTTAGAATGAAAATATAAACTAATAGGAAAGCTATGTAAATCTGCAGTTTTAGTACAAGTGCACTTTGATTGATCTCAAATAAACTTTTTGAGATGTTGATTTGTATACAGCAGCACAGATTAAAGAATGAATTTTACCTGTACTCTAAATCTGTGATTTTGGTAACAATGAAAGAGATATAAGGTGAATTCGAGAATTTAGTGGTCAAATTCAGGAAGAAAACAACAGTTTCATTGGTTCCCCTGTTTCTACCTTTCAACTGAGATCTGATTCCATTAGTGTGAAGACTATTATTTATTCACAAGTCCTGACTGGACTATCTTCCCTGCATTTATATTTGAGAAGCAATTACTTTACAACCTAGAACCTCCAAATGAAGCTTTGAAAACAGATGCTACTTTCCCGCTTGTCAGCTTCACTGAGCAAAGTATTCATTCTTCCATTATTTCTGTTTTTCTGACCACAACCACCTGGAAACTAAGTTATTGTTATTATTTTGTGTTTTATTTTTGACACCTCAACTTTTAATAATCTGAGATCATATAATTTAAGTCAAACAAATTTAAGTCAAACATTAGACTATGTAAGAAAGCAAACAACACATTCAGAAAGAATAAGAATAATTTATCCCAGTCTAGTTCATTTTCAGCTCATGTATCCAAAGGCATAAGATTCTTAGAATCTAATTTTCAAATGTGATAAATTTCAAGAAATAATATTTTTTTTCTGAGAAAGAATTGAAATTAAATTAAATTTAATTTACATTAAATTCAATTTAAATGTTTTTATTGTGCCACTGATTATGGTACACTTGTGCCAAATTGATGATACAGTTATTAAAGTGAATTGTCTATGGGTATTCCAAAAAAATAAAATATGTGAATTTAAATATTTCCTTAATAATTGCTAGAATTCAGTATAACCCACTTTATTCACATTTCAAATCTGAAATGTTATAATATTCTTTCTTATCTAATAAGGAAAAAAAGAGTTTTTCTCATAAAACATTTCACTTTTAAAACATCTTGATTTTGATAATAAGTAAAAAGCCCATCATAAAGATCAGAAATGCTGGACCCTTGCTAATGTTGAAACTAATGTGCTATGAAAAATTGGATAGACAGTAGTTATTTTATAATGCTCCAAAGCATGGGAATAGAGAACATTTACTAGTAATATATTCTTGCTATCTATAGGCAGGAAAAAACATAAACCAAACTTTAAAGTAGCCAGTCATTAAATTTTCTTTTATGTATACATACATACATACGATAAATAGTGTCAACACTAATTAGCATTTGAAGCATGTAAAGTCTAAATATTTATTTAGTATTATTGTTTCTCATACTATATGGCCTAACTTATTAAAGCATGATTCACTTTTATCAGGATTTTATACTGATCTGCTGAAAGCACATCACCTGAGTCTGCATTTTAAAATCCTGCAAGGCAAGAGTTCAGTGTTCAAAACAAACACTTCTAGGGAGGACTTGGGATTGATATTGGCAGAGCCTGTCAAAAGAGGTTTGGTTGTTTATTAAACAGCATACAAAATCTATTTTTAAATGCCCTCTCCTTTTATGACATGCTAATGTTTTAGGTAAAAGCTGACAACCATCACTAAAAGGAAGGCTTATCTGTTTGATAGACAGTTATTCAGGTATCATTAAAAGAGCATAAAAAGGAATATGCAGCTTCTGCACTAAACATGTTTAGAATGATGAGTCAGGATTTAGCAATTTACCTGCAGGTTTTGGGGTACTATGTGCCTGGATCCAGACCAGCAGAGTCTTCCTGCATTTCATAGCCATCAGTATCGGCTATCAAACCTGTCAAGTCACGTATATAGCATTTTTGACCATTAATGTATCCATTCATTTGTTTATTTGATCATTCCAAACATGAGGCACCCCATGTCTCCTGGTATTACATTTTCGTGTGGCAGGAAGCAAATGACTTTGCTATCCAGAGTGATAAGTGGGAAAAGATCATGTTTTATCTCCATTCCACTTGAGAATTCAAGTTTGAAAGTAAGTGCATTTCAAATATAAACACAATTAGCCAAACCCCAACATCATATATAAAGAAATGTATGTTTAATAAGCAAGTATATAATGAATCAAAATATCCCACTGTACTTGTAAATATGTATGAATATTGTAAACCAAAAATAATTAATTTTAATAGAGAAAAAAAGAGAGTGCAACAATAATTTATAATGTGTTTGGTTTTCTCTCCCCACAACATATTCAAATGTAGGTTTTTTTTTCAGTAATCGAAATTAAATTCTAAGTTCAAAGTGCAGACTCAAATCTTATAATTAGTAGTTGACTCCAACACAAACCAATATATTACAGAAAAACAAAAACAAAAACAAAAACACACTGACTAGTTCTTAAAGGATGAAATAGTTGGATACTGAATTTGGAAATAACGGCAACATGGAATTTGGAAACAACCCATTAGTTGGAAGTGAATATGAAAAAGAGTTAAAGAATTAAGAGTATATTTAGGTAAAATAATTCACATTATTTATTAAATAAATATCGAGAGAGGCATATATAATTATATTATTTTGTTTCTTTACTTCTAATCAAAGTCAACAAAACTGCAGAAATGCTTCAGAGGGAAACCACTGGCAACAAGGTTAACAGAGAAATAGGAATATCTCCCTATGTCCATAGTAGACATCTTGATGATGCACACCTTGTTGGCCTCAACCTCCATTAAAGGTATAAAAATGCTCCATGGTGTTACTATGACTTCATATGAAGCCTGAATCCTGACTGGCACTTTCACAAGATGCAGTGGTCTACGCAGATTGACTAGAAGATTTGTTCAGGCACCTCGAAGAGCAATGCACAAAGAGATGTATGGTATTTAGATATTGTGTAGACCAAACCACGATTTGGGATCTGAAATCTGTAATGTATTCAAAATAATCCCCTGTGAGTGCACCATTCAACTCTGAACAACGCTTCCTTTTTAAAAGCTCTTGTCTTTCTCTAGTTCCTACATCACTGGCCAAACCCACTCTTTCTCATTTGCCAGTCAAGCCCGTTTTGCTTAGCAGTGGAGTCAGCCTGGATGCTTTTGAGCTCCCTTGCTGCTGCAGTCTCTAGGAAAAAGACCTCATTACGATCTACATCATGGCCGTAGGTCAATGACTCACACATTGCTGCTATAAGTAATCCTGATCACTCTGCTATGGTGATTTTCCTGGGATAAGGAGTGCTAGCCTCTTCGCATCATGCACTTTAAAGCCTACCTTTTAAAGTGCTCCCTTCTTCTCCATGCAATTCATCATCATCATTCATTTATACTTTACATTTTCATAACATGCCTTGTCAATTATAATCTTGTTTCAAATTAGTTATTTCTTGTTTGTCTATGTAATTAAAGTATAATGCATGCTAGAAATTAACTTCTATATGTTCTTTACAATTCTATTCTCAGTTTTACAGAAAAGTTCCTAGTACATGAGTCCATAAGATATGCTTGATGAGAAAGGAGGAGGAAGTAGAGAGGAAGGAAGAAAAAGGAGGAGGAGGAGAGGGGGGAGGAGGAAACAAGCAGGAGCATAGAAGAAGGGAAAGCAAAGAACTATTCTTTTGCTTAGCAAACAAAATAGAAGTATTTTAAACAATTTGAATATCTAATAATAATTTGTTTGGATACATATTTCACAGTTTGATTTGTTTACACACTAGTTAAAATACCTGTATTCTAAATGATATAGAAAGACATTTTTACATTTCTACCTAAAATGTTAAAATGCAAGAAATCAGGAAGCTATATGAAGAAATATATATATTTTTAGAATCATTGGATAATGAATCACATATTTAGGTAAAGCAGTTTTAAAACATGTTAGAATGATTTTAATTGATCATTATGGAAATATATTTGTCAAAGGAAAGTAAATTTTGGAATTGAATTGTACCAGATATAGTCCTTTTAAAATATTTTCCCTGATTGAATGAAGAGAAAACCTTTACATAACCATAGCTTTTCCCCTACTAGAAAAACATTTTCAGTTTTCTTTTTTCTTTTTTGGTACTGGAGATTAAACTCAGGGGCACTTGACCACTGAGCCACATCCCCACCCCTATTTTGTGCTTTATGTAGAGACAGGGTCTTACTGAGTTGCTTAGCGCCTCGCCTTTGCTGAGGCTGGCTTTGAACCCGTGATTCTACTGTCTCAGCCTCCCTAAGTGCGGGATTACTGGCATGTGCCACTGCGCCCGGCACATTTCCAGTTTTCAAGGCAATAAATTCTTATACCTTATGGAAATCAGCCTGTTCTGTATATGTCATATTTAAATTATTAATGACAATAGCATTGGACTTTAAAAGAAACTTGATGAAATAGTTGCACAGGGGTGTTCAACCACTTTGCTTCATTTTCAGTCTTTACATTCAATGGTTTTGATGTCAATAGTAGCTCTTTTATAAATTGGCTTTCTTTATTCTACGTGCATATCCTGCAGAATTTCATGAATTGCTCAAATAAGCATGTTTAAATTTCTTCACTACTTTCAAGAATGAGACAAATTTAATAACATAGGTAATTTATTAATGCACAGTACCATATTTTTTACAAATGTTACCACAGTCTAGTTTTTTAATATTTCACTTAAACATGTTCATAGAAGGAAGTATTAGTGTAATACTTAGATAACCCACTTCTAAAACATATGCTCAAAAATTTTAAATCTGTCGTCATTGTTAAAATATCTTTGATGTAAATTAATATGCAATACCTTCTGGAGACATCTCTGGGACAATGGCCTCATAAGGTTCATCTAGGAATTTTGGTTCATTGTCATTGATATCCGAAACTCTGATGACAAACTCAGACTCAGGTTCCACAGCCCTTCCAGTGGTGGTGTCTATTACCTGGGCTCTCAGAGTGTAGAGGGACCGTTCCTCTCTATCGAGCTTCTGTATGGCATATATGTCACCTGTTCTGTTATCAATGATGAAAAGACTTCCAGCTCCATCTCCCCAAAGCTTGTACTGAAAAGAGTTGTTTCCATTGTCTAAGTCAGATCTTAGCTGCAAGTGCAAAGAGATACAACTGAATTTCCTGATATGCCAGAACTGTCAAATCCGTTTTATGAGTTTATTTTTATGCATGCTAACCATTCCTCGAGTTAAGAATTCATTTCAATTCCTGTATTGTTTCAATGCATATATTAATTTCAAAATTAAGATTCATCATCAGAAAGAAGACTTAAATTTTTTAATATAAAGAACCACAGAAAACTGATTCTTCTACATAGATAATTTTAATAAGAAACTATAACTGAAAAACAAAGCCTCTTTCATAAATTATGCACAACATAGTTTTTCCATGTTTGTTCTATGGGTACATTCTTAGTCACTAAAATCAAAGCCTCAGATGTTTATATTTGGTTGGGACTTAGAGAAAAATTTACTTTATATCTATTATTGCAAATAATTATAACATTACAAGTTATGTAATACTGGTGTATTCAATCTCTTCTATGCAGAAGCCAAGACAGAAAAATCTTAAAAATTTCCCAGAGTCTCAGGTTTCTGCAAAGATTTATGATTTGGCACAGGCCTGTGGATTCCACGATCCACCCTCTGATGATAATTACATAACATGTTTCTAAATCTTTAATTTTAAGTTAGAATATACCCACTCTTTCTAACACATTTTACTTGGTTCACAAATGCACACTTTTCTTCTTGTGTTCATATTTTTTTTGAAATTTTGTAGAAAAATATGCTCATAGTTTTGATGAATTATTTAGATATTAAAATTTATATGTGAATATATGTCAGTTTGATATGGTTAAATTGTGTGGTTTATCATAGTTGAAGTTACATAAATAATTCCCTTTTTGTACATAATGATCCCTTTGTTATTATGAATGAATGTTTTCTTCATTCACCATTCATGAATATACTCTGCTTCAAAGGAAGACCTCTTATGAAAATACGAAGATAACCATGAAATACCATCCTAAAACAATTCATAACTTTTGAATTGATGGCTGCAGTTACAAGTTATTATTCCTCACTAACTTATAACTTTTCTATGCAGTTGTGGAGAAAATCTAAACATATAATAATATATTATATATACTTACATGTTGTATGTATATATATATATAATCAAAGCAACAATAATATATTATTGTTGATTTTGCTATTATTGTTGTTGTTTTAATATTATATTACATTGCTACATTCTTAAAGAAGCAGATTTGGGAAAACTAACATCCAACTTGATGTTATGGTTATAGCTCTTTTAGTTTGATAGTTCTTAATTATTTATAAAGAGAAGAGATTTTCCTATGTTACAAGGTTATGAAATGGGAAGAATTAATATATTTTCTAATATATATGTCAAATGAGCAATAAATAGACCATTTTTAAAAAATAATATCACTGCAATGTGATTTGAGAATTTATTCAATATTAGAATGAAGGTAAATTAAATTTAGCAAAGGAGTATGCCAAGTTTATTTAAATTTAAAGTATAAATTTCAAAGACCTAGGAGCTCAATACTTTTAAAGATACTTTTATTTTTTGGTACTAGGGATTGAACTCAGGGGCACTCAACCACTGAGCCATATCCCCAGCCCTATTTTGTATTTTATTTAGAGACAGGGTCTCACTGATTTGCTTAGCATCTCCCTGTTGCTGAGGCTGGCTTCGAACTTGTGATACTCCTGCCTCATCCTCCGGAGCCACTGGGATTACAGGCCTGTGCCACTGTGCCTAGTTTAAAGACACAATTTTAAGGGTAAAAATCACCAAAACGGTTTTACTTGAACACTTGAAAACTCTAAATGCCACAAAATTCATGTGTGAAACTCATTTTGATCTCATGGATTGTAGTATATATTATGAAATTTACTCTATTTTTATTTTTAAATATTTGCTCAGGCAGCTGTTAAATATTTGACAAAGAAAATTTTTAATTTTTGACTTAACTGTCTTTCCAATTTTTACTTTTTATAAATAAATGTATCAAAAGAGAGTTATGTGGGGCACACCCGCTTTTGTGTCTTATCAGCTCTTTAGTTGCAAGCACCTAAACATCTCCCACAGTTCTCTTCCAAAACAGTTATCTCTGTGTAATGTGAGTCATGAGGTTGTTTAGAGGGAAAACATCTATTCGAGTATTTTCATGGATGTTTCTATAGAAAGAAAAGAACAGGCAAAACCAATCACTCTGTGAGATGAAGAAACAAGAGGTTTGTGTAGGGGCAGAAACAAAGTAGGAAATGTGACAGCCGAGGAGGTAGTCTTTGCTCCAGTCACATTGATACACTTTCCAGAGAACCTTATTTACAAAAAATCACTGAATGAGATTTGCCTGTCACCCTATTTAGTGACAGGAGAGTATAAGGCATTCTAGAGATCACTGCAAATGGGGTTAGATAGACTCAGTTAACTAGCAGCCTTTTAAGATAGGCCCTATTTGTGCCACAGAACATGTGATTTACCTGCAGACATCTTAGAGAATAAGAAGGGTAAGGAAAGCAGACACACACACACACACACACACACACACACACACACACACACACGTTCTAAAGTCTGTTTGCCTAGGATCCTAATCTAAGCCTTTGGTTGAAGGTACTACTCCTATGCCTGTGGCTGATGGGATAGAGGCATTTAGATGGAATCCAGATACCATGCTAATACTGCAGCTCCCCTGAATGGGCTAAAAGACAGTTAATGAATTTTGAGTGTTTCACCCTTTGGGTTCAATTAAATTTTAGTGCCAGTTAATTAGCAGTTAAACTTATTTTAGTTCATTCATCTAGAGAAAGAACCTTATGGAAAAGGACATGATATTGTAATTATCTGTATTTAAAGAAAACCAAATAATGATCAAAATCAAAAACATAAATTGGAGATGTTCTGTCACATTAAGGAAATTTTTTAAAAATATATTCCTCTAAGAAAGTGAAAATAACTATTCTTTGCACTTCAACTTCACTAATCAAATGAAGTGTGTGAGCTCCTAAAGCTCCTTGGCTGCAAAAGGATATAGTATTAAAATGCTTCATTAAAAATAAATGAGGGATAAATCAACAGCTATTTAGCATAACAGAAAAATCAGGCAAAAAATACTGTTGGTAGATGATATTTGACTCACTGTGGCTGCTTTTATTCATTACCAAAAGTTGCACCACTGAATTTCCAGATATCGATCGATGAAGGCAGCCTTTTTTCCCAGGAAACTAGAGTGAAATTTGAAACTTAAGTTTTTAGTGATGTTTAGGTGCTTGCAAATCCTAAATAATTAATTATGCTCTGTTTGAGTCTTTGTAATGGTTCCACAGTGAAAATGCAGCACTAAGTAAACACTGAAACCATGTACTGATTTCAGAAAATAAGTACCCGTCCGATATGATGACTAGCATTCATTTCTTCTGGTACAAAAAATTGGTTCCACACCCAGCCTCGCTTCACTCTCCAATGAGATCCTGCTGGTTGCTCAACCATCTTCAAGCTGGAGTCTCCTGCCGCTTCAAGACCAGGCCAAAGGAGGAGAATCCCCAGCACACAGGACAGCAGCCAGGAAACGTGCATTGTGTTGTCTCCTTGGGTTCCAGCTGTCACTCTTCCGAGTGCCTTGCCCACAAAAGTCCTGTGCGTCTTTGTCTTTGTTCACTCTTACATATCTTTTCTATCCCTAAAGCATAAGAAACAAAACAAAATTTGACATTTAAGAAATAACATTTTCTTATATGATCACTAAAGAAAAGTTACAGCATTTGCATCTGAGAAAAATGAAATAAAAATATACATTCATTTATTTTTTAAGTTAGTGAATTATATTTTGTAGCCAAACAGTAATTCAATTGGAATAATTATAAATTTCTGCTCAAGGACCTCTTGTTTTAAACTGCAATCACAAATCTCCCTAAAGGTTGAAAAGTTACTCTTAGCTATCTCCTTGACTGACAGTTGACATTGAGATAGATTTTTAAAATGTTATTTAATTTACTTACTTCCTCCTAGCCATCTCAGAAAAATTCAAACTATTTTCTTCAAACAACCATCAGTCCAAGAATAAAAAACAAGTCAGGTATTTATCCTCTTTTCATGCAATAAAAATAAGATTTATCTTCTAGTTTCTAAAATTATGATGTTTTATATAGTTAAACAGACAAAATAATAATCTAGCTTAAAATCCATAAGATGAAATAATAAGTTAAACCATAGAACACTCTAACTAGAAAGCCTGTGCAAGATACTTACCCTTGTATATTTTTAAGATTTGGGAAAATTATTGCTCATCTTAACAAAGAAATAAAGACATTTTTAGAATTGAGTACAAAATATGATAGCTATGAAACATATCTTCGGTACTGAAATAGTAAAATTAAAAATGTAGCCTACTGAGATTTGTATCCAAAACCTCCTTTTGAAGCGGAAGCTGATATCTTACACACTGTCTCTTTCACAATTGTTAACACTCATCCTTATATGTAATTGCAGAACTTCATATTTCCCTCATCTACTTAGGACTTCCATAAAACTACGTGGGGTTTCTTTCTTTAGCCACCATGAAAAACAAATTTGATGAGATCCACAGTGGCATTGACTTCCTCGAAGTCATCCAGAAAACTATACACCCTGGCTTAGAAGTGTTCCTGCAAAATATTGTTTTGAATATTCTGTAGGTGTTTTTGAATAATTCCTGAGAGAGTTTTGGGGTCTTTGGCTCTTGTTAGGAAAGGTTGTTAAAAAAAAAAACATCTAATTCAGAAAGAACATAGGGATTCTATGTTCCCTCTGTAGTCCCTTCAAGCAGATATCCTCTTTGTTACTAATTTACTTAAGGAAGGTCATGAAGAAATTCAGTTGAAGTGAAAACTAAGGATGAATTTTTTCCTTACATTGAATATTTTAAGCACATGAAAAGTCTATTGTTTAAATATTAGTGAAAATATATATTTTGATAGCTAGTGAATAATCATTTATAAAAAATATGATTTACTTAATAAGAAATATATTTTGCATAAGTTTGGTAAGCTATCACCCGGGGTGATATGAAAGTAATTGTCTTTTTTTATTTATTTTTTGGGTACCAGGGATTGAACTTTATTTGACTAAATGTTATTTCTGTGATCATCATATTGTGACCTTCTCACACATCTAAAAATAGAGGAAATAACATAATGAACAACTATGCATCACCATACAGCTTCAACAATTACCAGCACAGGGCCAATCTTATGTCATGTATATATACGCCCTTTCCTGAGAGTAAAACAGATTTCAGATGCCACATCATTGTAACCATACCAGACACACTGATGAACCCAGCCTAATTCTATCTTAAGGTTGAAAGCCATTTTGACAAGAGGTCATAAAGGTTTATTTTTTGTTTTACCTGCTTGGAACATGTTTGGCTTTGATTAGGTAACTGCCCTCCTTAAAATCTCAGCAGCGCCCCCATGCTGGAACCTGAGTTTACTCCCTTATCTAAAGATGTTAAGCCGTGTAAATCATTGATTTGCTATCTGCTTCTGTATTGCACTTCCTGAAACCTTGTCAGTTATAAATTCCTAAGATACCTACCTTTATAATTCTGTGTGTTATAAAAACCTCCCTGCACCTGGACAAAGCTGCTGCCCTCACTTTTTGAAGGAGACAGCCGCTGTACAGTTCATTTGTGTGCACAATACGAGCTTGCCTAATTTGATTTAAAATTGGAGTCAGTGGTTTTTTCTTTCCGTCGTGGGTTCAACCACACTATACTTGAGCTTAAGTGATATATGTGTATGAGTAGGTACCTCTAAAAATCAAAATTGGACACTTAAAGTTAATATTAAGACTTTGACACAATCAAATATGCATGTAGTGTTTAAATTAGAAATCTTCAAACATCTTTGAATCACACTTCAAATATATTCACACAATACAGTATATGAAAACATTTGTTGTCTTATTTTTACATAGGTTTCCTCTTTCTTTTCATTGTCTTTTCCACTTATGGGATAAATATAGTCATGTTCCCCATCTTCTGGATATTGCTAAATGCATTCCTATGGTGTGATCAGGTATATTTCTTTATCCTGTGTACTCTCTATAAATTTCTACTGACTTTCTTAGATACAATTTAAAATATTTGTTAAGCATAATCATAAGTAATGTTGTACACTCCTTATTGCATGATATCCAGTGGCTCAAATCACCTGGATTTTTTTCATATCTTGTTTTTACTGTGGTGGGAGAATGCTTTTATTCTGTACATGTATTAGCAGATGATACACTAACAGAGGAATCATTCATTATGAATTTACTAGTGAACTTTTTCTTAAGGTTTTACTAGTTATTGATAACCATTGTCTAAACTGAATAATTCAGTAACCACATTGTAAAACACAAAAAGGAATAGAAACTCAAAAAGAACTAAATTTAATTCCCAGAATTTAATATGTTATTTGAAAAAAAATCATAGGATGATTTTTTATCAGAAGATTGAATATTGCAGAAGATCATATCTTTGGTTTTGAGGACAATTTAGTAGGAACTAATCAAACTAAAGTACATTGATAAAACTAACAGTGCCTAAATAATTTTTAGAAATAAAGAGAATTTCAGTATGTTTTGGGAAATATCATGTGGCATAGCATATGTATAATTGGAATTGCAAGAAAAGAGTAATAGAGTTAAACATTTTTTAAAAGGTCAATGATTTTTCAAATATGCCTTACATTGTCACATTTAAAAAAGAAAAAAATTCTCAGTAAATACCAAACCACAAAAAAAAAAAGGAAAAGAAAAGAAACAAAGGAACAAAATCAAACTAAGTATGCTCTTATAAAATACTAAAATAAGATATATATAGAAAACCTTAAAATCATTTTTGGAAATAGCAAACAATAATGACGTTTGTTAAATATTCATCAGAGCCAGGTGCTCTGGCCCACGCCTGTAATCTCAGGACTTGGGAGGCTGAGGCAGGAGGATTGCGAGTTCAAAGCTAGCTTTAGTAAAAACGAGGTGCTAAGCAACCCAGTGAGACTCTGTCTCTAAACGAAATACTAAAATTCAATCTCTGGTACAAAAAAAATAGTCATCAGAAATAATGTATGATGAGTGGCAAGAGAATGTCATGCCTCAAGTTCTCAGAAAAAAAATGCTCCAATTTATAATTATGCATCCTCCACAATAAGAAAAATATTAATCAGAACAGGAAGCCTTCATCAGTAACACGACGTCATTACAAAAATAATGAGAAAATCTTCAGATAAAAGACATGAACAAAAGTAATGAATCATGTAGAAGTATTGAATATGAATGAAATTAAGGAGCATTTTGCTTATTTATTAATGTTTTTAAAAATTGATGCAATAACAACAATGTATTATGCGATATATAACACACGAAGAGGCAACATTTGTAATGACAGTGGTCCGGATGGTGAGATATGAGAAGTGGAAATGCCTGCTGGTCAACTCCTTCCCTTAGGGATGAAGTGACAGCAGCAATTTAGATGACGACCATGATCAGTAAAGAAGGCAGGCTCAAATCTTGGAAACAGAGAGATCCCACAAACAACAATGTCCAAAAGGAAGAACATGAATACAAAGTATTAGCATGACAATATAAAAGTATATTTTGCAAAACAGAAAAAGCAAACTCAAGATTCTACAACCAAACCCTGCAAAATTTGGTTGTATAACTGTGATAGCCACTGTGATAGCCAGGTGTGGTAGTGCACACCTGTAATCCCAGCACTTTGAGAGGCTGTGGCAGGAGAATCACAAGTTCAAAGCCAGCCTCAGCAACTCAGTGAGACCCTGTCTCTAAATAAAACACAAAATAGGGCTGGGGATGTGGCTCAGTGGTCGAGTACCCCTAAGTTCAATCCCCAGTACAAAAAAAGAAAAAAAAATTAATCACTGTGATAGAAAGGAATCAGTGAAACCTGACAAAGAAAAAGACAAGATTGTCATATAAAATTTAAAAATTCAACTATGTACACTGCAGAAGGGAAACACTCTGAATACAAATACACAAAAAATTCATCAGCAGGATGGTCAGGAGAGACAGCATAAGGATCATAGCATAAATTATTGGAAATAGCCATATTTGTACCTTTGAAGTAAAATCTTAGGTCAATCAATATTACCTGAAAAAAAGAAGGGATATTTACTAAAGGTAAAATAGATACATTCATCCAACTCTAAGTATGAGTCAACTTATCACAGAGTTTAAAAATACATGAAGCAAACACCATTGGGGTTAACAAAAAGCAGACACAGTCACAAAGCAGGTGATAGTGGATTATTTAACACTGTTCTCCTGTATTGAAATGCCAAGAGGACAAAAAGATCATGAAGTACATGAAAGATTTAAGAAGTGAGCCCACCACCTTCAAGGAATGAAGCCATCATAGAGTGCAGCACCAACAGAATATAGATGTTTTACAAGGACACATGATACATTTTTAATGGAAGAACATACACTAGACCATTAAATTTTTTTTCAATAATTTTCAAAGGATTCCAATATCACAAAGTACCCTCTGTAATGGCAATATAATAAAGTATAAATCAATACAAAATTATATCAGGAAATTGCTATGCATTAACAAAATTAAAAGTATAGTACTTATATACCCAAATTAAGAAATCAGCAAGAGAAGATTGAATTAATCTCAATAAAAGCAGAAATAGAAACAGTGAGCTTGAGAGGAGAAATCAATAAAATAGAAATGGCAATGTCATAAAGAACATTAACAAAACTCGAAGGTGCTTCTTTCAAAATATCAATAAAATATATGAATAATTAGTGAAAATTATAGGTGAAAATTAAAAAGGTGGCACAAAATAGCAACCAGAATGAAAGAGAGATGGCAATACATTTTCTACAAATTTAGAAGGGGAATGAGAATAACACTGAAAAAATTTAAGACTTTGACAACTTTTATATGCAAATAAAAATTATTTAACTGAAATAAAAAATAGAAAATTGGAATTGTTCAATAGATATTAAATATATTTTCTATAATGCACACCTTCCCACAAAGAAACACATGGACCCAGGCGCATTACAATGCAACAGAAAGGAAGAAATACTAACCAATCTTAGATAATGCTTCCAGAGAATGCAAGTGGACATTTCTCTACTTATTTTAAGAGGCTGATATGACATGGTTATCAAAACAAACAAAAACACAACATAAATTTAAATTACCAATTGGCTTCATGGATATAAACACCAATGTCCTAAACATATTAATTGCTAATTAATTCAAATTATTTTTTAAAAAATGCACCAGAAAAAATTATGATTTATATGAAAAATAAAAGGGGATTCCAATTCAGATATTAATCAATGTAATTTTGTCTATTTACAGAATGCAAAAGGAAAACCTTGCATAATCTCAGTGGACACAAGAAGCATTTGGTTAATTGCAGCACCCATATATATACCAACTCATAACGGTAGAAAGAAAAAAAGAGCACTGGTATTTCAACAAAGATGAATTACATAAAATCTACACCCACCATTTTACTTTAAATTATAAAATGAACATTCTCCCACTAACATCAGAAACAGTATAAGGAGTTAGGCATACTGCACTTCTATTCTTACACACTGTTCTACACTGTGGTAGCAAGTGCCATAAAAAAGGAAAAGAAATAAGTGAAAAACAAGAAGGAAAATATCTTCAATTAAGAGCAGCCAATTTCTGCAAAAGAAAAAGGGGATGTATTAAGACAATAGCAATATAATGGAAATTAATTGTTAAGTGTTGTGGAAATAGGAACAACGAAGAAAGCACACATTTAATACACTAACTACGCAAAAATATATTTCTGTATTCTAGAATCACACAATTAAAATGTGAAATAAAAATGCCATTGATAATGTCATTGAAATACCTTTTAATGATAATAAAATAATTTATGGGCAAGATCTTTGTTTATATAATAGAAAATACTGCTGAAAGAAAATAAGAATTAGGAGAATGGAAATATTGCTCAAGAATTAGTAGATGAAATTTTATTGTGATATAATTTTTCTAATATGCTTGATTTGCTCCTTTTACCAAGATAGAGACATAATGGCTATATTTATGTTCCATGTTCAAACAATTAAAAACACACAAAGAAATAAATACACGCAACAGAGTTCCTCAAGCTATTGATTGTCACTCATTGGAGGATGGTGATATATGAGAGACAAGAAACAAAAGCAACAAGTCCTTAAATTGCCCCAAATTACTGAATGCATAGGAGTCCAGGTAGCAGTTTTGAAGGGTAGGGAAGCCAGACAGAAGCTTACACTCTGAGTTTATGAGGGCTGGAAACATGGTATTAAGGCAGCTCTAGGTCATAGGGGAGACCACTGAAGATGAGACAGTTGTTTGATCAAAGAACTTTGGCAATCTGTAGAGTATCTCCATTGAATATTTAATAGTTTAATGCTCAAATCATGCATGTGAAGAAACTACATCTTCCCGTGGAAAGAACCACCTGAAAGAATTGGAGGAGTAATCCCTAAAGCCTGTAATCAACAGTGAAAGTGAGAAGACTGAGGATTCATGAGTACTAGGTGGGGTACTCAGTATTTTTTCCTAGGCAGTAGATAAGACTTGTTCTAGATAAACACCATCCTGGTTTCTCCAGAATATCTTAAAAGCAAGAAACTAAAGGTCAGTGTTTCCAGCTAAATTAAAAACATCTCTGAACAGACCTCAAGAATATTCATAGGAAAATGAAGCCTTCAACAACAAACAAGGTAAAATTCTGAGTCTGACACATCCAATCAAATGGCCTGGCCTGACAGAAGCAGGAAAGCATGACCAAGGAGACTTCTCTCCATCAATTCAAAGCAACCTAGAAACCAACCATGATATACCTGTGAATCGTAACACTCAATATCAAAAGAAATGAACAACTAATGCACACAGAAACTGAATGGTGGCACTGGGGGGAAGAAACCTGACAAAACTTAACTTAGATCATGTTTTCATTTATATATATAAATTTTTAGCAAGTTTAAACCTATCACAGTGATAGAAATCAGCCCACTATCTGAGGCTGGGAGAAAGAGTGGAAGGAAGGGATTTCCAAGAAACACAAGAGAACTCTAGAGTGTGGATAGCTATGTTCATTAACTTGATTGGGTGATAAAAAAAAAAAAATCTCAAGGAAAAAAAAACAGCAACAATTGATCTTGAATACATGCAGTTTATCATGCCAGTTATACCACATTATTATCCTGAACTTTTTTTTTTTTTTGATACAGATTGAACTCAGGGGTACTCGACCACTGAGCCACAGCTCATCCCTATTTTGTATTTTATTTAGAGACAAGGTCTCACTGAGTTGCTTTGTGCCTTGCCTTTGCTGAGGCTGGCTTTGAACTTGTGATTCTCCTGTTAAAGCCTCCCAAAATCTTGGAATTACAGGGGTGGCTAAAAGTTTTTGTCAGTCTCAGAAGAATGAATTAGATGATTTGTGCCACAACAGATAATAGATGTTCTGATATGATACATTTTGATATAACACACACTTTCTTACAAGTATTTTTACCAAAAATGTGAAAGTTAATTTCCAGATTATAGGTAATTATCAAGAATGAGGTTAAATATACCAAAGGAAATAATGAAATATATCCAAATTATTAGTTTCTCTGGAGATTTTCTACCCACAGTGTGACCTGTGCAACAGCAGCTGCTTGTGAAGATTGTGTAATCTCCAACATCTCCAGACACGACGACATTGAGTCAGCATTTCATTACACCACCCTTGAGGTCTGTGTATGATAGGAGTACTGAACAGCACTGGCACCAGAAAATGGATCTAGGTTCTTCATTATGTCATTAGCTTCCGAAAGAGAAGAATAAAAGTAGAGAGATAGGGAATATATTGTTCTAGATTAAGAAAATTTTAAGAAACACAAAAATTGGTATAAAATGATGAAACTAGATTGTAATTTGTACTAACCTAATTTTATACTTACATTTTTAGGATGCATGAAAAAGTAACATGTATGCAGAACTATATTATATGATAATCAGGATATGCTGCTAATGTTAATGATTGGAAGTTTCTTTGTGGTTGTATAAAATCATGCCATATTTTTGGTTATATATAATTCAGCATTTTGCTGCATATTGAAAAGTCTCAACTTCTCTTTAAAATATTCCCCAATAAAGTAGGAAGATAAGTAAAATATCTTGATAATAATTATTGAAATCGGGTCATGAGTATTTGGATAGTTTATTAATTTGTTTTTTCATTTGTATTTTAAAACATATATATTAAAACACCAATAAAAAATAGCATGTATCATTTTAAAATTAATATAGTAGACTGAAATAAATAGTTATTTTAAGACCAGCCATTTATGAACATATAGAGAAAACAGGAATATTCCATAACACACATAAAAATAAAAATTTGGACTAACATTTTGGAGAATAGTTTGGCCAAGCAATATTTTTTAAATGTTTAATATATAAGGTAAGAGTTATATTTTATGGTTTCATACCTAAAGAAGTGTTCAAAATTGTCTGCTAGGAGGAAAGCATAAATTGGATAAATTTGGGAAAAAAATAGAAAAAAAATGATGAAAGTAGGCTTCTGTATAATATCTATCATATACGTTTTTTCTAAACTATAAGGCAATATCCTTTCATACTGTTGATATGACGAGATCCTATATAATACTAAGTCTAGTAATATATACATGAACCACATTTATTATGATAACTACCATGATAGTAAGAAGTAATGTTGTTTTAATGGTTGAAATTTAGAACTATTTCACATTTTTTTCCTCTTAAACAATCCTAAGCAAATATTCCGAATGTAATGATACTCAATAAATGTGAGTTGTCTCTCTCCTATGTGACACATATTTTTCAAATTGTTTATACTTGAAATATTTAAGAACTAAATTTAAAATTAAAAGCTAACATATCACTTTATAATTCTAAATAATAAAAAAGCAGAACTGTGAACTGTTCATTTGAATCTCCAAATATTTATTCATACATACAAAAAATTTAAATGGAAACAATAGTTATATTTGAATTATGAAATACTGTGGTTTTGTTTATATGCTTATATATTTAAAATTTCTATAATGGCCATATATTTCAGGATAAGAAAAAAACCTTTTTAAATAATAGTGCACTTTTGATTGAAGACTGATGACAGCTGTCAGTTGTGCAAGACTGAGAAACACTCTGGACTGAGTCTAGGCATGCAAGGAGAAATGTTAACAATTAGTTATATTTGAAATGGGCTTGGGAGAAACCAGCAGTGGAATTGCTGCACTGCATTTGTAATGTCAGTTATATTTTCCAATCATGTGAATATATTAATAAAAATCTTTGTAATATCTCAATATGAAAAAAACATGCTAATATTGTATCTTATATTAGTGTGGTTTGAGTTATTTTCTTATTGTTGGTGTGTAGGACATTAATAAATATTTATATGTTGTACAGTATGGTACATTTCAAAATATATAATGCATATAAATAGCATAAAACTTGTAAGGCACAATAATAGATAATTACTATAATTATCTTACTATTGGAATAACAATTATCCTGAGAATTATCAAAATATTATCTCCAAATAGAATCATATGAATTTAGTATTGAAAAAGTTTACTTCATTTAACATATTACATCACCTGGGAAAAGATTTGTATTCAGAAGTGACCTGCCAAATATCAAATATTTATTTGCATGTAGAAAGAGGACTGAAAACCACACTGCATTTTATTAAACAGAGACAGGAAATTCTCAGGCATGTAGCATTGTG
The DNA here is from genome assembly GCA_028644305.1 of Xerus rutilus. Taxonomy (NCBI): domain Eukaryota; kingdom Metazoa; phylum Chordata; class Mammalia; order Rodentia; family Sciuridae; genus Xerus; species Xerus rutilus. The sequence goes on along the minus strand of CM053412.1, from coordinate 9,206,814 downwards.
ACATCTGTCACTGATGTGTCCCCTTGATTACATTGAATAAAGATTTATACACTGAATTTTAACCTTTGGGCCATTCTTGAAACCAGACATCGTAAAATGCTTTCTATTTTCCTCTTCTAGACACCTTCTATTCCCCCACCTTGTTCTGAGGTTTTCAGGTTAAAAAAAAAAGTGGTAAGAATAAGTCAAAATGATGGATTTGGTGGCTGGTGGGAGAAGATAAAAGTTGAAGCTGAGAAAAGTGGATGGGATAAATATAGAAACTTAATCCTATTTGTGATCTCTTAAAAATCAAGGGAAACTTGGCAGCTTCTTAGAATGACACTAGACATAAAGACTCTGAAACGGCTTTCTCAGAAGGAAATATAGAAAGAAATGTGTGTGGAAATAGCTTGCATACATAAGCGCAAAGGAGGTGATATTTCTGGGCCAAAGATTGTTAATAATATTGTGCCAATTCCTTCTCCAAAAGTATTCACTGCACAGAGCTGGAATATGAATGATCTTTCTCTGTCCTATTTCTGAACTCTCATGAAACATGTGTTTTGCATATTTACTGTCACAAGAAGCCCTTTGCTGCAGATAATGTAATACAGTCATATGTCCTCATCAGACTCTGAATATGTCCTCAGCAGATATCCTTCTTGACTTTGCAGAGCCTTCCTGTTGACCATTTGTGTGATGTCCTAAGACAGCTAAACAACCTCTTCCACATAACAGTTGTACCACCTTGAGTAAATGGCTTGACCTTTACTGCCTCAGTTGCCTCCTCTGAAGACTGATGATAATAATTGTGCTCATCCCCCAGAATCATGTTCTTGATAAAATGAGTTTCTGCACAGAGAATTTTGCCTGAAGAACTGTATTAAGTGTTATTAACAAACTACATAAAAACAGCTAATGATAGGCTAGTGGTAAAGATCAGGTGTTTTTCATATTTCTCAACTTTGAAATACTCAGCTATTTTTATTTCTTCAAATGATACAGACATATGAAATCTTTATAAATGACTATTGCAAATATAGTTTAGGCCTTTTGAATGTCACTTTTTCTAAGCATGGTTAAGTGAGTATGACAAATAAACATTGTCATGCTTGAAGCAATACATGATATTGCATGGATGTATATAAGCTGAAAATGATACCAGTGTGACTCAGAACAATTATGTTTTCAAAGAAGACTAATTATGACTTTAGGGATGGAAAATATTATAATCTATGCACTTATACAGTTTGAAACTGAATCTAATTAGAAATTGTCTTTTCTATGACCTCTTCTTGGTTATATAAAGATAATTATTCCATCTGTGAAAACTTATAAAAAATATAATGTATTCTGGAAGGCTTGTGGAAAGTTGAAATACTGAATGTCACTAAGCTCAACTTCTCATAGAGAAAAGCAGATGGCAATTAATGTAATGGCCTCATATTTGGAAAACTATTGACTAGGCTTGGCCAAAATGATACATCATAAGTCATAATTTGTGAGGATCTGGAAATCCCAAAGCTTAAAAAAGAACTAAGGAAATCTCTTAAAGTTTTCTAAAATATTGCTAAAATAGGATAAAAAGTTTCTCTACATGAATTTAAAGAAGGACATATAACTTCTTATATTATGATCTAAATGTGTGAAGCAAAGAAATAATACTATAAAGCCTATGTGAAGCAAGCACTATAAGGGGATCTTTGGAAAATAGCAACAGATGTCACTTTTCTCTCTTCTGATTTCAGGAATTCTTTATAAAAAACAAGAATGAAGGCTTTGAAGTATCTAATTACAGTACCCCTTCATTTCATAAGCACCTATAAAACAAATACATTGCAGAGCAACAATGTGGATGGTTGGTGGCAGATTTCTGACTATCTCAGAGTCTGTTTTGTCTTAATATACTTGCACACATCACGACTTATCATGTCCGTCTACCGTCCTTCTACACTTGTCCACCTCCCCCAACAGGGTTGAGCATGGTCAAATTTGAAAAGCAAGTGAAAATTTGAAAAGCAATGGTGAAAAGCAAGTGCTCAGAGGAGCTTTCACCTAAGTTCACTTTTTCTTCATCATATTCCTGTGTGTTGGGTGCATTCAAATTTGAGGACAGTCCTTTGACATTTCATACCAGCATATTTTATGTGTGCCCAAATTGTGTGAAATGTTAAGAGCAATTTGGGCTACACCATTCAAAAATTAAAACTTTTTGACACATACTTGGCTATTTTTCACACATATATATGGGTACTTATGTAGTCACCATCATATGCAGTGTTCCCATGAGGTGGCAGGCAGAAAATAACTTTGTTACCTGTTTTTAGTTTCTGATGTTAATTAATACTTAAAATAATAGCAATTAAGAGTTGAAAATGAGACCAGTGGAAAATGTAAATTATGCTAAAGATAAAAGATAATTAAGAGTAGTAAATATAAAAATAGATAAAAATAAAGTCTAAATTACAGATTCATAATGTAAATGTCTCAAATATAATATTCTAAAAATATTATTAGTTGTATGAATATATAAAAGCCATTCTCATTTACATATTATATAAAGACCTGAGACTCAGTCAATATTACTAATTTGATGTGAATAAAAGTTTTTAAGCATATATGTACACAAGCACACATATTATAAATTGAACTTACATTTGTATTTCAGTACTTAACTATTGTTTTGATAAGTATTTTACTTTGAGCACAATAAATATTATAAAGAATTTCAGAGCTCAACATGTTATTATATTTTAATACTGATATTCTATAAATTTAAAAATATCATATCTTAATCTCCTAATAATACCTATTACCCTGGGTGCAAAGAGAGTTATTTCCATAAATTGTTTGAAAAGTTTTTACTTTATATATGTTAACATACACTATGTATTTGGAAGTTAGCATGGTGTTATGCATGGTATATTATACAGGGTCTTGCTCAACCTGAATATTTAATCAAGATGTAGACTTATATATATATTGATGCACTTAGATCTAGTACATTAATTACAATCGATATACAAACATCTCCGTTCATAAATACATTAAGCACTAATGGTGCTGTATGATATTTTCTCTTTATTTTGTGTAACAAATATATAATAAACAGGTTTGTTACTGTTTCCTTGAATCAATATTTAACAGTTTCTCAAAAATATTAATAAGTGAAGCTGATAGATTATAAGGTAATTTTTAATCATGTTCCTGGATATTTTAACAGATTTGTAAATTATACAAAATTTTTATATCCCTGTCAGCAACAACCACACATTTTATTTCATCCAAATTGTTAATGCCATGCTATTTCAAATAGCATGGTATTTTGCCAATGTGGCAAAGAAATAGCTTATATATGGGAAGTGTGTAGTGAACATATGATTTTTAAATTTAATTTCTGTATCCCTAAATTATGAGATTAAACATATTTTCCTAATTATTACCATTAAAACATTTTATAGACTATGTATCATATAATTACAAACTGCTTTCTTGTCTAAAAGTCTATTACTTCCTCCTTACACTGGCATTTGTTAATCATATCTATATAATTTAGATGAGGAACTATGCTATTTTTAAAATTTTCATTGGATCATTGTGATTACTCACAATAGTTGTATTCACGTGTATCACATACGTGCACGTGATATAACTTGATCAATTTCATGTCCAAGTACTTTTCCTTCCCTGCTTTGTTCCCCTGATCCACCTCTTCCACCCTGTTGGCCTCTCTTCTATTTTCATGTCCTTCTGCATCCCGGAGAAAATATATGATCCTTGACTTTCTGAGTCTAACTTATTTTGCTTAACATGATGCTCTTCATTTCCATCCATTTTACTGCAAATGACATAATCTTATTCTTCTTTATAGTTGAATAAAACTCCATGATGTATGCATCCTGTATTTTCCTTAGAGGTTCATCTGTGGACAGGCACTGATGCTGGTTTTATAACGTGGCTATTGTGAATTGTGTAGCTATAAGCATGGGTATACAGGTATCACTATAGTTCATTGCCTTAGATTGGTTGCTAGCTAAATACTGAGGATTGGCACACCTGGCATGTATGGTCTATCATTTTGATAGACCTTAATACTTGTTTCCATACTGAAATTCATAATCACACCAAAAGTATATGTGTTTTTTTTCCTTTATATACTCATCAGCATTTATCATTACTTCTATTCTTGATGACTGCCATCTAACTAGAGTGAGATAAAACCTCAGTGTAGTTTTGTTTTGCATTTACCTGGTTCCCAAAGATATTGAAACTTTTCATATACTGACAATTTGAATTTCTTCTTTCAAAGAGTGTATATTTAGCTCATTTGCCAATTAATTGATCAGGTTATTTGTCTCGTTAGTGCTAACTTTTTTAATTCATTATGTACTCTGGATATTAATGATTTTACTGAAGAGTAGCTAGCAAAGATTGTTTCCCATTCTGTATGTAGGTTTCACTTCATGATCATATTCTCTTTGCTGTGCAGAATCAGATGCCATCCCATTTATTCATTCTTGGTATTATCTCCTGAGCTTTCTTTAAGTAAGCTGTTCTGTGCTACATGTTGGAACACTATCTTCGTGCCTTCTTCTAGCAGTTTCTAAGTTTCTGGCCCAACTCCTAGCTCTTGGATCCATTTGAGTTGGCTTCTGAGCAGGATGAGAGATAGAGACCTAGTTTAATTCTTCTATACCTGGATACCCAATTTTACCAGTACCACTTATTTTTTTAAGAAATGTCTTTTCTCTAATGTCTGTTTTTGGTGCTTTTGTCAAGAATTCAAGAACTATCTATGAGGGTCTATCTCTGTGTCTTCTACTCCATTGTTTACAAGTCTATTACTGTTTTTGTTAATGCAGCTCTGTAGTATAATTTGAATTTTTGTATCACATTTCCTCCAGCATTGCTTTTCTTGCTTAGAATTATTTTGTCTATTCTGAGTCTTACATTCTTCAAAGTGAATTTTAGGACTCTTTTCTTCCCCTAATTCCATGAAGAATGTCATCAGTTTTGGGGGGAGGATGAATTGAATCTATAGATCACTTTTGGTAATAGCCCTCTTAACTAACAATATTAATTCTATGAACATGGGAGGTATTTCCATTATCTAGTGGTATTCTACTTCGATTCATTCTTTCATTGTTTTTTTTTTTTTTTTTTTTTTTGGTACTGGAGATTGAACTCAGGGGCACTCGTCCACTGAGCCACATCCCCAGCCCTATTTTGTGTTTTATGTAGAGACAGGGTCTCACTGAGTTGCTTAGTGCCTCACCATTGCTGAAGTTGGCTTTGAAATCACAATTCTCCTGTCTCAGCCTCCCTAAGTTCTGGGATTACAGGCATGTGCCACCGTGCCCGACTTGTTTTGTAATTTTTGTTGTAGATATATGCAGCCTCTAGATTTCTTCCTAAGGGTTTTTTTTTCTTCTTTTTTCTTTTTGAGACAATTTTGAATGAAGTTGTTTTCCAGATTTTGTTTTCAGCATGTTGGTTATTGGTGTATAGAAAAGCTATTTTGTCTGCATATGTATGTATGTGTATGTGTGTGGTACTAGGGGATTGAATCCAGGAGCATTTTACCACTGAGTTATATCCCCAATCCTTTCAATCCTTTTTATTTTGAGATAGGGTATTGCTAAGCTGCAGAGGCTGGTCTCAAGATTGCAATCCTCCTGATGTAGCCTCCCAAGTCATTGGGGTTATAGGCATGCATCATTGGGCCAACAAGCTATTGATTTTGTAGCCTTCTACTTTGCTAAATTTGCTTATGAGCTGTAGAATCTTCTGGTGGAGCTTTTTGGATCTTCTAAGCATATGATCATATCGTCTGCAAACACTGAAAATTTGACTTCTTATTTGTATGTCTTTTATTTCCCTACTCTTGCCTAGTTGCTCTGGCTAACATTTCAAGTACAATATTGAATAAGAATGGTGAGAATGGACATCCTTGTTTTGTTACTGATTTTAGAAGAAACAACTTCAGTTTTTCCCCCATTTAGTGTAATTTTGGCTTTGGGTACATCATATATAAACTTTATGCTGTTGATGGAAATGAAGTGTTCAATTTATATCAATATATTTTGTTCTGTAAGAATGGAGTTACCTGTTAATTGATATGAAGTAAATTTTACCTTTATGCTTAACTAGATCATGTCTATTTTTATTTTGATGAATAGAAACAATTTATCTTATGGTTTACACACAAGCACAGGCACACAAATTGTGTCTCAACAAATAAGAACATTGTATTTGTTTCCAAGTTTCTATAATGTCTATAAATTCACAGTTTGAAGTTCAGGATGGAATATATATAGAATGCCACTGCACCACTGATTTGGAAAATATAACACTCATTAAATGCTTTCTGTTATTATAAGTCTAATCTTAATGAGTGAAGTCTTTTCAGATAGCATAGAACCAACAAGTAATGATTTGTGCTTCCAAAAATAGCTAACTAAAAAAGTTTAGGAAAGTAAGAACTATAAATATAGATTGAAACTTCATGAAACATCACTAAATCATGACAATTTGGGAAATCCATCAGTTAATACATATGTAAATAGTAGGAATTCCATAATCACAGAATTATGCAAACATTGTTTTGGATAATTAACCATTTTCCTCCCATGAGTAACATCTGACAAGTTGGACTCACATACTTAGCTACAGAGAATATATGAAGGGAAAATCATTTCATTCTTACCAGCAACATATTCTATTGTTTCAAGAATTTCTTACAGCATTTATTTCTTTTGTCTTCAATTTCTGTGGTAAAGATGTGTTTTCACTCTCTATTTGTTGAAAATCGTTTTATCCAACAGTCACTAGAGTTAATAATAGACAGAGTTGTGTTCCATTTGACAATTTTGCTGATGTTGTGATACTAGTACATAATACCTAAACAAATATATCAACCAAATGTTCTTTTCTCCAATTATCGATTTCTTTCTCACTATATGTTCTCCATAACTACAATATCCATAAACTTATTCTGATGTCAAAAGAAACACTTAGTAAGCACCACTGCTAAATGGTGTGGAAAACATCATTTTGGTATTAAAAAAGGCATGATATAAATATGATTTTTCAAAGGCCCAAACTTTAGTAAATTGAAAAAATAAAAGTGGAACAAGTTGCTATTTTGCTTTTCTTTGTGCATAGACATGTGTGTATGCTGTGTGGAATTAGTGTAAAACCTAAAATTAATATAATTATATCACAAAGCCACATAGTATCTAATTCAGATGAATTAGGTTGAATATTAAAAGCATTTCTTCTGCTGCTAAAAGAAGATCACCACCATATTTGACAATTGTAATAGTAATTGTTTTTAAATACAAACATGAGAAAATTATTATTATACATTGTATTTTTTCATATTTTATTTAGTTTAAAATTCTGTTATTCATGTGGAGAATGCATACTTCCATCTTTAAAGTGTAAAATATTCAGGAACTTGATGACCTCAATCCATTTCTTTCAGGAAAATGCTTTACACACATAATTCTAAGTAAGTATCAACTGAAAAGATTGACAAGAATGTCGATTTCCCACTCCACAGCTTTTCATTCATGAGTTTGGTATTTTTAACAAACTCCAAAATAATTCTAAGGCAAATGATATGGTCACCATCATGTCATCATTATCATCATCTTGTCTATTGAGTGGCATGGGTTTGCTCTAGGACAATGACTGACGGTGGCATTCTTTAATTGATTTGCCTTACTATGATTCTGTGGCAGAGATTCTAATATTGTTGTTAATGTATAAATGCAGAGAGTAAACACACAGAATTAAAGTAACTTGGCTTAGCCATATAATAACTGATAGGACTATAACTAAACCAAAGGATTCTGCTTTTCCCAGAGAAGATACCATTAGCAATGTCTTTGCAGCAAATATTTTATGGAATCTGTATATCTTTTTGAGAAAGAAAAAAAGGCATGCGTGATTGTTGGCCAGGGTTTATTTCTAGAGCAGTATATCCAAATTGTTCACTCTTATACTCTTACCACAGAACATTCTTAAGATGAACCCCAGGATTGTGTACATATGCATATGTATATATACATGCATATATATATATTTACATATTAATGATTTGCATACACAATGTTTTCTACTAAGTACAATATTTTGTAAACTAAAATCCCCCTCTCACTATACACAAAAATCAAGTCAAAACGAATCAAAGATCTAAGTCTTAAACCTGAAGACTACATAACTACTGCAACAAGAACACATAGGAGAAACACTTCAAGACATTGGCACGTGCAATAATTCATTTAGACAGGAAAGTAAAGCACAGAGAACAGAAGTAAAGAAGAACAAAGCTGATTCCATCAAACTAAGAAGCTTCTGCACAGAAAAGGAAATAATCAACAGGATTCAGAGACAATCTACAGAATGTAAGATAGTATATGTAAATTGTGGTACATCTGACAAGAATGTGTCATCCAGAATACATAAGGAATGAAATAGATGAATACCAAATAAAGCCCAATTTAAAAATGGGCTAATGAACTAAACAGATATTTCACAGAAGACTTACAAATGCCAACAGGTACATGAAATTGCTCAATTTCACAAATCATTAGAGAAATGCAAACAAAAACACACTAAGACATCATCCCATTCCAGTTGCAATGGCCATCATCAAAAAGGTAAAAAGCAACAAATGATAGTGAAGATAATGGGAAAATAAAACTCTTATAAATTGCTAGTTGGAATACAAACTCATATAGCCATTACAGAAAGTGGTATGAAAATTCTTAGAAAAAAAACAAAACTGAACTAAAACTAGAATTACCATAGGACCCAACAATTCCACTACTGAGTATGTTCCAAAGGATTTAACAATGTTATACCAAAATGATACTTTAACTTCCATGTTTACTTACTATTTATAAAAGCTAAAATATAGAATCAACCCAGATGCCCTTCAGCAAATGAATGTATAAAGAAATTGTGGTGTACACAATATATTAGCCATAAAAATCAAGTCTTGTCATTTGCAGCAATACAGATGCAACGGGAGAACATTGTGTGAAATTCAACAAACCAGACTTTGAAAGACAAATACCACATATTCTTACTCATTTAAATAAACAAACAGATCAACCTTATAAATGTATGGAATGAAACAGGGGTCACTAGAGATGGGGAAGTAAAACAAGGGCACAGAAAGAATGTAAGAGGGTTTTGTAAGGAATGGGAAGGATATTGGAGGAAAGGATGAGACAGAGGAGAGCCAAGAATAGAAGAAAGGTTGTTGGACACAATTAGTGCACTAGTCATGCATATATGGAAATATCACAATCTCATCAATTGGCAAAATTAAAATATTAATAAATATTCTAATAAAAATAAATCTAAAATGACTCAAAATTTCAATTCGAAAAAATGAGTGGAGCATAAATATAAATAAAATTTCTCCTATTTTCCTATTACTGAAATAATGGTCAGGAGGATCTCCTGGAGGCTTTGGAAATTGACCGGCCAGGTGAAGGAACAGGGCATGACCGTTTTCTCCAGGTTCATGTCCCCATTTTATTCTGCTTTTGGTTCCTCATTTTGTCCCTTCAAGAGGACAACTTTTACTGATCCTCTGATTGATTTTTACTTTCTATGATCATACAAGAGTAACTTTAGGTGCTAGATTACAGCCAGAATAGACAGTTATTATAAAAAGTACAGACTGAAAGGATATTATTGTGGACAAATATGTCATGAGGTAAAGAACTGGATCAATAAACTGTATTACTCCCAACTGGTTCCATTTTAATATACTTTACTTACATGTTATTAGTTAAAATGACCAGTACCATTTAGTGAATAGCTGAGAAGTTCTAGGAGTGAACCCCAGAAATCAAAAATAATGGATTAAAGATTTAGTGGATGTCAAGAATAGACTTTCAACAGCAGGTGGATCATTCCAACTAGCTGCTCAGAGAAGAAAAATAGGTTGGCACTGATAGAACTAGGGGATAAAGAGTAAATTAGAGTTAATGAGAGTTATTAAGTAGAGAAAATACAGTGTCTGAGAGGTAGTTTATACAGCAATTAAAAGGTACAATAGATACCATTGCAAAGAAAATTATAAAGTAATGAAGGAAATACTTGGAAAATTATACTTATTATAAATATTAATATAAATTATGATAATTATAAGTAGTAATTAATCATCATTATTTTTGTTTCCCTATGACTAAATGGAAAAATAAATTCAAAGTTAACTATTATCTTAGGATATAAAATATTAAAATGATACTTGCTCAAATTAATTTCAAAATAAAAAAAAATGAATTCACAATTTGCTATTGTGATCTTTGATCATAAAAGTTTGGGAATAATATTGTAATGAAATCTTAGATCCTATAATGGAATGTACATTGGAAAGAAAATGTTTTAAAAATAGAAGAGAATATATTATTTGGGTTTAAAATATTTTGAAAGAAACCTCCTTGAGATAAAACTTATTTTAGCTTTACATTGTATAATGCAAAATTAGTGTTTTCTTAGTCTCTTGTGAATAATCTTTACAATGCAAATATATGTACCACTTTTATATTTTTTCTGTACACTAAACTAAAATAATTAAATGAGTTCATATTTTCAAAAGCTTACTTTTATTATGAAAATTATTATGAAGATAACATTTGGAATTGGGCTAATTAAGCAGAATGTTTAATTAAGTAAATTTATATTTGAGAACATTATTTTATGATTGTCTTGTATTAATTTTGAATAAGGTATGATAAATAAGATGATTTAGTAAATGTGATATTGGAACTATCCCAAAGGTTGCTAAAACCATTCAACATGAATGGCATGCACAGAGTATAAATGATTTCCTACTCTACGATTCCTAAACTTGGAAATTTAGGTACATCACCTTAATTTCAAATACAAATACTTGTGTGATAAAATAAAATAGAAGCTATTTTTTACACACCATGGTAAGTATATTTCTAAGGACTGGGATTAGTTAAAAACTCATTTTAATTTAAGATAGCAAAAAAGTCCTGAATATAGTTAATTCGAGATACAGAAAGAATACAAAAAGAAAGGAAAGATGTCTCCTTCAATATTTGAATTCTTAGGAGTGGATACCAGACAGAAAAGCAAACAAAAAATCAAACAAATAAACAAACAATAACAAATTTATTTTAATTATTCAGTGTTGAAGCATTCAGTACAATCTAGAGGAATGGCTGAATGGATTTTTGAATATATGAATGAATCTTTTCTCCTTAAATTTTAACTTATGTGGCCTATAAGCCCATTTTAATTTGTCAATGGGTAAGGAGAAACTTTATGTAGTTTGTAGGAAGGAATGCTATAAAAATAAGTCCTCATCTTATATTTTTAAGTCTAGCAACCTTAATACAATTTCTTTTACAATGTATATAAAGCAGCTAATTAATATCTTGCTGAGCTTTACAATATTTAACATCCACACTTAAAATCTTAAAAGTGTATTGCTTTTCTTCACAAAACAAAATCTCAGTATCATTACAGTAAGATACCACATAATCTCATAAAATTTATACTTTGAATTAAAAATTATGTTTTAAGCATTGACGTAAAATGCATAGATAGATATGCATGCTCACATCCATATATGTATGCACACAATGATAACATTTCTTCATGTATTTAAATATATTCTAATGTAGATTTCATAAAAGTAACTATGAAATCATATCCTATAAAAAGCTGTAATACTTTGACAAAAGTTATATGGTCATGAAATTATCAAAGAAATACACATATTAGTTTGAAATCATCTATCTATAGACAAGTATATAGACAGGATTATGGATATATATGTGTATACACATAAGCTTACTTATTATTAACCAATAAATTTGAGGTCAAATTCTGATATGCCAAAAGAATTAGCATCCTTTAAAGGCATTGTTTAGAAAAGAGAAAATCTAGAAAGGGAAATCTATGTCCTACAGAGCCCTGTAGATAAAAGTATTATTTCGAAGAAAGATATATATGAATATCTAATGGAAAATAATGATGTAGCCCCTTTCGTTTTGATCAAACACTGTAGAGAAAGGGTTATATATTGCATTACCAGTTGAAAAGCAATTTCAAGCACTGTCAATAACTATTTTCTTAGTGACAAAAAATACTCTGTTCAAGATTCAAACAGAGATGTGTCTATATCCTTTCCTCTTTATCTTTTTTAGTGTTGTAGTTACATTTGATGTTTGTATATTTAGTAGTATTATCTTTTTATCAAAGAAGGTCTCAGGCTTGCTACTAGAGATTTCTAATAATAAAACAGAAAACTTTTTGGAACAATTTAGCTATAATATAATTTATGAGAAGAAAAATGGTAGGCTTTTCCATTTCTGTGAGTTATGTATACTTTGCTCATTTCCACATTTCTAAATTTTACACATAGGGAAAATTACCTAGGTCAATTTAAGGCATGACTGGTGTGTAAAATTATTCCAAATTTAATATGCTGTTTTGAGAGTTTACAAATTCCATTTATCATGCACCATTTTAGAATTAATGACCAGAAAATAATGTGATGTATTGATCCTCTATATTTATAATTTCTAAAATAACTTCATATTTGACTTGATATGCCACAGTAGGGTTTCTGAAAATCACAGGTTTTGTTTTAATCTTAAGACATACTTTGTTGATTCTGAATGTTATTATTGGGTAATTAATTTAACAATTCTGAAAAAAAAACGTGTTTTTACTAATTCTAGGAAATTGATTAAAATCAGACAAGCATATGTTAATGGGTTGTACCAAATCTTCAAAACAAAATCATTTGAAATTGATTTATTATAAACTTGGGAAAACAAGTTTTAGAGCATTTATTGAGTTCCCTCAACTAACTGATGGTTATAGGAGGAAACAAACTAAGAGGGTGTGTTTTGTTTTGTTTTGTTTCTCAGGTGTCAAATATCATTCTGGCCAATTTGGAAAAAATAACTCATTGAATTTGTGAGCTGTTTTCATCATTAATAGAATAGAATTTTGTGTGATTATTAGTAAGTTCCACACCCATTTATGTTTCAGTCTCAATCTGTTACAGCAAAGTAAAGATGCATATGTCAGAAGATATGGGTATTAAAGGAAATCACTGTGAAAAAAAAGATTTAAAAGCTGCATTTTCCTTTATTCACCAGCACCATGCCAGTAGCAATCAGTGCTCATAAGGAGAAGGCTTTGAAAAGAACAATAATCCTCTCACAGGGTGGAGCACATTATTCCTACTGCACTCACACTCAATTACATGCCAAGTAATACTCTTTAACATGGGAACATAACCAAATTGAAAGTGCACATATTAAATCATGAGTTGCAAAAATATCTGAATTTATGTTTATCTATAGATTATTATTTATCAATTTTTATGTAGCTGTATTATGAGAAACTCCTGAAGGAAGGCCTGGTTTCTAAAGGACACATGGAGGACATTTATGCACATCACTTTTTATACTTTATAATTCAAATCAATTTTAACTGTATATATGAACTAAATGATAAGATTTTAAATATGTGTATATGTATGTATTTTTTAAATCAGATTACATATTTCTGTATCACTTGAACATTACTCCTTTATGATAAAAACCTTCAAAATACACATAATCTGAATGTTTAATATAAGATAATTAAAGCAAGTTAACTTTAAAAATATCCTATGGATAAATAACGTGGAAAAATTCCAAAATGGAAAATAATTCAAAACAAAACAAATATAAATGGATCACATAAGCTTAAACACTTCTACAAATTGTGGGTTAATATATGTGTGTAAGTAGAAAAATAGAAATATTTTACAAGGACACAAATAAAACATTACTAAAATATGGGGCTTCAAAATGCATATGTAATTTAAATAATGTTATATATTTCATTAGTTATTATAAACCTTGTTAACCTAGAACACACCTGTAAAGAACAGGAGGTCAGGTGATTTCTAGATTACATAAATTGTTAATTTTTAAAGTAATCCTAGACAATTAATTTTGAGATATGTATTACTTTTATAAATATTTTTAGTTGCTGAATTTGATAAATAAAAAGGTTTGCATTATGTTGAAAATATTTTGCATTCAACTTGTAGCAAGTATTGATTCTTATAACTTAAAATATTTGAAATACTTAAGTTTGTAATATAAATACTATATAAAAGCATATAATTTCACTTTTTATTGCAGAAATATTCAAAACATAAAAACATTAAAAAGTTTCAAATTTTTATCTAAATAATGTTTTCCTTGCAGAAGAATTTATAGAGCTGAAGTATAAGTTTCCATAAAGAAAATATTTGCTATTTTATAAAGATTACTTTTGCTGGACATTTTATGCTTTTTTTTTTAATATTCTGGTTAGATTGACTATATCCCTTTGGCAAACTTACTTTGAAACATTTTATTAAAACTAGAATATAATTACAATTATCAGAATTTTTATTCATGAGAATCAATATTTTATTTTTTTAGAAGTATTATAGCATTTTGAATTACTTAAAGATTTGGCCTTAAATATTCTTGAATGAAATAAAAACATTGGTAACCCCCCCCCCGAAAAATAAACAAGACAGGCAAAGTGGAAGAAAACAATACAATTATATGCTAAATTTGATAATAGCTCATTTTTAAATAAGTGGAAAATTTCATTCTGAAAAAAATGTTTAGGAAATAAAGTTGTAGATTAATATTTTTTCAAAATAAATATTTTTCTGTAATTTAAGTGATGACAACATTGTTCATAATGCCTTATGGTACAAAGAAAATGTATGGTAAATTAAATATTAAAGTCCTAGAGAAAGAAAAATGTGCAGAAGCTAATTCATCAAGAAACTTAAGTTTTATATGTCCTGAGATGTGAGCTACATTTTTCCCTCAATGTGTACTCACAGATGATGGAGATTTGTTCTCGCTGATATTTGTCTTAAGGAAAGTTCAATACACACATGATTTCAGAATTTAGAATTGTTTCTAATGAAATACAAACTAACGACAGTTTTTCCAAGTACTTTCGACCTTGTTTTTCAGTAAGAAATGATTTATGTAATTCAAAATATGCTTGATTATCACAATCTTACCTGTAGAGCTTCAAATTTCAGGGCCTCCCAGGAAACTGAAATCCAAACTTCTAATAAGACGCACGAAGAAAATTAGGGAATATGTCCTTAATTCACTTCACAGGCGTCTCTGCAAACTTTCCATGTGCCACATTGCTCTGAGTTGCAAATGCTGTGCTTTTAGTCCCACAGCACTGTCAGTGTGTCACTGCTTACTGAATGCTATTTTGGGTTCTCTGCGTGGAGCCATGAACACTGAGCCTTTTGTGCAAAATATCATAGGGCATTCCAATGTCCCTTCATAGTCTAGGGTTAATATTCAGACCGCTAAGCAAGGAGATAAGCTTCTCTCTTTCTTGCTCTCTCCCTCTCTCCCTCCCTCCTTCTCTCCTTCCCTTCCTTCCTTTCTTTCTTCATTACATCCATCTCTCTCTCCCTCTCTTTCTTCCTTCCTTTCTTCTTTTTTCTTTTGTCTTTTCTGCCTTTCTTTTCCTTTCTTCTTCTTCTTTTGGTCATTTTCCTAACGACAAATAAAAAGAAAATACAGTATTTTCTATCTTAAAGTGACAAGGAGAGAATTCAACTTATGCTAGGAGAATTCTGCAAGTGCAAAGGACTTGCCCTCTGCTTGGGGATTAGCTTGTGAAACAAGGGATCTGTTTAAGCAGGCACAGGAAACTTACTAAAAGGAGAAAGGATTTTCTACCTATCTCTAGGTCTGTGGCTGTGTCTTACTGCGGTCTCTCGCACCCAGGAATGAAGTAAAAACCCAATAGGAGGGCAGTGTCTAAATTATAACCAATCCTCTTCTATTCCTTTATTTTTTATTAAATTAAGAAATTTATTACTTTTTTACAAATAGTATCAAATAATGATTTATTGTGAAAAATGTAAGTTTTTTTTTCATGTTCTTGACTCAAGCTGCTTTTAATTTAAAAATATTTTGATCAAACCAGAGATAGGTTCAAAAACAATGTAAACAGTATCTTAAACCATAATTAATGCCTAGAAAACAATATATTTAAGATTTAAATATGCAATTATTCTGAAGAAACAGCCTTCAATTTCAGAAATATACTTGTCCTGTAGAAATGAGACTACATGCAGGTTCATTGTTTTGTTTATCTATTTATGTAGCACTACAAGAGGACAGTAGAAAAGGGATTATATTATAATTAGTGACTTGTGATGATTCATCTATATTTGCTTCATTTTGGAATACACAGCAATCAAATTTTATTAGTAACCATTTGCCAAAATATATTAGATGCTCCAGGTGTGGTGGCACACGCCTATAATCCCAGCACTTTGGGAGTCTTAGACAGGAGATTTGCCAAGTTCAAAGCCAACCTCAGCAATGGCGAGGTGCAAAGCAACTCAGTGAGACCCTGTCTCTAACCAAAACACAAAATAGGACTGGGAATGTGGCTCAGTGATTGAGTACCCCTGAGTTCAATCTCCAGTGCAAAAAAAATAAAAATAAAAATAAATGCTTTTGTAACATGAAGTAAAACCAAACAAAAATAAACTTTACCCATTAGCATTATGTGTAAAGTGTGTCTTCCTAAATTTCTTTATGTATGTATTTATTTACTTACTGATCATCTTAACTTTTTATGGACAAATATAGTTCACTTAAATTATGGATATTATTGAAGCATCTACAAGTAATGCATTAATAATTCATTGTTTCACATAATTTAACTGGCCATACATTTTCAGTCACAGCATTCTTAAAACATTTTCTTTTTAATCACTGCAACTAAATCTATACTAAGCCACAGGTGCTCAGTTCCACTAATGACATAATGTTTACTTTGACTTTTACAGGTAATCCTTTTAAAATTAAGAATTCTCCTCCTACTCTTCCACTGAAAGTCTTTCCAAGTTTCTGTGACCATGTATGTTTTGCCCTGGTCTGCATTTCAGCTCCTGAGCATCGAGGTGGGCTTCTCCAGGACATATAGCTCCTCACTTAGAAATTGGCCTCCACCTTGTGCTCCATATAATAGGACCATCATGTTTCTAATAACTGTTCTCAGTGAAGACTTCCCTTCTTTTTCCTTCCAGGCTAAATGGGGTTCTTGGAATTTATTTTAGTCATTTTTAGTCACTAGGTAGTGGGGCATGAGGGAATATTTTAAGCTGATATCTTAAGCCTTCATTACACTCATGAATCTCCTTAGCAAAGTCCTCACATCAGCCTTGCCTCTCACACTTCACAGCAATGGGGGAATTGAAACTTCACTATGATCTTCAGTGTATCATCATTACTACCTGAGGGCCAAGCAATGCTTCTGGCATCTCCAGAACCCTAAACAAGGGGAAATGTTTGCAGTTATCAAGCACCCCTGAAACTTGGCTTGGAGAAGCAATTGGGAGAAAAACCATATGAGTTCCTCTGTTCTTTCATTCCCAAGTTCTACCCCTTCTACTGGGATAATGTGAAATCTAGTCTTGGCATCGTCATGAATCATTTCTATACTCCCAGCTATGCTCCCGTTTAGTGTCCAGTTCTCATGAACCTCCTTCAAAACCAAAAGTTAAATGAAACTAACGACCATAATAGGAGTAAGGCTAATAAGTTATTGCACAATGCTAAGATCTTGTAAATAAAAAATCTTTTTTCTTTCAAAAATATTGACCATTTTGACATTCTTTTAGACCACCATTCAGTAAATCAACAACTTATTTGTTTGAACTGTATTCACTTCTGGAGTAATAAACATAATCTACTTTAGTAAATGATAGCCTGAAAGAAAAATGTCATTAAGGTCAAAACTTACTGCCTGAAAATATCCCCCCTGTTTAGCCACTATTAGGCACAGAACTCTAAGTGTCCCCAAACTCCTCTGTAAGGAACTGTTGAAGACTTCATCTTAAAGTTTTAAAGGAGGATAAATCTTTAGTGTGCATTCCCCCAAATCTTTGCTTCCTCCAGTTCTGAAAATTCTAGCATGTGCCTTTGATAGGAATTTTCCTACCTAATCATCTTTGTGCTTATTTTTTGTTTCTGCTTTGTTTCTTGGTTTTGCTACTATAGTCAGTTTTACCTCAAATATTTTCCCCAAATCTTTAATTTAGTGTCATGATTTATTATTACAAACCTCCTACAGTGCTGGTTACCTTCTTGTTTGCATGGATGGTAGTTTATGTGTTCACTTAATGCTGAAGCTTATTCTTGAAAGTCAGTGCTCTGTCAGTTCTATTTGGATTTTTGTTTTTCTTAAATATTCATATATTTTAAAGGGTATTCAACTTGGTAGAAACAGTGAGTCAAATAATTGTTGGGCAAGTTTAATGTAGGAGCAGGATACTCTACCTTTTTTTTATAAATTCAGA
The DNA here is from genome assembly GCA_028644305.1 of Xerus rutilus. Lineage (NCBI taxonomy): Eukaryota > Metazoa > Chordata > Mammalia > Rodentia > Sciuridae > Xerus > Xerus rutilus. Next base: position 9,188,414 of record CM053412.1, on the reverse strand, counting down.
TAATTTGGTCTGTTAGCTTCTGTAAGCTCTCATTTTTAGGCAGTAAAGTGGAGGACCACAAAGACACACACACATATACACACACACAATTGCACTTCCTATCAGCCCATGCATATCAGGTAGTCACAGTAACCTGGGGAAAAATTCTTGGTGAGATGAATCTGAGAGAATAGATCTTTAGACAACAACAGCAGGAATAATGTGGAAAAATTATTTTAAGAAAAAAAAAAACTCTAAAATTTCCAAGATACTAGTGAACAGGAAAAAACAAGAAATTCTACTACCAATGTCAGAGGAATGGTTAAACATTTTCCCCCTTTATATTTTTGAAAATATGAATCCATGTTGAAATACCTATTTAGAAAATGCCTCTTTAAATATCTCTCTGGTACATGATATCTTCTAGGGTTATGTAAGAATCTAACGTCTTATGGAATACCATTTCTATTCTGATCTGGATCCAATATCCTGCTGTGCTTCCATTGCAGCTACACTATTTTTTTTGAGAGTGCAAGTTCATCATGATGTCTCCAGGGATTATTTTAAGGCATAAGAGAGCAAGTGTGGTCAGCATTCGCCACACTGATTATTGCAATACCACTAAAATGGCAATCAGCACTGTAGAAACCACATTGACACAGAATTACATTCTATGCAGAACTTACAACTTGAAAATATATATTTAGTGTAAAATATCATTAGCAGCAATTTGTGATTGTATTAAATAAAAGCTTTGTTTTAAGGCATCTAGGTAAAGTGGCCAAATAGATTTCCTTTCAATCAAAGCACTAGGTTGGGAATAATTGCCCTCCCTAGAACAGAGATCACTAGCAGACAGGCCGAATTGCAAGGAGGCCCCACTTAGCCTACCTTATATGGGCTTAGGTGTGCTGATGGGAGCAGACATCAAACAAGCCCAGGAGTTACTTCTATTGCATTTTGCTCATATTAATAAAAGTATCTGGGGTGATTTTCCACATATGGAAGAAGAAACATATTTAAATAGCAAATAATGTGTAATCATATAAAAATGGAGAGACATAATATCATGCATGCCACTGTCCCAGTGAGAGCCGGAGCTATGGCACTAAGAGGTATTTGAGGTCTTCCCACTGGGGAGTAAGAGTGAGGTATGCCAGACAACTCCTGAGACACAACCGCTCTTCCAAGTTGAAATACATATTTAGAAAATGCCTCTTTAAATAACTCACTGGTGTGTGATAGATTCTAGGGTTATGTAAGAATCTAACGTTTTATGGAATGCCATTTTCTATCATGAAACCACACAGAACCTTCTAGTAAGCAATCATGAGCTTTCCCCTGCCATCTGGGGGAATTCTGCAGGGCTTGATGATTCTAAATCCAGGATATTATTGAGTTAATCCAAATGTTAAAAATTAAAACATAATTCATCAGTGCCCTGAAGAGCAACCACAGTTTTCCCAAATCAGAAAATTTAGGAATATAAATCTAATGATGAACTAACAGACAAGATTGGCTAATGAAATTCAGGACTATCTCAGTGGGCTGAAGAGGAGAGTCAAGCATCACAGAGTTCTAGTCCACCCCTTAAAAATGGACTTTTAATCAGAAAGTTTCCACTGTAAACTGTCAGGTGCTCCCGTTAGATGCTTAGACTTCCTTCAACCAGCTGTGCTCAGGAAGACAGAATTCAAATAGTTTAGAAAAAGCTTATGTATGTAAAGATATATAAGGTATCACTGTATCAGTTAGGAATCTTTTGCCACCAAGCAGATAACAAAATCAAACAGCAAAATTAAAAAACTGACTTGAACAACGAGCAAATGTGATTAACATGTAGAGAGTTAAGGAAGGAGAAACGGCTACCTGATCTAGGGTCCTCATGCTGCTCTCACTTGCCCAGGCCCATCGACTCTGTTTCTGTGGTTCTTATAAGGATAAACCATTTTTCTTTAAAGCCCCCAAACACTTTCATTTTTGTCTGACAAAAATTATAATTTTCTATATATTACAAATATGTCTAATTAAAGTCAATAAGTGATTGCTGAACCCTGGCAGAACTTGGTGGAAAAATATGCATCCCTCAAATAAGGCAAGGGTAGGGGAATCTACTAGGACACAATATTGTTCACTCTAGACACCTAATGTGAAAGAGCTTTGAAAAGTCTGAAAATAAACATGACTTTCCTTTATGGGCAATGTTTACATGTTATTATTTTCCCATATTCCAATTTGCTGGATTTTCTTCTCTGCTTTTAGCAATGAGCATATATCACAATAAGTAGTCAGGGAAAAGAAAACAAAATGTATAATAATAGAAAAGACAATAAACAAACACCAGCTAATCCATATTGTTTAAACACTGTAAAATACTCTATTATCACACTCAGAAAAAATTAGGCTTAGAGTAAAAACAATCTCCTGAATATGAAAACATTTGCATGGTCTTAGGAGATTTATTGGTTCAATTCTGATCACAGCAGTCATTTGTCTACTACAATTAAATCATTGCTGGTCATATACCTATGTATATGCATATATTAATATATGTGTACATATTTATATAATAGATCTATTTTAAATTTTTTTCTTTGTTCTCTTTCTGTGTTGTTTTATTTTTGTTTTTTCTGTGAAGAGATACTTCTCTGGGCCCTGCATGTAAGGCCTTGCATATACATATATATATGTCTAATAGAAGAAATCCATTGTAATAAATGAATGTGTAATAATAAACGTGTTCATTCTCTAAAATTCACATGTGAATAAAGGCAATGTACACGTTCTCTCTCTCTCTCCCTCTCATATTTAAATTTAGTTGTAAACAAAGAGAAGTATTTCACCCTTGACCCATGGCTGTAATCCCAGAATTTACCAGAAACACTCTCACCTAGACAAAAACCCCTCAGAGACTGAAGATTAGCTTTCACTTTTTGAGTCACTAGGAAAATATGAACCTTTAATTTCTGTATTTTATGTTCTGTAAAACTTTTGCTTCCTATGAAATTTAGAGTTTATAGATCTCAGCATTTTAAAACATTCTCTCTGGAATTCTTTAGAATTGTAATTCTATGAAATTATGTGAAATATCAATCTATCTACATGCATCCTGATACTTTAATTCATACAATGCATTTTACTAGGTAATATAATGACATATTGAAAAACAAGACTTTCATTAACCATTTGTAGTCAATATGATTACTATAATTAAAATTTTATTGAGAATTGAAAACAAATAAGTTTATTATAATAACTTGTGGGAATAACTGAGTACAGTTCTTGATATATAACTCCAGTATAGTTGTTGATATGTAACTCCTATGTTATTACTAGTACCATTACTAAATATTAATTGGTTTTGCTATTGTTTTTAATAGTGGTAGTAAAGATAATAGTGGTTGGCAGAAGTACTAATAATATATTTTAAGTAAAAGAATGTTTTTAAACCAAATGCAAATACTAATTTTTCCAATCCAAGAGCACACTGTTGACCAAAAAATACTACACATCATTAATCATCAGAGAAGTGCAAACTTCAGTCACAAGAAAGATTAACACCTCATTCCTGTTACAGTGGCTATTATTTTAAAAAAATTATGAAAGATAAGTGTTAGTGAGGATGTCGAAAAAAAGAGGACACTTGGACACTATCAGAGGGTGACACTATATAAAACATTATGGAAGTTCCTCAAATAATTAATAATAAAACAACTGTATGATCCAGCTAACTCACTACTGGATATATACCCAAAGAAAATGAAGTCAGTATCTCAAAGACATTTCTTCAGCCCATGATCATTGCAGCATCACTAACAGTAGCAAAGATATGGAAGCAACCTAAGACTCCATCACCAAATGAAAGAATATAATAAGTTTGGTATAAATACTCCAAAACATACTAGTCATCCTTAAAATAAAGAAAATCCTGCCAACATGGACAACACATTTATTAAATAATGGATGAAAAATGAGAATGATGTATTAAGAGAAATAATCCAGGACCAGAAAGGCAAACACTGTATTATCAACTTGTATGTGGAATCTAAAAAAGGTAAAATCAGAGAACCAGGGTAAAGTAGTAGGTACCGGAAGGTTTGCAGAGGGAATGTTAGGTGGATTTTGTTTACCTAATTTCTTTACTGTCTTTGGCTACTTTTATGCTACAATGGTAGGGGTGAATAATTAGTAGAAATTCTCTTCATCTAAGGAATCTAACCTAGTTACTTTTTAGCTATTTGCAGGAAAAGTTAACACTTGTTTTCAATTCAAGTGATATAGTAACTTTCCGTTACTATGTACACATAGTTTACTTAGAAGTTAAATTATATATGTGTGATCAATAAACAATGTACATATATGTGTGTGTGGGTGTGTGTGCACATAAATAGAAAAATAAAACCACTAATCTATGTAGCAGAATTTTTCTTATTTTACAAAATGTTACCTGTCAGTGGGTCAATGAATTAATAGGATGAATAAAACACAATCTTAAAAAAATAATATACTATATTCTAAAATATGCTAAATATCAAGTACTGTAAATATCTATAAACTAATAACTCAGTTTATTTAGTTAGTTTTTAAAAATTTATTTACTTAGCTTTTGGTGTAGATTGTCAGTTATGTTTTATGAGACAGTACCCTCATATATTTGCACAAACTAAACCATCATGGATCTGTGCTTGTATTCAGTTTAGAAATAAAATAAATTAAAGAAATATGAAGTGACCTAGGTGTGAAATCTTAGATGTTTAGTAGAATGTTCTTCTCAGAGAAGTTTTAGGTTCACAGAAAAATAGTAATAGGTATTAGAGAATTCTCTAGGCCTCCTACTGTCACACTCAAAGCTTCTCTCAATATCAACATCCAATGCTGAAGTGGGACATTTGATATAAATGTGGCCCTTTGTTGACATAATATTGCCTTTCCAAAGGCCCGAGTTTACATTAGGACTCATTGTTTGTGTTGTGCCTTCTGTGGATTGTTGACAAATGTACAATGACATTTTTGTTATTACAGTGTCACAAAGAGTAGTTTTTTTCTATAAATATCATACATTCTTCATTTATTCATCCTTATTTCTCCCTTAAACCCGAAACCATTGATCATTTAACTGTCTCCAGTTTCACCTTTCCTAGAATGTCACATAGTTGGACTCATCCGATATGTAACCTTTCAAATTGGCTTCTTTCACAGACAAATATGCATTTAAATTTCTTTCATGTCCTTTTGTGGCTTGATAGATTATTTTTAACATCATATCCTTTTGTGGCTTGATAGATTATTTTTAACACTGAGCCTGTCTTGATATCTGGATGTTTATCCATTTAGTGGAGAAGGACATCTTGTTTGCTTCCATGTTTTTACAATCATGAATTAAGCTGCCATAAATACTCATGTGCAGGATTGCGTGGACATAAACTTTCAACTCTTTTTGGTAAATGCCAGGAAGCACAGTTGCTGTATTTTCTGCTAAGGGTATGTTTGTTTTATTAAAAATCACCATGCTGCTTTCCAATGTGGTTGCACCACTTAGCAGTTCCATCCTATGGGTAAATTCTTATCGATCCACATTCTCAGCATCACTGGGCTTCTCTGTTTTGGACTTGAGCCATTTTTATGAGTCTGCAGTGATGACTTTGTTTTGATCTACAGTTTCCTAATGATATATGCTATTGAACACTTTTTATAAACTTTCTGTGTTCTTTGGTGAGGTGTCTGCTCAGATCTATGGTCCATGTTTTAATAGTTAATCTTTAAAATATGTTCCTCTATGCTTTCTAATAGTACTTATATCTACTTTTTCATGTTTTTCAGAACTCTTCTCTTGCTATCTATGGAAAAACAATGACATACTTTTTAGACATATATAGTTTTCCTTTTCTATGTTTTGTAAAGTTTGTATTTTCAACAAGAAAATCTGCAGGCGCAGTTTCTTTCAAAGGCCACTTATATCATTTTCTACTTTTATTATTTTACAATATGAATATTTAAACCCATACAAATTTTTCTCTAACATCTGCTTTAGCTACAACCTAGAAATTTGAATGTTTTTCATTATCACTCGTTTCAAAATATATACTAATATGTTTTGCATTTAAATCTTTAAAACATTGTGCATACCCACACACACACATATATATGCTTTAAATGGCTTATATGTGGTTATTAACAAAACTAGTCCCACACATATACACATATTTCTCTATTCTATTGATGTACCTCATTTGGTTGAGTTCTTGCTTCACATGCATAAGGCCCTGGATTTAATCCTCAGCACCATACACACACACATAAAACAACAACAACAAAAAGAAATTTAAAAAAATTTATTTTATTGAGATTTTTAAATTTAACATCTAGAATTGATGTTTGATGGAGATTTTGCCCAACCATTCATACTTGACATCACTAGAAACACTTGGCACTTGAAATTTCTCTACATTGCTATGCTAGGTGATAGAAATCAAATTATACAAACTATTATTTATTTTACTCCAGATACTCTTATAAAGAGTTTTCCATGTAGAATTTTACTTACTGTTCACAACAGCACACTTAAACTGATGTATTTTCCCATATTAGGAGTAAAGAGACTGCAAGATAGTGAGATTAAGCAACTTCCTCAAAGTTGCATGGGTAGCAGGTGATGGAATCAGGATTCAGGCTGAGCAATAATGAACCAAGTATCTACAATTGCAACCTATGACCTCTGGGAAATTGGTAAGTGTGATTAAGGAGTGAGAAATGCTTAGCCTAAGCACAGGTGGTTTGCTTTCAAATAATTATACTTGCTAAATATCAGATAAAAGATAAATATGGAAAAAATATCAATGATATATGTAGTTTGTGGAATAATCATAGAAATAATGATAATAAGTGTCATTTATGTCTGTACTTAGATCTGAAACTAATTTTCTTTCTCAAAACTCAATCTCCTTCTATGGAGTTGTGGTTAGAGCCAAGCTGCTGTGTAGTTTCTCAGGCTGTGCCCTCAGGGACACTGTCATGCTAATATTCTTCAATTAGAGCCCCCTGGGATGTGCATCATGATGGCTCTGAACAGTTCCACACTGTCAAATTCCAATTTTAGCCCTCATTATATGCATCCATTCAATAGTAAAGTTTTTTTTAATACCTCAACAGGACATATTCTGTACAATTATTTTAAAGGTTATGCTATGCAGTATAACAAATCAAAATCAGAAGCAAAAAAAGAGGACGTAAAGACACTATAATTAACAATTTGTAAAATATTTCCAAACAAATTTTTTATAAACCTGGAGGCTAAGGGTGGGGGTAATGTATGTTGCATCAAAGCATTGATAACTCTTCCACTCATACCAATTTTATGTACTTTAATCAAAAGCAACGACTGTTAAAATAATGGGAGAGGCACTGCTACTGCTACCAATCTCCTACACCCCCTTTGTCTTGCAGCCTTCAGTCTTCCCTGCAGGCCCTGAACTCTGCTTGTCCCCAGTCTAGCAAGCACTAGAAGTGGATGGTGTCTCCTGCTGAGTTTCTCTTGGGCACCTCCCTCAGGGACAGGCTGTTCTGTCACACCCCACTGCTCTTTCTCCTGAGCCGTCCAGCTTCTCTTAAAAGCTTAGTTCATCTTTGCCTTATCCTGTCTAAAGAACTGTTCTTTTTGATCATAGACATTGGCTAATTTCTGAGGTGGGAGCATTCTTCCTGCTGTGATAGTCTTTCTTCTTGGTAGTCTTTTATCTAAATCCAGATTTGCTTTTATTTGACATATAAATCCTAAGCCTCTCCTATCTGACCTAAGAATATGAGCACCAACTGGCCCAAGGCATGTGCAATCAATAGCTGCAATTGGTCTACTTTCTAAGTCTCTTTTTATTCCTTTCCTTAGATTTATTTATTTATTTATTTATTTATTTCTACTGGAAATTGAGCTCAGGTTCACTTTACTACTGGGCTCTCCCCCAGTTCATTTCTTAGTTCATTTTGAGACACGATTTATCTAGTTGTCCAAACTGGCCTCAAATTTATAATCCTCTTGTTTCAGACTCCCTAGTAGCTGGGATTACAGGTATGTGCCATGGCTACTGGCTAGGCTTCCTCAGATTTTAATGTAAAATGTAAAAAAAAAAAAAAAAAGAGACTTTATGACAACAAGTATTATTATTTACTATGTTTTTCTCAGCTGAAAGGATGCTTTAGCTGAATAAATTTGTTCACATAACAACTTTTATACTCAACCTTGTATTTATTTTTGTGATTGGTGGAAGGAATGTGGAGGGAATATATGTTTATTTTACCTCAGGTTATATCTTTAACTTTGTGTATGATTCACACTTAATGCACTTTGGTAAGACTACCACAGAATGAAGCAAACCAAAAGAATTAAATACTTTTTTATATATTACAAAGGAATTGCAAATACATTTGCCTCTTAACACTTTTTCTTTTCAGAGGTAGATTCTGTCAGGATAACTAACCACACAGATTCTTCTGTACTAGGATAATAATGAAAAATTTTTTAAAAAATATTTATTTTTTAGGTGTAGGTGGACAGATTATCTGTTTTATTTTTATGTGGTGCTAAAGATCTAACCCAGTGTTTCACATGTGCTAGGCGAGCACTCTACCACTGACTCATAACCCTAGCCCCTAACAATGAAAACTTTATCCAACAAACCACATAATGATATCTAGGACACCCCATAGAATCAAACTAACCCCTTGTAGTGATTCTGAATAGCCTATAAAAGTTATAGAATTTCTGGTTTATTAGAATGCAGTTGAGACACTCAGAACACATAGTACCGAAAATGGATTTGAGCAGCCATTCAACCAAATCAATCATTTTAAAAAACGGTTAAAATCACAGGTTCTGTCTTATTTCTGCAGCATATTTCTTTTATTTTCCTCATATGTAAGTCAGAGATTTTATTCTCACTCTAAGAAGAGAATACCTCTATGGACAATGCATATTTTTTCACATCTTGAACATGTGTGCTAGACATTGGTTTCCATCTTGGTGACTATATCCTCCATATAGTCAGCCTAGTGGTTTATCAAAGAATTTTTATTAATAGTATTGTTTTTCTCTGAAAATTGTGAACACTTTCTATCTATGCACATTACACGCTACTATAACTCCATCTAAAGACATTATCTTCTTTTGATATGGTTCATGAGCCACTTGACCTGTGCATTCCCACAGGGATCCTTACTGAGAACAACCTCACACTTAGTTTAATGCTTTGTTGTAAGCATCTTTATATTATTGATAATTTTTGAATTTTATTTTCTACAAGATCCCACAAAGTATGTAGCTCATGTGGAGAGGGTATTAGATTATTTTCACTTACCGTATTTCTGCTATCATCACAGTTTGTTCAAAAATTCTCCACATTTATATTTAAAAATAACCTAAATAAAAATTATTCTTTGGAAATATATAATACATTTGCAACTTCTAAACATATCTTCTTCCACTTCACCAACTGAGCTCATAAAATCTTCAATAAAAACCTCTTTATAACATACTGTCTGCATTCACATTGTTAACTAGCTCCAATGCCTTTTAACCTATTTCTATGTTTCCAAATCTGTCAAATCCACACCTGAAAGACATTTCTACACGTTCTTATATGCTCTCTAACTTGAAGAGCAATCTTCCTAAACTAAATTTCCCAGAAATTTTTCTATATTGAATCACTATACATCAATTTCTATGTTGCATTGGGATATCTACTGGTAATTGTGCATGATAAAAGGTTTTGCTAACATGAGGAGTTTCATTTATGTCTGAGACCACAGCTCTTCTAAGTATTTACTTTCCCAAGTATTGACTTGGGAATCCAGGATGCTGAAGTCTTATATTTCTGCATTCTAGAAAACTACAAAATGACTTGCAGAGAAGTAAGAGACAATAGATGGTTATGCAGAATATTTTTAGAGACCAAGCCCAGAAATATCTTATATCTAATCTTATGCTAACAATTCATTGGTCAGTACTCAAGTCATTTGGCCCCAACTTAACTGAAGTGGAGACTGAGAAATGCATCCTTCGCTGTATTCTGAGGAAGAGGAAATTTTGTGATGAATTTATCATACTATATTTGCCAAACTTGAAGCAAAAGATTATATCTAATTCATTTATTCCTCTTTGATATGATCTTTTCCAAATCTTTGGATCCAAATCTTTGGATTGTAGGCATTACACCAATAAATACTGAATGTATGACTCCATGTATCTTCACAGCTAACTTTTCTGAAGGACTTTGAACATTTCTTTCTCTTCACTTAGCTAAAATCACAGCCTCCAACATAGTGACAGGACTTTAGAACAATCATTTTTATTACTTCTCGTTTTAAAAGTATCATGAAAAATAGTCAAAAGCAAAAGAAAACCTAGTTTTAAAATTTTATTTAATATTTATCTTAGAAATTACATATTCTATATTTAATATGTAATTACTGTTCTATGTTAGAATAGTGAAGTGTTTTAGAAAATAAGAAGGAAAGATGAGTAGATGAAACTAAGTAACTGGGAAATAAGGTTGATCAAATTATGTCATGTGCGTGTTCAAATATGGCATAGTGAACCCCACTGTTATGTATGAGAATAATGCACCAATAAAGTTTTAACAAAATTGTGAGTCAGAAGCATAATTTAGAGTATAAAGATATTATAAAATAATAATTTATGAGACTTGAGAAGCTAAATTAAGTAAACTGTGAATTTCTCTTAACATAGATATGAAAGGGAAGATGAATACACATGTACTGAAAATGTACCAAGTGCATCAGAGAGGCACCAGGGGCCTCCATATTCATGATGGGCTCTCTGTATATGAAATACATGAGACCACTTCAAAGATCTTATGTTTTAAATCAACCACCCCGAGTGGAAATAATTTTTGCCTGAAGTAAATGTTACTCAAGAAATATCAATTAAAGTCAGCTAATTAATGGGACCAGGTGTCCAGGTTTCTGCATTCCTCTGACAAAGTGAGTGTACATTTCAGTTCCAGGCAGCCTCCATTAGTTAGACTCCCCTGATCACTCCTCTACCCAATCTTTACTAGAACAATGATGCTGGGTAAGTTGACAAGGCAAAAAGAGGGACAACAGGACAGGTGGATAACACGTTGACTTAGCTAGAGTGGTCCTTCTACCACACTCCCCCCATCCCCACCTCCCCATTCCTTCCTCCTTGTTTCAACCTGTCTAATGTAAATCGATTTTAAATAGTCATGTAAACAAATAGCATGGTTTTGTTTTAGTTTATTTTCATTGCGTTTTAGCTTACCACAGACTGGTTGGCTTCAACAACAGAAAACATTTTCCTCAATTCCAGAGGCTGGAAGTGCAAGATCAAGGTTTCACAGCTTTTTTTGTCCCCGAGATCTCTCCTTGGATAGTAGGAGTTCTCCCTCTGTTGAGCCCTCACACGGGCTTCTCCTGTGTGTGCCCATTTCCATTGTATTTCATGTGTACCAATTTCTTTTCCTCTGAGAATAGCAGACATTTTGAATTAAAGGCGACCCCAAGGCACTTATTTTTAATTTAATTACCTGTCTCATGATGCTATTCCTAAACATCCTCATACCCCATGGTACTGAGGGTCAGGGCTTTAATATAAATTTTCGAGGGACACATTTTAGGCAACAGCTGTTACTCTTGGTGGTGGCCTGGGATAGCTTGACTGGTAATGTACTTGTGGGCTATTATTGTGTCGAGGTACGGTTCCACACACCACTATATTTATAGAAAATAGAATCGGAACTGGTATTTAGGAAGTAGGAAGTAGATATGTTTCTCAGTTTTTGATAGGTCATTTTTTTTTAACAAATTTATAAGATACTACTTCTGTTGTCTACAGTTATAAATAGTTTTTAATTATTTTTAAATGCTAGTTACAAAATTATGTAACTGGAAAAAAATCTTAGAACAAAGGATTTTGATCTCTCAATTTTAAAGGATAAAACTATAGCTAAGAAGATTATTTACAGAGAGGGAAATCAGGAAAAATATATATCCTGACTACAAACACGAAATTAATTTTATTTTGTTTTTTAATTAAAATTATTTGGAGCAATCAGGTATAATTGAAACTAGGATTTTGACAGTATGTTTTCCTTCTGATATGAAATTAGTCTTCTAATAGATAAATCATGTAATAGTATGTTAGGATTTTTCCAGAGAGCATTAGAGAATTGACAGTGAAAACTGTCTATATACCTGAAAGTTGACAAGAAACTGATGATTTTAAAAGCATGGGATTAATAGGAAAAATTTTAATATGCTCAAAACAAAAGTCACAAAGTAAAAGCAAAGGAAAATTTATTGTCTAGTTGAGCATAAAATCAATAAAATTTTTAGTGTTAATTTAGAAAAGTGTGCTTTTCTAAAGTTAAATTTTAAAAAGGAAAGAATAAACCACCAAGAGCAATTCAATTACACCAGTCAGCTTAAAAAACAGGTGTATGTTTGTTTTCCTAAAATTGTCCAAAATTGAAAATCCTTCTAAGAAACATCTATTAAAATATACTTTTTTTAAAAAATGGGGAGTGAATTTGATTATCAAGTATAAAATTAACTATAGGTAACTAAATAATGGAGATAATTGACAGTCTATATTTTTGTTATATTACCTTGCAAAATTTGTTTATAAGTTTCCCAGGCCAATTTACTTTTCTGTTTTTCAGAGAACTGTTTCAGAAAATGTGCACTTAATTTATTTTAAAAATGAAAGGACTTTTTTTTCCTGGTAAGTGATGTGAAAGTATATTTCATTGTTCATGCAAGGGCAGTCCAAAATGATGAAATTGATGCAGTAATTGTCCAAGAACCAAGTCAGATTTTTTTTTATTGCATATAGAGAAAACATGATTTTCACGTTTAAAAAAAATGAAGGACATCATTATCAAGATTTATCCCTCCAACTTTCTTAGTAATCACCCTTCCTATTAACTGTCCTCAAAATTAACAACCTAATCTCACCAGTTACTATTTTCATACATAACTATAGTGAATAAATTTCTTTTGTATAAAACACTTTCTCTATATATTATCAGATCTATAATCATATGAATTGGCAAACTTTTTATTTATTGAAATCATCTATTTTATTTAGACGTATTATTATCCAAATTACCTGAGTCTGAAAGTTTACAAGACTTAGTATAAAATTTATTTCAGAAAAGAGTTGCCACTGTGAATCCTCAGTGAGGTCCTCTTTCTCCATTCCAAACAGGAGCCCCTGGAACCTCTCCTGCCAACTGTGCTGAGATCTCAGCCTGTGCTTTGGTTGAGGCATGTTTGGTAATCAGTTTTATCTGAATCCTCATATCCTGATATTCTTGGTTGACATTCAAGTAGGAATTTCCCCTTTATTTTTCCCTCATCAATCTTTATTTTTAAGCTTCAGATTCCCCTTCCACTCCCTTTATCTTCATTTAACTCCCCTGAGTCCTGTGAAAGTATAATTTGTAATTAGTAAATACTGGAGCATCTATATCTACACTCAAAAGGCCTTTCCCACCTCCACTCTCACGTCAGGAACTCAAACCAATCCTGTCTCTTCCTTAAGATAAATTCTTTCCCTGGAAAGTCTGCGGTGCCATTGGTTCGACCCTCACTTCCAAAGTCTCCTGAAGCTACTACTTCCAGTGCTTCACAGGTCCTTACAGGGATCCGTGCTTCCTGGAGGACCGCAGATTCTTGTCATTGGTCAACCTCTCAGCTGTTCCCTGTAATCATGGGAAGTGATGGTCCATGGCTAGTGGACTTCTTGAGCTTGAGCTGGGTCCTGCCATGTTCAGCCTCACTTCTGTTTATGCGAATGATCCATTCAATTCCTTATCTGCACGTTTTCTCTCGACTGGTTCAAGTCCAAAGACCCGCCATTTACCCCTTCCACTCCACTCTAACATTCTTTTGAACTTTGTTCCAATTACCAGCTCTCATTCAATCAGCATTTTAAATATAGCCATCCATTTGCGGCATCTGCCCAACCTATCTATATGCTCATGTCTCAACAGCAGAGCAAGAAACATCCCTGTACAATTCTGCCATCCATGTTCCTTAAACAGACATTTACCCTTCCCATCCAAACGTCTATACTTGCTTCATATTTATTCTCCCGTGTTTTATAATCTGGTTCTTCCAAAGGCTTCAGTGAATTATTGCCAGACCCAGTGGTTTCATTTTAATTGTTTCTACCTTAACTTTTTTTCTTATGAAGTTTTGCCTTTATTGATATTTAAGTTAAATTTGAATGAATCATGTGACCAGCACCAATCTAGCTTTAATAAAGGACACTCTGCTGTGGTTGGGTTGTCGTTTACAGAGGTCTTCTTTGCTCGCTTAGTTGGCAGTATTTTTTCATTTAATAGATGCTTGTTTAGTTTAGAGACCCCTTTCTGGTTTAGATATGAGGTGTCCCCAAAAACTTGTGTGAGAGAACTCAAAGATGTTCATAGGTAAAATGATTAGGTTCTGAGACCTTAGCCTAATCAGTGGATTAACCCACTGATACAGATTACCTGCACAGTGACTGTAGGCAGAGAAGGCGAGGCAGGGAGAAATAGTTCACTAGGGGGTGGCTTGGGGGTTTATATTTTAGCCCTGGTTAGGGGAGCTCTCTCTCTCTCTCTCTCTTTTCTCTCTGTCCCTCTCTCTACCTCTCTCTCTCTCTTTTCTGGTTGCCCTGTCCTGAGCCGCTTTCCTCCACACGCCCCTTCATGATGTTCTGGCTCAACTCAGGCCCGGAGCTACAGAGTTTTGCCAGCCACAGTTTGAGCCTCTGAAACATGAGCCCAAATACACGTTTCCTTTTTTGCTTTTGTCAGATCCTTTGGTCACTGCTACAAAAAATTGCCACTTACACGCTTTCATATTTTTCGTGTTTGAAAGGCAGTGTCTGGGGTTTGTTGGTTCACGTCAACATTTCCTCTTCATTATAACTTCATGGTTGCTCATACCCCATCGTCTCCAGTTGAAATCTTTTTATGTATAAGTTTAAAATCATCCTGCTGTTTTACCTTCCCCATAACAGCATCCCTATACAACCTGTAGTTAATTGTTCCATATAGCTTGCTTGCTTCTTTTTCTCTTTCTTTCTTTTTCTTTCTTTCTTTCTTTCTTTCTTTCTTTCTTTCTTTCTTTCTTTCTTTCTTTCTTTCTTTCTCTTTCTTTCTTTCTTCTCCTATCTTCATATTTCCATTTGTATTTAAAATGAGAAGAATCAGTTTTTCCTTAATAATTAGAATCTATACAGATATATTTGTTTCTATAAATTTGATCTTTGAAAAGTTTTTAAAATTGCTGTTTAGACATTTGTTAAGGATATTATTTGGTAGAATTTACTTTATTTTTATAAATTGCATTTGTTTTAATTGACTGAGTCTATTTTACCTTAATTCTTTCACTCATGGTGACCTGTGAATCCTTTCTCTTAATAAGTCATTTGGCTTCCATCACATGTTCCTTAGTTTTCTCAAGCTTTCTAGTCTGCCAGGGTGCTACTGTATCACTTCTCAACTTGTTACTTTAGCTGGAGTCACTTTCAATTTCATTTTAGTTGCATTTTAATTTTGAAGATTTGTTTTATTTAATTTGTACAGTTTTCTATTATTTGGTACTAAGAAGCACCATAAAGAATATTATTCATGGGGCTGGGGCTGTGGCTCAGTGGTAGAGTGCTTGCCTAGCATGCGTGAGGCACTGGGTTCGATCCTCAGCACCGCATGAAAATAAATAAAATAAAGATATTAAAAAAAAGAATATTATTCATGGACTATATGTTTGTCTAAACTACTCTTCAAATATAAAATTATGTAACATTCTTTGAACTACAAATTTTAGTTTTCATTTTTTCTCCTTGGTTATGATTCATATCCCACAGTCATGTTACTATGTGCTCTGTACAGAGTTCATTTTCACAGAAATAGATGGAAGATGAGTTCTGTTTGCTTTTACCTGTGGTCTGCTGCCTTGGTGGCTCGGAGTGGAAGGACTGAAATGGGGAAGCCTTCCTGATTGTGAGAAGTGACCCCAGGTTAACCCAGGGATTCCTCCACTTCTCTGCTCTTGGAATAAATGTTCCTTTACCAACTTCACTCCATTACCTCAGAATACATTATTGTACTTTCAAGTTCTCAGGTGACTTCAGGCTTCACATTGCATAAAACATGTATTTTGTGTATTTACTTATCTGGTCGTTTATTTTAAATTCAGCCTGCAAGTGTGGATTCATCAAATTTATCAGAGAGGCTCTTTGTAGTTGCTGTACCTGCTTTGAATTTACTTTCATCATCTCTCTGGCCCCCAGACTTTTTCAGCTTTCACGCACCTTAACCAAAGACACAAACATATGTGTGGACTCTCTTGTAGGTGGGGGCTTGTCTCTGTGTGAGCTTGTGTTAAATTACCATTGTGGGGGCTCAGACTTCACAGAGGGCTTCCTTGTTACTCTTCACAATCGCCCCTCCCTCAGAATTCCTTAAACTTTTTATCTTTATTCACTTGGCATTTCTTTCTTTCTTATTTAAATCATTAGCTGTGACTTCCTGTGCAGCCATTGCCCTCTGCCCTCCTTTCCTAAATCAGAGACGAAAGAATGTCTGACTGCAACTGTTATCACAGCTGGCAACACGGTACCTTGCAGGGACAGGGAGATATTTCCTCCCTTAGATGCATATTAGTTGCTCTTCACTAAGGGATGTTGTTATGGAGATTATGGTGCGGGGAGGGGGTGGAGCAGCAGCACAGGCCACTGTCTCACAAAGCCTGCAAGTGCTGGAAGAGCATCTCCATGCCTGCCTCCTTCACTGCCCTTGCTGCTGGTATACTTACTGATTATTTTTGTTTATATGGTTAAATTTGAGGGAAATGTTTTTGGATTATTCCATTCAATTGCATGATAAACCAAAGATTCTGCCAACTCTAAGTAACATTTACAGTGTTAAAGCCCATGGAAAGAACAAATTCAATAAATTTATGTTGACTAATAAATGAACAAAGATCTATATTACTCGTTTTTATTTTTGTTTTGGATTTGAATAGCGTATTTCCCTTCCACATTTACCTCAATTATCTTGTTTCCTTTCTCTCTAAATAGGACACAAAATCAATTTTACATTTAGTTCAGATCATATTTTTCAGTGTTAATATTAAGATTAAAAAAAGTTCTGGGAACAAAATACCAAATAACCAGACAGTTGTGGAGAATCATCTGGGACAGAGAGTGACAATCCTTTGTTAATATTGAATGATCTGGTGTAACTTTTTAAATCAAGCTGGCTTGTTTAATTTGGCTTCTTGAATTACTTTACCCAATAATTCTAATAAATGCATTACTAGTTACTCATTATTTTCCCAGATAAAGGTAGCCTTCTTTCTCACTTTCCTATTCTCCAGTGATCATTTGGTTAAATTTCCTTGATGTCCAAAACCAATGTTTTGTATGTTTTCTTGAATTTGTTTGCCTCAGGTAAGAGGGCAAGTATTTCTTCCATCATAAAACTTCCATGCTGTGCAGCCACACAGAAGCCCCCTATCTATATGTAGTGCATTGTTGAAGTGAATCCCTCTGATACTAGAAGATGGCCACAGTGTGTACCAATCACACAACTGACACACTCAACAGCAGGTTTTAAATTTTATTGGTCAAAATCCAAAAGATTTCAAAAATTTATGATCATCCTATGGTTGCTGGCATACATATTCTCCTCTAAAATCACACCATCTTGCCTAACTTGAAAGACTGTTCCTATATGCTGCAGAAACTACTCATTATAGACGCATCCCAAGACTTCAGCAGTGAAATTGCTTGGGATTGTTTTGAATATCAAAGAAATCTAAAACCAGTCATAACAGATCTAAGAAAAGCAGAAAGCCATGATCAATAAGCCTTGAGCCAAGAGATCCAGCTGTCCTTGGTAACTAATTTGGCTTTGCTAACAAAATTCCACAATAGTTCTATACTTACCTACCCTGAGCTGCAGAATAAACCATGTTGCTGTACGAGATGGCAACAGATTCTACCTGGATCCTGTAACTGAAAATTACTCCTATTGAAAGGGGCAGAAATTTGTATTGAATCATTTTACTGTGGTATCTATTTTTTTTTTTTTTTTTGGTGCTGGAGATTGAACTCAGGGGCACTCGACCACTGAGCCACATCCCCAGCCCTATTTTGTGTTTTATGTAGAGACAGGGTCTCACTGAGTTGCTTAGCACCTCACCATTGCTGAGGCTGGCTTTGGATTCACAGTTCTCCTGTCTCAGGCTCCCTAAGTGCTGGGATTACAGGCATGCACCACCACGCCCGGCTACTGTGATATTCTTTACTGTGAAATAGTTGATCTTGCTAGATTCTGTAATTTCATATACTTATAATTCCAATTTAAAACTATCTCCAGATACAAAGAACTGTTAGACCCAGCATATATTACAGATGGTACTTTTCATTGGAGTTATACATTCCACAATTCTAGTTGAGTTTGTCAAAATACCATTTGATTTTTTTTCTGATTGTATTGAAGGTTCTAATATATTTTCTCAATAAATCTATTTTAATTGATATGGGTCAAATGTTGAACATGTTTAAGGCAATATAGAGATAAAACTTGTTTTCTGCCCCACATACAGTGTTACATCTCTAAATTAAGATTGTATGTATATAGAAAAATATAGGCGTTCACCTATATTTCCTTCATTAACTGAAATACTTCAGGAGCTCTATCAAAATGAACTGCATGTTGACTTCAAATTTTGTGGAGACTCAAAACTCATATAAAAAGATATTTAAATCCAACATTCTGTTGTATAGTTGGGGTGGTATGCAATAATTTGTCTTAAAACACTAGAAAATCAATCATTCTCTTTTATTTTAGATAATTCTGTACATGTGTGTAGTTTATAGTACCATAAGAGATTCCCCTCTCCAGGCTCCATGGCTTTGAACATGGCATGAAATTGAGAGTGTTGGCTTTTTGTATGACTCATACCTTACTTGGTTATTTTGTTGTTGTTGTTCTATTCTGCTAAAAAGATACATCATGATATTTTTATTGTATTCATTATAGTCAGTTTCTTTAATTTATTTTTCAATAGAAGTGTTTGTAAAGTAATGGAATTTCTATGTATCATTTGCTTGATTTTATATCTTTTGAGATATCTAAATAGACCTCACATTTCTTGGGATCAGAAGACACACTTGTTAACTAACCCAGTAGATGGTGCAAAGTAAATAATCAGTAAATACTTAAATATGCCTTGATGAAAATTGGGCAGACATTTTTCAAATGCACCCCACTCTTTTGGTATTCACAGCTCTATCTAATTCCTTCTCATTGAGTGTAGACTGAACCTAGTAATTTACCTCTAAGGAATT
Source organism: Xerus rutilus (assembly GCA_028644305.1). Taxonomy (NCBI): domain Eukaryota; kingdom Metazoa; phylum Chordata; class Mammalia; order Rodentia; family Sciuridae; genus Xerus; species Xerus rutilus. The sequence goes on along the minus strand of CM053412.1, from coordinate 9,169,051 downwards.
ACGTAAGATGAAGGTGATGGAATGCCTCTTCAGTTATTAGGTTCCAAAACACTGTGATTTCCTTCTTTTTTTTAAAATATTTTTTTAGTTGTTGATGGATCTTTATTTTATTCACTTATTATTTATATGTGGTGCTGAGGATCGAACCCAGTGCCTCACGCATGCAAGGCAAGTGCCCTACCACTGAGCCACAACTCCAGCCCGTGATTTCCTTCTTGATGGAACTCATTCTTGTGTGTGCAGTCTCTGTCCTCCTCTGGTTATGCTTGTGTGCTTTCTCTGTTACAACATGAGGAAGAAGTCCATGAGATCATAAATGAATGAGGCCTCTGGCCACCTGCCCAAGACGAATGAAAGACCAATAGTCCAGTAGCACCCATGTACTTGAATCCCACCAAATATCATGTGAGTCACCTTAGAAAAGAATCTTTCTCTCATCACACTTCAGATGAGAGAGACCATAGCCCCCAGCTGTAATGGCTTTAATGTTTGTGTCCCCTCCCAAATTCATGTTGAAACAGAATCCTCTGCACAACAGTATTAAGAAATGGGCTTTTGAGAAGGGGGTCAGGCCATGATGAGAGTCCACCCTCATGAATTATTGAGTGCCTTATAAGAAAACTTGAGGTGGCATGTCGGCCTATTCCATCCCTCCTGCCATGGATGCAGTTTTAAGGTGCCATACGGGAAGCAGAGGCCCTTACCAGACTCTGAATTTCATGACACTATGATCTGGGACTTACAGACTTCAGAACCGTGAGAAATCAATTTCCCTTGTTTCACAATTAGTATACCTTAGGTATTTTGTTACAGCAGCACAAATGAACTGAGTCAATAGCCAAGACCTCAGTATTGAAGAGATCCTGAAGCAGAGCATCTGGATAAATCATGCCTGGATTCCTGATCCACAAACACCAGGGATTGGTAAGTGTGTGCTATTTCAGAGAACAAGTTTGGGATAACTTATTGTGCAGCAGAAGGTAACTAAGACAACAGCACCCTAGGAACCCTCTGATCTGTTTTTCAATGGAATCAGCTACCACTAGTAGATACATGTTGTTCATACTGATCCCATCATATGTACGTAAACCTTTGGTAAAGATCATTTCTTAACCCGTTTCAAATGTGCCCCATGACATTAATTATTCAGGCCTTTATTTAACCTTATAAATGTTAGCAATCTTATATATTATTTGTATATTAATCTAGTAATTATTATAAATATTTATTTAGACTGTAATTTTTAATATAAAGTGTTTTTCTTCCAGAAGCTACTCTGTCTTTTGGGTTCTTATCTTCTGACCGAGTAACAGTATCATGGGTATTAGAAGTCAGAAGTCATACATGAAAGAGTCAGTGTCAAAGGCTAGCCATAAAAAGCAGTATTCCTGAGGCAAGATTCTGCTTTACAAGTAGCTCTTAATTTGATATTTTCAAAGTGCTTCTCAAATTAATGTGAAAAAAATATGCATACGGAGACTTAGGCTTAGGAACTAGAGGAAAATATTACTAAGTGCAACCAAGGTTATTTAAGTTTAAATGTGAGTTTAATTTTAAAACTTAAAATTCAGAACTTATACATGATTATATGAATCTTAAAGGACTTTTCCAAGATAGCTTAGCAAAATAATTTTCTGTCCTCAGTACACATATTAATAAATAACAAATAAGTGCTATCTGAAACAAATTTTTCAGGGAATATTTTTTCTCTCTGTTTTTTCTTTCTTTCTTTCTTTTTGGAAATTCTATGAAGGTTTAATAACATATTTACATGTTTCAAGGAAATTTACACCTATTACCTTTCCTTTTAGCAATTAGTTTTTAAGATATTTCCACTAATAAAACAAAGCACTCATCACTACAATAGTTGCAAAGGTCAGTAATAGTTTCCATATATAGTCCATTGCCCATCAAGTAGCTGAAGACTTAAGAATGTATTCATGCCTGCTCTGATACTGAGATCATAAACCAGACTTTTGTCTATTTAAAGTCAAAGTCAGTATGTAGAGGTACAGCTGAGAAATTGACTAATGTTGGGTGAGCCAATCTCTGAAATGGAGTGTGACAGAGTAGAAAAGCTTAGGAATAACTTATGAATAGTTTTCCGCTTCGACTCTTCCATGTGTAAGATGCATGATTAAGGACAACTCATTGTTTTTTGCTATCTAGAGAGTGGATAGGATTGCATGAATATCCGACTGTAAAATACGAGTCAAACTATTGCAGGCTCCTTACTCATGTTGACAGATTGTCACTTACTCCTCAGCTAAATGCAAATATTTTGCTGCCAGTACCATGAAGGATTGGATTGTGCTGCAAATTGTCTTAAGTCAGTTTGCTTGAAACTGTGAGGTTAGGTTTCATAAATGTCGTTCAGTGAGAATAGGATAGCAAAGATATGTGGACCACATGTGCCTCCCTGTTCCCTCGACTTTGCCTCCAATTTCTATTATTAGAGGGCTTCCTTCTCTGGATGAACGTGCCCTACACACATACCTTCAAACTCCATCATGGTATTGACAGGGTAGCAGAGAGATTTTCAGATGCCCACACTCCCTGGAAAGACCTTAACCCTCCACTTCCTTCTCACAGCATGGCCAGCCTCAGCATCAGCCTGGGGGCCAGCAAGTCTAATCCCAGCTCTGCTATTTAAACCTGCTCTAAGCACAACAACCCTAAGGCTTTCAGGGAATCCCTGTCTCCTGATGTTCATCATCACATAGCTCTGTCCTTCCAAAATCCTTTCTGGACTCATAGTCAATTAGAATATAATCCAAAAAAATATCATTCATGAATGTATTCTTCAGTCTCTCATTCTAAGCAGACTGAGTTCTCCACGGGTACACTGCTTCACTAGTGATCTTTGCAGCTCCATTTTTGTTCTTACATCATGAGAAGTCAATGTCTCAAAGTCGGGAATGGTTTCTTCTTGTTCCTAAGAAGAAGATCTTGACTCACTGCGAGATCTCAGCTCTATTGTGCATGACCCCATCCTGATAGAGCCCCCTAAAGAAATTGTTTCATTTTCTCTCATGTCATAAGGGTCGTAAAGTCTTTTTTTTTTTTTATTATTTTATTTTTTTTTCCCAAAAGTTGCATTTTAATACATGTTGGCAAACATAACAGAAAAAAACAAATTATCAGAAGCTGTACACACTATTCACTGAAAACATTTGTTGAGGCAAATAGAAAAAAATTGTTACAATCATAATTTTTCTAACTTTTCACAAAATTATAAGCAGATTACATTCTTCATATTAAACATCTTTATATGCACTTTCAAAGAACAGTATATATATATATATATATATTTTTATATATATTTTTATCAACCAATGGTGCTGGGAAAACTGGAAATCCATATGCAGTAAAATGAAACTAAATCCCTATCTTTCACCATGCACGAAACTCAACTCAAAGTGGATCAAAGACCTAGAGACTCAATTAGACCAGAGACTCTGCGTCTGATTAAGGAGAAAGTAGGTCCAGATCTTCATCACGTGGGATTAGGCCCCGAATTCCTTAACAAGACACCTATAGCACGAGAAATAAAAGCAAGAATCAATAAATGGGATGGACTTAAACTAAAAAGCTTCTTCTCAGCAAGAGAAACTATCAATGAAGTGAACAGAGAGCCTACATTCTGGGAGCAAATTTTTGCCACACGTAAAGTCTTGTGATAACACTATTCTCTCCAACATTATCCAGGTCTTTTCAGGAAGATTCCTCTAACATAGATGTTCCTTGTACGTTGAAAAACTCCTCTTTGATAGGATTTTTTGTTTCATGTTAGTGGTCTATCCTGTCCCTAAAAATCTGTCATTACCAAGCACATTTTGTACAATCTTGTTTTCAAGCATTACATTATCCAAATTTCCTCATTTTTTTATCTAACTCATAAACTTTCTTAATAAAAATAATTTTTCACCAGAGAGCCTATGATTCATTTAGACACAATATTGCTGTATTTCTGTATCTCTGTGCAGCAGAAAGAAGGTAACTAAGACAACAGCACCTATTATATTTCTGCTTGCTCATATTACTCTACTCCAACCCAGCAGACTCACTGCTCTGCATCACAAATACAAAAAAAAATCTGTTTTAATCTGCATAGAGTGCCTTTCCCTTCAAAGCCACACAAAACTTATAAGAAAGATTCATAGCTGCACAAATTCATTAATAACTTAATGTAAAATTAAGAAATGATGTAGTAAAATAGAGAGAGATTCCTCCATTATTCTGGGGTGGTGATGCATGCAAATGAGCAGTATTTACAATATGGTAAAGTCCTTAGCAGGCATTGAATGTCGACTAGCATCATATGTGGTCCATACAATCGTCAATGTATTTGTCTACACTGGCCAAAAAAAACTACATTTTTTCAACATCAATCATTTCCAAGTCACATGAAGACTGAAATATTATTTTAACTTTTCCCATATATATTTAGACAGCAACTTTCAATGCACTGTGACCATCTCAGGAGTGTAGGCTTGTTATAGTTTAACTAGTAGGTGCCCTCCACAAGCTCATATGTGAGACAATGTAAGAAAGTTTAGAGGTGAAATGATTGGGTTCTGAGAGCCTTAGTCTAATCAGTGAATTAATCCCTTGGTAGGAATTAACTAAGTGGTGACTCTAGGTAGATGAGATGCAGCTGGAGGAGGTGGATTGTTGGGCCTGTGCCTTTGGGGTATAGATTTTGTACTTTAGAGTTGAGTCTCTCTCTCTGCTTCTTGGTGCAATGCCCTGAGCCACTTTCCTTCACTATACTCTTCCACCATGATATTCTTCCTCACCTTGAGCCCTCAGGAAAGGAGCTGACCTTCTATGGACTAAGACTTCAGAAAACACTTAAGCCCCCAAATAAACTGTTCCTCCTTTAATTATACTTGTCAGATCTTTGGGTCAGAGCAGCAAAAAATCTGACTAAAACACAGCTAATTCACAGGATGTTTAATATACTAATTATGTCTCACATATGGATTCTGAAGTCATATTTCAAAAACTAAGTACTAGGACCACTGGAATATTGATTAAAGAAACTAATATGTGCATATATCACACTATGTATAACAAAGTATTTCATGGTAAATAAATCAGCACAATAGCTTGATTTGATCTGTACTAGCATGATGTGGAATCAATAACAGTCAACAAAATCAAGAACGTTTGCTTTCATATATTTGCTAAGTTATACATAATTTTGGTGGTTCCCATTTTCCAAGATCAAGATGGGATTAGATGTGCAAGCAGTTTGTTGAAAGAAGTGCCTGAGAAGGCGCCAGAGGCCAGGAGAGAGCGCAGTCAGATCACAGTGCAAACCTGATGCCTGTCAAGGAAAGCAGGAAAGGAGGAAGATTGGATGGACCCAACATTGCAGTACCACTCAGATAAAGCTGTGCTGAGCTCATGTGAGGACTCAGTCAAAACAGCCTGCCAGAAAAGCCGCAAGCTCAACAGCAACAGGATAGAATGGTGTCCCCGTCATGATCAGTCACCAGCTTGCAGTATCTTGGGGAAATCATGAATTTAACACAAATGTGGTGGATGGTGAGACCCGAGTGGTGAGACTTGGGGTTGCCAGTAAACTGTTTTCTGTAATGGTAGGCAATACTGGAGATTCTCATGGCCAACATCATGACCACACCCAAAAGCTTGCAAAATAATTCTTTTGTTTTTCTTTCAAGTTCTTTGCTACTCAAATTAATATTAAATGTCAAGTATTACTTTTAGTAGAACTTTACGAGTTCAGATCATTTACTTGATCTTAGATGCACATGAACATCAGGGGCTAAGTGAAGAATACTCAGAATGTCCTCTGGTTATTGTCCATCAGGTAGTGCAGGACTTCCACTACTGTCTTTGCTCTCTGCCACCATCACTTTCATCCAGAACTCTGGTGTACGAACTATGAACTCTTCTTTTCTGGTGAACATGAAGGGAATGGTGCAATAAAGGCTGATCTCTCCTAAGCTGGCTTGAGATTAAAATGAAAGATGCACAAATGTTTCTTTACTTAAAGATCATTCTATTGTCGAGTTCAAAGGTAGGAATGATGAACATTAAAAATATAAAAAAAAACAAGCCAGGCCCTGAGGCACATGGCTGTAATTCCTGCAGCTTGGGAGGCTTGAGGCAAGAGGTTCTCAAGTTCAAAGCCAGCTGCAACAACTTAGTGAGGTCCTAAGCAACTTAGTGAAACCCTTTCTCAAAATTAAAAAAAAAAAAAAGTGATTGGGGATGTGGCTCAATGGTTAAGTGTCCCTGGGTTCCAATTCCTGGTATAAAAAAAATTAGAAAAACTAGACTTTTTCCATTGTATTTTCCTAAGTAGACCATCTTATGCTTCTTTTACTTCTGATCCAGCCCTTTTGCTTTCAAGCTTTTGCAATAGTGTATTTATTATAATTTTGTTAGATAGCAAGTATTGTCAAAAGCACTTTATCTACAGTCGATGGTACTTTTGTCAGCTTAACCTACACTTCATAGTAAAATGATTACTGTGCACTTCACAAAGGTATACATTACCAAAGTTTCTGCATATGTGGATGAATGTCTTAATTCATTAGTTGGGATGTCTGCACTTGAACTCTATAACTGAACAAGAGGCACTTGACTTAGTTGGATGATACAAATAACTAAATTGCTTTAGTGGTGTCCTGGATATTCAATAAAATATCAAAAATCTGAAAGCTTCTAAGACGTGATAAAGGCAGTTCTGTGTAACAAGCTATGACACTACCATTATAAGGTTGGCTGTGAGCCACTTGTGCAGTACCCTTGGGGAATATTATGAGGTAATTCAACATAATGCACAGTATTTCTAATATCCTGGGCTGATTTTCAAGTAGTTTCATATTAATACTACAGCTGATGTGAGTATTCAAGATTAGAAATAAAATTATCTTTCAGAGATTTATTTCAAATATATGAAAACCATAGCACATTTTTGATTCACATTCAAATATAATTGATGTTTAGTTTCTACAAAAAACAAAATGCAAGGTACAATTACAGTCCTCTGAATTTATTCATATATGCTATTGACTTAACCTCATTCACATGCAAACATTAAAATACACACTAAAAAGGTACTTGAAAGAGTTTTTGCTGTTAAGTATCTGGTCAACTCAAACAATATTTGGCATATGATTTTGTTGAGAAATGCACAAAATCATTTTAACTAAAATGCTGGTAGTCTCTCGATATACTAAATTTAACTTCACTGCTCAAAACTTGTTTTTTTCTGTCAGTAAATTTTGTTTTCACTATATATTATCAATAATAAATTCAGTTCCTAGGAAGCAACTTACTTGTAGAGATTGATTTGTGTCCAAACACTTTTTTCCATTTCATTATGTCTTTTGGAAAATCCCAAGAAGGACATTTTCATGTAAAGGAAATCTGTAGCAAAAGTATTTCTCACCTAAACCAATGAATAGTAGTTGTTTTCTTCACGGACAAAATTGATAGCTGCAATGCAAGCTGTATTTTCTGAGCTGCTCTCCTGGTATGTACTTTTTACAAAAAGATAACAATTGCCTCACTGATTGCTTCTCATTGGGCACTGCCTAAGTAGTTTCTGTGTCTAAAAACAGTGTTGTCACTGGGGGGAAAACTATGCAAAATGTATTACTTCGACATTTTTGTGAAGTTTTACTGAGGTACAGGGGATCAGGTATGTATCTTTGCACTAGAATCCACAGTACATCATGCTTTGATTTTTTACAGAATATTTTTTCCTTCACTATTGCTACATTTTCCTTATTATTGACTACAGAATATGGGTGCTATATTAACAACTCTTTCTTCATGTAACAACAAATGAAGAGGAATATTCTCTATACAAATATTATTAGCCTTGAGATAATATCTAAATTTATTAACACAAATTATTGTACTGAGTCAAAGTAAATTACCAGACCTCCCCTCAACCCCATACACACCTTTGTTAAGGAAGTAAAAGGAAATGGTTGGTTGTATCTATCAGGATAGACTAAATTATGCTGTGGTTAAAAAAAAAAATCACAAACACCTTGTGGCTTAAAAGCAAATGGTTTTTCTGTATCCACAGTTCTATGCTTTAGATATGAGGTGTTTCCCAAAAGCTCATGTATGAGATAATACAAGAAACCTTAGAAGTGAAGTGATTGGTGTATGGAAGCCTTAACCTAGTCAGTGCATTAATCCACTTGAATGGATTCACTGGCTGGTAAGCGTGGGCAGGTAGGCTGTGGCCAGAGGAATTGGGTCCCTGGGGGAGTGCCCTTGGGTTTGTATTTGTTCTTGTTTAGTGGAGCGCTCTCTCTGTGCTTCCTGGTGCCATGTTCTCAGCAGCTTTCCTCCACCACACTCTTCTGCCATGATGTTCTGCCTCATCTTGGGCCCAAACCAATGGAGCTGGACATATATGGACTTAGATCTCTGAAACCCTCAGAGAAAATAAACTTTTTCTTCACTAAAGTTGTTGTTGTTAGGTCTTTTCGTAGCAGCCATGAAATGCTGACTAAAAACACTGCTGTGTGAACCTCCTCCCTCCCCAGCTCCTGGGAACAGGGCAGACACTGTGGTGAGCTCAACTAATGTTGTAAGGGCGCAGAGAAAAAGAGACTGATGGCTCATACACTGGCTCTTAAATTTTCAAGTAAACCTCACACACGTACGTTTTACTTACATTTTATCGTCTTCATAGAGGGAGGCAGTGAAAACGTGTGAGATCCACAGGAAAAGAACAGGAAATGTTAGGGGAACAGTCGTCAGGGTCACTGTAGGACCACATAGTCAATTCCTGTCCTCACTGTGCCTGAACATACTCTCCCCAGGGAACAAACATTGTGTTCCAAGCTCTAGGAACTGTGAGCAGTATTTGTTTTTGTTATTGTTTTTCATGTCCAGGTGTTGCAGTTTTGATCTAGAGAATTATATAATGACAAATATGCTTTCTCAAAACCCAAACAAAAGTATTCAATGACAAATTTGGCACAGAGCCCACAGTCTGCTCTTTGGTGTGGACAAATTGCTAGGTGCCATGGAGTGGTCATGGAGGTGCACCCATTCTGAAGTTTGCTACTCAGACCTGGAAGGAGCCCTTACCCTGGAGATGGGAAAGGCTCCTGGTTTATCCTTTAATTCTGGCCCCTAGTTGAGATCCCTCTCAGTTTTCTCTGTAGATGTTGGTTGGCATCACATCCTGGCAGCACCTTTTCCATCTCTTGTCACATGGAGAAAAAGAGACATTTTAAGTCTTAAACAGCCACAGTTTATTTGGGTCTGGGAAGGACAGTATACATTTTAACAAAGCAAATGGCTCTAAAAACTTGTGGCCTCTGCTGTATTGGATTCCAATCATATCCAAATGCAGATAAATAATAAATATACACACAAAGCTCATTCTTAAATCTAACTCCTGAATTTGCAGTGTATTTTTTTTTTTTTTTATCATCTGGACCTGAACCTTGATAGGGACATGTGGTAGGTAGAATTCTAAAATATTTCCTCATATAATGATTGAAATTGAATACACATGCAAATGGTTGCATTGGATGACATCAAATCCTTTCATGAAATAGGCAATCTGAAATTGGCTGGAGTACTAGAAACAAATGCAAAAGTTATTTGAGGTGTTTCAAATACATTCAAGAGATATGAATGTTCACAAACCAACAAAACAAAACTATTGATGTAGTTTTTTTTTATTAATATTTTAAGTTTAGGTTGTATAAAGAAATACATTTCAGGTGCAGGATTTTCTACAGTTAACTGTTTGATTTGCACTCAGACACTTACAGTTTTGCAATATCCTGTTTAATCTTTAACCTTATTCCTGCCAAATTTAATTTGGACAGATAATAAACATTGGAAAGGTAAAGACTTTTTTAATAATTTTTTCACATAAGAAGTATAACATAGTTGTAAACTAAGCCAGAAGCTGAAGGGCTATGACATAAAACACATAAACAAATGAGATTAAAAATGGTGAAAATATTGATCATCTATAACATACTTAGGTATGTATTTTTCATTATGTTTAATAGCATTATTATGTTTTAAATCTGACCAAGTTGGCAATTAGGTTTGGGAGTTAGTATTCTTTGACTTAGTGAAACCTTGTCTCTAAATAGTCTCTAATGAATAAATAGAAACTACAAACTTATTATCAGATTGCTTTCAATTTAGAAAATAGTTATAAACAGAAACTTTAAATGGTGTTAAGAAACACAATTAAATTATAATAATATTATATTGAACATCTAAAATATGTGTAGATGTGTTTGCTCCCTTCAAAATTCTGCAAAGCAATGTGTAGAGTTACCATTATATTGCATTAAATGATTACCAGAATTTTCCTGTAAAATCATATATTGAAATTTTTTGCATATCAATTTTCAAAGTAAGAATTAAGCGACTCTGATTGCTATAAATTTGTCATAATAATTACTTTGTTGACAGTTTATTTTAGTAATTTGTGTTATTCAAAGAATTATTCCTTTTCAACTAGAGTTTAATTTACTGGCATACAGTTTCTCTTGTTTCTTCACTATTGAAAGGTCAAAATGATATTTCCTTCAGAAGACTAAGATAAATTTGTAAATTGATGGTGAATACTTAATTCATCTAAAATACAGATAATTAAATACAAATGCTAGTTATTTTAGTTATTGTATTTAGTTATTGCACATTAAGAATTACTTTTTTTTAAGCCAGGATTCTCAACCTTGACACAGTGACATTTGCAGCTGAATAATGGTCTATATGAGGGTGTCATCCTATGTTTATTAATGTAGACTTTGATATTTCCTTGGCTGGGATCCACAGATGCTAGCTGAAGCCCCAGTAGTAAAAACAAAACCCTCTCCAAACATTTCAAATGTAGTTTGGGAGAAAAATCATTCTTGGATAGGAACCACTAGTTTAGGATGAGAAGATGTCACACTCCCCCCCCCCATGATGCCATGTATCTGTGCAATTACATAAGAGACACATTGTTATACTTTTTTTTAGGAGGGGGGTACCTACCAGGGATTGAATTCAGGGCCACTCGATCACTGAGCCACACCTTCACACTATTTCATTTATTTATTTACAGACAAGGTCTCAATGAGTTGCTTAGTATCTTGCTTTTGCTAAGTCTAAGTCGGGCTTTGAACTCGTGATAACAATCCTCCTCCCTCAGCCCCCCAAGCCGCTGACATAACAGGAGTGTGCTACCATGCCTGGCCATTGTTACACTCTTTAATCCAATACCCTAAATAAAAAGAAATGACTAACAGAAAGGTTAGTTGATAATTCAACTACTCTAGTCACAAAGATACTTTCATTCTAATTTTAAATTGTTTAAAACAAGAAGAATTTAGAAATGGTATTATATCTATTCATCATACAAAGGATAAGATGGTTAACTTCTTTAAAGAAGGAATGAGTCAAATATTTGAACAATTAGAACTATTTAACCTCAGGTTGAACTTTCAAAATGTATGCATATATAATGTTTTAATAAACAATTTTCATGGGAAAATGGAATGTTTAATAAAAGATAAAATACTATAGATGAGTATAGTTAAAGAAGAAAGTACAAGATTTAAAAAATACAGAAAGGAAATTGTAAGGTTTATGAAATTTATATGAAGATGTTTCTAAAATTTGTTATTTATATGTACAAACTCATTCAGACACATTAAATTTTGAATATATAATTAAGAATCACATGAAAAGCACATAGAATAAAATTTGACATACTCTGAAATGCCATATTAGAAAAAAAATTTAGGAAATTTAGAGCTGTGTGGTTCAAGAACACTCATATTTTATGTACCAATTTAATTTAGATACTTCCATCTTATATTAAATTTTAAATGTATACACTGCATATAATACATTGTATTATACATAATACAATGTATTTTTGTATTACAAAAAGTATTTTTGGACAAAACCTAAATGTATTTGTTCATATATTTTAAAAGAAAATGAGAATAATTTAGCCTAAAATGAATATGAAGAATTTATATATATTTTCATATATATATGCACATATACACACACATACACATATATACACATACATATATATGTGTGTATGTATAAAAGCAGGTTTTAGAGATCAGTAGGAAAACTTTTTTTTTCTAAAATGAAAACATCTTGCTTTTGCATGTATTTGTAATGTAAATTGTTAAAATTTGGGAAAATTAACATTTTTTGTGGGAGGTACTGAGGGAATTTAATGCAGGGGCATTTTACCACTAAGCTACATACTCCAGTTCCCCCAACCATTTTTTTTTTTTTTTTTTGAGAAGATCTCACTAAGTTGCTTAGGGCCTCACTAATTTGCTGAAGCTAGCCTTGAACTTGAGATCCTCCTTCTCTGCCTCCTGAGTTGCTGAGATTACAGTTGTACACTACCTGCCTGGCAATATTTAAATGTTTATAGAGTCAAAATAATATTTACAAATATAATGATTAGATGAGATTACAAGGCCTGGATTTTCCCATAGCATTTGAAAAATCTGAAAATAAAGGAGACACTCTAAGATAAAAGGGTTTCCAGATATGGGTCATTAAACCACATAAAACAATAATCCTTGAGAGACTTGAGAGAGAGAAGGTGAGACCTATAATCATTCCAATTTCGTGACTAGAGGGTTTCATCCATCATCAGCTGAGAGCTAATAAGAGTGTATTAGTGAGTGGGAACTACCTGAAACCAGAAAATTAAACAACCAAAGCTAGTGCAGAGTTACCAAAGGTAGCTCCAGGAATATATAGTGTGCCCAGTCTCAGAAAGGAAACTCACAGTTCCTGGACTGAGTAGGGACTCAGAGGGTACTGCCTCACTATTAGTATTTAGCTTCTGACTAACAGCAGCCGTTGTTGCGGTTAAAAGTTCTTGTGACAACTGGTCACTTTCTCTTTTCTGATCAAAATATATAGAGATCTAATACACCAAGAAAACTTTATTAGCAGATCAATGTTCTTTGCTGTTTCTCCCTTTTTTTAATTATCAAAATTTAATCTAACAAGATTTTATGAAGTTACCATGTAAGTACAAGCTAATTGTGATGCTAGAGAAGATACAAATAAGTGCACAATGTCACCATGCTCATCACGGCTTCCGCTCTGTGTCCTTCCCCTATCACAGCAGCTTAGCAACAATGGCTTGTTTTCAGTATTGTAAAATAGATGGATTCAATGTGACCTTCCCTACACCATGTGTTCAGAAAATATGATACGCTCTGGGGAATTAATGACATATCATCACCATTACCCTAGCAAACACATCACTGCTGTAATTTGTACAAACCATAAACTGGGTGTAGGAAGGATATTGAAATTAAATTGACATTGAATGAAAGTTAAAATTGCAGCCCCCTCACATATGCATATGTGGCTTCCTTCATTTTAATAAGTCATTACAAAGGAGCTTTGTGATTGATAGGTTATTTGGTATTTATGGATCATCTAAAACAGGCAAAAAGTTACAGAAAACTTACTGAAAATTGTCCTGCTAGCATCTCATATCTTATATTCACTGATGTACATGTGGAACTTTTCAGGTAGATGGAAACTTAACTGCCAGTCTGTCAACTCCCTGTCAACTGTTTGTGAACATTGTTGGGAATGAGGTAAATGGGACTGCATACTTGCTCTTTATTTCCTTTAATCTTATAGTTTGGGGGTATCTGATATTGACAAGTGTTTATATATGGATGTTAGTTATGTCTAAACATTTTCAGTTACTAGTACTTGGTTTTGCATTTCTATTCAATTTTCTTTGAAATCGAAGCATAAGCATTTGGCTAATACTGTCCCAATATAAAAAGGCAGTAATGACTTAACACCAGCTGTGGCGGAGAGCTTGCAGCCTCTGCATGCTCTTCAGTAACTATGAACGAAGCCAAGAAAATACACCGAGTAGCAACAAATGTGATGCCAGGCATGGAACGCTGCAAGGATCCAAACTCTCCAGAGGACTCGTGCTCACTGGGGCTAGTCCAGCACTCTGCACACCTCTCTCCTCCAGGCACTTCCTGACAGCTGGCAATGGGTGATAATCTGAGAAGCCACACTGATCATAATGGCCAAGTGCTTCAGAACACAGCTGTCAGAGAGTTCACAAACCTTGGTGAACACAGTCTTTATGGCTTCTCGGACAAGTAGTGCTGGAAGGGCCAAGAATATGGATAGGAGAGAGAGGTCCAGAAAATTGATCTTGGCATTTGGCATTCTTGAGGCATTCCAGATTCTTAAGTTGTTTAGGAAGAAAGACTAAGAAGCCAAGTAGCTGAAACCAAAGGAGAATGTTAATTCCATAGTGTTGAAACATTTTAGGGAATATGGACCCTAATAATTATCCTAGATACTCCAGAAAGGTGTGAAGGTGAATCAGTGCTAGGTTGGTACATACAAACATTACAATTACATGCCAGCCTGGAATAAGTATGGTCCCCAAATAGATTAAGATTTGTTCCCACTCGAGCAGTCCATCAGACAAATCTACACTGAAGGAAGCTATGAATTTTCATATGAGATGTCTGGCATTCAATAGAATATCTGACAAAAACAATCAAGATTTCAGAAGAAAATAATAACATAAAACCAGAGCTAACCTATGCATTTAAGTTATTAGAAAATGACTGACAGCTGGGGACATAATCAATGGTAGAATATGTATTTAGCATGCATGGGGTCCTGAGTTTAATCTCCAGCACAAAAAAAAAATTTAAAAAGAGCTTATGAGAGTACAAGAGTTATACTGAATAAATTAACATGATATATAGCAAGATAAATAATTTCACCAGAAAATTGGAATCTAGATATAAAAAATATAATTAGAAATCATATATTAGACAATAAAAGGATTAAATTTGAGAACTCAAATGGACAAAATGGATTTGATATTGCCGGGAAAATGGATGAACAAATGAGAAAATAATCCAGAAAAAAATTACAGACTTTCAAACATGAGCAACAAACAGGATAGAAAATACAGTGGTGCTTGTGTGAAACATGGAGATTGGGTGGGAAGTTAGTCCTGAATTTCATGGCACTCCTAGAAGAGGAGCAGAGAGGACAGGCCAGCTGTGACCTGGGCAGGCCTGACTGGGTCACAAGAGTGTTCACAGACTCACTGTCTTATATGATGATGCCTTTTCTGTCTCCTTTCTTCCCCTTCCTCCCTTCCTCCTCCTCCTTTGTTTGTTCTCTTCTTTTTGTTTTTTTTTTAATCATTTTATTATTTTCAAGTTGTCTTTTTTTGTTATGTCTTTCCATTTTGACTTATACTTTCCTAAGTTGTGGATCTCTTTTTCAAATATTCTATTCTTCCGTAAATATCTTAGTCCCAATGGTGTGTGTGTGTGTGTGTGTGTGTGTGTGTGTGTGAGCGAGCACTTGGTCTTTTGTTTAAATTGATTAATTTTGGGCTTGCTTAACTTCTAGATTCAACAAAATTCTTTTCATGTTGTTGCTTATTTTTTTGCATGTAATCAAATGATTCTGTGACTTAAAAAATCATTGCATAGTATTAAATGATATATTCATATACTCAATGTGCAATGCATTGAAGCTCCTTTAGACTTGAAATCCACTGAAGGAGAATATGAACCAAAACACTTATTGCATATACCTGATGAAAATTTATTAGGCTCCAATAACTATAATAATGTGGTGTGTAATTTGTCAAAGGAGAGAGGAACTGCCCTTGGTATCCAATTTCATCTCTATTTTATCCCCAATAACACTCTCCTTATATCTAAATTTGCCAAGAAGCATTTACCTTAAGGGAGTTTTATTTCCATTGTTTCATAAATTAAAAATATTAAAATTTGTCCAATACTTAAAACAACCTTAAATAAATGAAATTAAAAATCTTGTAGAATGACTTTGTATTCATATTAACTAAAGTGCAAAAAAAGTTGCATAATGATTTTAGAAAAGTGGCACTTTAATTAGAGTAATCAAGTTATTGTGGCATGCTAATAATTTAGACATCACTGGATAAATGGCAAACAATTTTTTTGTGAATTTTAATAGCTTTATTTTATTTTTATATACTCTGAAATGATTTTCATTACCATATGAGTACAGTTATTGCTGTTGTTTTAAAACTAGGAATTGGTCAAATTTCAAAACTTTATAAGCAATGATAAAATTTGTAAATTAAAATTGGCAGATAATTTTCCAAAATTCCATTCATTTAATCTATATCACCAGTCATTTGTATAAATTTAAAATGTGTTTGATGTTATCAAATAAAACCATTTTATCCACACTCACAGAGATTTATTTGAAAGATATAAAAAGGGTATTTGTCCAGATATTGCTTTATTATTCGACATCTGCCCATCACCTGTGCCCACTTAGAAACACATGGATTCAGGAAGGAGCCATTGAAGACGCATGAAGCTTCATGCCTAATAGATGTTCAAACGCGACTATAACACATGGATGATTTCAGTCCTCTCATTTCTACACACACATCACTCTTAAAGTTTATTTTTCATTGACAACAATGATACATATTTATGGGATACAATGTGATACCTTATTACATGTGTTCATTGTGGAAAGATCAAATCAGGAAAACAGAGAATGAAACATGGGAGTGGAGGTTTTCAAGTTTAAATAAAGTGATTCGTACATTATAACATGAATATTTCTGACTCCCGCTCTCATTTTCATTCAGAGGTGATGATCTTGCTTCCTATCTTTCTGAGCATCCAGGACTCCATCCTCTCTTGCTTTACTCCTAGGTGTCTGGCCACTCCTCTTCACTTTAATTTGCCAGTTCCTGTTTCATGCTGACCTTTATTGAGGAGTCTCAGGTACGTCTTTACTATGTTATCGTCTCATCTGCTTTTATGGATCTACATCTCATATGATGGTGATTTAACATCCACATCCTAGAATGACATTTTCCTTGACGTACAAACATTATATGCAACCAACTACATGATTTCTCTAGGTGGATGTTCAAATGGCATCTCAAATATAGCACTTGCATGGTTAAGCCCTTGGTTACTTCTCCCATACTGTTTTTTCCATAGTCTTCCACATGTTAATATAACTCCTTTCTTGCCATTGTTGAAACACAAAAGTTTGTGTCATCCATATTTCCTCTGAGTCTCTTAAACACCTAGTTAATTATATCAGTGTTTATGCAGCCTTTAATACATATCTAGAACCTATTTTGCTTTACACTGTGAGTCAATGTGCCCTGGGGAAAAGTCTCATGCCTGTACACAAGAAGACAGACCTAGAACATGTCATGAGGATGACGGTGATCATCACAAGAATCATCAGATCTCCATAGAAACTCTGTCGGTAATGTGTCTGGAATCAATATGCACATGTTCTTTGCACACATATTATGTGAGCACAGGAGAATAATACCTTTTTCAATTCATTCCAAATATACTTATTAAGCTCCAATTGGGTTTTGAGCACAATTAATAAGCAAATGAACTTCAATGGGAGTTATATTTTGATGAGGAGACAATGAAAGTTAAAGAATAAACATACTAAGTATATGATTTGTTAAAGGGTCATAAAAGCAATGAGAAAATGGAAAACAACATATGGATGAGAAATGGGAAGGAAAGCTTTCACATTTAAATAAGATGATCCATAGATCATAACAAAGAGGAACACTCATAGTAGGTAAAAAAGCTACCATTCAAAAATAAATTTTTTGAGCCGGGCGCGGTGGCTCAAGCCTGTAATCCCAGCACTTAGGGAAGCTGAGACAGGAGAATCGCGAGTTCAAGGCCAGCCTCAGCAATGGCGAGGCGCTAAGCAACTCAGTGAGACCCTGTCTCTACATAAAACACAAAATAGGCTGGGGATGTGGCTCAGTGGTCCAGTGCCCCTGAGTTCAATCCCCAGTACCAAAAAACAAACAAACAAAAACAAACAAACAAAAAAAAAACAAAAGAAAAACAAAAATAAATTTTTTGTACCTCTGATATTTAACACTAAGTTAAATAATCAATATGTATCATGATATCATAACCAAAAAGTTCAATATAAACGTGTAATATATAAGTATGTATATATTATATATCATATAATTATACATGATAGTTATGATAAT
>CM053412.1:9136414-9150860 GCA_028644305.1 Xerus rutilus | reverse complement strand
CAGACACAGGACAAAAAAAAAAAAAAGCCCTTCCAGGGAATACCTACAGTGACCTACTTTCTCTAGCTACATCCTAACTCCTCCTATAATTTCCATCACTTCCTATAGCCTACTCTAATTATCCATCCATCAATTAGGTTAATCTACCAATGAAGTTAGGGCCTTCGTCTTCCAATTATTTCTTAAGTGACTGCTTGAATATTGCTGCATTGGAGATCTAAATTTAAACACATGAGTCTTTGGGGGATACTTCATATCCAAGTTGTAACAATATTTATCATAAATAAATACATATTATAAAACTATATAGAAAACATAGAATGAAAAAAATGTGGTTGGTAAAATAGTTAGGAATTTCCAATAAAAATCAGTTAATACTTTCTTAATTTGTATAGAAATTAATGGATGTTGATTTTATAATTTTCAAAAATGTAAAAATATATTCTGTTGTCTATGTCAAATATTCTCTTTTTAAAATACAAAAACAGGTTTCATGATAATCTGCATAATTATGTCATCCCTTTACAAGCTAAAGAAAGCATATTGTTATAAACATGCCAAAGGGTGAAGACAAAAAATCTAGAAATAGATAATTTCAAATAGTCAAGAGTCATTCCATTGTTTAGGTGAATTTTAGGTCACCTGGAACCGATAAACATTTTTGTCAAGATGTATTTTGTAAAATTATAATGTTCGGACATTTGTAGTAAGAAAGAAACAATATTCTTCTGTAAAGAAAGTTATATTGCTAGCCGAGCTTGGTGGCACACGCCTGTAATCCCAGCACTTTGGCAGGCTGTGGCAGGAGAATCACGAGTTCAAAAGTGAGACACTAAGTAAAACAGTGAGACTCTGTCTCTACATAAAACACAAAATAGGGCTGGGGATGTGGCTCAGTGGTGGAGTACCCCTGAGTTCAATCCCCAGTACCAAAAAAAAAATTATCTTGCTTCAAAATTAGAAGCAAATTCTGAAAGGACACTTCATGACTTTAGATAAATATAGCAGGAATGGTACTTGGTTCTTACAATGATGACAGGAAGTCCTTCACACTCCACGTGTTTCCTGCAGCAAGTACAGTGACCTCCAGAGTCATTTTGTAAAACCTCTGTGGCCTGGCCCTGACTGACTTGACACCTCTCTTCCTAGCAGGCTCCCCCCACATTGCTCTGCTCCTGCCCCACTCCTTCCCCCTGCCAAGGGACTTTCCATCTCAGAACATTTTTAACGTTTACAGTAAGTGGTTGGAATGCCCTTTCCATGGATATTCACATGACTCAGCCTCTTCGGCTTTCCAAATGTGTTTTTAGTGTTCAGCTTACCTTAGTGGATTTCGGGTGTCATTGAGATTAGAGGATACTCAGATAACTGGTAAATCACAGTTTATTCTCAAGCTCCAGGAAGGGCTCAGCCCATCTCTCTTCTGCTGAAAGAGAAATTCCTCTGCTTTGCTTTTGGTTAGAATGACTGGTCTTCCCCAAGTGTATCTGTGAGGGTGTTCTGGAGGAGATTGGTGAGTCAGTGGGTAAGACCCCTCCACCCCCACCTCAGTGTGGGTGGCACATTCAATTAGCTGGAGACACATGTGGAACATAAAAGTACAGGAAGAACAAATTCTTACTTTGTGTTTTGTAGCCAAGAAACCCTTTTCTTCTTGCTCTGAGTTGTCCAAACTATAGTGATCTGTCGTTTGGACTCTGGGGCTCAAATTGGTTCCCTCCTTTACCTTTCCCAGGTCTCAAGTCTTTGGCCTCAGAATAAGAGCTTCCTTGGATCTGAGACGTTTAGGTTTAGAATGAATCCACTAGCAGATTCTTTGATTCTTCAGCTTGCAAACAATTTATTGTGGGACATTTTAGGTTCCATAATTGAGGTAGCAAATTTTCCTAATAAATCTCCTCTTCTTTCTGTTTTTTTTTTTTTTTCCAATCCAGCAATCTCTGTGAAGAATCCTCACTAAATATGGGCCATCTACTATATCTAAATTGCTTGATAATGGAACTGTAACTTGATACTGTTTCTGGAGGATATTCCACAATTCCTTTCATGTATACCCAGACTTTTCCTACAAGTTAATGTGACTGCAATTTTCATTGGAACACTGTTTATAACATGAAAAAAATAAATTGGGAACTAAGTAGGCATCTGTAAATAAGGCTGTTGAGAGTGGTATATTTTTGTCTGGGGCCATGGGTGTGCCAAGTCTATAATGCACAGAATAAGAAACTTTTCTGCTGGTTTGCATAAAGTATAGAATATCCTAATATAAATGTTATATTTTGAGTCTTGAACCTTACTGTTTTGTATATCAACACAAATAAACTATTCTATGATTTGGGACACTGAAATGCAAAGCCTGTGAAAACTGAAGGAATATGATAATTTTATTTAAATCACTCTCAAAATTTTTATCATTTAACAGATACATATCAACAATAGTAATACTATAGGTTTTATAACAACATGTTCTTCTGTACATTTGGTACTATTATTCATACTCAGTTTATGTGCTTATGCAAAAAGATGTTATGTCTTATGCAAAGGGATGTTATGTTATGCCATAGCAGAATATTTTCATGCTGAAATTCAAAGTTTTATAAGTAACTTTTCCTTCATTTTCTTTTTATAATTAATTTGATATCACTTTTTGACTTATTTTTGCATGTTTTCATGGGTTATTTTATCAATGAATTTTGTTTCAGGCTACAAAATGCTGTTGTGAAATTTTTTGTTTAAATAGCTTCATATCACAGGGAAAAGAAATGTCTTATCATTTGTTCCTCAAACATGATTGGCTGTGTTGCAAACATCAGCACCATCAGAGAGGCCATTGAAAATGTGCAGTCTCAGGGCTCTGCCACAGACCTGCCCGCTCCAAACCTGCCTACCTATAAACACAGCACACGGGAGTTTGAGCGACATTTCTACTCCATCCATTTCCCTCCTTTTCTCCAGCAAGTAGTTTCATCCTTTATATTTCATTAAGAATTCTACTCCCCTCACTTCAAAAACCGTTTTATGCCCTCCTTGTCCCTTAACTTTGCTATTTCTCACTTTTCCTTTAGACATATGCTAAACTATATCTTACTTAAGAAAACATTTAATTTTTAATTTTATTGTTTTTATCTGATATTTTATTCAAAAAGTTGACATGTTTCTAGAGTATATTCTTTTTTACTGAGAGACTAGATATACAAATGGGCAATGACAACCATATTTTGTGACAATAAAACCTGGTCATGGTCTTCACGGCAAGCACTTGAGAAGCCTGGAAGATAGGAAACTTGATTAGGGACCAACAACTTCTAAATTTTTGTCCCTGCTTCTTACTCAGAACCCACTAGAGAAAGCCAAGTATGCTCCCCGCCCAGCCACAGAGGGCGCCCTACTCTGGCTAGCTCTCCTGGGCTTCTTCACTGTCCACTCGGAGCACATTCCGACCTGACCCTTTGGCTTAGTACAAGGCAGCCCCTCCTCTCTGCCGCCGAGTTCCTGCTGATGGCAGGTGATTTTGGCCACCTCTCCTGTAGAGCAAGCTCTCTGCGTCACCTTTATTTTGGGTGTGTTTTTTTTCTCCCCCTCATTTGGCTCATCTTTGCTTATTTCCAGATTATTAGCTTAATGATTAGAAAACAATTTCTTTATTTTGGGTAAAATTCATACAGTCGAGGTTGAAATAACAACTGAAGTAATAAAAAGGAGATGCTGTTTTTCTTCCAGCTTTTCCTCCAGAACTAAACTCCCACTCCAGAATTATACCCTCTTTAAGCACCTGATGACTTTTTGAAATGTGACCAGAAGCACGGACACATCAACATGATATCATGTTAAGCACATTTCAAAATTAAGGAAGATATCTTTTCTCCTCATTCTTCCAGCATTATTCTTTGTGTCCATATCTGAAAATATATTGTCTTTGCTTATACAGCTAGATTGCTGAATACCAATAAACAAAAAACAGTATTTCTAACCTGGGGGAAGTCATTTCTAGGAAATTAATTTTAAAATAGTATGCTACTGCCTTGTATTTGTTTGCAAGCCATTTTCTTAGGAAACTGTATCCCAGTACATTTCACAGAGTTAAATAATGCAATTATGGAATGCAATGATAGAAGTAGAAGAAAAAGATATGGTTTTAGATGAGATTTGAAATGGCAGCTCCAATAATGCAGAAAGATAGATAAAGTCTGTTCCAGATGTCAGTCAGCGCTGCAGAGAAGACTGGGAGCAATAATTCTCTGTGAAGTAACATAGAAGAGATAAATGGATCCCATGTATTTTGATGAATCAATTTTTATTATGCAATTTCAGGCTATAAACTAAAAATTGAGAAAAATAACTTGTTATATCCAAAAATATAATAGAAGTGAATGTACATTCAAATGATATTTATTGTGAACCTACTGTGTGCTAGAGAGCGTACTAACATTGCTGATATATTATCATGAAATGTTAGTCAACTGCTTGTGTAAAATTTTAAGAAAAGTTGCCCATGAGTGATTGCAGACATGCAGTGCCACAGTGCAGAGTGCTTGTTATAATTATACTTACAAAAGGATCAATTTTAAAAGCACACTTCTAAAAATTTGAACAAAAGTCTTTTCTGATCATAAGAATAATATGTTTATAGTAAACATATACCCCAAACAGAAATGCGTGAAGATAGGGCACTAATAACCTATAATCCCAATGTTCATGGCTAACTGCAATTAATATTTTTCATAAAACTCCCAAGTTTTGTCTATGCATTTACACCCTGAGAACATGTGTGCACATCAAAGTAATAATTTCACATACACGTGTTTACAATGTGAATATGCTATTAATATAATTTAATATTTTAAATATTGCAGTTACATCTCCTTGAGACACCACCGAGTTTAGAATCTCCCATTTGAAAGCAGGAATGTGATTTTAAATGATTTGTTTGAGCTCATTGTGCAATTCAGTGGAGGGCAGTTTGACTAAACCAAAGGGCTAATCTCCTTCTTCTGGTTCCATCTGAGTCCTGCTGTCCTGATCAGCCTATGCTAACCCATTTAAATTACCTTCTGTGCTGTCTGTGGCTTTACTGTGTAGATCTTGAAGGTCCTTCATTGCTGCAAACTCTGGCCACACACTCATACTCTGGGAATGCCAAGATTTTCTAGAACCTTAATAACCAGGGCACTTACCAGAGCTTGTCTTCTCTTCTTCCCTTTCTTCTGGATGAAAACTCCTAGGCTGTGTAGAGGCTTGAGGACTCTGGTTTTACACAAGGATATTTGGTTTCTTTCAATATGGCTTTCCTTGGCTCCCTTGGGGAGCATCCCTCTTCCCTCCACCCTATTATGACGTTATCATACTGATACACTCTTCAGTTTCTCAACTGCAAGATTAAGATGACTGATTATAATCAATCTTAGTATTTTTCCATCATGTCAACTTCCATCAAACCCTACATCTTCCGTGAAGGATCCTGACTATCCAAGAACTTCTTGTAATTCATTTGCACACCTGAGGATGTTGCTCCCTTAATCACTTACACAAGAACGCTTAATGACAATCTCTATTTTAACTATGCCTCTAATTAACACATAACACGTATAAGAGGCTGTCTGTGTTTATCAGACCTTTCTATAGGGTTTACATACAAGAAGGTGCTAATCATAATTTCCTTCCCTGTAACCAAAATCCAACAAGGACAAGATTAAGTTAATTCTTTTTTCCACAAGGGAAGAACACAATGCATTTAGCCTTGGTTGCTGACAGAAAGAATTGTGTTTATATCATCTCTGTTTCCGTGGTAACAGACCCTGTTTCCTTGTGTTGTATAAAGCCTTGAGTGTGTTTTTGTGAGGATGAAAGGGTGTTCAAGTACTGTCACAGACAATATTTCTTCATTACTACTTTATACCAACATTGACAGAAAATAGGCCCCACCCCCAGGGGACTAAATCTAGAAAATTCTGAAAAAGGAATCCAACTCTCAGATGTCTAATCCTAGATGTGTTTCAAAGTGATGAGTAGGAAATGTAACTATTGTTAGCTACCTTCTGTAATTGTCTACCTCAGTAGCCCTAAAGTATAAGCCCATAATTCACATATTCCCTAAAAACCATGTATCTGCTTACAGTCACAAGGGTTCACAGATGTAGTGCAGCATATTTTCCTGATTATGAGGAAATGTCTTATCCAAGGTGATTATAAACTCCACTATTTTTAAGTGTTAATAAATTATTGTTACTTTTCATGATGCTAAAAGTACATTATAAAAAAGTCTTCTGTAGAGTGTGGTGGCCCACATCTATAATAAGGAGGCTGAGGCAGGAGGACTACAAGTTCAAGACCAGTCATAGAAATTTTGTGAACCTCTATCTGGAAAAATAAAAAGGGTTAGGAATGTAGCCCAGGGATAAAATTTCCTAGGTTCAATTTCTAGTACAATAAAACAAAAATGAAACAAAAATAAAACAAACAAACAAAAGCTTTCTGCAGTAGGAAAAGAGCATACAAAGGCAATGAGAAACATGGCTTTGGAAAGGAAGAATGTAAAACCTCACAGTAATTACTAAACATGAGTTAGCAGGAATATTTTGCTCAGAAAATAATTTTCATCACATGCTGGTTATTTTAAAAAATTATCTATTGCATTCTATTTATTGATTGATTGATTGACTTTAATTTTTATTCTTTTAATTTGTTCTAATTAATTACACATGATAGCAGAATGCATTTTGATTCATTATATACAAATGGAGCACAATTTTTCATTAACCTGTTTGTACACCATGTAGGGTCACATCACATGTGCAGTCATACATGTACCTAGGGTAATGATGTTCATCTCATTCCATCATCTTTCCTGCCTCCATGCCCCCTCCTCTTCCCTTCTTCCGCTTTGCCCAAAGTTCTTCCATTCTCTCCTCATGCACCCCCCCTACATACACACACTATGGATCAGCATCTACTTATCAGAGAGAACATTCAGCCTTTGGTTTTTTGAGATTGGCTTACTTTGCTTACCATGATATTCTCCAGCTCCATTCATTTACCTGCAAAAGCCTGAAGTTTAATGCTGAGTAATATTCCATTGTGTATATGTATCACAGTTTCTTTATCTATTCATCTATTAAAGGGCATATAAGTTGGTTTCACAGTTTAGCTATTGTGAATTGAGCTGCTATGAACATTGATGTGGCTGTGTCACTATAGTATGCTGATTTTAAGTGCTTTGAGTATAGACCAAGGAAGGGGATAGCTGGGTCAAATGGTGGTTCCATTCTGGGTTTTCTAAGGAATCTCCATACTGTTTTCCATAGTGGTTGAACCAATTTGCAGTTCCACCAGTAATGTATGAGTGTATCTTTTCCCCTACAACCTTGCCAACACTTTTTGTTGCTTGTATTCTTGATAATTGCCATTCTGAATGAAATCTTAGAGTAGTTTTGATTTTTATTTCTCTATTGGAGAAGTTGAACACTTTTTCATATATTTATTGATTAATCGTATATCTTCTTCTGAGAAGTGTCTGCTCAGTTCCTTAGCCTACATATTGAATGGGTTGTTTGTTTTTTTGGTGTTAAATTTTTTGAGTTCTTTATATATCCTGGAGATTAGTGCTCTATCTGATGTGTGTGTAGTAAAGATGTACTCCCACACTGTGGGCACGCTGTTCACATTATTCATTGTTTCCTTTGCTGAGAAGCTTTTTAGTTTGAATCCATCCCACTTATTCATTCTTGATTTTATTTCTTCTGCTTTAGGAATCTAGTTAAGGAAGTCAGGACTTAATCCAACACCATGGAGATTTGGACTTACTTTTTCTTCTGTTAGGTTCAGGGTCTCTGGTCTAATTCCCAGGTCCTTGATCCACCTGGAGTTAAGTTTTGTGCATGGTGAGAAATAGTTGTTTAAATTTCATTTTGCTGCATATGTATTTCCAGTTTTCCTAGCACATTTGCTGAAGAGGCTATCTTTTCTCCATTATATATTTTTGGCAACTTTGTCTAGTATGAGATAACTGTATTTATGTGAGTTTGTCTCTCTGTCTTCTATTCTGTACCATTGGTCTACATGTCTATTTTGATGCCAATACCATGCCATTTTTGTTACTATAGGTCTGTAGTGTTCTGTAAGGTTTGGTATTGTGATGCCTCCTGATTCACTCTTTTTTTTTTTTTTTTTTTTGGTACTGGGGATTGAACTCAGGGCTACTCGACCACTGAGCCACATCCCCAGCTCTATTTTGTATATTATTTAGAGACAGGGTCTAACTGAGTTGTTCATCATTTTCCATTGCTAAGGCTTGCTTTGAACTCATGACCTTCCTGCCTCAGCCTCCCAAGCCGCTGGGATTACAGGTGTGGGCCACCACCCCCAGATGCTTCACTCTTCTTGCTAAGGATTGCTTTGGCTCTTCTGGGTCTCTTTTTTTCCCAAGTGAATTTTATGATTGCTTTTTCTATTTCTATGGGGAATGTTGTTGGCATTTTAATTGGAATCGCATTAAATCTGTATAGTACTTTTGGTAATATGGCCGTTTGATAATATTAATTCTTCCTATCCGAGAACATGGGAGATCTTTCTGTCTTCCAGCATCTTCTTCAATGTCTTTATTTTGTGTTCTATAGTTTTCATTGTATAGGTCTTTCATCTCTTTTGTTAGATTGATTCCCAAGTATTTTATTTATTTATTTTTGAGGCTATTGTGAATGGGGTAATTTCCCTACTTTCTGAGAGTTCATCACTGATGTATTCAAATGCAAATGGTTTATGTGTGTTGATTTATGTATACAAATGGTTTATATGTGTTGATTTTATATCATGCTATTTTGCTAAATTAATTTAATTGTAGAAGTTTCTGGTGGAGGTTTTTGGATCCTCTAAGTATATAATCAAGTCATCAGCAAATAGTGATGGTTTGAGTTCTTCTTTTCCTATCTAAATCCCTTTAATTTCTTTCACTAATTGCTCTGGCTAGAGTTTCAAGAACTATGTTGAATAGGAGTGGTGAGAGGGTGAGAGAGAGCATTCCTCTCTTGTTCCAGTTCTTGGAGTGCCTCCAACTTTTATCCATTTAGGATGATGTTGGCCTTGGGCTTAGCATAGCTTTTACAATGTTGAGTTACTACTATCCCTAGTTTTTTTAGTGTTCTGAACATGAAAGGATGTTGTATTTTATCACAAGTTTTTTCTGCATCTACTGAGATGATCATATGATTTTTATCATTGTCTATTGATATGATGAATTATGTTTATCGATTTCCATATGTTGAACCAACCTTGCATCCCTGGGATGAATCTCATTTAATCATAGTACACAATCTTTTAAAATATGTTTTTATATGCAATTTGCCAGAATTTTATTGAGAATTTTTGTATCTATATTCATCAGGGATATTGATCTGAAGTTTTCTTTCCTTGTTATGTCTTTGTCTGGCTTAGGTATCAAGGCAATACCAGCCTCATAGAATGAGTTTGGAAGAGATCCCTCCTTTTCTACTTCATGGAATAATTTGAGGAATATTGTTATTAATTCTTCTTTAAAGGTCTTGTAGAACTTGACTGAGAATCTGTCTAGTCCTGGGCTTTTCTTATTTGGTAGGCTTTTGATGATGTCTTCTATTTCCTTGCTCGAAATTGATCAATTTAAATTGTGTATGTCCTCTCAATTCAGTGTGGGCAGCTCATATTTCCCTAAAACTTTGTCAGTGTCTTCAATACTTTCTATTTTATTGTGGCATAATTTTTCAAAATAGTTTCTAATTATCTTCTGTATTTCAGTGATATCTGTTGTGATATTTCCTTTTGACCATGGCTTATATTAATTTGAGTTTTCTCTCTCCTTTTTGTTGGAGCGGCTAAGAGTTTATCAATTTTATTTATTTTTTCAAAAAACCACCTTTTGGTCAATTTTTTGAATTGTTTCTTTTGTTTCAATTTCGTTGATTTCAGCCCTGATTTTAATTATTTCATATCTTCTACTACTTTTGGTATTGATTTGTTCTTCTTTATTCTAGGGCTTTGAGATGTAATGTCAAGTAATTTATTTGTTGGCTTTATCTTCTGTTAATGAATGAGCTCAATTCAGTGAACTTTCCTCTTAGCATTGCCTTGTAGTGTTCCAGAGATTTGGTATGTTGCATCAAAATTTCATTTACCTCTAATTTTTTTTTTTTACTTCCTGATATCGTCTACTATCCTTGAGTAAGTCAATAGCATATTATTGAGTTCTAGGTGTTGGAGTAGCTTCTATTTATTTTTATTTTATAATTGATTTCTGATTTCATTCCATTATGTTCTGATAAAATGCAATTGATTATCTCTATTTTTTTACATTTGCTAAGAGTTGCCTTTTGACATAACCTATGCTCTATTTTAGAGAAGGATCCATGCGATGCTGAGAAAAGACTGTAATTGCTCATTGATGGATGAAATATTCTATATATGTTTGTTAAGTCTAAATTACTGATTGTATTATTGTATTCTATAATTTGTTTGTTTATTTTTTGTTTGGAAGATCTATCCAGTGGTGAGAGATGTGTGTTAAAGTTTTAACAATATTATTGTGTTGTGGTCTACTTGATTCTTGAAATCGAGAAGGGTTTGTTTGATGTACATAGATGCTCCATTGTTTGAGGCATAAATATTTATGGTTGTTATGTCTTGTTGATGTATGATTCCCTTAAGAAGTATACAAAGTCCTTCTTTTTTCCTTTCTGACTAACTTTGGTTCGAAGTCCACTTTATCTGATAAGAGGATGAAAACCCCCACTTGTTTACGCGGTCCATGTGAGTGATTTATTTTTCCTATCCTTTCACCTTCAGTATGTGGATGTCTTTTCCAATAAGATGAGTCTCTTGAAGACATGATGTTGTTGAGCCTTTTTAAAATACAATCTTCCTGTCTATGTGTTTTAATTGATGAGTTTAAGCCATTCACATTCAGGGTTATTATTGAAATATGGTTTGTTTTTCCAGTTATTTTGGTTTGTTTTGGTTTTCTACTTGACTTCATTTCTCCTTTTATTAGTTTTTCCTTTAGTGTAGTTCTTCCCTTTGCTGATTTTCATTATTGTTTTTTATTTCCTCCTCATGGAATATTTTGCCAAACATTCTGTTCTGTTGTGCAGGCTTTCTTGTTGTAAATTCTTTTAAATTTTGTTCATAATGGAAGGCTTTTATTTCATCAAATCTGAAACTGAATTTTGCTGGCTATAAGAATTTTGATTGACATCCATTTTCTTTCAGAACTTTGTATACATTGTTCCAGGATCTCCTAGCTTTGAAGGTCTGGGTTGAGAAATCTGCTGATATCTGCATTTTTTTTCTCCCTCTATGTAATCTGAAACTTTTCTGTTGTGAATTTTAAAATTCTATCCTTACTCTATATGCTAGACATTTTTACTATACTGTGCCGTGGTGTGGATGTGTTGTAATTTTGTATACTTGGTGTCCTGTATGCCTTTTGTATTTGATTTTCCAATTCATTCTTCATGTTTGGGAAATTTTCTTATATTATTCTATTGAAGAGATTGTACATTCCTGTGGTTTGTATCTCTGCTTTTCTCTATCCCAATACATTTTAGATTTGGTTTTTTGATGTTATTCCATAATTCTTAGATGTTCTGTTCATGGTTTCTTACCATTTTCACTGGGTTGTCAACTTTATTTTCAAGAATGTATATTTCGTCTTCATTGTCAGAGGTTCTGTATTCCAAGTGATCTAGTTTGTGAGTTATGCTTTTTATTGGGTTTTTTATGTAGTTTATTGTTTCCTTCATTACAAGAGTGTCTGTTTTTTCCCGAATCTCCATATTTTCTTGATGTGATCTTTTGTTACCTGATTTGCTCTCTTATCTCTTTGTTGGAGTGATTATCTACTGCCCATATTTGCTCTATGTCATTGTTTAATTTGCCAATCATTTTTTTAATTTAATTATTTTATTTAAATGCGTTTCAAGTCATAGTACATATATAGAACTCAATTTTTCCATTTCTCTGATTGCAAACCAGATAGAGTCACACCGTTTGTGTCTTCATACATGCACCAAGGGTAGTGATGACGATCTCAATCAACCATCATTACTACACCCCTTCCCTTTTCCCTCCCCCTCCCCCCCCTGCCGCATCCATAGTTCTTCCATTTCTCCTGTTTCCCATTCCCATCCCCCTTAAGTATCATCATCCACTAATCAGAGAGAACATTCAGCATTTGGTTTTTTGGGATTGGCTTACTTCACTTAGTATAATATTCTCCAATTCCATCCATTTGCCTGCAAATGCCATAATTGTATTCTCTTTTATTGCTGAATAATATTCCATTGTGTATATGTACCACAGTTTCTTTATCCATTCATCTATTGAAGGGCATCTGGGTTGCTTCCATAGTTTTGCAATTATGAATTGTGCTTGCTGGACTTTCTCCGCTGGTGTCCTGGGTGTAGGTTTCACAACAGGGTGAAACTCTGGGCCGCTGGTGAAGACTTTGATTCAAGGCTGCATTGCCACCAAAGTTTGTACTGAGTTGCTGTCTCAATGCCCCCTGAGACTGGGCTACCCAGAGGCTCGAGGTAGCAATCCCTGGTCTGTTGGCTGGACACATGTGGACATCCTTGTCTTCTTCCTGATTTTGGGGGAAATGATTTCAGTTTTTTCTCCATTCAGTATGCTCTTGGCCCTGGTTTTTCATGTTAGCCTTCATACTGTTGAGGTAAGTTTCTTCTATCCCTAGCTTGCCCAGCATTTTTTAAATGAAAGGGTGCTAGATTTTGTGAAAGGCTTTTTCCACATCTGTTAACATACTCATGTGATTCTTTTCCTTAATTCCATTTATGTGGTGACTTATATTAATTTGTTTACATATGTTGAACCAACCTTGCATTCCTAGAATGAAATCCACTTGAACATGGTGTTCTATCTTCTTTATGTGATATTGAATGCAAATTTGCTAGTACTCTATTATGGATTTCTGCATCTAAGTTCATCGAGGTATTCCTCTCTAGTTTTCTTTTCCTGATGTGCCTTTATCTGATTTTGGTATCCAAGGAATAATGGTTTCATAAAATGAATTTCAGAGTACTCTATCTCTTTCTTATCATGAAATTATTTGAGAAAGATCATCATCATTCTTTTTTAGAAAGTTTGGTAGAACTCAGCTGAGAATCCATCTAGTCCTGTGCTTTTCATGGTTGGAAGGGTTTTGAAAGTTGCTTCAATTTCATTGCTAGGTGATGTTCTGTTTGTTTTCTATATCTTCATGGTTCATTTTGGGTATGTTATACTTGTCTAGAAATATATCAATATTTCTAGTTTTTCTGTTTATTGTAGTATAGATTTTCAAAATAGTTTTAAATTATCCTCGGAATCTGAATTGTGTCTGTGGTAATATTTTCTTTCTCATCTTTAATTTTGTTGATTTGCATCTCTGTCTCTTCGGTTAGCTGTACTAAGAATTTATTAATATTATTTATCTTTCCAAGAAGCAACTCTTTGTTGCATTAATCCTTTGTGTTATTTTGGTTATGTTATCAAGTTAATTTATTTTGGCTGTGATCTTATCCTGTCTTCCACTGATTTTTGAATTGGTTTTCCTGGGAACTTTAGATACAACATAAGATTATTTATTT
Source organism: Xerus rutilus (assembly GCA_028644305.1). Taxonomy (NCBI): domain Eukaryota; kingdom Metazoa; phylum Chordata; class Mammalia; order Rodentia; family Sciuridae; genus Xerus; species Xerus rutilus. The sequence continues at coordinate 9,137,250 of CM053412.1, read as the reverse complement.
GGGATCTTTCTATTATTTTAAATGTAGGAGCTCAATTCTATAAACTTTTCTCCTCAAACTGCCTTCATACTTTTCCAGAGATTTTGATATGTTGTATCTCTATTCTCATTTGTTTCTAAGATTTTTTAAAAAATATTTCCCCTAATTTCTTGCATGATCAATTCCTTATTCCAAAGTGTATTATTTAATCACCAGGTGTTAAAATTATTTCTGCTTTTGTCCTGTTAATTATTTTTTATTTCATCCCATTTTGATCAAAAAGATGCAAGGAAATTTTGTTATTATTATTATTATTAGTAGTAGTAGTATTTCCTAAGACTTACTTTGTGTCCTATAATATGGTCTATTTTAGAGAAGATTCCATGATGCAGGTAAGAGAAAAGTGAATTTAATTGTTAATGGATGAAATATTCTATAGATATTTTAGGTCCATTTGATGAATTTTTTTTTTAGTTTTGAATTCTTTAATTTATGTCAGGATGACTTACCTATTGGTGAAAGGGTTGTGTTGAAATCACACAGTATTTATATTGGAATCTCCTTGATTCATTACATTGAGTAGAATTTGTTTCATGTATGTAGATGCGCCAATGTTATTATAAATATTTACAATCATTATATATTGTTCCCTTACCTGGTAGGAAGTGACATATTTGCCTCTTCTGATCAATTTTGGCTTGAAATCTACTGTCAGTTATGAAAGTAGGTACTCATGCTTGCTTTGGCCTCTATTTGCATGATATAGTTTTTTCTTTAATTTCAAGTTCAGCCTGTGGATGTTTTTGCCTATAAAGTGAGTTTTTTGTAAAAAAAACATATGCTTGGGTCTAGTTTTT
>CM053412.1:9060904-9135914 GCA_028644305.1 Xerus rutilus | reverse complement strand
GCTTGGGTCTAGTTTTTGATCCATTTTGCCAATCTCTGTCTTTGGATTGGAGATTTAGAACATGTATATACAGTTATTATGGAAATATTATTTTTATTTCCTGCCATTTTGATTTATTTCTGACGCTTTACCAACACTTGATTATCCTTTTAAAGTGATTATGCTTCAAGAGATATTCATACATATGCTGACTTGGATATTTATTTTTCATTTCTTTGTGTGAAAGACCTCACTGAGTATGCTTAGCAGTGCTGGTTTGGTGGTTCTAGATTCTTTTAATTTCTTTTAATTTCTGATTATCATGGAAAGATTTGTTTTCTCTTTAATTCTGAAAAAAAAATAGCTTTGCTGAATATAGTAATCTTAGCTGGAACCTATTAACTTTCAGGAGTTAGTATATATTATTCCAACTTCTCCTGGCTTTTAGTTTCTTGGCTGATTATTCAGTAAAAATACTATTTGCTTCCCTCTAAACATGACCTACCATTTTTGTCTTGCAGTTTTTAGAATGTTATACTTTTGTACATTAGGCATTTTAATTATAATGTGCTTTGGAGAACATCTTTTTGATTTTCTCTATTTTGGGTTCTACATTAACCTTGCATTTTGATTTTCTACTGATTTCAAATGTTTGAGATTTTTTCTGATATTTCATTGAAAAGTTTGTACATTTTTTTTTTGTTTGAATTTCAGTGCTTTCTTCTATGCCAACAGTTCTTATATTTGGTCTCTTAATGTTATCCCAGAAAAAATGAACATTATAGTCATGTTCTCTTAACATCTTTTCTCTATTGTCAAAATTATTTTCAATATTATGTACTTTATCCTTAAGGCTGGAGATTATGTCTTGAAGTGGCCTAATCTTTCGGTGCTTCCAACAGATCTGGTTTATTGAGTCATTTTCAGGATTCCTGTTTTGTTGTGTTACAGAATCTCTATCTCTTCACTAAAATGTCCTTTCATTACCTGCATAATCTCTCAGTTCATTTTTTTAGGTGTTCTGTTTGTTCACTGAACATTTCAATTGTCAATTTTCTAAATTCTGTGTTTTAGCATTTCCTCCATTAAGGCATTAATGTTGTCAGTTCTATTGTTAGCTACTTGTGTTAACTTGTTGCCTTAATTTTTCTTATTATTAGCATTTCTACCTATATTCTGGGATGATTCTCTGATCTACTTTTATATAAGGTATTTTTCTTTACTATGTATCTTAGATGGAGAAAATGTCTTGGTGTCAATATTTTCACTCAGGTTGAACTCTCCACTATGTCCAGATTCTAACATCACATTGAGAGGAGACTCTAATCTCTAATAATTGTATCCACTTTAGAATAATGCCTTACAACAATAAACCTTTAAAAATATTTATTTACAATATTCTTCAGCAGCTCTATTTTCCTCAGCAAGGTTTTTGAAGTAGGAGGCTTTCTTTCCAGTTTTTCAGTTATTGTGCAGTTTTATAAATTCTCAGCTCTGATCCTATGTGATCAAACTTATTACGGGAATCCATATGCAGAGTTTCACTGCAAGGTTTCACTCCCTTTTTGGCTGAAAAACTCTGACACTCCCCTTTCAGAGAGTCTCAAACTATGTGCTTGGAAATGAGAGTAGAATACATCAGTATATCCTCAATTCTTTATTAGGCTGGGCAAGGATAACTCAGGGTTCACCAGGTTAGGTCTGAATTTAATTGATCTCACATCAGGCTCCTAATTTCATAGTTCAGATGATATGTTTTAAATGGACCAGGTCTTTGCATTTCTCAATTTTATAGATGCAGTTTACTGTATTTGTTTTATTCACTCTTGTGTATTTGCTATGATGATACGGTTTCCTCTGAACTGCCTTATTCCATTCCCCAAAAGGATAAATATTTCCTGGATTTCAGGGTGCCCAGCATTCTCCGCTCACCTATAAGCACAGTAATCTGTGCTCCCTGAGCATAGGAGAAGGAGGTTAGTGATGGATATATATAATTTCGGGCTACAGAAGCCAATGGACAGTGATTCTTAGAAACACCTTAGGTTTTCTACTGACCTTAAAATAGATCATTCTCAGTACTACCAGGCAATTAGTTCATTATTATAATTTTAAACAATTCTAGATCCTTATCTTATTTTTAAAGTTTTATTAAATGTTGTGTGAGTCAATAGTCAATTTTTTTCTATAATTCCCTACTTATCTAGAGAAGAAAATACATCTTTTTTTTCAGTAAAAAACAAAATGGTATTTTCTTCCTTTAACTATACTTTACCACAGAAAACAAATATTCCTGCTACAGGGATACTAGCTGAAACAGAAATTCCCCTTTTACATCAAGAAAGCATAAACCTTTTGAAATTTTTTGGAATGAACTTCATTACAAATGCAGAAAGAGCTGCACCGAACTCTCTGATCCTGCAGGAAATCAGTTAATGAAAATGAGGTTTAAATGCTCAGACGTGTAAATCCTGTGCTAGTTGATCGACTTTATCACCAGTTTGTACCCTTATCAACAGCAGCAGACATCTGACTATATTCACTTTGATTTACTCTGTGGAGACTTTTTCAGATTTAAATGTGTTTTATCAAGACAAATGGAGTGACAAATGCAATGAATTAGATATGGATTAGACAAGCAAATACATTTTATCACTGTGGTTACTGAAAAATAAAAGAGAAAGAAAAACAAAACCTCAGATCTATTCTTCATCTTTCCTAAAGGGAGATGTCAAAGACCCAGCTGGGGAGAATGGAACTGTGGAAGAGCAGCAGTCATTAAAAGATTTCTCTGGAGTGGGACACAGAAACACGTTTCTTTCCTCCTCTTTCTTCCTGACGTCACATTCCTCATCAAGGAACAGTTTAGAGAACAGTGGCAGATGCTGCCCTTCCAGAGAAGTGCCAAGCATCCGTCTTCCTTCTGCTGTGGTGGCTTCCACAGGAGAAAAGCAGCTTGCCCTGCTTCATTCACCATCTCTGTGAATATTTGATTTTCACAGAAGACAAAAGGGCAAGAGCTTTGGAATCCAAGAGAGGGTCAGAATAACAATCTTTTAGCCTGGTCCAGCTTCCTTTTATAATCTGACATCTGGAGCCCATTAATAGAACAAATTAGAGCAATTCCAGGCAGAGGCCCAGGAACAGGACTTCCTTCTCTCCGAGACCACAGCTATCAATGGAAACACAGGAGCCAAGGCTCAAAACAATGCGACCATAGAAATAGATTTGTGCCACTCCTAAGCCCCATCCACAGGAAGTGTGTTAAAGAGAACAGGTGTTCTATCTCTGAGTGACAAATTTATTAATTCTTCCATTTCATTTTCATTTTGTTAAAATATTAAACATGAATATACAGACATGTTAATGTACATACACATACATGTATATATTTCCCAATTATTACCACATTTCTACCATTTATCTGTATAAATATCTTCTTCCCTTTCTTATATGTGGATCTATGTTATTATTTATATAAATGATTTATTATTGTGATATATGTACTTGTGTGTGTTTCATGTAATGACAATTCATTAAATAGTAAATGACAGATTATTTATCCTGTCTACTTAAATACTACAGTCAGCCATGTTTTCTAGTGCAAACATTGGGTCCATCTAGGGAATATCAAATAATATTGACCTTAAATTAACATACAGAATCTAAATGCTAACACTGCCTACACTTCAGTGAAAAGCCTCATGACAGAAAAGGCACTAAAAATCTGGTGTTTAAATATATCTTCTATTACATATGAGCAGTTTCTTGGCTTAACCAAGAGAGATCACTTGACTGTTTAAGTACAAGAAGCAGCATGGCTACTTCACTGTTGAGAATCTCTAGGCCAACTGCTTGTTCTGGAGAGCAAAAGATGTGAGCACAGTGGCTGAGGAGTGGAGGTTCTGACTGCCCTGCATTGTTTTCCCAGAGCTGCTTCTTTCCAATAATTTTTAAAAGTTTCTCTTTTTCTCTGTTTCTTTTCTTTTGCACCTATGAAATGCTTGCCTAGCCAGCTCTACCATAACAGGGAGACAGAAGACTCCTCTTCTGTCCTTTTATGGTATCTCCACATAACCTACAAATACAATGATCAAAGACAACCTCTCCAAGAATAAAAGTACGTTTAGTTATTTACAGTAAAATTTTATATTTTAAAGTTGAAAGAGTAATCAAATATTTCCATTGAGATTTCAAATATTTCCATTCAATACTATATTCTCGTTAAGTTTAGGTGTTTTCCACGTGAAATAATTTATGTAAAATCACTTTTAAACTAACTTACATGTAAATGTTAACATTCATGTACATAATCCATTTTGGAGAATAATATTATCTGCTATATTAGTATATAATAAGTGTAACATTATGTACACACATGTGTATGTTCCTGATTCATCCATTCACAAGTATACAAAGATTATGAATTAAAATTAAAAGGGTTTTCATAGAAATGTAGTATAATTATAATTTTAAATTGCCAAGAAATTTAAATTTTAAATTAAGCAGAGAGTTATAGCTGATATTAAATTTTACAAAACAAAATTAATCAATTAAAAGTCATTAGACATTACTAAATCACATCATTGGAGTAAACATTCATTTCAAGTATATGGAAATGCATTTGAAATATCCTGAGTCAATTATAACTGTAAGAACTAATTTGTGAGAATCTCCACATTACATTTTTCAAATATAACATTTTGTTCCATATTATCATTGGAATATTATTAAGCACAAAATCAAAGAAAGAGCAGAGGTTTTCCACACCTTTAATAGATTTTGGCTATTGATTATGTAATTGAATATTAGTCATATTTAGTTCAATTTTCCATATATAGAAAAACATATGTGTTTTTATAACATAAATTCTGAAAAATATATTTTTATATAAAATGATGTTTAATTTCACTACTTGGATTATACCCAAAACCTTGCTATGCTTCAAGATGAGAACAAAATGAACACCTGTTCCTCTACCAAAGGATTCTTTCAACAGAAGCATGGTTCTCCAAGAAGCTGATAGTCCCAGGGAGCACTGGGAAGGGAAAGAGGATGGGGCTAGGTCTCCGAGACCCAAGTTCCACTTCACAAAAGCAGTCGAGCTTTACTATCATATGCTCATTCTTCTGTGAGCAGTGACTTTTCCTGCAGCATCTTCTAGGGCCCATCTCATCTATAGTCAACATATTTGGCAGAGATGGTCACAATTTACAAAACTTATGGATCTGGTGAAGACCAGAAAATTGAAGAGTAGCCTCAGAGGATTTCAGAACCTGAGATGGTTGGACTCAACCTGCTTCTCCTCAGAACACGTGGCCTCATCCTTCAGGGAAGACTGCCTCCGTGCTCTGGATTCCACTGTCCTCTCACCAGTTCTTCATTTCTGTCTTTTGGGTGATTTCTGACTTCCAATCCCTTCTATTTCCTGAAAAGAGTCAATTCATTTGACCCCTTTTCACGGAACACAACAAACCAGAGCACTATTTAGTACAAAGACATGGTGGCTGGCTATTGAAAACAGCACCAGCACAGCACCTTCACACATGCACCGTGTCTAGGTACTAAGTGGATAGTAGAATATGATTCCTTCCCTATACTACACATATTTAGTAGTGTGTTTGGCTATTTTATCATTTTATGGTTTATATGCCCTATTTTTTACTCTACTCAATCAACATTCCTGTTACTACTTTTGTCATATGTTGAGTAGTGTGCACTACATCTATTATTTCCCTGATTATTTAATCACATATTTAAAGTGTGTATTAAATAAGTCTTTTTTCTTAGCATTTTATTTTAATATTGTCTTATTTACTTTTTTGTACACTACAGTTTTTCTCAGATATACCTTGTACCATCCATCCATCTGCCTCCCAGTACTGAAAGTGCTGACATAGAACCTCCAGTTCATGGTATTTTGTTAACTCTGTGATCTTTCTCTAGAGGGAAGAAAGTTCAGAGTCTAAGAGCATATTGTTGAAATACCCTTTAGGCCCCTCTCTATTCTGTGGTTTTTGTCTTGATTTGCTTTGTTTTTAATCAAGGTAGAATTGAAATACAATAAATAGGAAATACTTAAGAGTGTACAACCATCTATGCATGTGTATGTACACACACACAAAGTGCAGTAACAACTTAATATACAATAATCAATATAATGAACATATTTGGCATGCCCAAGTTTCATTCTGCCCCAAATACATCACTTCCAGAAGTACCTAAACACTTAAGCACAGACAAACAGAGCAGCCATCTTCATCTTTTACTACTGGTTAATTAACATTTCTTATTATTTCATATGAATCAAATCATATTAGATGTATTTGCCTTTGTTGAGGATTGGAGGCAGTTGACTTCTTTCACTTAGAAAACACATACATGGGGATCATATATACATAAATGTTGTTTCATATAAAAATATTTTCTACTGTATTGTATGGGTTTGTTTACCATTCACTTAATAGATAATTTATGTCCTTTCTAGTTGTGTCTTACAAATAAAGTTGCTGTACAATTTTTTAAATGTTTCCCAACAGACTTTTTTCCCATTTACCTGGAATTAAAGACATAGGAAAGGAATGGCTAGATCATATGAAGGTAAATATTTAATGTTTTAAGAAAGTGCAGACCTACTTTCCAAACAACTTTTTCATTTTTCATTTCTACTAATAGTGCATGAGTTTCATTGGCCCCATCTCCTCAGATGGTCAATCTTTTTTATTTTAGATAATCTGGTAAATGTGTCATGACATCTAATTGTGGTAGTTTTAGTCTATTAATATGACAAAGTACATTTATTAAATTCCAAATGTTAAGCTTATTTTTGCATTCCAAAGATAAACCATTACTGGTCATTATTTGTTGTACTTGTAGCATTACTGGATTTAATTTGTTAAAATTCTATTGAGAAGGAAAGACCCACTTTGTCAAAATGGCATTTAAAAATATTTTCAAGATTTACATTTTTATTTCTTTCCCATATTTTTGTATTTTTAAGTCATACTATACTTACATACTTTAACATTTTAGTTGCCATTATGTGATTAATATGCATTCATAATTTGATTTTGGATTATTGCATGTGAATTTATGATCTCTTAATTTTACTATTAAAGCTAAGACAACAATGCTAGTATACAGCATAATTACTTTCTTTTGAGAGTTTTGATGCTCTCAATTACCCAATAAGAACAAAAGCCTATTTTTATACCTTATGAGGCATGTCCATATATTTACATTCTAAAACATTCTACCAATTTATACCACTGTAAGAGACAGAGTCTTCAATATAGAGCATGGCTTTGTTCCTTCAGTAAATTCTTAGCAAATGGAATGAGTGAATGCAACTTCATCTTGGTTAGACTAGAACTTCATCTTATGGAGGTATTATTGAGTCAAAATTTAAAAGCTTATTTTGCATTTCTAATTTATCTTTTGTAAGCTAAACATCTTTGTCATTTCCAATCTATTCACCTATTTCACTATTTTTCATTGTTAGTTGTGAGCTAATTGAAAAATGAGCATATTTACTATAAATATTACTACTTTTGTCATTGTTATTGTTGTTATGGCAAATTTAGAGGAGCATTAGAATGTTTTATTTATATAGATTTAGATACCTTTGATTCATTGCTTTGTAATTTCTTGTGTTTTTCTTAATTTTAGGAAACAGTGCTTTTTTCAGAGTAATAATATCCAGTTTGATGTTTGGCCATTGTAATATAAGTCCTATTTTAATCTAACCAATTAATTCATTTGCCATTTATTTCACAATATGCTGAGGAGTTCATACGATATCTATGATTTCTTTAAATTTTAACCATATGTCTCAACCCTGTGTAGTTAGCAAGACTTCTTTTTCCTTATCAGTTTCATTTTATCCCTTTTCAGCATAGTGAACTTTTCTATATAATGATATTTTTCAGGGCTACTTTGTCCCAACTATCCATCTGTCTTCTCCTCTCCTAGAAACAGATGGTTTTAATTATTGTTTCATTACATTTAGCACTTTGCAATGTTGATAAATATCTATCAGCATAAACACAGGGAAGAATAACTAGATAGTCAAAGGACAGTTATTCATGAAAAGCAAAAAAAAAAAATTACAGTTCATTGTTGAGTAACCATCTATATGGTTTGAGAATTGGTGTGACTTGATTTATTAAACCAGATTTTTTTCAATTATGATTATATCAATTATTCTCATTTATCTTGATCATGTAACACAGTTTCTAGAGCGTGACAGCACAGCACGGCAGGTTTTTACTTTTAGAAGACAACCTTTTAACTCAGTCATTTCTTTCCTTTGCCTTGTGTTGTGACATGCACTAGACATCCACATCTCCATCTTATGACGTGTGATGGTTGAAAACCACACTGCTTTGTATTGAAATAATTAAATAAGTACAATCATTGATCTGGGATAAGAGTAATGTTACCTTCCATCTCAAGTTTAATGTCTGTTTTAAAAACAGAAAATAAAAATAACTATATAAGTTTTGTAAATATTAACATATCAAATAGAGTGGACTGAAATCTGGATACACAGCTAAGCTTAGTCTATATGTCTATATACCTAATATTGACACAAGCATAAACTTGGTACTGTAATATGTCTATTTTATAAATCAATATCTTACATATACACCCACAACAAATAGAATGTATTGAACATAGACACACTCAGCAAGCCACTGCTAACCAAAATAACTATAGTCAGTTTTTATAGAGAGATTTTATTGATTTTATTGTGACATTAACTTCTAAGGTTATCTTTTTACTTCACTTTTTATTTATATTTTAAGAAAGATACTGATTACAATACCTTAAGGTATCCTTTATCTTTCTAAACCAAGTTGATTAAAAATAAACAGAGCATTTGTTTTACTTCTTGAAAAGGAAGAATAATATAAAGGAAAATTAGTGAACTCATAAAATATGTTGCATCTAGGTCATTGGCACAGTGAGTATAACAAATCATTTTTGATTTTACACTGAGTATTTGAAAATTTTCAGAATTTATCATTTTATGGACATATAAGCAGCAACCTCACAGTATCAAAGAGTTTCATGGTCTTCATCTTTTTCTTTTAAAAAGAGTATATTGTGAGCAAATGAGAATTAAAAGCAAATTTGTATTTCAACTCTTTCCCTCAAATTTAAAGAGAGAGTAAACTAATAATCATCAAATTTTATTATTGTACAATATACATCTCTATTTTGTCATTATCCTGTCTCCTATAAAACATGTACATTGTTGGGTATCATTTAAAAACAATAAATGCAATAAATGTTTTTAAAATATTTTGATCCATGGGCAGGTTGCAACTGACCCATGTGATAATGGTCCTGTCTGAAATGTGGTGTGAGGTGAGTAGATGAGGCCCGAGGCTTTGCCACTGTGTCAGAGTCAGTGTGACAGGCATAGAGGAAAGTGGAGAAATGGTGGGTCTCTGGGGATGACAAGGGCAGAAACTGGTAGATGCTGTCTTTAGAGAATCAACAATTTAACCAATGAAAATTATTTTTAAAAGTCCATCTTTCAAATCTCTGGAATGCTATTAAGTTCATACCGCAAATAGGAAACCATTTATTGAAATACATCCTCTAAATTATGTCAAGAAGCATGAGATTCTGGAGCATACCCAGTTTCTTTGACATCCCTCACCATACCCATGAGACTGAATTTCTACCCACAGCACTTCTTTCAGGGTATATGTGATCAAGAAAATTAGAGCAGAGTGCCTCTCTCCCCCATTTCCACTCTGGGACTAGAGTTTTGCCCAGAGACAGGCAGCTCCCAAGCTCTGTTTGCAGGTGCTTTATTCCAGTTCTCACTTTATGCACACAGCCCCCAGTTTCATAGCATGGAACCCATACATCTAGCAGGGCAAACCTAAGGACCAACCCCTACAGAGATATGGGGCTTCAACCCAGAGGTAAAGGGAAGACACAAGGACCAAGACCTGTGGAGCTCTCTCTTGGGAAATTGCTTGCAATAGTGCATCAAGAATTTCACACCTGGGGCTGGGGTTATGGCGCAGTGGTAGCGTGCTCGTCTAGCACGCGTGAGGCACTGGGTTCGATCCTCAGCACCACATAAAAATAAAATAAAGATATTCTGTCCACCTACAACTAAAAAATAAATATTAAAAAAAAAAAAAGAATTTCACACCTAGGGGCAGTGTTTGCACCTACTCCCCACAGGGAGCAATTAAAAGTAGGCAATTGCCCCATTTTACAAGTTAATAACTGGCACTTGGAAGTTTAATAGCAAGAACCAAAGAAAGATTCAGCAAAAAATTGTTCTCCAAGAAGCATAGACCCTGGGGTCTGGAAGATTGATGATATGCAGGAGTCTTCGGTCATGCAGAGAAGGGTAGGGGGAAGACATGAAAGCATTCTCCACATTCTGCATAGTGTATTTATTTACATATATTAAAATGTATAGTCTAGAAAAATGAAATTAAGAATGTATTTCCAATTACAGGAGTCTCAAAATAAATTAGGTTTGAATTTAACAAAAGCATTGCAGTATTTGTCTGCTAAAATTGTCTATTATTGTTCAAAAGTACTAAAGAAAATTTAAATACATGGAAAGACCCTCATATTCATGATAGGGAGATTTAATATTGTTAAGAAGACGATATTCCCCATTTTGATCCATAGTTTCAACATAAGTGCTATCAAAACCTAAACTGGTTTGTTTGAAGCAATAAAATTTGACCCAAAAATTAACAAAGAATTCAAGGGACCCAGAGTAGCCAAAGCAATCCTACTCAAGAAGAAAAGAAGAGGACTCAATTTTTCTATTTTTAAAATTATTGCAAAGCTACAGTGGTTCTGGCATAAAGATAGATATATAGATCAGTGAGATCAAATCCAAGTGTAGAAATAATCTCTTATATTTATATATAATGATTTTTAACAAATGTGCAAAATAGTTCATTGGGAAAATTATCCTTTCAACAAGTGGTGCTGACAAAACTTGAGAGCAACACGTAAACAAAAGAAAAAACAAAGTGGACCTCCTAAGTTAATGCCTTTTAAAAATTTATTTTAAATGGACAATAGCTAAAATGTATTAAAGAAAACAGGAGTAGATCTTTTTAATTTGGGACTAAGAAATTGTCTCTTAATTGTGACATCAGGAGCACAAACAAAAAGGAAAAACTGTATTCATCCAAATGTTCTTATTTTAGAGGACACTAGCATGTATCAAGAACCTGAAAATGTAATGCCCAGGATGGCAAAAATGTATGCAAATCAGACATCTATACAGGGCATCCAGAAGATCTAAAGAATCCTAACAATGCAATAGCACGGAGAAACATGGATCCTGTTTTAAAATAGGCAAAGGATTTGAATCAACAGTGCTTCAGAGAAGATCTGCAACTGGCCAGCAAACAAATTGAATGGCGTTCAACATTATTAGTCTTTAGAGACACACAAATCGATACCACAGTAAGACACTAATTCCCACACACCATGATGGATATTTGAAATGACAGACAATAATAAGTGCTGACAGAGATGTATAAAAATCAGGACCTTATTACATTAGGTAATAATTCCTAATTCTGCTAGGAATGCAAAATGTTGTAGCTGCTTGAAAAAATGCTTGTCATTTTTTCAAAGTGTTAGACACCAGGCTATACAATCATATAATTCTGCATTGGGGTATACACACAAAAGATTTTAAAAAATTGCACAAATCTTTGTACAGGAATCAATATTAATAGCATATTCCATAATAGCCAAAATGGTGAAACAACCCCTATGTCCATCAACTGATAAGTAAATAAATTGTGGCATATGCATTAATTGTAATGTTATTCATCAATAAAAATAAATAAAATACAACAAATTAATATTTCAAATATTGCATTAAGTTAGAGTAACAAGTTGTCAAAGACTTTTATGATCCATTGACATAAAATATTTAAACAGACAGATCTAGACTGACTATTGGCTGTCTAACCCAGGACAAAGATGCTAGGGAAATGGGGAAGTATTTCTTGTCAAAATCAGATTTCAGTGGTGATTACATAATCTTGAAGATTTACCAAACTAAACAGAACAAAACAAACAAACAAAAACAACTTTGAATTATGCCTTTGGGTATGTGAATTATATGATATCTGGAGTATATATCAACAAATTTGTAATTATAGAATTGTTACTAACTGCTTTCAGTTCTCTTCAAAACTCTTACTTAATAAAAAAAATTAAAGGAGTAAAGGAAAAAAATGGGTGATTGACAAGAAATACAGTGGTTTCTTTGGTTTTAAAGTTAGTATTTTAGGAGTCAAAATTCTCAATATTCTCAAAATAAGAGTACAGAAAATTATCTTTAGTTTGAACTGCAATACAACATAATCTGCATTAGAGAGACTTTACTGCATTACAGCATACAGAATAAATAAATAAAACTTAAGGAAATAATTAGTTGAACTGATTATAGGCACTGTCTAAAGGTTTTAACCATCTTCTGGGAATTGTTTCTAACATGTATAATAAATTTTAGACAATTAATTAACATATTTTTCTAACATTATTGATTATATTTTCCTGAATGATACAGACATGATCTAATGAAAGAGGGCTGCACAAGAAGACAAATTATGACATTTTTAAAGATGCATGCTCTATGCAATATTTTTATCATAAAAAAACTCAAACTTAGAGATCAACTTCAGAGGTGTCTTGAACTACATTCAGATGCGCATAGAGAGATTCAGATGCAGATGTTTCTGCGTTAGATAAAACCCTTAGATCCAGGTCAAATTACTGCATACTATATTAGGAAGTTGGCTATCCTGAAAAAAAATCACAGAAAGGACATCAATTTTTGAGGCAGACAAAATAATTGGTTGTTAGGAAACTTGTGTCAAATAGGAAAACAAATATATTGATATATCCTATAAACTTGCCTGGAAAGGCTCATTTCTGCTACATAAAAAAGAAAAAAAAAGTTTTTGTTTTTGCAACCAGAAGAGTTAGTCCAATTCTTGAAAAAATCTTGTCTCCTTCAAATATACCTCTCTTCCCAGTGTGACAAGATGTGTTGAGCCATCCTTGACATATAATTCTGTATAACATTCTCACATTTATGGTGGAGTCATTATTGTTATGACTCACTACGTCAAAGCAGTTGAATTTGTAATAAAATTAAATTAGTTAAAATTATATTAACGATAAGAAAACCTCTATTCACTCAGCCTTGACTTGAAGAGAAAAACCCAAAAAACTAAACCCTAAAAAACACTTGTTCAAGCACCATCAACATTTCTTTCTTTGTGCAAACGTAAAACTTTAAAAGGAAAGAATTGTAGCAAATTCTGTTTCTATTTTTCCAGTATACATGTGGCAGCTTGAGGGGAGAAAAAAAGATGTCTGTTTAAACAGACTGCAAGATTATTCACATAGGTAAAATTGAATTTAATCTCTACAATTCTCATTATTTGTAACAATTAGCTTGTCAATATTGACGCTCTGTCATATGTATTTTTTAATCTCCTAAATGTTCCCTTTACCTAACAAAGGAAATGCTTATTAAATAAATGAAAAAGTAGGTGGCTTGATTCATCTGAGGTCCCTGCTGGATTGGTGAGGGGTAGTTGTGACATCCTGGAAGAAAACAGTAGTATAATGAGTACACAATGAAATGTCTATCTTAGCTAATACCCTCAATCTAGATTTTAGGATAAAATGACTTTAAAAATACTGGGTTACGGGCTGAGATTGTAGCTCAGTGGTAGAGCGCTTGCCTTGCATGCTTGAGGCACTGGGTTCAATCCTCAGCACCACATAAAAATAAATAAATGAAGATATTGTGTCCACCTACAACTAAAAAAAATATTAAAAATAAAGTACTGGGTTACAAGAGATAAAACAAGTATTTTTCAATTGAATATCAATTGCTATAGTTGTTATTATAAACTTCATTGGGAGAAACTGAACATGTTTTTCTCTTCCCCATGTCTCATTATTGTTAATGAGCTACAGAGAAATATGAGTTCCTTAAAAATTTGAGGGTCAAATTGGAAATAAGCAAAGAAGTCTTTCTGAGAGAGCATATTTCTGAATTGCAATAAAGAACAATGCATTTATAATATCAAGTCCATATTTATTAAAAATAATTTTTAAAATTCCACGTTAAATACACTGGCATTTCTTCTGTGAATAAATTCCAGAAAAAGAAAAAAAAATTAGAGACTGCAAAACCGAGGACTAAAACCAGTGTGGAAATTGACTGTTGAGGCTCCACAGGGAATTCCAAAGCTGTCTATCTGTTCACGTCCACAATGAGAACCTCATCCTGCTCCTCTGGTGGCAAATTCTCTATAAACTATTTCGCATTAATTATGGAGCCCTGTTGGGCACTGGATTTTTTATTAAGTGTTTCTTTAACATTACCCCAAACAGCAGGGCACATCAAGTTCCAAGATTATTTTATGTCTTTTGGTCTTGGAAGCAGCCTAAATTAAGGCCCTATAGCAACCCTATAATTGTGGCTCAGACAGTATACATAATGCCATTGTGTTTGGAATAATTCTGTAGCAAATCTCAAATATTGTGGATGAGTAGGTATACCCCCAGGGCTTTGTCATAAGCTCCAATCTGTAATTCTTATTTGTAGATACTTTCTAAATCTTCAAAATCAAAAGGGGCCCAAATCACTGACTGAACCAGTGCTATCTAGAATTCAGACATACCTTGGTATTCTTCTGCCTCCAGAATTTATAGGCACAATAGCATGTGGAGTGAGCAGTTGTAACCTCATAAAACCTATGGAAATTTCTAATCAAAACACTAACCACAACAATTACAGCAAAAGTGTTAAGGAATTAACCTGAACTGCTCTAAAAAGGTGGAGAGTGCTACAGAATATTAAAATAGACAAAGCTGGACAGTGTAGAAACAGGCAAGAGGTTTCTCAAAGCTTTGAGACAAGGCTAACGGAAGTGGAATGTTAGGCTGGGGCTGCTTGTAAAAGCATACCCCAAACTCCACACAGGGCAGACGAGCATGGCTTGGGTGCACCATTTTGGCAAACGTGTCCATTTTCAGATACCATGTGAAACTGAAAGTGCCCCTGTTGCCTGTACAATTTCTACACTGTTGGACATGATTCTATCACTTCTACACTGGCTCATCCTCCCTGAGAAGCACCAGTAGAATGCCAATATAATACGATTCCTTGTTGCTCTGCCTTAGGAACCATCTTTACCAATCCTGGATAAATCAACTGATTTTGTACAGCTCTCACACTAGCTATCAAACAAATGTGAATTGTAACATTAAGAAATAACTTTGTAATCCAATCTCACTGGCTCTACATTGTTAAGTATATTTTCCTTTAACTTTCAAAAATTCTTACTCCTTAAAAATACCTTAAAAATACCACCATATGCTTTTAACAGTCTCCTCAATCCTCCTATTGAACTTCTGCCCCCTAATTTCAAAAGTCTCAATTTATTTTGAAAATAATAGAATAGTCATACTAATACTCATGTTGAACAAAATCAATAAAAAGAAAACAATATCTAAGACCATCAGTGTATTTTTTCTATGATTTCCATCAGACCATGAGTGTTTAAAGACGAGGATGCTAATTTATTCTATATTTTGAGTCTAGTGTAATCTGAACAGCATTGAAAGTTCCATGATTTTTATGAATAGAACACATGAATGCATGGATGTGAGAAGCTCCCTGTATGAAATCACATAAGCAGAGGAGCATAGGGCATAAAGCTGGAGGCACATGATTTTAAGAGTTGTCCCAAAGATCAAGTAACCTGAAGGGAGTAGGTTTTTGCTTATTGTTTTGTTTTTCTGGGCTGGGATTGAATAAGGGCTTCTGTGATGGCTAGGCACACATTCTGCCACTGACCTACACCCTCAGGCCCAGAAACTATCATTAATTCAGCATCACCTATGCGTTCAACAAGCTAGAAGGTTTATACAAATTTCAATGGAAAGAATAATTATCATTTGTAAGCTGTCAGAAAATATTATTTATCCTCACATGCTACATTCAATGTTAAGCAATTAATTAGAAATAATTCTCTTACATATCCAATTACGTTAAAGAACTTCTGTGAAGTATTCAATATATATATGATAATGATATGATTCAGTTCTTCATTGGCACTGGATTATGTTGTGCAGCAGAGGGTCTGCCCTATGCATGAAGACGGCCCTCAGTAAAAGGTTTAATTTCTCTTTAAAGTGAGGAATATAAAGCTTTCCTTAACATAATTTTTTCGAAGTATTGTTTTCACTATTACAGGTTTTTTTCCACCTTAGTAGGGATCTTTTGAGATCAATGACAGATATTATGGTCTCCCAATGCCACTTACAATTCTGCTATACGATATCCCATCCATTCACACAACTCTATGTAGAATTTTTCATATGCAAGGCGTACTTCAAAAACTAGCATTTATTCACATACAATGATTAAGTCAAATTTGTGACCTGTGTATCAGTGTGTGGACTGTAGCATTAGATCTTAGAGGCAATTTATAAATTTTCTAAGCAAGTGTTGAATTTCTGTTAACCACACAAGATATGTCATTGTTTGTTTCCTTGCTTTTTGTGTTTTGTGATGGTTTCCTCTTTTGAATGTAACTCTAAACTCACCATATTGGTTTGAGAGGCAGAACTTAAAATGAGAATAAAAACGAAAGAGGTGACAAGCTGTGGTGTGATGCGCTATCATCTGAGGACTTTTGTCCTCTGCTTTTCAGGCTGTTCCTTCCTTCTTTCATCAACTCATGAGTTTTCAATTACTGTTGGTAACTTTGTTCTCCCACAGCCTCCACTTAGGAAAGGAGGTTGAATCTCTCGACCAAGACGTTGAGTCTTATCATCGTCTTCAAAATACGAGCAACACTAAAGTACAAATGTAAAAGTAGTAAAAGCAATTTTTGAAAAAAAAAAAAAAAGGCAGAAGCATTTGTTATATCTCACTATGTGATTTCCTAAATCATTAATTAATATTTATGGAATGATGCTTAATTTTATAAAAAATGACTTAAAATATATTAAAATTGTGAATGTTGAATTGGTATATCTATTTTTCTGTATTTGCAGTTCTCAAATACATGAAAAATCAGTTCGAAGCAAAATATATAGTATTTCTTAACATTTAACTAACATTAAAAATGGGTGCATATATTTATTTCTTCCAACTCTGGTTGATTTTGCATCTCTGTCTGCTTTTGATAGATGTTGTTCATGCCCGTTGATTTCTAGTAACAAGCAGGTTTTTAATTTTTGTACATTCCACATCGTCCCTGCCAGTTGTTGATGGATGACATGCCAAGGAATCACGCACTTCCTTCTAAATCCTGAAGAGTAAACATATCAACAGTGTACCATTCAGCTGCTCTCACCCTTGAGGACCTTACTGTCACTAATATTTTTTAGGTCCTCATATCTGTTATTTCTGTGGCTCAGACAGATTAAAACCTGATTAAAAAAGGATCTGAGTTTCCAAGTTAATCAAGCAATTGATGACCAAGCTTCTCCACACATGTTTTAGGAGAGCTCATGACTTTGCCTAATCTGTCAGTATATTTGCAGGAAGATACTTCGAGGTTTATCTGAAGTGATGGCTTAAAATTAATTCTAAATGCACAATCTTCTTCATGCTTCAACAAAATGATGTTCTGTAGAACCAATAAATTTTATATGTAGTATTTTCTAAGTATACTGCAGTTATTTTCTTAAACTTTTCAAGGCATTGGACTTGGGGTTTTAATTAAAATTATTTTGATTAAATTCCTCAGACATTTCTTGAGTGTAAAGGTTGAGGTCAGTGTTATACTAAGTATAATGTAGAAATAAAAACAGGTAAAGCATAAGTATCAGAAAGTTTCTAAGGCTTGGAAGTAGTCAGAGCAATACAACATAAACAAGTGTCTATAATAAAACAATAAGTGAAAGGTGAAATAGACAAAATGACTTCTAAAGATATGTATATTTTTGGTACAGTTTGAAAGAATACCCTAATAGAGTAAAAAATGGGTCCAAAACTTCATCACTTCAGATTAGGCCCCGACTTCCTTAACAAGACTCCTAAAGCACAAGAAATAAAATAAAAAATCAATACATGGGATGGACTCAAACTAAAAAGCTTCTTCTCAGTAAAAGAAACAATCAATGAAGTGAACAGACAGCCTACATTCTGGGAACAAATTTTTTGCCACATGCATATCAGATAGAGCATTAATCTCTAGGATACATAAAGAACTAAAAAAATTAACACCAAAAAACCAAATAACCCAATCAATAAATGGGCTAAGGAGCTGAACAGCAACTTCTCAGAAGAAGATATACAATCGATCAACAAATATATAAAGAAATGTTCAACATCTCTAGCAATTAGAGAAATGCAAATCAAAGCTATTCTAAGATTTCATCTCACGCCTGTCAGAATGGCAGTTATCAAGAATACAAGCAACAATAAGTGCTGGAAAGGATGTGGGGAAAAGGCACAAACATTGATGGTGGGACTGCAAATTGGTTCAACCACTATGGAAAGCAATTTGGAGACTCCTTAGAAAACTTAAAATGGAAACACCATTTGACCCAACTATCCCACTCCTCGGTCTATAACCTAAAGTCTTAAAAACAGCATACTACAGTAACGCAGCTACTTCAATGTTTATAACAGCACAATTCACAATTGCAAAACTGTAGGAGCAACCTAGATGCCCTAGAATAGATGAATGAATAAAGAAACTGTGGTATATATACACAATGGAATATTACTCAGCAATAAAAGAGCAAAACATTAATGTTCCTTATGGCATTTGCAAGTAAATGGATGGAGTTGGAGAACATCATGCTAAGTGAAGTAAGCCAATCCCAAAATAATCAAAGGTCAAATGTTTCCTCTGATTAGCGGATGCTGATCGATAATGGGGGTGGGTATGGGGAGCATGGGAGAAACGGAGGAACTTTGGATAGGGCAAAGGGGAAGTAGGGAAAAGGAGGAGGCATAAGGGTAGCAAAGATGGTGGAATGAGATGGACATCACTACCCTAGGTACATGTATGAAGACACAAATGATGTGAATCTATCTTGTTTGCAACCAGAGAAATGGAAAATTGTGTTCCACATGTGTGCTGTGACTTGAAATGCAATCTTTTGTTTTAAAAAATAAAAAAAAATACATTTTAAAAAATACCACCAAACATATATTTCAATAGTTATTTTGTTTTTTCAGCTCTTGCAGTATTTTGGGGGATTCTGTTACTAATTCATTTACCTTGGCAATGATTTACTTCATAATTGAAGAAAAAACTCTATAAAAGGAAAATTATCGATATAATAGACCTAGAGTCCATGCTTCTCCAGGCTCTTAAACTGACTTAGTGCTCTTTATGTTTAACATGACCCATACCATACTTCTGTTTTACACTGGTGTATCTGATATTCATATAATTTCTATATAATACATTTCTACATCTATCCCTAAAGGTATTACTTATCTATGCCTACATTTTTAATATCTATGTATATATCTAGGTACTTATTTATATAATTAGTCCTTGTTCCCCAATCAAAATACAATGTGCTTCTGGGCTTTATACAGCCAGGGCTTACATAATGCATCAGATGAATATGCACTACCTGAATGCAGTCACACTTGGAGTTGTTTGTCACCTGTTTCTCATTTCAGCAGTGCTCATCATCCGACTCACTGACCTTGGAAACTGCGATATCTAAATTCATGCATCACCTACAAGGAGATTTCAGACAGATTCATTTTGATAGTTTATGTTAATGTTTTATGAAGTCTAGAAATAAAAGTTGTCATTATTAGCTAACTATTATATCAAATGGGAGAGTGTTGTCTATCCTTTGACCAAATTCAAAAAATTCTACACCAAAATATTTCATTAATGATGTTCTAGAAAACATGAAAAAGGGATGCAGAAAAATAAATGTAGTTATAAATGATAGTAAAATAGCTACCTGCCATTTTTAAGGGAGGATTATTTATTTTAATCTCTGCAGCTCTATTAAAAGTTTCTTTGGAAATAAACAATAGAATATTTCAGACTTTTTCAGATGAAACTGCATTTGTAACATGGAAAATGAAAAGGTGAGCTTTATTTACCATATGTGTGGCTCACATTAAATAAAAGCCATGTGTCTCATTTTGTACAGTTACTTAGAAAAAATTTAATTAAAAGATGATACTTATAATACCTGTTAAATCTTGTAGAAAAACTCATAAAGATTCAATATTGAAAAGTTATCTCTGAAAGGGACAGTGTAATAATATGCAGGCTTGAAAGAAAATATGTCCTTTCTAGAGGTTTCAAGATGCCTGGCATTCGGTAGAAGAAAGATAGCTTTATACAAAATTAAAGCTAAGATACACTTTCATGCCATGACCTGTTTTAGAGCATAAAGGTCTGTGATGTGCAAGGAATTTAAGAGATTGTAAATGCCCAACTCCGTTCCAGGTAAAGAGGATGACTGTTTTTAGTGTTTGAATGTATATATGTTTTTCTCTTCTCTTAATATAAGGTTAATATAATTATTTCTTAACATAGATTTTGGACTTACTGCACTATAATTTATTTCTAGTTGGAAAGAGAGGGGCATCAAGCTGCCAAGGTCTCCTGGAGAATGGACTGAGAAATACTGATTCTCATCATCAAAATTCCACTTGAATACACATTTTATCACCGTTGCCAACCAATGATTATGCAGTCAGGTTGCTTTTAAATTCATTGCTGATAGATGTGGCTGGGTTTGCCATTATTGCATAGGCAGTGTAGAGAAAAAGCATTTGGACTTTTACTGTTAAAGGTCATGTTCACCTTGGGCTGTTCAGGATGCACTTGCACTTTATCCACGTGAGTTGCTCCTCTTCTGCTCCTGCTTTGTGGAGCTGACTTTGTTGCTGCTGTTTTCTTTTCTTTTCTTTTCTTTTCTTTTCTTTTCTTCCTTCCTTCCTTCCTTCCTTCCTTCTTTCCATACTTTCTTTCTTTCTTTCTTTCTTTCTTTCTTTCTTTCTTTCTTTCTTTCTTTCTTTCTTTCTTTCTTTCTTTTTGTCTTGAAAGACTGGTTAATTTTATCTGCACTCTCACGTGTTAATTGGCCCTTTCATTTCTGAATAAATAGCACTTAGTTCTGGTACATAACACTTTCCACATGTAGCTGAATTCAGTTCACTAGTATTTGGTGAGAAGTTATGAGTTCTGAGGATAATAGTCTGTGTTTTTGTTTTTAATTGTTGTTGTTGATTTCTGATAATGTTCTGTGCTGCTGGTATCAGATTCATATTGACTCAGAGAAATAATTTGAAGGCCTCCTTTTCTTGTCCTTTTTGAAAAGTTTGTGAAGGACCAATGTCAATCTTCCTCACAAAGTTTTGTAGAACTCACCAATGAAGACTCCTTGATCAGGATCTTTTATGTGAGAAAAGTTTTTAAATTGTTGATTTGATTTCTATACTATTATAGATCTATTTGAATTTTTTAAAACAAGTTCTTCCTGAGTCAGTTTTAGTAAGTTGTATCTCTTTAGGAATTTCTCTATTTCACTTAAATTATTTGATTTGTAGGCATGAAATTGCTTATAGTATTCCTTGTAATTCTCTTCTAGTATTGCAAAGTTCCATAGCAATGTCTCCCTCTTTTATTCCTAATTTTAGTAACTCAAGTCTTTGATCTTGTTTTCATGATTAGTCTACTTAAAGAACTGCCAATTTGTAGTTCTTTCTGAAGAAGAAGCTTTAGGTCTTATTTAATTTCTATATTTTTTCTATTCTTTGTTTTATTCATTGCTGCTCTAACATTTATTATTTTTTTTTCTCTACTAGCTTTAAATTACATTTTTCCTCTTTTCAATTTTCTTAGGCTACAAGTTTAGGTTATTGATTTAAAATATTTCTTTTTTATTTTGTAAATGTGTTTAGAGCTATACATTTCTCTCAGGATCTTACTCCCTGCATGATAAAAATTGTAGTATGTTGTATTTTCACTTTCATATGCTTCAATATATTTTCTTTGTGATTTTTTTTTTGATCAACTGGATATTTAGGATACTGTGTTTAATTTCCACATTTTTGGTGAATTTCTCAAACTTCCTTCTGTTATTGACTTCTAGTCTATTTTCATTTTTATGGGAGAAGATATTTTGTAAAATTCCAATCATTTCAAATTTGTCATCGTTTTTTATGTCTCAGCATAGGGTCTCCCTTAGAGAACTCTCAATGCCTGCTTACGAGGAATAAGTGTTCTAGGGCTATTGAAGAGTGTATCTGTAAATGTCTGTTAGGTCCATTTGGTTTATGGTTTTCTAGACTATTTCCTTGTTGATCTTCTGCATCACTGTCTCATCTATTACTGGAAGTGGCATTTTGATGTCTTCACCTTTCAGTATTTGTACGTTTCTCTCCTCAGATCTGTCAATTTTGCTTCACACATTTGGGGGGCACTTTGTTTAGTACTTATGTGTTTTATAACAGTTGAGTCTTCTTGATGGGTTAACACATGTTTAATTATGAAATGTTTATTTTATTTCTAGTAAAATTTTAATTTTTAAAGTCTATTTTGTGGGGAGTAGTGGAAAGGGTGAAGCACTGCTCCCAGCCATACTTACCTGTAGTAGAACTTCTGCCATATGGGCCTGGTGGGACAGGAAGAGCAGGCAGCCTGCTCCTCTCTCCTCTTAAGGAGAAACCAGAGCAGGCAAGAAGCTGGGAGGAGATTGAGCCCTGTATTTTTGTCACATCTGCCCTTTCCTCAGAAAAAGAAAATTTAAGATCTTATTCTTCTATTCTGGTAATCCCTCTCTGTCCCATTTATAATATGAATTTAAATTTGATAAGACAAAATAAATTTTTATGGAATATAGTTTTCCCATGTTTGAAAAAATATTCTGTTAGTTTAATTTAACAATTAAATTAAAATTATTTAACAGTGAATTGCTTCTATTTTCAAGTATTAAAAGCTTCTGACTTTTATAAGTTCACTATGGATTCTTTTGAGTCTGCATCATTCATTTAGTTGGATTCTGGAAATTTATAGCAATTCTTATATACATATCTATGCATGTACACACACATCATATACTGACCTTGATAAGGAGTAGTAAATTTTACTACCAGAAGAAGAAATAGCATTTTATGAACCACTAAACTAAAGCTATATGAGAAGCATGTCATCTGTTTTACAGCTTTCATAACACTAAATAGAACTGCCTCTATATTTAAAAGATACATTTTCTAGTATTTTATGATAAGGTACTCTTTAGTAATAAATAGTTAATCTGTATCATCTTTACATTGAGAGATGACTAACAAGACTCCAGTAATTTGGTAAAATGATAGTAAGTTGAAATTTCTCTTTCTCGTTCTTCCATTTTCTCCCCCATTGGGATTCAGGAGATACCTGAGTGCTATGAAATGCTCATGTTATATAAAATATTTCTTATTATAAAATAATAATACTACCAACAAAATGATCTATATTAATGACAAACACATTCATATTAGATAGGTATGCTTTTATTCCCATTAAGGATTTTGTTAGTCTCCTTTAAATCTGAAATAGGAGTAATTAATTTTAAGTTCCCAATGAGCCAACTTCAACTATGTGAATCCAATAACAGATGACCTAAAGAAAATATATGATGTTACCAAGATTGTTTTACAGCATCTCAATGCATCATGCATCTTTATAGTGAAGGCTAGTTTTGTCCCTATAGAACTGTGTCAAAAAATAAAATTACCACAAACTTATTTCAAAGATCTAAGTGTCTTCTATTACTGAGGCATGGATTTGGCAGTATCACCTTCAGGTGCAGAAAATATTTCCTGTGAGCACAGCAGAACAGTAGGTTCTATAAAGTAGCATCAACAGAAACAAAAAGGATGATAAAAACGAGGACTGACGAGCCTCAGACAACTTTAGGCTTTTTTTTTTTTTCCTTTTAAAGCCTAAAGTAGAGCTGACTTCTTTACCATGAAGGCTAAAACTGGCTTATTCAGTAGCTCACTATCATCTTTCTCCTGTTTTTCAGTTTAAGCAACCTAGTTTCCATTTAGTGGCACAGAAACTTAGAATGAGCAGCTCCAATTTGGTTTGGTCCACTGGAGGCTCAGTTAAAAGGAATTGCCGCCTTCTAGTTTTACTTCACAACTGCATTGACAATCATTCCTTCATTTTTTAAGATTCTCTGCCAGTGTTTGTTTTTTAGCTGCAATATCATTATCAATTAATATTTAATATATTATTTCAATACCTAAAAATGTCTTTGTCAATTTTCATACCTATGAGATTGGTTTGGCAAACGAGATAGTCATAGAATTTCAATTATGCACATTGATATTATGTAGTATTTAGGTTTTAATATATTCCTAAACAAATATATAAATAACCTTTTTATTTCGTCTAAGAATATATATTTTATGTGGTTTTCCTACATTGCATAGCAAAGGCAGGACTATGCAAAAACATAGGTGATATAATATTCTATCTACAGTAGCAGAGCATGGTGGTAACAGTGGATGTGAACAAATAATATGACGATGGGATAATTGGAATAGGAGATAGTTATGGAGCACCATGCAAACACACAATGAGATGTGCCTCAGTACTACCAAGTAGCTCAGTGACAGCTTCAGCTTGGAAGGAACATCTGAGTAGTTTTAAATAATGAGCAGAATTTACCCAGGAAGGTGGCATCTTTGAAACACGACTGCAAAATAAATGTTCTCAAAGAAAGCCCAAACCAGTCTGTCTTATAAGGCAAATGCTAAACCAAAATCTCAGAAAGTGTTTGTAAATTCTTTATTTTGCTGCAAAAGGTAGCTGCTTTACTATCGGATAGAGAAATTATGCATTTTGTACAAGTCACTTCTCAAATGAAAGGCAAAGTAAATGGCAGAGTAAAATGTTCTCTACACTTAATATGAATAAAGTATCAACTTATGCACCCCTATTTTTAATCCATGTATGCCTCAAGAGACAAAAGAGATAAAGTTAGGTACTCTGACCATTAAGCTGTCATATGAGGTCAGAGCTTGTCATAGTGATAGATCTGACCTGGGGAAGATCCGAGGGCAAACAAGTCAGATCACCATGTAAGAGGAGAGGAGCCAGCTTCTCCTCATGGTGCCAAATAAAAGCATAGAAAACCAAGGTGTAGGGTTGGCCTTTGGGTAAGAAGGCCGAGATTTAAAGACAACCTAAAGAAATATCTGAATTCATGACAATGCAAATTGAATATCCTAGAACTGAAGACAAAGCAACATCTTCTATTTTATCTTTGGTAACCTCGGTAATAATAAAAACATCCAGCTGTTATATACAGTTGTTTGTAGCCATCCATTGTTGTTTTGAGGCCAGATTCTCTTTAGTTTTTTCAAATTTGGTGCTAACATAAATTTTATACATACATACATATATGTATGTATGTATGTATGTATGCACATACATATTTATAAATACCCATTATATATAATACATTAAAAGTTGAAATCATACACACATTTGTATATTTAAAAACCCATTGTATATTTATCAAATAATCATTTGCCCCAAATTTAGGCATAAATTTTACCCAATAAAAGTAATTGCTGAATTATGGAATCGTGTCTGTGTTACTTAATATAGTTAATATCTGAAATATAATAAAATATTTTTGTGGGGAAATCAAAAGTGTTGTCTTCCTCTCTTGTATATGTATGTGTGGTATGTGAATGTGTGAATGATTCTATAAATAATTTTTAAAGTACCTGAGATTGAAAGAAAAAAAACATAGAAAACTCTTCTTTCTCCCTCTTCTCTTCTTTCTTCCTTACACCGAAGATTTCCAAGTTCCCTAGGAAAATGGCAACGACTAAATCAAGTGAAATAATTTTTTTTTTGTAAAAAAAAAAAGCATTATTATTATTTTTTTCCATCAAATGGACCTGCAATGACGTTATGAAGCCAGCAGTATATAAATATATGTCAGTACATTACTTTCTGGAAGAAAATTACTTCGGGATTACTTGAAAACAATGGTTCTCCTACAAAGTCCTCCCTTCTTTCTTGCTCAGGGCAATATATCAAAGCAAGGTCTTTGTTGCTTAAGAATTCAAATGCTTTAGCGACTTAGTCAGCCAATGTGGTCATAATTCCCTTGTCATAAAACCAATTAGTCACTAAGGAATTTTCCAAATTTTATTCATTGACAAAAATATGTAGTCGAGAAAAATTAGTTCTGATTAACTAAAACTCCTCTCAAAACCACCAGAATTAATCCAGTCTTCCCTGACATACCTTCAGGAATCCTCCACTTTTCTATTGGCTAAATGCTTCAACCCCTTAACTCTTCTACACTGTGTAAATCATAGTCTCAGGAGTGATTTTCTGGGCCACTGCTGTCCAGGGGCACATTTCGGGTGGTGCTTATGTGTTCCTAGCAGATCCCGCCCACCATGCTGTGCAGATAGATGGCTTCCAATGGGAGCCAATGGGATGATTCAGATATTGAATGAAAACCTTAGAGCTGCTTTTTCTTGTGTCTAAACAGTTGAAAAGAAAATGTGACTGTACAACAAATGAAAGGTCTTGACAGAGTAGTGGAAATTTTAAAAGAACAAATGAACATTCTAGAACCTAAATCTGTGATATCCGAAATGTAAAATCCACTGGATGACCTTAAAAATCAGACAAAAACAAGGACAATAGGAAAGGTCAGTGCATTTGAAGACAGAATAATGGAAATTATTTGATATGAAATTGAAATTAAAACCAAAAACTGACAGGAGAAATCAGAAGAAACACAGTCAACATTGGATAGATACAAGTAGAGATTAGGAAATGAGAAAGTATATTTGAATAATTACTTGCTGAAAATTTGTCAAATATGATAAAATCCATAAACTTTCTAATAATATTCAATAAATAGAAAACTAGTCTTAGATGTATAATCATCAAGCTACTAAAACCAAAAAATAAAAATAAAATCTTGAAATTAACATGGGAAAAATTGATAATTTGTGTAATTTATTTCATTATCTTTTAAAGAGAAAAATTAAATTATAATTCAATTGAAGTTTAGAAAAAGTATGGATTACATTTCAGAAAAATTATGGATTACATTACATAATGAGAATCATGATGAAACCTACCTCAGACTTCTCATCAGAAGCAAAAGAGATCAGGACACAGTGGAACGATATCTTCCCAGTTCTGAAAAGAAAAAAAATATTCTCTCAATACAAAGAATATATTCCTCCATAGGTAGGAAAAAGAATGTCATTTTATGATAAAAAAAATTGAGAAATTGTTGTCAACAGACATGGACTTCAATAAACACAATAGAAATCTCTCTAGATGGAGGCACTGATACCAAATAGTCTCAAGGAAAGAAGAGTAAGCCTCACAGTGGGAAGTATAAAGGAAAACATTTTTAAACATATGTTTGTCTCTCTTAATTTATTCAATCAGCAATAGCTGTTTAAACAAATATTACAACTTTATAGCACATTGAGTTCGTGCACACACACACATGCACACACCACTCACAAATAATTGAAGAACAGTAATTACTCTGCTTTTTGATTCTTTTATTTTCTGTGAAATAGTTTAATAGTAACTTGAAATGGACCTTGACAACTTTAGTGTAGAAATGTAATCTTCAGAGCAATGTTGAAAAAAGTGCAAGGAGCTATAACTAAAATATCAATACAATATTACAAACATATGCTGAAATTCATTCAGTAATAAATTTCTAAAATTTCTTCGCCCCTACCACAAGCTCCAATCCAATAAGACAATTCGTTACTCACTTCGTTATTCAAGTAGGATTCAAAGGCTTCTAGAAATAATCTCCTGTTTCTCTCTTTCCCTCATATCTTTCTTCCTCTTTGTCTCTCTCTTTCCCTCTCCATCTCTGTAACATTTACCTTGAAAGTTTCCTAACTTACTTGAAGTGGGTACCTGAACAGTGCAGGTGGAATGACAACCATTCTGATTTAGCATAAATTAACCACCAACTCAGCACAGATGAGCAGGACTCCTAATGTTCTCTGGTCTAATCACTCTCTCATTTTCCAGAACGGCTTCAATCACTGTTCCTTTACATCACCGTTATGACTTGTTCCCTTCATATGTACAGATAATGTCCTTAAATTATTTCATTAGGGAAAGATAAATGCAGCCAAAGGAAATCTGTCATCTTGCTACCATTAAATCTTCCACCCTGGCTGTACCCATAAACCTTGATTTTCCTCTTAAAATAATACTTAGCCAGCCTTGGTCCATGCACTTCACTTTTGGAATGGATCTCAAATGACTCTCACTTATATAGAAACATTAGTCAAGAAATGAGCTGCAGTTTTCCCTCATTTTTTAGAACATTTGCATTAGCATACAAAAATGCTATATCTCAATATAATAAAAGAAAGAAACAAACAAACAAACAAACTTCCCTGGACTCTACATATCCTTCATACACTGCTCCAATTTTCTGGTCCCTCCTTATGTAAATATGTTGGGATTTGAGTTGTTTTTGCTCCTGGTGCATAGTTATATCCCATTCTCTTCTGAAGAGAAATCGTGCAGATTCTCCTTGCCCACCCCAAACATAAATGGATTTCACTCTTTTCAAGGTGATGATTGGCGTCCATATTGTCACATCCAATGGGAAATTTGCTGTCTTCATCCCAAATGATCTATCAGTGAAATTTGAGAGAGATGGACTTTTTAAAATATAGGCATGCTTAATATTTTTTATTTAAATTGCCCTTCCCTTTCTCCCTTGGCTACTCCTCTCAGTAATTCCTTCAGAATTCCAAGTAAATTCTCTACAGCAAATACACCTACCAGTGTACTAAAGAGGAACTAAAGAGGGCTTAGACCACAGTGTATCTCTTCAAGGTCATCCCTTCTTCATAACATAACAAGAAAACACAATCAGATTTCTTAACTTAAAAGTACAAGAGTGTAGACACAAATGAATATAGTACTAGCTAATGTAGGGTCTCAGATAATTATTATTTAAATATAGATTGAGCATACTTAATCTGAAAATCAGAAATCTGAAATGTTCCAAAATCCAAATCATTTTGAGTTCTGACATCATTTCACAAATTCAAAATTCCACACTTGACTTCATGTGATAGGTCTCAGTCAGAACCAGGCAAATTAAAAATATTACATAAAATTACCTTCCAACTGTGCATATAAGGTATACATGAAAAATTAAAGAACTTTCTATTTTGACTGAGGTCTTAGCCCCAAGATTTCTCATTACTTATATGCAAATATTCCAAAATCCAAAATGAAATCTGAAGTACTTCTTCTCCCATGTATTGTGAATGAGGTATTTTAATCCATATAGAGATACATTTTATTTTAGCTGGAGACAGAAAAATTGGAGCAAAATCTTCAAGATTGAGAGAATAAACTGTTATAAATTCCATAGATTATAAGAAAAAATAATGATGTTTTCACTTTTAAGATTTTTTAAAGAAAGCAAGCACAATATGAGATATTTCAAATAGAATTATTTAAAGGTATTTGTGTGTGTGTTCTTGTGTGTGTAAGAGAGGAGGGAGGATTTTTCCGGGTATAATAAATGGATTTGTGGATTTTTATGTGCCTTATGGTTACAGAATAATAGGGATGGAAAGAGTTTACTTCATTATGAGAACAGATTCACAATTACTCTCCATAGCTAAGTGTCTTCTGTATCCCTGAAAGTCAGAAAAAAAATGGAACTTATAATTTACACTTTACCTTCAACATCAGGGAATTGCATTTACTCTTTGTAAATTACTTCATAACAGCTTTTAAAATTTTTACTAGATATCATACAAAATTATTAATAAAGGGTTTTGATGGAATTTCAGTATTTTCTGTAATGCAGCGAAGTCTTAATTTCAATACAACTGTTGTGTCATTACTGAGAGTAAATTTTTATAAGTAAGAAGGGAAGAAGTGCTCAATATGAGTTCTGATTAGTAGCTAATGAGATTAAATTTTGGCTGCTTTGGAATGCAGAATGGTTCTCATTTCCTGTCTGTTAAATCTGATCTGGGTTCTCATGTTTCTAAGATGTCTGACCAGCTTCACTTTACTCTCTTATGATGAACACTGTTTTTTTTTTTGTTTTTTTTTTTTGTTTTTTTTTGGTACTGGGGATTGAACTCAGGGGCATTCGACCACTGAGCCACATTCCCAGCCCTATTATGTGTTTTATGTAGAGACAGGGTCTCACTGAGTTGCTTAGCACCTCGCCATTGCTGAGGCTGGCTTTGAACTCGCGATTCTCCTGTCTCAGCCTCCCAAAGTGCTGGGATTATAGGCGTGCGCCACCACACCCGTCTCATGATGCACACTGTTCTGTCTTGGACAAATCACCTCTCTGCCCTGCACAGGAAGTTAGTCAGTGGGTTTTACACAGAAAAGAGTGGAGAAGCAAAGAGCAGAGCAAGAATACAACTGGGATCAGGCGGAGTGTGAGGAAGAGGACCAAAACCCACATACCACGCATGGAAAACAGCGAAGTTAGCGGAAGGGTTTGGTAAATGTAAAAAAAAAAAAACGCAACTTGCATGTGTGTGCGTGTGCCCATTTTATACAATGCTTGAAGCAATTAATAGATCTACAATTATGTTTTATTTAGATAGCATTTGGACATAGCAAAGACCGTAGACACCCAAGCGGGAAACACCTTGCACTGAGCAGGAAAGTAGGGCCTGAAGAAACTTCATTCAAGGCAGAGGAAATGTTTCCTTCACTAAATAATGTTTACAGAGAAAGAAAGATCCATTTGCATTTTTATTATGTCACACAAGCCATACTCCTTTAGTGGCAACATTTGTATTACCTTACTTTGATAAGTGCTGGTTTTTTGGTCTGTGGAATGTGTGGATTATTAGTTCTTATAAAGAGCTTTTTCTGAATTTAAACCTGAGAAACAGAGTGCTGCCTATGGAATTCTTTTATAATTTCAGGCATGCTCATTGTGTCTCAAGTTCATGCTTTAGGGATGTGTAGGTTGGATCTGCCTTAGTCATTGGGGTTACAAGAGTTCTTCCCTTAAAAGAAAGTGTCAGTTGAAGCAAATGAGAGCCATGCTATAACATGCTTGACACTAACCATCTATAGTTCTGGAAGATGTAGGCTTTAAGGAGGACTGGAAAGGAAGCGAGCAGTGGAGAGTGAGTGTAGGAGGGCCAAGGAGTATAACAGTGACCATCTTTTACACTATGTCTATTTCTAAATTGCAAAACATGACGAGAGTACAAATGCATCATATCCCCTGTACACTTAAGAAAGTGGCACCACTAATGGAGAAAAAGTTGGCTAGATACTTGCCACATTCAAGAGTAACCTAGCAGTGGATCACACCTGTCATCTCAGCCACTCCAGAGGCTGTGGGAGGAGGATTCCACATCTGAGACCAGCCTGGGAAAATAAACAAGACCTTGTCTCAAAAAAATAAAAAAAATAAAAAAGGGCTTGGGGCTTGGGAGGCAACTCAGTGGCAGTGTCCCTTGGCTCAATTCCTGGTGCCAGGGGGAGAGGTGGTAGAAGAGAGTAACTATTTTCTTTATCTGATTAATAATTTTCTTCTTGACCCCAGGTTACATGGTAAATAGAGGACTAAAAACTTGATGAGGGAGTCATCTTTAATAATATCATTTTATTCAAATACTTCATTAAAAAATATGGCAATGATAATTTTGTCATTGAAAATTCACCCTCTCCTCAAAGAAAATTAAATAAATAAAAATAATAGCATATGAAGTAGACAACATCTTAGAGAACACAGTATAAACTCACAAAAATTGCTCACATCTATTTTTCCAGAATGACTGACATTAACAATGGCACAAAAAAAACAGGGTGAGGAAGAAGGAAAACTTCAGAAGTTGGGGAACAGCACACACAGAGATCTCTTGTGAATGAATGAAATTATGTTTATGTCGCTGATAGCTGATTTCAGAACACACTGTCCTGAACTTTTCAAGCTGGACAGAGGACATACTGAACAACAAGATCGAGCTATGTGGGGCAATTGTTGCCTGCTGGAATCATAAGAGCAGAGCATTCATGGTGGCCGTCTCAGTCAGAAGTGGATGGAAACACAGCCGATGTGCCAAACACAGGCGGCTCTGGCAGCAACATGCAGAAACAACCCAAGGAGTGCCTCACCCTGAAGGGCTGGCTCTGCCCTTCATGCAGTTGTTCTGTAGAACTTGACGGTTGTGCAGTAGAAGTTTTCTTCCTGAAGGACAAAGTAATTGCAGATTTTGGAAATGTTGCTTGGAAAAAGTGTTCACAGAAACAATTTAAATGGAGGGCCCTCTGCAGTATTGCTGAGAGTGAGTGACTCCTTCTAAATTCATTCCAAAAATGGTTCAAAGTTTTTTGATGTCTGACATGTGATATGCATAGGGCTTGGTCTTAAAAGGTAGTCCTTGCTCTCAAACAGCTTACCTTCCCATTGAAAGAAATTCTGGTCAATTCTATTTCAGTATGTTTTGATTACAGGCATAATTGGCACATGCTCAGGGTTCCTTATGGAACTCAGGAGAGCAACAACAGGTCCCCCAGAGGGGTGGCACTCAGAGCCACCTCCAATGCAGTATACTTTCACACAAGCCAGTTGGATAGAAGTGTGTATTTTAAAGCATATTATACGACTAGGCATTGTTTTTATTATTCATGTGATAGATGGGAGGAGGTGAGCTCCTAGCCCTGTGAGATAATGCCAATTGGTGCATTTGAAAGTTCAGAGTGCTCATTCGTGGCTCTGACTTCTTGACTTCTGTGGCAGAACTTGAACCCTTATTTCTGGGAAGGTGGTTCAGGGTTGGGTAGGCATTCCTAAGCAGTTTAATAAATCAAAGCTGCCAGAAAAAAGACAGACTATCCTAGTTTATATTAATTCATCTCCTCTGATGATTTTGTTTATGTTCCTATTTTAGGATGGTGGTTCAGGGGTGGACTAAATAATGTGGACATCTGTAAGACTCAGGAGACACGCCCAAGTTGGTGGTTGGAAATGTTGTTCAGCACAATGCAGGAACAAATCCTGAGCAGCTCCCTACACATTACCTACCTTTGGAAGTAGCATATGCCAAGAGCTGTGGTGGGGGTTGGACAGCACCGGTAAGTGCTTCTGAGATTCCAAGGTAAGGGTGTGATGGGGTTTGAACATGAGCTTCTTCTAGCACATGTACCATACCACTCTGCTGCAATCTGTAACTCCCTCAGCACCTATGTCTTTGCCTCTTTTTTAGTTTACTTTCAGATTTGATTCCTAGATGACAATGACATCTTGTGATCTGTCTTTTCATAGCTGAAGTAGGCAGTGGAGGGATCTGATAAAGCAAATGAGGGATGAAGACTCCCAAGTGTTGATCAGAGCAAACTTCTGTCCATAGCTTTGACTGTGATGCTTTGACAGTGCAGCTCAATGCTGCAAATGTGTGTGAATTATGTAGATTATAGATGCACACATAGCTAATAGGTTGTCCACTGTTGAATAAAATCATGTGCAAGGCACGTAAACCCTTAAGCATACATTCACAATTTTTGGAGAAAATCAACAAGATAAAATTCCACAAAGTTAAATTTGACAAGGTATAGATTTCAAATCAGGGGACTGCACTTGCTGACTGCCCTTTGACTTCACCTGCTTCGTCTTGCTAATCATGTGACCTCTAACAACTTAACTAGAGTCTCACTCATTTCATCTGACAACTGGAAGTGAAAGGCTCACTTAGCACAAACCTTCACACAAGATGAGATGTGATAATTCTTGACTATTACATGTTTTCAGTGACTTGTGCATAAAAGTGTTTTGCTATGTGCTTTTAAGGTTAGAAACACAAATTGAACCTATAGTTTACAAACAGATTTGGAAGAGTAATATATACAGATGAGAACTTTAAAGTGGGAAGTATCAAAATATATATGTGTGTCCATGTTTGTGTCTTGGTTTGTGCCTATTACTCTGTGTATATTAGTGATAAAATAACAGTAGCATGTGTAGTTGTAGGAATAAAATGGCCACAGTGAAATGCAGAGAATACAGTGAAGAAATGAAAATCACATTCACCCTGAAAAAGTTTGCAGGAAATTTCAGAGTCCTGAGATATCTAAGAAATTAAGAATTATCAAATTTTCTAATCCAAATTGAGATTTTTAGTTTTGGTACCAGAGAGTACTCGACCACTGAGCCACATCATCAGCCCTATTTTGTGTTTTATTTAGAGACAGGGTTTCCCTGAGTTGAGTAGCACCTCGCCGTTGCTGAGGCTGGCTTTGAGCTTGCAATTCTGCTGTTCCAGCCTCCCAAGGTATTGACACTTTTACACAGGTGCCAGTATTCAAAATATAACAATTTTATGGTATGTATTATGTTCAAAATTTGTTCAGACTGAATACTCCATAAACATTTGTTTTTGCTCAAGGAATTAAAGTATTGATAAATGCATATAAAAAATAAAATCATGTTTGCTTTAAAAATCATTAAAGATCAATTTTCTCTTAAACATTTCTAGTCCTGAAATAAAATTATTTCTGAGATTCCTCCCTCCATCCAACTACAAGTCCATAAGTTTTGAGCAAACTCTTATATTAGGGAAATATCTGCTATCATTGTTTTTTTAAAAACTCAGTTATCCCTTTTTAAAATTCATAGTCCACTTCTCTAGCCTGTGTAAGATGTCAAGTCAATATGGATTAAAAAGTACTATATTACTCATCATTAAAAGAGAGTGAAATCATGGCATTTGCAGGTAAATAGATGGAATTGGAGAACATCATGCTAAATTAGTAAGCCAATTCCCAAAAATCAAAGGCCAAATATTCTCTCTGATAAGTAGATGCTGCTCCATAATGGGGGACGGGGCATGGGAAGAATAGAGGAACTTTGGTCAAAGGTGAGGGAAGTGAGGGGATGGGACATGGGTGCAGGAAAGATGGTGGAATGTGATAGAAATCAATGCCCTAGATACATGTATGCCTGCACATACGGTGTAACTATATTGTGTACAACCAGAGAAGTGAAAAGTTGGGCTCCATTTGTGTACAATGAATCAAAATGCATTCTGCTGTCAGGTACACCTAATTAGAATAAATAAACTTAAAAAAATAAAAAAGTACTATCTTGATGGTCTTATTTAGATTTCATCTCCTAGCAACATTTAAATGAAGAAAATAAGAATTAGATTGCTTCTCTTCCCATAGTATATCATTTCAGACATCCCCAACCTTTATTGGTGGGCATTTTTAATTTTTTAATTATGTGTATAAAACTGGAAATCAATCCATAAAGTTATCTGAAAATTTGAAAACTTGGCAAAAATTTTTCACTAGATAGAATCTCAGGGACTATTAGTTCAACTTCTATTTATACAGATTTGAGTTGGTGGAGGTAATACCATGCTAGTCCAAGAATTAGAAAAATAGGATCTCTATTCTGAGTTAGCTTATCAACCAGTGAGTATATAGATATGAATAATCTATCGAAACCATTCCAATCTCTTGTTTTATTCTCTATGCTATTTGTGTTTTGTCACAGGGCTACAAATCTGTATTTCCTAATTTTAAACTTTAGGTTCTTGTTTTTACCTTTACTTACTACAAGATATTGGGTGCTGATCTGGAGCATGGCTAGGACAGCCACTGAGCATGGACATGACTCAGAAGTGTACGTGCATGAAGCCCAGGGAATTGTGGAAGCCTCCAGCAGACACCTGCATCACTGGGGGTTTCTTTCTGTCTTGCTCTTCTGTATTCCTCAGTCATCAGTTTAGAGGCAAGCTACTCCTTATGCTGGCAAAGAGGTATTAATGTGTTTACCTGGCACATTTGTCCAATCTGTGTATTTCTATTACACACAGGTAGAAAAGAGCAGCCCTGGGACATGCCTGTGAGCAATAGAAGTTTGATTTCAGGCATGTCTTCTATCTTCTGTTCACTGTATATTTTGTTTTTCATTTTGTGATAAACACTTCCCTTATGTTGAAAAGTTGCTTGGAAAATGATTCATATCCCAAGGATATGACCACAGAGAATAAAGGCAAATTTGTTTCAAAATGCCGTTTTTGTGATCTAAGCCCCTTCTGTTCCCAAATCAGCAACTTGGGAACATTAGGACCATTCAAGTCCAGTTCACAAAAGTCAGCTTCTCAAAGACTGCATTGTGCTCTGCTTTTATGAATTACATGCCTCATGCATTATCTTCTCCAAACTCATACACCGTATTCACATTGCCCAGTCTTTAATATAATTGTGCTGAGTTCCTTTAATGAGAAAAGAACTGCATTTTTTGGGGGGGGTACTGGAGATTGATCTCAAGGGTGCTCAACCACTGAGCCACATCCCCAGCCCTATTTTGTGTTTTATGTAGAGACAGGGTCTCACTGAGTTGCTTAGCGCCTCGCCATTGCTGAGGGTAGCTTTGAACTCGCGATTCTCCTGTCTCAGCCTCCCTCAGTGCTGGGATTACAGGCTTGCGCCACTGAGCCCGGCTAAAGAACTGCATTTTTAAAAAATATTTTTTAGTTGTCAATGAACCTTTATTTTATTTATTTATATGTGGTGCTGAGAATCGAACCCAGTGCCTCATGCATGCTAGGCAAGCGCTCTCCCACTGAGCCACACCCCAGCCCAGAAATGCATTTTCCTTGCCTATGGAGTTACTAATTATTTATTACTTTAATTAAGTTAAATAATAATTTATATTGCTTATAGAACCAAATACAAACAAGCTAGTTAAAGCACGTTTCTTAAATTCACAACATGAAATATGGACCACTAATTGAGTAAGGTTCTGATTCCCCAGGAAAGTTGTTACACATTTTCCATTCAGTAGTGGCAGGAACCAACTTCACTTCATTGTGCAATATAAACAAAGCAAGATGCTTCTTTATCATGTTTGTAAAATTTTCTTCATCCAGTTGCCATAGATGAAGACTGACAATTCAGTTACTGATCTCATACTATTCTTTAGCCAATGAGATAGAAATATGTACCTGAATTAAGGGCTCAAATTTAATGCAAATCATTGCTCTTCTGCATGCAAGTAACCAAGAAGCATGTGTTAATTTTTTGTTTGTTTGTTTGTTTTTGGTACTGGAGATTGAACTCAGGGGCACTTGACCACTGAACCACATCTCCAGCCCTATTTTGTGTTTTAGGTAGAGATAAGGTCTCACTGAGTTGCCTAGTGACTCACCATTGCATGTGTTAATTTTTTTAAAGCAATAGTGAATGATACTGGGAAATACAATGTCTAGCTAAAAGTAGTAGTAGAGCAAAAACAGATGTTTAGCCTGGGAGGAAAAGATACATGAACAGGAAGAGCATTTAGGTTAATATAAACGCTTTAGTTGTTGCTAACATGGGATGTTGAAAGGAGAAAGCATCTCATTCCAATAAGCCACTTAATAAAGGAAATGTGATACACAAACATTTGATTTTGCACCATTTCATTTTGTCTGTCTTGCACACATTTGTTTCCTTTCTCCTGCTGAGTCTGAAGTACTTGCCCAGAGACAGTCAGATCCTCTGTAATGAACATGGTCCTGGTGGTATGTCATACGCCAGGCAACATTAACACTGTCCAAAGTATGTACAAAACAAGGTACTAAAATAAATATTATAAAAGTTTCAGTGTATTTGTAGACCTGAATTTGAATCTCAAGTTGCCTTTTTACAATGTATGTGGCTGATATTTAAAAACCATATTTACCCTGACATAATTACAAAAATGATGTCACATTCCATGTCAAAGGATGCCACGTTCCATATAAAAGGGTTGTGGTAAGAATTAAAAAAATTCTGATTAGCCCAGTTAAAAAAATATTTTATTCCACTTTTTTAGAAAAGATCTTGTAATGTATAGGCCCTCACTGATTCCTTGACTTAAGATATTATTTATTATAGATTTATTTATTTTAGTCTGTTTATGATAGACTTGATGTGATTCATTTCCTGCATCCACATAAGATTTATTTCCTAAGTGACTTAGTGAACATTTGGAAAATCTGAAAATCAGTTCTCTTTTGCTCTTGCACATCAGCTTGCCAAGGTATACTTTTATTTGGTTTTGAAGAAAATCATCATTCTTTTAACAGCAAACCAAGGCTAGATGTAGATGTATTTGAATAAAAACCAAATACCACTACTGAACATCTATTAGAGATCACACAAGTTAAAATATTTATGGACATATTTATATGCATGTATTGCCCACATTTTTAAAAATGTTACACTCTTCAGGTATACAACCTGAGACAAATGTTTTGGAAGTTTAAGAATACTATATCATTTTAGCTTTTGCAACATCTAAATTTCTATATTTTTTAGTTTTATATTGATACAGAAGTCTCTATTAATGTTTATGAAATCTGAGAAAACAAAACAACAAGACATTTATTTCTTTTATTTTCTATAAATGCCATTACTCAAAAATGTCAGGATAAACTTGCTTTGAGTGTTATGCAATTTAACATGTCAAATATTATTGTCATCATGAAATCACAGCATGAATCACATTTGAAGATGTCTAACCAACCTTTCTTACACATGAAACTCTCAGAACAGAGATAAAGCTATTTACTTTTTTTGGCAGTAGACTATGTTATGAAAAGTGATACAATACATCCTTAACAAAAGCATGCATTGGATTTAAAATGTCACATCCTTTTGTTTCCAGCTTCAGTATTGAGTATAGACATTTTGAAATTACATTCAGCATAGACATCATATATTTTTGTGACTTTTATGTTTGCTTAATCATGTTGCTATAAAGTATAAAAAAAACTGTAGCAGACAGTCTTCAGACAGTAAGTTTTTAAAGTCTATTTTAAATGTAGAGGGTGCCATAGGCTGAATTGAATCTGTAGCACATTCATATGTTGAAACCTAACTCCCAACCTGAAGGTATTTGGACATCAGCCACTGGGAGAAAAATGGAGTTTAGGGGAAAACAGCCACAGGGAGCCACAGTGGTGGGAGTGGTGCTCTTCTAAGGAGACACCAGTCCTCTCTCCTCTCTGAGGACAGAGAGAGCAGGCAATCATCTGCAAGCTGGCAAGAGAATCCTCACCAGGTCTTGACCCTGCTGGCATCCTGAGTTCCAGGCTCCTGAACACAAATTTCTGTTGTTTAATCAACCAGTTTGTGGCATTTTTTTATGTCAAATACAATTTACTTTTCCCTCATCTTTAAACCTTTTAGCTAGGTTTAATTCATTAATTGATTAAATCAAAACATTTGTTTATTTGGATTGCAAGTGCTGATTCATAGCTAAAATGAAAGTCAGAAATGTATTTGTAAGCACATTCCCATCTGCTGAATTCATGTCTTGATGAAAATTATTTTATTGAATGCCAAATATCTTTTAGGCATTGTGATGGATCTTAGAATACTAACATTAAATAGGCACAATCCTTGTTCTAGAGTAAGGAGTATTTTTCCAGTGCTGCCATGGTTTCAGGTGGGAAACCATGCTTGGCATCCAAGTCATATATGTGTGGCCTCCAAACACGATTTTGTTTGTTACCAGCCTCAGGACACTGCGCAATGCTGTTTTTTTGTGTGCTTAGAATGTATGTATTGCAGAAGCTAGACATTTGTCCAATTGGCATGGTTTTCTTTGTCCTATGCAGTAGGGTTGTTGACTTGAAAATATACCCTGACTTTTGAGATTACAGAGATATTTTGGAATAGATCACAAACGTAATCTGCCCCACTCACCCAATTAACCACTTACTCTTTGCTAATATTACTGCCCACTAGGTGATTTTGAAAGCACAGCTTCCACTCCCAGGTGATTGATCTCTGCCACCTGAGATCAAGTTCTGTGTTAAATTTACTACCCACTCTGTTTTCTAGCGATTGTGTGTGGCGGGTGCAACTTTCTTCTTCTTTTCAGGAAGAAGTTTAAGAATACTATATTGTTTTAGCTTTTGCAACATCTAAATTTCCATATTTTTCAGTTTTATATTGATACAGAAGTCTTTATTAATGATGACGATATAGTATTCTTAAATTTCTTTTCCCTCGTCTTTAAACCTTTTAGCTAGGTTTAATCCATTAATTGATTAAATCAAAACATTTGTATGTGCTGCAAAGACATCTTTGAACACTAACATTCAAGCTCTATAAAATCCAACACTACTCTCAACAAAGACATTAACTGGAGTTGCCTAAGTCAAAGATCTTGGGTCTACACATCACCTCTTCACAAGAAAGCTAACATGGCATATCCCTTTCGTGGAGCATGCTTCATGTTAAACAGAAACAGGAAAGCAAAACTAGAAAAGTTTTGGGCTATCATTATATGTTTTTTTAAAATAGCATTTATAAAGATTTAGAAGAGATATTTAAGGTAGATTGCCATCTCCCTAATTGCCAAATAAAACAGATGAGGTGTAGTTCTGATTGAAGAGAACTGGGAATGTTCATGTGCCCTGTCTCACCTCTCCTTTCTCCATCTCTGGGATCATCAGTGCTCTCTTGGAATGTTGCCCAATTATGGACACAGAAAAAATAAAAACTGGGTAAAGGAGGAATCTCTGAATTTAATTTGAGTTATTTTTCAAATTTCAGTGCTTGAATTCCATTTTACTGTGCATTTATGCTTTTGAGTCATTTATAACCACATACAATACCTTATTACATTTTCTCTTCAGTATATTTATATATTTACCACAATTTATTTTTATATATGATGCCTCTGGCTCCAGCATGATTTTCTTCTCATTAATGTAAATGCCTGAATGACAGCAGTTTTCCTACTTTCATTTCTCTCTCTTCTTTTCTTCATTTTTTTCTCATTTTGAAGGAGGAAAAATTAAATTTTTTCTATCAAATAATTTCATGCAATTTGAACATGAAGAAGACTATATTTAGTTTTCTCTGATTTCTGAGCTGAAGGTTTTAGAGTATCTAATGCAACTTTCTATACATAACCAAAACAGCAGCAACAAGAAGAACAAAATATGTACTGGCTTATGATTCTACCTTTACATGGAGGTACATTCAGGGAAATGGTAGCCTGATCACCAAAATATTTGAAACATATACCTTTTATTTTATATAAATAAAAGAAAACACTAACAGAGATTGAATTCTTTAGATATATTATAAACAACACAGCAAATTATAAGTCCTTTCTTTAACTTTGTTTCCAGCTTAGGGTTGAGATGACTAGTGATTAGTGAGGTACCAGTAATAAGTACAAAATTTAAGTATGCACTACAAAAATCTCAAAGATAAACATAAGTATTATAAATTTCAATGCATTGTTGAGAAATAAAAGTTAATGTTTGCATCATGAACAAAATATTGGCATTTTGCATACAAACAAGATCCAACCTTACGTTTAAATATTATATTTTATTCATATCACTGTGATCCAGGCCAATTTATGGCCTTTAATTCTCTTTCACATATAGTGATAATAATTGCTTTAAATTCTTGCTCTGGTTGTACATAGCAAATTGGATCCCCAGCCCTCACCGGCTCACCAACTCCCACAAGTGAAAAATGTATGTACACACACACACACACACACACACACACACACACATACACAAACACATATGCCACTTTTCTCTCTTTCTACTCCAGTGAGTTCTCTCATTTCCCCTCCTTCCTTTAGCATATCTTACCTGCTTGGTGGATGTTATATTTTACCTTCCTGGGCCTCTGTAAGCTTCTGAATCCCTTTTGTACCTGGAGGATGAAGGACAGAAGCAGGTCCAGTGATGGTCCCAGTGAGTGAGACTCCTTCATTCTCAGAGGAATTGTGATTATTATCTACATGGGAGAAAGATAATACAGAGTAATGAAATGATGACTGATGAATGATTCATGAATACAGGTTCAGTTTTAAAGGATATATATATATACACATACACACACATATTCCTCTCTCTCCTGTGTCTAGGGAGAGAATTATCATTCCCCAAGAAGTGTGTTATCATTCTCTTTATTTCACAGATGAGAAAACCAGGGCACAGTGATTTAAAGCAACTTGTGTAAGTCAACATATCTAAAAAGAATCTATAGTTACTGGATAAATTGTATAGCTATGTTCTTAATTCACTTTCTTTCCTCTGGCATTCCATCAATTTTCAAAAAAGGCTTTTAACTCTTGATTGAGGAATAATTATTCTTGTGATTGCTTCCTATATATTATGGGAAATTTGGTATTCAAATAAGCTATGTGTATTTACCAATATATAATAGCAATTATTCTGACTGTGCCAAACAATATAAAAGTTATAAAATAAGTTTGTGTTTATGTTTCTAACCACTGTGGATAACAATGATGATATGTACTGTCAAAAAAATATTTGGTGTTATCTAAAAATAATTTTCTTGCCTTTTAGTTTGATTTGTCTGTCAAAATGACGAACCAATTGTGCAAAGAAGAACAGCATTTAGGGTGGTATCTTTTTAACCTGTCACAGCCCATCAGTCTCACCAAAGTGTTAGGTGATAAAAATGCCTGAAGTCTTCCCTTATCAGCCAACAATAGGCCTGATTGCAAAGAAGGTAAACTAGGTACAGAGCAGGAGACTCAGGAAAAAGTAATGATGGTTCTGAAAATAATGGAAGCACCAGCTTGTTTAATTTGTACACATTTTGAAGCAAATTCTCAGAACTGAAAGGGAATCAGAATGAAGACAATCATTAACTATCGATTTCTTTAAAGTACTTCCTTAAGAACTCAAGCTGTAGCCATTAAGGAATAGGGTCATACTCCTCTGGAATGCACAAAAATTTGTATCAAATTATTTTCTAAAATAGCCCAAAGCAGTTCAAGTAGTTTCAGATTGCTTCAGGCATTCTTAAATTCCTAACTGACAAGTATTACACAATTTAGCTGTAATCATGTATCTCATTCAAGATAAATTTAATAATTGCAAAAAAAACCAAAAAAAAAAAAAAACAAACCCCAGAAACTAACTTCTTGTATTTGCACATTTTAAAATGGAGAACAAAGTGTACATTGCCCTCCAGACCATATTTGTCTTTGAAAAAATTGCTAAATAATGCTGACTGGAGAAAACTAACTAAACAGATTTTGTCAGACAGTTCTATGTCTAGAAGGCATAACCATCTCTAACGATAACAC
This sequence comes from Xerus rutilus, assembly GCA_028644305.1. NCBI lineage: Eukaryota > Metazoa > Chordata > Mammalia > Rodentia > Sciuridae > Xerus > Xerus rutilus. The sequence goes on along the minus strand of CM053412.1, from coordinate 9,092,786 downwards.
CTGGGAAAACAACTGAGGCAGTTATTAGATTTGGGTGAAAATTTTCATACTTTTATACAGATTTCTGAAAAAAATATTATATATGCTTACTAAAAAAAATCAAGAAAGTTAGTTTAATTAGTTTGTTAAACCTGAATCGCTTGAAAATCTAGAACTCTTATCAGCCAGTAGATCCCATTGTAAAAAAATGTTACACATTGTCCATATTCGTTGGTGGCCAGGCACTTCAATGTGGTGCATTAATGATTTGTGAATACAACTATGAATGACAATGAAGGTATTTCATACTTTATGCTCTTTATGAGTGTGAACAGGGTATGAGAGATTCACATTGCTCCCAATAGAACAAACATTTAAATATTCCCCAAACACAATCTATCATATTACTATGAACAGCTTATAGCAAACAGAGAGTTCACTAGCCCACTTTTCCAAGGTTACAGAGTTCCTATCCTTCATTTTTTTCATCATTTTAAGCTAAAATATGTCATCATGTGAACATATCATTGTTTTAAGTCAGTCCTATGAGAACCCCTAAATAGTTACACTGCCTTTCCTAATAGCACATCATTTAATCTTTAAATCCCCTCTACTGCATGCTATGGCTAAGAATTTTACCATTGAAATATCTCCAATTTCCTCTACTTGTGCCTTTATAACTGACAAATTAGATATATAAATTCCACTCCAAACCCCTAATTTCCTTCTTAGGTATCTTTCATCTTGTGAAATTTAGAAGCGGTCATAGCAATTCAAATATATTTACATAAAAATATAATTTATTTTCAAATGAATATAGTGGAAATGAGCTCCTGAAAACCAGAATCTTCTACAAAAGACTTTCCTCATCTGTGAATGGCAACTCTACTTTTGTTGATATTGTCCTTTTCTCTGTGGTTCTGTTTCTGTTTTTCTGCTTCTGACTTTCTTGCTCTCTCTCTGTAGGAAAATTCATCTTTTCTTCCATCAAATGGATTCGGCATGTAACCATCTCGTACCTCCCACTGCTGTGACCCGAGTCCAGGTGAGCTTCATCTCTCCCTGGATTGTTGCCACAGCCTCTTCCTGTCGCTCAGGCCTCACTTGCTGCAGTGTGCAGTTAACTTGTTAGAAACTCAGACCCTGCCTCTCCACCTTCCTGCTTGTTGCTCTGGTCTCTTCGCTTCCCAGCTGTGTTTGGCAGAGAGAGGTAGCTTACAGTTATACAGCAGGCTTTGCAAATACCAGCATGGAAACGAGCCTTATGCCTATTGTCCCAGGGTCTGTCCTGCACATGATAAACTCTACTCACTAGATACCAGTAACAATTGTGCCCCAAGGAGTGACAATCAAAAATGTACCCAGGCATTATTAAATGTCACTGGTACATCTAGGAGTTAAAAACATCGAGAGTCACTGTCCCAGCTCATTAGTATTTATGTTTGTCTCCTCCAGAACACAGTTTAACTTTACAGGCTGTTTCACTCTTTTCTGTACATTATTCAAATGTCATGTATTCCTTGAAGTTTTTCCTGAGCACACAATGACTAATATTTAACCAAACACTGGTGTCTTATTCTTCCTTATTTTTTCCTCAAAATAGAACCATAGTTAATTTTTGATTTTCTGTTATTTCCCTAGAATTAATGATCTCTGTTTTGTCTCTTTTGATCCCTAATATTTTGCTACTCCTTAGAGCACTGTCTGACTCATAGAAAAAGTTCCAATCATTTATTGAATCAATAAATAAGTGAACAAATAGACTACCAAGTTATAGAGTTACCTCCTATAGATTCCAGGAAGTTAGCTGCTGCAAGTGAGAAATTCTGAAACACAGGGTCAATCAAAACAAGCCTGATTTTATTAGAGGGAAATGTAGAGGTCAGTCAGTGGGGACAAAATTTCTGGTATCTTTCTTTGATACTTTTTGAAGAAATGTAATTTTGCATTTCTATCGATTGCCTAACTATTTTAACATATCTGTAATGTTTTTCAGATAATTTTGAACCAAATTTAGATTATTAGAATTATCACTTGATTTACACCGATAGATTCTCACCAGTAACACATGTAAAACAAATCAAGAATATTTGTACCATTCCTACAGTGTTCTTTTTTGTAAAAGGAAAAAATGTGCATGTTGTTTATCTTCTACTTTCAATGGAAATGCTTGGACTGAGTTCACAATCTTATGGTATTTATTTCAAGGATATCCAATCTGACTGCATAAGCAAGAGTTTATAGATGCATTTTAAGACTGCTGCAGTAACAGTCTGGGTTTTAAAATAGTGTGCTTTTGGTCATTGGAACCATCAAACAGAAGGAAGAAAAAGAGAAAAATGGAAAAATCATTTTAGGGAAACAATGTAAGCCAATAATGCCGGAAATTAAGTTATGCACTGAATTGTTGCTGAAGTCCAGAGAGCATCCCCTGGATGGATTCTGTGGCTTCTGGTCTGTTAGAGCCGGAAGAACACAGATGAAGCCCGAGTCTGCAGCTCACCCAGAAAAGCTAAACCAGTGATTTTTCTTGCAACGAGACACCTGGAGTCCCTTTGACCCTTCAGAGTATCAAGGAAGAAGAGACAAAGAATGATGAGCGCACAAATATCATCTTACGCACCAAAGAGAAGAGGAATGGTGAGGAAAAACATCAGAAAACATGACACCAAGGCAAAAGAAAGTCCTGGACAAATTCATTATTCAGCATTTGAGAAAAATAACAAATATGTGCCCTTGTGCAAGACATGGCCACAATTGATACAAGACCGACGGTGCAGAAATAAGTAAGATACGGTTCATGAACATCTTAAGCTTTGAGGAAGCCAATTAACCTGTAGAAGAGAGATCCTGGAGGGCCTGAAACCAGCAAAGGCTAATTCCTTTGATTGCCATAATAAAAAAGGAAACACTATGGACCAAAACACTTTTCTTTAAAGTTGATAAAAATCCCAAAGTTGGAAACCCATAACTTATGGCATTCCCCTTAACTCCCAAAACCTGCAAAACAAGAGCAACAGTGTTCCCATGCTGTCGAGAGTTTGTTCTGAACAGCCTGGCAGGGAAGCACCAGGATGACTTCTAGATCAGCCCAGAATAACACTTGACTGCCAGAATTCTCCCTGGGCTGACTATACTAAACACCTCATCAGGAATCAACCAGAGTGTCCACTGCAACAGCACCACCCTCAGGACAGACCACACTAACAAAGTACCCCAAAGGGATGATTTCCTATGTTTTAAAACTCCATTTTTATTTTTATTTTTTGAAAAAAGTGAGGGAAAAGGAACTTCTGAAGAAGAAGATAGCAAATTTCAGAACTGTGACCATTTGTAGAAAAAAGTTTAATCTTGGAACTATTGGTGATATTCTACTGCCATTATGTTAGAGACAGCATTCAAGAGAATATTGTCTCTTCTTGTTTTATTTAACTTCACATGGGACTCTTTTAGATACTATCTTTTCTACACCTTTCCTTTATATCCTGTTCCATTTTCCCCTAAAATCTAACACATTTTTGTTCTCATCCATGTCTAAGCTTTTCTGTGCTCTTGTGAAACTAATCCTAAAATAGTCTAAAAATGGTATCTATTATTTCTTAGCATTGGTGGCTTTTCACAAACTATTTACAGCAAAGACATAATGTCATTGTTCCAGGGAAAGCTCAGAGAAAGTGAAATTAACATGAATATCCCTCATGGGAGCAACAGGGGTTTCGCAGCTGCTAGGAGTATTACCTTAAATCATTCTCCATAAGTTCTTCAAACAAAAAGAACAGGAATAAAATGGATTGAATTTGTCTGATCTGGCACAAACTTTGTCTTTATGCTCTGGTGTAGTTTTTACTCCTTAACTATCTACTTAGTAGCACTCAGCTCCATTAATCTTTGGAATGGAAGAAAGCTGGGATTGTTTGATTGTTCTCATTTTATCTACACCTGTCTAATCTATAGAGGAAATTTGAGGCTGTGCAGGGTAGATGTGTCATTGACATGCCTGTTTCAAGGGTTTGTTGTGCAATGGAACTACCTGAATTCTGTAGTCTATTGCTGTATTCACAGTAGATATGTATGTCCTCAATTACTGTCTAATCCCCATGTTGTAAATGTGTATTGATATTTCATCTGTATAACTTAATGAAGAAACAATCTTTCTCATCTAAAATAGTTGATGTGCCCTTTAACCTCTTAATACCCATTGGAAGAAAGAATTGTAGTCTCATAAAAATATTCTGTGGTACACTTACTTTTTAGTTAAAATTCAACATAATATATTGTTATTAGAATTGTTTCATTCCATCGTCTAGAATATAATGATCTTAAAAACAGTTTTGGGAGATGTATCAATTAATATTGACTATGATGCAAACGTTTCTTTTCCATATGTTAAAGATTTCCTAAACAAATAGTATTTCCTATTCCACAAGCACAGTAGGATGGCAAGAGTCTTATTCAGCCATTAAGCTGCTTTAAATGCCGCATAGACTCTCTCTGTCTGTTATTGTTTTTGGACTTTTTACACTTAATAGGATAAGTTCTGGGTTAGATTGGCTAATATTGGCAACAATACATGGATTATTAGACAGATTAAATAGATTTTGAAATATGTAATATGTTTTAAAATATTTCTGAATAATTTTATTTTTTTAATTTTTTATTATTTTAGAAGTGTGTCTTTTGGTGAGTCTTTCTTTTTTTACGTATATATGACAGCAGAATGCATTTTGATTCATTGTACACAAACGTAGCACAACTTTTCATTTCTCTGATTATACATGATGTAGTACATCATATGTGCCATCACACATGTACCTAGGGTAATAATGTCCATCTCATGAATAATTTTAAATCTTTGTTGTTATTATAAATTTAACTCAGACCTGCTCCACAAGTGTTCTCACATATACAATTTCCACTCTTTACCACATGCAGAGAGGTAAGGGAAAGAAATAGTCTAAATTTATTTTCTAACATATTAAAAATATACATGTTCTTTTGGGGAAATTCTTTTTGTCAAAACTTAAAAGGTTTCTGTTTTTAGTTTTTGTACTTTTTTTTTAGCGTGGATTCCCTCTTAATCAAATAGTTATTTATTCAGAATGACTTTTTATATTTAAATAATCACTAGGGTACAGTGGTCTCTGATTCAGTTTGCATTAGTCAAGATTCTCTGGAGAGAACCAATAGATCTATATTGATTTAATGTAGATGTACAAGAAGGGATGCATTGGGGAATCGGCTCACATAACGCAAGAGGAGAAATCACACAGCCATTGAATTTGTCAAAATAAAGAAAAACCCACTTTAACATTATTACTAAGCAGTAAAAATTATCTAGTCATCAAAAAATATTTACAGAGACCTAAAACAAATTCTCAATACCAGAGTGAAAATTATGTTGAAATTTGAGAAAAGTAACAACTAAAGAAAATAATACTTTAATTTCTTTGCCATAAATGATCTAAATCTCCTATGTGAGAAACATCTATTTTGACGCCCTCTAATGTGGAGGTCCTTATACCACGTAATTTATTAATACAGATTTGTAGGTGCCTTACGTGGGCTGTATGCAATGAGGGTAAAAATAAATTAACGTTAGGAGTAGACATAGATATGGGAAAATATTAACATGGCACTAATTAACCGAAAGAACTCAAGCGCATATTAATTAATACCTAAATTTCTCTGAATAACTCAGGACATCGGGTATAAATTTTATGCCCAGCTCTATGAAGTTCTTGCCAATCTTACCTACCAGCACAGCCACATAACTGAACATGCAGGCACCAGGCACACTTGCTTCAGTCCAGAATCTTCTCCATGGGCTGAACTGTACAACTGACAAGTGCGTAATTCCACCAGAAGCCAGTGGCACTTTTGTGTGATTAAAGATGGCAGAATCAGGGCCATACATACATTTCCATGCAAATGTGCTTGAGAAAATAGCATACCATACATTATATAAACATATTTAGAATGAATAAACACACTCAGCTAAATTTTCAAACATCTGTTCAAGCTCATGGCAGCACCTCAAATTTGCATACCTAACTGTTTTTAAACAGAGCTTAATTTTGCATCCCATATTATTAGATTATAGTAGCCTTTCAACCCCTAAGTACATAATTTTAATGGTACAGATGATGCTAATCACCATTTGTAAAATCCAACTGCCCTCCTGCTTTAAACTTCCTCCTGTGCTTTCTCAAAGAGAGAAGGGCACACAGCAGGGTCTCTGGTTGTGGGAGAACGTTTATACATATTCCAACTCAATTCATGTTTAGGAAAAAAGAAATTGAGACTTGAATTATTTGTATAAATGTGCTTCCAGCGATATAAAAATGCAGGAATTCTAACCATAATATGCATATTATATCCACTTAATGGCATAAATCTGCCATTCCTTGTAGTTTATGTACCCTAGAGTTCAAACAATAATGTAGTGCCAGTGTTTTGCTTTATTTTGTTTTTTACTTTTATTTAGAATGCTCTTCCACAGTCTTTATAAGTTTCTGCCAAAAGGACACAAATGTATTACATGATCTCAATGAGTATATCAAGTTTAATTTGAAAACAAAGTTTCAGAAGGAGAAACCTAGATCACCTTCCAAACACATTAATAATCCCGAGTTCCTCCTGTATGGAAATTCTGCAGAGAAGGCATTTGATTATTCTTTGGATAAAACCTGCTTTAAAATATGTTTTCTATGAATTATTAAGAATAGTTAAATAACAACAATAACAACAACAATGATTCTTCCGAACTCTTCTTGTACTTGGGCTTAGAGGAAATTGCATTTCTGATACGTAAATCTTGACATGTGGGAATTTCTTTCAAAATGCAGCTATATACTTAAAAATAAATAAATGAATAAGCAGATATTTATAACCAATGTTGGAAAAATAATAATTGAAATTGATTTTAGGTTAAGTAAAATAAATTCATTCACTTACTCATTGTGGCTTAGTAACATGAGCTCACACAACCATTCCCTTGGGATATAGTGCCTAAATAAATAGGCACAGCTCCAGTTTTACAGAACTCAACAGCCTAAGAGAAGATACAAGTAAAAGACTGTCAATAGGCATGATGGCCTTCTATGAGGCAGTACCAATAAAAATTGAAATTTGCTATCAACATTTTTAAGCTTTAATTGATTAAAGATGGCTGAACACTTTTTTCTTTCCTTTCCATTGTAAGAAGAAATCTAATTTCCATCCTGCAAATCTTAATAAACTTTAATGACTATTTTTATTGATCTAATACCATGGGAGTATTTTTGTACCAATTTGGGGACCCATGTTGAAAAAAAAATTAAAAGACTGGCAGCATCCATCTTCTAAAGTCTTCTTCAATTTCTTTCTTTAGTATCCTGTAGTTTTCATTGTAGAGATCTTTTACCTCTTTCGTTAGATTGATTCCCAAGTTTCTTTTTTTTGAGGCTATTGTAAATGAGGTAGTTTTCCTAATTTCTTTTTCAGAGATTTCATCACTGATGTATAGAAATACATTTGATTTATGGGTATTGATTTTATATCATGCTAGTTTGCTGAATTAACTTATTAATTCTAGTTTTCTGGTGGAAATTTTTGGACCCTCTAAGTATGGGATTATGTCATCAGAAAACAGTGATATTTTGAGTTCTTATTTTTCTATTTGTATCTTTTTAATTTCTTTCATCTATCTAATTGCTCTGGCTAGATTCTCGAGGGCTATGTTGAATAGCAGTGGTAAAAGAGGGCATCCCTGTCTTGCTCCTGTTTTTAGAGGGAATGCTTTCAGTTTTTCTCCATTTAGGATGATGTTGGCCTTGGGTTTAGCATAGATAGCTTTTACAATATTGAGGTATATTCCCACTATCCCTAATTTTTCTAGTGTTTTGAGCATGAAAGAGTTTTATATTTTGTCAAATGCTTTATCTGCATCTATTGAGATGATCATATGATTTTTATCTTTAAGTCTATTGATGGGATGAATTACATTTATCAATTTCTGTATTTCAAACCAACCTTGCATACCTGGAATGAAACTCACTTAATCATGATGTGTTATCTTTTTTTTTAATATGTTTTTGTATGCAATTTGGAAGAATTTTATTGAGAATTTTTGTATCTATGTTCATCAGGGATATCATTCTGAAGTTTTCCTTCTTTGATGTGTCTTTGTCTGGCTTAAATATCAGAGTGATACTAGCCTCAAACAATAAGTTTGGAAGGGTTCCCTCCTTTTCTATTTCATGAAATAAATTGAGAAGTATTGGTATTAACTATCCTTTGGAATTCTTGTAGAACTTAGATGAGAATCCATCTGGTCCTGGGCTTTTCTTGGTTTGTAGGCGTTTGATGACATCTTCTATTTCCTTGCTTAAAATTAATCTATTTAACTTGTGTATGTCCTCCTGATTCAGTTTTGGTAGATCATATGCCTCTAGAAATTTGTCAGTGTCATTGAGATTTTCTATTTTATTAGAGTATTGTTCTCGGATGGGAAGAATTAATATTGTCAAAATGGCCATACTATCAAAAGTGTTATACAGATTTAATGCAATTCCAATTAAAATTCCAACAATATTCCTCTTAGAAATAGAAAAACCAATCACAAAATTTATTTGGAAAACTAAGAAACACAGAGTAGCCCAAGTAATCTTTAGCAAGAAGAGGGAAGCAGGAGGTACTACAATACCAGACTTTAAACTATACTACAGAGCTATAGTTAAAAAACAACTACCACCAAAAAAAAAAAAAAAAAAAAAACAGACATGGTGTTGACACCAAAATAGACATGCAGACCAATGGTACAGAATAGAGGACACAGAGACAAACCCACATAAATATAGTTTTCTTGTACTAGACAAAGGTGCCAAAAACATACATTGGAGAAAAGATATCCTCTGCAACAAATGGTGCTGGGAAAACTGGAAGTCCACATGCAGAAAAATGAAATTAAATCATTATCTCTCACCATGTACAAAATTCAATTCAAAGTGGATCAAGGACCTAGGAATTAGATCAGAGTCATTGCACCTTATAGAAGAAGAAGTCGGCCCAAATCTTCATCATGTTGAATTGGACTCTAACTTCCTTAACTAGACTCTTAAAGCACAAGATATAAAATCAAGAATCAATAAGTGGGATAGATTCAAACTAAAATGCTTCTTCTCAGCAAAGGAAACAATCAATAATGTGAAGATAGAGCCCACAGAGTGGGAGAACATCTCTATAAGCACATTAGATAAAGCATTAATTTGCAGGATATATAAAGAACTCAAAAACTTAACACCACTGGGACCACCCTCAGTTTCGCACCACAGCCCTGGGGATAGGCGGGAACACAGGCCTTCAAGGCCCAGGACCACTTCCTGGGACTTCTGCTGGAGATCAGCCCAGGTTGGGCCCAAGACTGCTACCTACTGATCCACTGACCCGCAAAGGAACCCAGACTCAGGTGCAGAACTGCCTCCAGGGACCCCTGCAGGAGACCAGACCTAAGTGACACCTGAGACTGCCCCCAGTTCCACACCAGAGCCCCTGAACACCAGCAGGAGCACAGGCCCAAGCCTAGGCCCACCACCTGGTACCCCTGAGGGAGCACAGGCCAAGATCAGGCCTAGGATTGCCCTCACAGTCCTGTGTGAGAGCACAGGCCCAAGACCACCCCTGCACAGGGTAAAGATCCATGCTGTTGCTTCCTTCCTGTACCCATATTGGGATACTGGAGCCATCCCCCAAGCTCTTTCCACATAGTAGCCTTCACGTTGGGACAACAGACAGGGCCTGGAGGCAGCGACCTCGCCACAACTCAGAAAGCCACAGTGCTGCATCTCCGATCAATCAGCCCAAAACCATTGTAAGTCCCATCCTCTTAGCCCCATCTCTGAAAATGTTTGCATCCATCTTGGGCCACCCCCACTGCCATATTGAGTTATCTCCACTACCACACCTGCTGGGGACTAGAAGTGAACTCAAAGGTAAGATACAGATAATCTGTAGGGTCACTACACGATTATAGGATAGAAAACTCAAAAATTCAGATCAGCATTGCAAGAAAGGAAGATACATAATCAACATGAATAAACAAAGGAAGAAAGTGCCTCAAATAAGCCAAGATATTACAATAATAGAATCCATTGATGACACAGTTGATGAAATGTCAGAGAAAGAATTCAGAGTATACATATTTAAAATGATTTGTGAATTAAAGAATGACTTAAGTGAGCAAATACAGGCAAAAATTGATCACGCCAACAAAGAAATAAGAGAGCAAATAAAGGCAACCATTGATCACTCCAACAAAGAGGTAAGCCAACAAATACATATAGCAAAATATTAAGAAAGAGCTAGAGATTGTGAAAAAAAATCAGAAATTCTTGAAATGAAGGAAATAATAAACCAAAAAAAAAAAAAAAACTTCATAGAAAGCATCGCCAGTAAACAAGATCACTTGGAAGACAAAACCTCAGATAATAAAAACAAAATATACAATCTTGAAAATAAAGTTGACCACACAGTGAATATGGTAAGAAACCATGAACAGAACATACAAGAATATAGGGTAGCATCAAAAGACCAAATCTAAGATTTATCGGGATAGAAGGCACAGAATTTCAAACCAAAGGAATGTTCAATTTCTTCAATGAAATAATATCAGAAAATTTTCCAAACATGAAAAATGAATTGGAAAATCAAATACAAGAGGCTTATAGGACATCAAATGTACAAAATTGCAACAGATCTACCCCAAGGTACATTATAATGAAAATGCCTAGCTTATAGAATAAGGATAGAATTTTAAAGGTCACTGGAAAGAGGAATCAGATTACATAGAAAAGGAGACCAATTTGGATCTCAGCAAATTTTTTCAACCCCGACTTGAAAAGCCAGGAGATCATGGAACAACATATGTCAAGCTCTGAAGGAAAAGGGATGCCAACCAAGAATCTTAGATCCAATAAAATTAAACTTCATATTTGATGATGAAATAAAAACCTTCCATTATAAACAAAAGTAAAAAGAATTTATGGTGAGAAAACCTGCACTACACAGTATTTTCAGCAAAATATTCTACTGGAGGAAATGATAACCAACAATTAAAATCTACAAACAGAGCAACTACGCTAAAGAACAGGCCAATCAAAGGAGAAAACAAGTCAAGGTGAAAAACAAAAATAAACAAAAATGACTGGGATTAGAAATAATATTTCAATAATAACTCTGAATGTGAATGGCCTAAACTCATCAATTAAAAGATATAGACTGACAGACTGGATTAAAAAAAAAAAAAAGACCCACAATACACTGCCTTCAAGGGACTCATCTCACTGGAAAAGACATCCACAGACTGAAAGTGAAAGGTTGGAAAAAAATGTATCACTCACATGGACCACGTAAACAAGCAGGGGTTTCCAACCTCATATCAGATAAAATAGACTTCAAACCAAAATTAGTGAAAAGGGATAAAGAGGACATTTCATATTTCTTAAGGGAACTTTACATCAACAAGACATAATAATAATAAATAGCTATGCCCCAATAGGACATCTATGTATTTCAAACAAACCCTTCTCAACTACAAGAATCAAATGGATCACAACACAATAATACTTGGTGATTTAACACACCTCCATCAGTGCTAGATAGATCTTCCAAACAAAAACTAAACAGAAACCATAGAACTCAATAAAATTATCAATAATTTAGACTTAACAGACATATATAGAGTATTCCATCCATCAACGAGTGAATACACTTTTTTTCTCAGCAGCACATGCATCCTTCTCCAAAATAGATCATATGTTATGTCACAAAGCAAATCTTAGCAAATACAAAAAAATAGAGATACTACCCTATATCCTATCTGACCACAATGAAATGATATTAAAAATCAATGACAGATTAAAAAATATAAACTACTCCAACAATTGGAAACTAAATAATGTACTATTGAAGACGCATGGATAACAGAAGACATCAGGGGGAAGATAAAAAAAAATTCTTACAGGTAAATAAAAACTCTGATATACCATATCAAAATGTCTGGGACACCATGAAGGCAGTGCTAAGAGGAAAGTTCATTGCATTAAGCTTATTCATTAAAAGAAGTAAAAGTCAACAAATAAATGACTTGACACTACATCTCTAAGCCCTAGAAAAAGAGGAACAAAGCAACACCAAAAGAAGTAGAATACAGGAAATGATTCAAATTGATAAAATTGAAACAAAAGAAACAATTCAAAAAATTGACAAAACACAAAGCTTGTTTTTTGAGAAAATAAATAGAATTGACACACCCTGAGTCAAACTAATGAAAACAAGGAGAGAAAAAACCCAAATTACTAAAATTCATGATGAAGAAGGAAATATATGGACAGACACTACTGAAATTCAGAGGATAATTAGAAAACTATTTTGAAAATTTACACTCCAGTAAAAAAAAACCCTGAAGACACTGACAAATTTCTAGAAGCATATGACCTAACTAAACTGAACCAGGAGGACATACACAAATTAAACTGATCAATTTCAAGTAAGGAAGTACAAGACGCCATCAAAAGCCTACCAACTCATCAATTAAAAGATATAGACTGACAGACTGGATTAAAAACCAGCATGGTACTAGCATCAACCAACCAAGAAAAGCCCGAGACCAGACAGATTCTCAGCCAAGTTCTAAAGACCTACAAAGAAGAATTAATACCAATACTTCTCAAACTATTCCACAAAACAGAAAAAAAGGAAAACCTTCCAAACTCATTATATGAGGTGAGTATCACCCTGATACCAAAACCAAAGACACATCAAAGAAAGAAAATTTCAGACCAATATCGTTGATGAAGATAGATGGAAAAATTCTCAATAAAATTTTGGTAAATCACATAAAAAACATATTAAAAAATAGTGCACAATTATCAAGAGAGGTTCATTCCAGGGATGCAAGTTTATTCCAACATATGGAAATCAATCAACATAATCCATCACATCAGTAAACTTAAACATAAGAGTCATAAGATTTTATCAATTGATGCAGAGAAAGCACGTGACAAAAATACAGCACACTTTTACATTCAAAACACTAGAAAAACTAGGGATAGTAGGAACATAACTCAACTTGTAAAAGCTACCCATGCTAAACCCAAGGCCAGCATCATCCTGAATGGAGAAAAAAATGGAAGCATTCCTTCTAAAAACAGGAAAAAGGTAGGGATGCCCTCTTTCACTACTGCTATTCAACATAGTCATTGAGACACTAGCCAGAGCAATTAAACAGACGAAAGAAATTAAAGGGATAAAAATAGGAAAAGAAGAACTCAAACTATTATTATTTGCAGACAACATGATTCTATACTTAGAGGATTCCAAAAATTCCACCAAAAAATTTCTAGAATTAATAAGTGAATTCAGGAAAGTAGCAGGATACAAAATCAACACTCATAAATCAATTGCATTTCTATACATCAGGGATGAACACTCTGAAAGAGAAATTAGGAAAACTACCCCATTTACAATAGACTCAAAAAAAAAACCTTGGGAATCAATTTAATTAAAGAAGTGAAAGACCTGTACAATGAAAACTATAGGATAGTAAAGAAAGACATTGAATAAGACCTTAGAACATGGAAAAATCTCCCATGCTCTTGGATAGGCAGAATCAGTATTGTCAAAATAGCCATATTACCCAAAGTGCTATATAGATTCAATGTGATTCCAATTAAAATCCCAATGTCATTCCTTATAAAAATAGAAAGGCAATCATGAAATTAATTTGGAAGAATAAAAGACCCAGAACAGCCAAAGGAATCCATAGCAAGAAGAGTGAAGCAGGAGGCATCACAATGCCAGACCATAAACTATACTACAAAGCTATAGTGACAAAACCAGCATGGTACTGGCATCAAAATAGACATGTAGACCAATGGTACAGAATAGAAGACACAGAGACAAACCCCTTAAATACAATTATCTCATACTAGACAAAGGTGCCAAACATGTACATTGGAGAAAAGATAGTTTCTTTAACAAATGGTGCTGGGAAAACTGGAAATCCATATGCAGCAAAATGAAACTAAACCCCTATCTCTCATCATGCACAAAATTCAACTCAAAGTGGATCAAGGACATAGGAATTAGACCTGAGATCCTACACCTGCTAGAAGAAAAAGTAGGCCCAAATTTTCATCATGTTGGCTTAGGATTTTACTTTCTTAACAAGACTCCTATAAAGCAAGAAGTAAAATCTAAAATCAATAAATGGGATGGATTCAAACGAAAAAGCTTTTTCTCAGCAAAGGAAACAATCAATGAAGTGAACAGAGAGCCTACACTCTGGGAGTAAATTTTTGCCACATACACATCAAACAGAGCACTAATCTTCAGGACATATAAAGAACCCAAAAAACTTAACACCAAAACAACAAACAACCCAATCATTAAATGGCTAAGGAGCTAAAGAGACACTTCTCAGAAGATATACAATGGGTCAATAAACATATGAAAAAATGTTCAACATCTCTAACAATTAGAAATCAAAACTACTCTAACATTTTATCTCATGCCAGTCAGAATGGCAATTATCAAGAACAGAAGCAATAATAATTGTTGGCAAGGATGTGGGAGTAAAGGCACCCTCACACTTTGCTGATGGGACTCCAAACTGGCACAATCAACCTGGAAAGCAGTATGGAGATTCCTTAGAAAACTTGGAATGGAACCACAATTTGACCCAGCTATCCCACTCCTTGGTCTATACCCAAAGAACTTAAAAACAGCATTCTACAGTGACACAGCCACTTCATTGTACATAGGAGCTCATTTCACAATAGCTAAACTATGGAATCAACCTTGATGCCCTTCAATAGATGGATGGATAAAGAAACTATGGTATATATACACAATGGAATATTACTCAGCAATAAAAGAGAATAAAATTATGGCATTTTCAGGTAAATGGGTGGATTTGGAGACTATCATACTAAGTGAAGTAAGCCAAACTCCAAAAACCAAAGGCCGAATGTTCTCTCTGATAAGTGGATGCTGATCCATAATGGGAGCGGGGCAGAGGAAGAATGGAGGAACTTTGGTCCAAGGAGAGGGAGAGGGGAGAGGGCATGGGTCAGAAAAGACGAAGGAATGAGATGGACCTCATTGCCCTAGCTTCGTGTATGACTGCATATATGATGTGATTCTACTTCATGTACAACCAGAGAAATGAAAAGTTGTTCTCTATTTGTGTACAATGTATCAAAATGCATTTTGCTATCATGTATACCTAAGTAGAATGAATGAATGAATGAATGAATGAATGAATGAATGAATAAACAAACAAATAAATAAATAAAAACTTAACACCAGAAACCAAACAACCCAATCAATAAATGGGCTAGGGGACTGAACAGACACTTCTCAGATTATATACACAATCATTCAACAAATATATGAAAAAAATGTTCAACATCTCTAGTAATTAGAGAAATGCAAATCAAAACTGCTGTAACATTTTATCTCACTCCAGTCAGAATGGCAATTATCAAGAATAGAAGCGACAATACGTGTTGGCAATAATGTGGGGCAAGGCACACTCATACATTATTGGTGGCACTACAAATTGATGCAACCAATCTGGAAACCGGTATGGAGATTCCTTAGAAAATTTGGAATGGAACCACCATTTGACCCAGCTATCCCACTCCTCGCTATATAACCAAAGGACTTAAAATCAGCATACTATAGTGACACAGCCACATCACTGTTCATTGCAGCTTAATTCACAATAGCTAAACTGTGGAAACAACCTAGATGCCTTTCAATAAATGAATGAATAAAGGAACTGTGGTATATACACACAATAGAATATTACTTAGCATTAAAAAAGAATAAAATTATGGCATTTTCAGGTAAATGGATGGAGTTAAGGAATATTATGGTAAGCAAAGTAAGCCAATCCCAAAAAACCAAAGGCCAAATGTTTTCTCTGATAAGGGGATGCTGATCCATAATGGGGGAAGGAGGCATGGGAAGAATGGAGGAACTTTGGATTTGGCAAAGGGGAGGGGAGATGGGTGTGGGTAAGATGGTGGAATGAGATGGACATTATTACCCTAGGTACATGTATGATTGCACAAATAGTGTGACTCTCCATCATCAACAAAGAAATGAAAACTTATGCTCCATTTGTGTACAATGAAACAAAATGCATTCTGCTGTTACATATAACTAATTAGAAAAAAATTTAAAAAATAAAATTGTTAAAGAAAACACAAAGACTGACAGCATTTGCTCTTGTTTCCATTACAACAGTTCAGAGGGAGAGAGACTAGACATTGTGTAAGACTCCTCAAGGCCAACAGCATGCCCTGCTGAGCCCATCCCCCAGGACTCATGCTAAGGTGCCGCAGGTATGAACTAGGCTGCCCGGGTGCCTCCAAATCAGACCATGTGCCTGAATAAAGCACACAGCTACCTCAGGCAGTCCCAACATGGAGTAGTTTGTATAAAGCAGAAAGGAGGGTGGATATCTAAAGGATATCTAAAGGAGGGCAGGAACTAAATCTCCAAGGTAATTGTCCTCCCAGAGTAGAGTGCTAATTTGGACTACAACCTGGGGGAAGTAGGGAGACATTTTTGCATAGGCAATAATGTGAATGAATCTCTGGTTTTAGAAATGTTGCTTTAGAAGGAGAGAAAAGGAGAGACAAGGGGTGGTGGCAATCAGAAAGCCACGACACTAGGTCACTAAGAAGAACATGCCTCAATGAGATGCATGTCTGGGAAAGGATGGATTGAGAACACATTTGGGACAAATTGTCAGCAATTCATGGTTGGCTGCAGGCAGTAATTAAAGGGAAGTTAGGAGGAAAATGGATAAAACATATCCTTTAAAGCGAAGGACTGAGTAAATCTTTGTTTTCCGTATTGTACAAAACATGGGAAAGAAGAAAATATTATAATGCCCTTTATTATGATGTAATTTCTTATTCTAATTTCTGAGAATTTAGTATTAATAAGATATGAACCAATAATTATCCCAGGCTTTCTTGCTGACTTTATAAGAGAGTACAGATTTAATTCTTAAATTTTAAAAAGATATTTTTTTACATTTCAATTCTCTGTGAGAAGAGCTGTCTAAAGAGAGCCGGGAAAGACAGGTATTTTTCAGCAATAAGATGTGGATCTTCCACAATAGAGCTTTTCAATTTATTGCAGTTTTGATTGATCTTATCCACAAAAGAGGCAGAAAATACTGCAGGATAAAAAGAATTGGAGTGTTTCTGATCACAAACTGCTCAGATTAATCAAGTTGCCAACCACCCAGAACCATTATACTGATCAAGACGGTGAAGATAGTGAGCTGAAGAGTTGAATGTAGATTTTTTTCTCTTCTGCATTATGTGTTAAAGACCTCTAATGACAATATTATGTGAGCTACAGTGAATCTTTTCTTGAATTATACCTGCCTAATACCTGAGTGTTATTGTTTACATGTTGTGTCTACCAAAAGTTCACATGAGACAATCTAAGAAGGTATGGAGGAAAAATTATTGGGTTATAACGTTAATCTAATCAGTGAATCAATTCCTGATGAAATTAACTGAGTGGTAACTGGAGATAGGTGAGATGTGGATGGAGGAAGTGGTTCATTGGAGGCGTGGCTATGGGGTATATATTTTGTATTTGGAGAGTGGAGTCTCTCTCTCTGCTTTCTGATCACCATGTGAGTTGGTTCCTCTGCCACACTCTTCCACCATGGTGTTCTGCCTCACCTCGAACCCGAGGAATGGAGCTGGCCTTCTACAGATGAAGACCTCTGAAGCCATGAGCCCTTAAATAATCTTTTCTTCCTTTAAAATTGTTCTGGTCAGATTTAAGTCACAGCAGCACAAAAAGCTGACTAAATAACAGTAAATATTACAAAGGTATGGCTTTTACCCAAGCAATCAGGAAAATTTTATGTATTTTTTCTAACTTTAATTTAGAGAGTCTAGACTGTTGGAAGTGTCTAAATTATGTGCCATGTCAAAACTGATATTATTTTTTTCAAGTAGGTAAGCATTAGGGAAACCAACAGAAATGTGTGAGTATAGGTTTGGACTGTTAAAAATTGGAATTCTAGAGTTTGAACTAATATTGCCTATCATAATTGTGGACCATGAGTTAATTGCTTCTTTTCTAAGACCATCAATGCTTTATTGTTATGAATTTAAAAGAGCTGGTGAAAATGAACCCAATCAACCACAGTAATACCAAGCCTTGGTATTCTCAACAGAACATAAACAAGGGTCAAAACAGGATAGACACGGGCTCCACTAATTCCACAAAAATGACTGCATACATTCCCTTTCAGACTAACAAATTTAAGTCCACTTTAATACTTTGATTTCTGAATACATATCATGGCACACAACCAGAAATTGCTCCCACTGCTTGACACTGCCTGTTTCAGAACAGGCTCCGCTTTCCTACTTCATTCTTAGAATCACCTGCAACAAACATAGACTCCAAAGACTCCTTGCTCTCCTTCCTGAGAAAAAGGTTCATCAAGTTAAATGATCATAAATTTATTCGATGATAAAATTGTAGATAACTTTTGAATTACAATAGAGGACATGTAGAAAGATGACAATCCATGGGAACAGCAGAGAAAGCTTAAGGGGCATCATGGTGTTTGACTTATCTAAAACTTAAGCTAACAATATAAAAACCTGAAAATATGAGTGCATTCCACGTTGATAATGGATACAATCAAAGGCCCAAAGATGAAAAATGCAATAATTTTAGGTTTAGAATCATTACACTGAGTCTGGGTACAAACTTGATCCACATCTCTTTTATTATTTTCTAAATTATTATCTACTCACTGAAGCAACTATCTGCTGTTAAGAGTTAAGCTTTTCCATTGCAAAAACACCTAGTCCATAATTGTCCCCAAACTAGCTTATCTAGCCTATCAGAATTTCATTCACTGTTGTTCTTATTTAGTGGCCCAAAGCTAGAGAGAACTAGAACCCTCTGCAGTCTGTTTTTTTCTCATCACTCTGTGGTTCCATGTTGAAGATGGTGCTTGTACCTGAGAGAAAGGCGTGGGATGGGTTCCTGGTATTTAGCCTCCTAAGGTGCTCCATGGCATACTAACAGGACAAATTCTAGGATCTCTTCATTGTTGCATAACTAGAGATAAAATCACAACTCTTGTTTCTGATGTGATATTTTTATTATAGTCAATCAAATGAGCTTCTGACAGTTGGATCCAATATATAGCCTTTGACCTGACAAATATTTTATTTTCTGTCCCAAACTGTGTGTATTTTATGATAGTACAAGAATGTACTCTTAATATATTAGCTTATTACTAGTTCAAACTTCCTGTTTGTCATCATAATACCATGCAGATGGGCTTCTATTGTACTGATACCATAAAAATTTTACTGGTCCATGATATTGATGCATTATGCTATCTGCACCTGACCTACATAATATGGAAAGTATAAAGAGGTGTTATCAATACATGTGTTTGCCCACAGGTAGAAGATAATTCAAGAATAATTTTTTGGTAATCTACTTAAATGGCAAATATTGAAAGCCAGCCCTTCTACAAGGAAATAGATTTGCTGCTTCTACCTACCATGATGAAAGACACACCTCTTAGAGGAACTCTTGAATTTTGGAGTCAACATTTGGACTTACTTCTAGAAACTATTTGCTGAGTAATCCATAAAGTTGGTAGTTTGAGATTTAAACCAAAGAATAGGTTGTACAGTAGAGTGGTAGTAGGTAGTTTTAGTAGTTGTTGTTGCATGACTTAGACTGATCTGAGCTTCCCATCCGTCTCACTTTTAACATGAAACATTGGTTCCAATAGTACGGCAGGCAGATAGAAATACTGAAAAAAGAATCTGACAGCAGTTCCGATAGAAGAATTCAGAACATGATCAAATATTTTGACAAATTCTACTTCCTCCTTTGTTGATAAATATTAATTCTAAAGTAATTCTTGGCCTGCTGGTAGTTCCAAGAAGGAAATGAATATTTGATCACAGACAAAAAAAAAATCTAAATTGTCAATTATGTTTTGGGTATTACGTGATCCACTAAAGCATAAATTTACACATGCATAGCACAATGTATTATTATTACAATTTAAATTTCAATTTATTATAAATGAGTGTTATGTAAATAAAAGACTTGAGTATATCCATAAGGTCCCCACACATTGCATGAGCTGGTAGATGGCACTTACTTTTAGTATTTCAATTTATCTTTGTTCATCCATATCTATGACCCTAATTTGAGTACCTATATCCAATTAATGAAAGAGTAAAAGCATTGTTCTTCTTCACAGAGGGATCCCACTGCATGTTAGTACAATCCTGAAGTAGACAGCCTGGCATTTTACTTTATTAACAGGTAGACTGGAAAGACAATGATGTAGAGCTGTTCCCCCAGTGAAGGTGATTTATCTGTGTACTTCATCTAAGTCACAGATCCAAGTATAGATAATAAGTAATGATTATCAGGAAAGTCAGATGCTAGGAAATTGATCTGGAGAACTTATGTGAATGGACATTTTGGAACAACATAGTAAAAAGAACATATTTCACCCAAATCTTACATAATGGTCATCAACAACAATGGAAGTTAATTATAATCAAGGGAAACAATGGTGTTCTCTGTGAATTTAAGTTAGCATCTCTGCGAGATAACCATAACTCCTCCAATTGGTCTACTTATAGAATGGCTATAGCAGCGGAGAGAGAGTATGATTGTCTCTGAATGGGCTCAGAAATGCTCTTGTCCTCATTGCAGTCTGGCTCTTTTAGGAGGTACGCACAACAGCCAGCCTTGAAATATAGTTTGTCTCGCTCTGAGAGGCAGAAGGGAAATCTGTTGTTTTTTGTTTGGTTCTTTGTTTTGTTTTCCTTTGTGCCATGATCATATACTGCCTTGCTCTGAGGCAGAGTTTGGGTAAGTTTACTAACACCGCCCTTTAAAAGCTTCAGATTCCCTATGCTCATTATTTTCCTGTTCTTTGTGCAACATCCAGCTCTCCTTGCTCACATTGCCCTTGGACTCTGAGGACTCAGGGAACTTAAGGGAATAAATCTTATGCTGCCTCTTGGGTCATGAATAACAAAGTGCTCTGTATCTAATGAAGGAATCTCTCCTCCTCTTTTTTTCCAACATTCGTGAAACCATGACAGGCTAACTTACTCCTTGAAATCAAGGTAACTCTCAGATCCCCACAGGTCTTGGTGATGTGACTTAGAAAGCTGAGTGACTGTGCAGTGGAGTTTTACATGATATCATGAAAACTGTGGTGACTACAGGAGGTAGGGGGCACTGTGGCAGATCTATCTATCTATCTATCTATCTATCTATCTATCTATCTATTTATTTATTTATTTATTTATTTATTATTTCAGTTGTAGATGGACGCAATACATTTATTTATTTATTTCATGTGCTACTGATGATTGAACCCAGTGCTTCACACATGTGAGGCAAGCACTCTACCACGGAGCCACAACCCCAGCCCCAGATTTATTTATTTTTGTTGCATATTTTAGTAGTACATGGAATTGACATGACTGGAGATGGGATTTGAATTTGAGAAGTTGAGATGATGGGACTGAATTGGGAAGAGAACATGTGTGTAATAAAATACTAATATTTTATGGTGTTTTATATTGAAGTAAGGATATTTGAAACCTTGTTAGGATAGCATACCAGAAAACAGAAATGAGACTGCATTTACCACGCACAATTATAATTGTAAGTAACTAATTCAAGGAGAATAAATACTCAAGAGTTAATTCTAATGTAATGAAACTGAATGAAAACAGAGTTACCCATACTAGTTATGGAACTACAAAGATTTATTTTTGAAGGAAATATTTTACAAGTAAAATTTATTTTTTGAAATGCCATCAAGACATCCATCTAGGTAAAAATATCAAGAGGAAATCAGAGGCTGAGACATAGGTCAGAATCCATCTCTCTGTATATGATTGTTGAGAGCTCTTCTACGGCTGAGCCATTGAAAAGTCCAAAGTTGGGGGATAAGTAAATATTTATTGAGGGAATAAAATAAAAAGAAAAAAATCCAGGATACCGATATGGTCTTGAAAACAAAGAAGAAAATGGCATAGGAAAAATGTGCCAAAATTGTCAATGGTTATTGAGAAATTGTCATAAAGTATTATAACAAAAATATTGCAGAAAAATAATCTTTCTCATTGTCTCCTATCAGCCTAACAATACCTAACATCATTTAGCATTTAAAAATCTGTTGATGAATGCATAAAAGTCAACTAGGTAGCTCTGCATTCACGATATGGGGATACCTGTTACAGTTCTGATGTATATAGATATCCCAAGGTCAAGTGAACCTCTTATTTTTTATGTTTTCCCTTTAGGTAAATAAGATGTATGTTTCTTTGAGAAACCCCTCACACTAAATCACATCTGGTTTAAGATTTAACCTCTATTGATTTATTTAAGTTTTTTTAGGGTTCACTGTTCCATTGAATTTATGATTTAGAGATGAGAGTGGAGTCTTAGGGAATAAGATGACTTCAAGGATTGCTCCGTTAACAAAGAGTGTTCTGTTGCCAGTCTGCAAATCCAGTTTCAGGAGAGTTTCAATGCCTATCTCACTTGACTCAACAATGTAGAATGAATTCAATCAATCTATAATCATGCTAATCAATGTACTGTGCTACTTCCATTGCAGCAAAAAATGATGCTGTTATAAACTCAGTTTTAGAATAATGCCAAAATTGAAAGTGCTTTTCTCTGTGATATGTAAATGAAGCATTTTATGACCTGAGGCTTTTCCATCAAAATTCCATTTTGATCCATCAATTTTCATCAACAAATTAAATGAACTTATAACTCAAGAATGGGCAACAATGAATTTAAAGTTTCAACTTATTATTTATATAGAATGTTACAAAATAGATTACATGTAACAGCAATATATTAAAACACATTGACATTATGAAATCAAAATTTCAACTTGTTTCTGTAGCACACTGAGATAAATATTATAGAAGATCATTATACTCAACTAAAAGTTTTCTCATTGCTAAACTAGTGAGTTTTTCTCCTGAGTTGGGGAAACAAAGCAACATGAACCCTTAGGCATTACAAATTTCACTTGATTCACTGAATATTCCTGTTTTCTAACCTATCTTTTTCTTCGAATTCCTCCCATTTTTATGGATTAATGATTTATATCTTGTTATTGACAAGTGGAGTATGTTCTTTACCATTTTCTGTATATTATTTTGGTAACAAATGAAATATTAGATTTTAGGCAGTTAAATTTTGTTACGCAAGCACTCAAGCAACATAGACATATATTCAGTATCAGAATGAGTTTCAGTCTTTGTGGGCTTTGTGCTAATCAAGGTTCTCCAGGGACAGAAACAGTAGGATAGAAAGAGAAACAAAGGGGATTTACTACAGGAAAGGCTCACACATTACAAAGGCTGTGGGGTCCCATGATATGTGTAATGTATTCCTGTTACTAATGGAATCTCATACTTGCAACAATGGTAGCTTAGTACAAAGACTTGGTACAAAACGTGCCTAATAAGAGAGGAGACCAGATACAAGATCAGTGTCCCTTTAAGTGGGCTATAAAGGCATATAAAAACCTTAGCAATAAAGAAATAAGTTACAATGGTGGCCAAAGAATAATCTTTATGACCAGTGCTGACAGTAATTAATCAGACTGTGAGCTCTAAACTTCCTTGAGATAAGGTTGACATAGTTATTTCATAAAGGTAACATTAAGGTGAGCCTTTAATGATGTGAAGGACTCAGTAGGGACGAATGAGACCCAGCGATCCCGAAGGGAGAGGAGCAGCGTCTGGGAAGCTCTGAGGCAAGGGTTAGTACAGACTCTCCCAAACAGAGAGTTGTCACTGTGATGATAGTGCAAGATACTAGTGTAAGACCAGAGAGGGAATTAGGGTCCAATTCTGTACAGCGCCCTTGGGTCCTTGATAGACCACAGACATGTTATTCTAAGTAAAAAGGAAAATCTGCTCTAATTACAAATAATTGACTGGTCCAATACATGTTTTAGGAAAAGCAATTTTTTTTGATATTTAGAAATGGACTGTGGCAGTGAGAGTCCCACGGGAAAGTTACATAAAATTTCATCATGTGTTGGCACAATGAGTCAGTGTCATTAGTAGAAATGCTTCTGAAGGTGGCAGGTGACGTGCACACAGTCAGGACAAGCCTGGGTGATGAAGTCTTGAGGCTCTGAGGGAGACATTGTAGAAGACCCAAGTTCTTTAGAATTCACAACTGGAGACATGACCACCTGTTTCTGGGATTTAATTTACTTTCCATCATTCTAGGTATTTTCTTTTTTCTTTATTTATAGAGCGTATTTTGACATATCATACATACATGGAGTGCAACCTATTTCAAATAGGATCCCATTTGTGTGGTTATACACAATGTGGAGTTACACTGGTCATGTATTCATATATGAGCAAAGGAAAGTTATGTCCAATTCCTTCTACCATCTTTCCTATTTCCATCCTCCTTCCTTCCCTTCATTTTTCTTTGTTGAATCCAATGAATTTCTATTCTTTGCTCCCCAGCCCTTATTATGTGTTAGCACTCTCATATCAGAGTAAATATTCAATCTTTGTTTTTTTGGGGATTGGTTTATTTCACTTAGCATGATACCGTTCAGTTCCACCTGCTTACCGGCAAATGCCACAATTTAATTCTTTAAAATTGAGTAATATTCCATTGTGTATACATATCACACTTTTTTACCCATTCATCTGTTGAAGTGCACCTAGGTTGGTTCCAGAGCTTGGCTACTGTGAATTGAGCTGCTATAAACATTGATGTGGATGTGTTACTGTAGCATGCTGATTTTATGTCCTTTGGATATACACTGAGTAGTGGAATAACTGAGGCAAATGATGGGTCTATTCTGAGTTTTCTGAGGAATCTCCTCACTGCTTTCCAGAGTGGTTGCCCCAATTTGCAGCCCCATCAGCAATGTATGAGTGAACCTTTTCCCCCACATCCTCATCAATATTTATTATTACTTGTATGCATAATTACCACACTGACTGGAGTAAGATGAGATCTCAGTCTAATTTTAATTTGCATTTCTCTGATTGCTAGCGATTGAAATATTTCTTCATATAATTTTTTGACCATTCATTTTTTTTTTCTTTTGTGAAGAACCTGTTCAGTTCCTTTGCTTATTTATTGATTGGGTTATTAGTTTTTCTGGTGTTAAATATTTCTTTGATCCCTGAGCTCCTTTTTCTTTCCTCCTTTATGCTGCACCTGTAATTCCTTTGCTCTTTGATATTTTATGTATTTGTTGATTGATTTTATTTCTCATCTTGACTGGACCATGACTGAGGGTTTTGTGCCTATACTCAGGCTGCCTGGGTATTTGGTGAAGTATTATGTGCATCTGTGAGGGTGTTTCTGGCTGAAACTAACTAACATCTGACCATCTGAATTGGTGAATGAGTAAGGCAAATTGCTCTGCCATTGTGGATGGACTTCATCCAATCTGCTGAAAACCTGGAAAAAACAAACGGTTTTACCAGGTAAATAATCGTCC
The DNA here is from genome assembly GCA_028644305.1 of Xerus rutilus. Classification (NCBI taxonomy): domain Eukaryota; kingdom Metazoa; phylum Chordata; class Mammalia; order Rodentia; family Sciuridae; genus Xerus; species Xerus rutilus. The sequence goes on along the minus strand of CM053412.1, from coordinate 9,067,201 downwards.
AGTTGTATATGACTTTAATTTTCTAAGAGAGAGTGATTTCTGGATTACTTTGCTTTCAAGCTAAAGCAGGGATGTAAGGCTTCTCCTGACTTCTGACTCAGGCTTGGTCTGCAGCTACACCACAATCTTCCCGAGCCTCAGCTTGTCAACTCCACATCTTGGAACTCCACAGCCTCTGTGGCTGTGTTAATGATCACTTGGAATAGATCTGTGTACTCTGACTACCTATTATCTGTATATTGTTGGTTCTATTTCTTTGGAGAGGCATAACTAATACACTTACTAGGTCACATCCTTTTTTGTTCTGAAGTTTACCCTTACTTTACCAAGACTCTTATTAGTTAGTGGCTTAGTAGAACCGTGGAGCTAAAACTTGTAGATATAGTCTTATGGGGATAGAGATCTTTATTTACCTAGATAAATTATTCATTTCAACTTTTATACAAGTGGTCATCAAGGGTCTCCAACTCAGGTGATTCTTTTTGCTCATTAATTATTCCTTTCTTAAATGAACTTCTTATTAAGGTAAAGCATACATAGAGCAACATGCACAAATAATAGCAAATAATTCTTTAATCTACTATAAACAGCTCATGGAAGAACAGCTGTGTAAGCACATGGCATATTTTCAGTGCCTTTCTAATCTCTTTTTTGTTTCTGTCCAAAGACTGCCTCTTCCTTCTTCCATAACTGTATTTGTAAGCCATTATCCTGATTTTTAATGCTATGAAATTATTACCTTTCTTGAACTTTGCATAAATCAAAGTCTTCCATATTATTTTCTTCCAAATTATCTTTAGTCCAATCTCATAGTTGTGAAAGTTATCCACAATTTTTTTTCTCATAGTGATAGTAGTCTTAGTATTTTCTACATAGAAATATTGTTTAATCATGGGCATGTAATAAACCACAGATATTTAACATATACAATTAACTTTGGCATTTATATACACCCAAGGAACTATAGCCAGAATCAGCATAATGAACGTGTGCACAATTCCTAACAGTTTCTTGTGCTCCTTTTTAATTCTTACTGCTCATACCATCCCAAAGTACATCTTTCCGATCACCAGGCAACTCATAATCAGTTCTATGTTAATGCTTATATTGGAATTATTAATAACATTTTACTTCTATAAGTTTATTAGAATTTGCAAAGATTCATATGCATATGTGTATATTTATATATACACATACAGATAGACAGAGAAAGGGAGAGACTTCTGAATACTTCCTGGCATGAGTCTGATTAGAACTGAGGAGAAAACTGAGATTCAGAAAGTTCAACAAAGCACCTTAATTGAGGTCTTATCATTTCAAGTTATTTGCTTTAACTTTGTAATACAATTTTCATACTGAATATGGCATTTTTCCAGTAAAACTTCCAGATTATCTTCATCATAGCAAAGCACTTATTTCTGAGGTTACCAATATTTGCATACTTTAAAGATTAATATTCTTGAAACAAAATTGCCCCACTCCCAATGGTCCTCATATTTCCTAATGAGTATAGCTGACATTTAGGAAGACATAATTAGAGTCATAGCTTACCACTTACTACATTATTGAGAAAATTCACCCAGTCACTTATGATTTTAATTTTCTAACTAGGAATGACTTATGGATTACGTAAAACTTGACCAATTATTTTTAAGCAATAGAAAATTAAGGGAATAGTAGAAATAGTAAGATATTATGCAGTTACTCATATGCTAAGTATAGTGATGTAGTTAGATTTGATACATTCTCTCTGGAACCAAAATGATAATTATCTATAAATATTTGTTATGCACTTGAACCTGTAGAGCAAAGTGTGACATATTACAATAAAATATTCAGTGTGATGCTTTGAAGTCTTCAGAGGAACGAAAAATAGTTCCCAAATTGCTCGTTACATGTAGTTTTCCATTATACACTGCACAAAATGTCCTTGACATTCAAGAGTATACCATCATATTTTAGTCTACCTCACTCCAGGGTGTATTTGAAAATACCCTCCATTCGCCTTTAATAATAATGGCTTGTCATATGGAATTCCGATCTCCACTAATCTAACATAATACACACTTGATGTTTTTTATTAACTGTCAAATGAAACCCAATAATCGTCAGAAATATCCCCCCTTCTGTTGTACAATTGTTTTCAGCATGTTTCACTTCTGACCATTAATGTAAAAGGTTAATAAAATCAGCTACTTGATGTTATTAATATTCAATTTGAGTGGCAAGTGAATCATTTTGCAGACTTTTGATTTTTAAAGATTCTGGGCCATTAATGTTACTATTTTGCAGGCTTGTAAAACTGCACCATGCCGCATGTGTGCTGGAATTTGAATGCTAAAAGGTCTGTGAAGAATTCTTGCTACATTACACTTTACTCACCTTTATTGAAATTCAAACTATTTCTTTGGAATGTAAAATCTCTCTCTTTTCTCTCTCTCTCTCTCTCTCTCTCTCTCTCTCTCTCTCTCTCTCTCTTCTACACACACACACACACACACACACACACGCCCCAAATTCAATATTTTTATTTTTTTTGTCCTTTTTTTTTAAACAGTTATGTTTAATTCATTTTCCTGAATTCTTAGCTTTATTGGATCCCTGGTTATTATAAAATTAGCCCCACAATGTATCTAATATTCATTCACTGGTCAATTTTGATTGTCACATAGATTATTAGTTAAATACGTTTAACTGAGTTTTTCGGTTGTAAAATATGTTTCAAACATAAAAGGAATGTGAACCAGATTTCAGGCATAATTCACAGACTGTTACTCAGAGTCATTAAAGAGGTTTAGGGTTGTGCAAATAATGGATTTTGAAAGGGAATTCGAAGATGAGTTTGTCTTCAAAACGTGTCTTTATTTTTCTTTTTCTCAGCCTGCATGTGTTGCAGGTATATTTGTTCCCTTAAAATTGAAATTAATTTTCTACTGTGCACTTTATTTTCAAACAAATAGCTAAGAATAAAACCTAACAACAAAAGATGCATTAACTAAATTGATCTTATTAAAACAGTCAGAACTGAACAAGTCATCCAATACTGCTAGAATAATCATGAAACTCTGTGCTGAGATATTGAACCAGACATTATTTCATAAGGGGAAAAAAATGTCTTTGACAGCAATTGAAAGGACTAAAGGAAGAAAAAGATTTATAAGTGTAGAATCCTCCCTTTCTCTAGATATCTGTAATGAACCACCAAAGGAAACCAAGGACTATAAAATGTTGCAGATATGTGAATGATGAGTCATGTACATTCAAAGTGGTCCTGAAACAGCCAGTAATTTGTGGAAGCAGCATCCTTTCGAGGTTATTTTTCAAGTACCGTACATAAAAACAACCACCTATGTCCACGTACACACATGTGTAGATACAGTATAAATACACACAAAAGTACTACTTTTCTTTTGCTACTTAGAAGTGTAGAGCATTTTAAGAGCATTATGAATACATTACCTAAACTGTAGTGATTAATATTATGAGGAAGACGGTGCCCTGCCTAGCCCTAGAGCACAACACTCTTGACTTAGAAGAATTTGATCCTGACTTTCATGTGGTATCTGAAATTAAAAACCAAAGAGTTTTTAAGAGTCTTCTTTCAGGAGCATGGAGATAAAATTTATGAGGGAACATAACTGTGGTGCTAAAAATTATTATATTACTGTATATAATCTAATATTGTTCTTAGGTTTTAATAAATATTAAGTTAGCAAAAATCCATTGGTAGCTTTTAATTACGTCTGCAGCTTCATAGAGTTATTTGGTAAAGTGAAAAAAAATAGAATTATTTTTGAGACATGGAACAAAACACCTCAGATAGAACTGGATATAGAAAGTCTCTTTTATTCTTCTCCACACAAAGAGGGTAACACATCTGTTAACTATTGGCTTGAACTTTATAAAGCCTAATTACATAGAGGAAACTGCTTATAAACTAAACTTTTACAAATTGTTTTAAAATTCAAGACTTACTTCTAAGTAAAATTCATAAAATCTAAGTAAAATTCATAAGTAAAATTCATAAAATATTAATTTTAGCTTTGTTTTTTATTTGCATGGACCTTACCATATCAACAGTAAATTCAAATATAAGTAGTTCTAATATTGAAAAGATTCCATAAAATTTTAAATAATTGAACATTTTAGTAATTGCTTCTACTCCGCCTAAAAACTTAAGCATCAAGTGTACCTTGACATGTTTTTCTTTTTTCTGTCACTATGCAATGTATTAAGACTAAATATAGGAAATACTAAGAGGAAATAATTTTTTCATAACAAATATGCACTTCACTGATTGTCAATAAAGTGATGGGAAAATGTCTGCATCCTTAGCGATGAGGAACTGTCTTTAGAAAAAGCATAATATGCTTGTTAAAATAAAATTCATTAACTATTTAAATTCCTCCTAGAACATAAATAATTGTCAATTCATAAAGATGATTTTGTCAGAAACTTTGGAAAAAATAAAAGTGCTGTCATTGGGCTTTGGTCTGATAAAAGATCGTCAGCTCATAGAAAACATCATTTCTTTACATCTTTCTGTTTGCAGCAGCTGCTCAATGCTTCATTCAAAATGGATATTTAATGTAGATAAATATATTATTTAATGGTACAATGACTTTGGCAAATAGGCTGAAAGAAGCAAATTGACGTTCAAATATATTTGAATTTGTATATTAATATATGAGAGAACAGGGGCTCAAACTGAAGTATTATACTTTCCATTTCTAAAATTATAATATTAATATTATACTCCTACTTATTCTTGATCAAAACATCTACAATAGCAATTTTACATAATGTAATATTGTTTACAGACCTCAGAAAAATGTTTACTCTTCTTTACAAAAGATACAACTCGAGGATTTCGATTAATGTTAGAATTTGTCCACTATTTTTCTTTCCTTCCTGGATTCCTTCCTTTCCTTCCAGAGGGTATGTGAGGTGCTTTCAGCCTACTACGGAAGCCCAAATGGAGAAAAGTGGAAAGTGATAATCAGAAGTGTGACTTCCATAGCATCTGTTAGGTGGAGAAATTGGTGCTGCCACTGAAAATATGTTGATATGAATGGTTAGTCTGTTTTAGGCTTCAGGATTTAGGCTTCCTGTTACAGAAATATTTCTGCTATGGATACTGACATGAGTCAAGTGGTGACATACACAGAGATAGTTTTCAAGTGGAGCTGTCATTTTCAGCTCAAAACTTTCCCAAACTTGTTTCCTGTTGTTTCAGCTGGAATGAGTAGAGATACTGTCTCCATGGGGGACAGAGCATGCACCTGCTTGAATCTCTGCTGTGGATGTTTCAGATGTGAGCAATAAAGGAAAATTTGCAGTAGTTGTAGGGGGAGAAGCTATGGCTGGATTCAGATATTAGAGATGGAAGAATCCAACTGAGAAGACCTATGGCCTAATATGTTCTGCTGGACTTTAGAACAGAATAAGATAATTATAGTATTCCATCATTCTTTACTTGTGTATTTAACTAAATTTTAATTTTTCTATTATGAATGTTTGGGAATTTAGAATTTCAAAGGATATGTATTTGCTTATTATATTTTACTGTCTGACAGCCAGGAAATAAAATCAAAACATAATGTATTATCTATACTCTAAAAAACTGACAGATCGATGAAGGAAAAACACAAGTAAACAAGCAATTACAATATTTTGTCATAAATACTTTAACACAAATCTAAGTATGAATCCAATAAGTAAAGGTCTACTAAAAAGGTGTGGATGTGTCTCAGACAAGTGACAAAGCCATTCTGTAGATGAGGGGGTCTGCTACCAAAAAGCAGAATTGATTTTTTGAAAAAAGCATTAGAGATAATGAGGTGGCCCTACAGGGAGATTTCCTAATTTACCTGGAAAATAATGAATTATATGTCTGTATATTTGAATTTCATGCTTAGTATTCTGCATATTATATTGCTCTATCAAAGAAGCTTTGGGTGATACTTAATCACAGAATTGTCACTGACTTATTATTTAGAATTTACTAATGTTAAGCATTTGGATTCTGTGTTATTGTAACATCATTATTTCAAACAAAACAGAAATTAATAAAATATTCATAGATATAAATTAGCAATGAATATCAAAAAGCTTCTAATTCATACAGACATAATCAACTAATTACCCATAAAGAAGATATTTACTACTTGAATTGCTGTCTACCAAGAATAATTTTGGCAGATATTGTGAATATTTTCTGCCAAAAGAAAAATTCATCTTTTGTTTAGCAAAGAAAGAAATAAAGCACAGAAGAGAGAACAGTATGTTTGTAATAAC
>CM053412.1:9044779-9060404 GCA_028644305.1 Xerus rutilus | reverse complement strand
TTGCCTTCAGGACCCTTGGAGTAATCTTTTCTTTTTCCTAAGAAGTATTTTGTGTTTTCATCTAACGGGTATTCTCAGCCTGTTTTTAATTCTGGTAGATGTTTTTGGGTACAAAGTACTTTTGTATTTTTTATTGCATTTTTCTTTTTTGCAACTTGAATAAATTTTTTAATGTGTGGGTTTTCTAAGTGCCTGTGATCCTTGCAACTCAACAGGCTAAGTATATGAATACATGACCAGTATAACTCCACATAATATACAATCACAAAAATGGGAAGTCATATTCCATGTATGTATGATATGTCAGAAATATGTTCTATTGTTAGGTGTAACTAAAAAGAACAAATAAATTTTGTTTTAAATAAAGAAGCTGAGGCAGGAAGATTGCAAGTTTAAGACTGGCCTCAGTAACCAGCACTTAGAGAGATCCTGGCTTCAAAAGAAACAAGCACTGGAGAAATGGTTTAGTAGTAAACTGCTATGATTTCAATTCCCAGTATCAATCAATCAGTCAAAATCAAATCTGTTGGTTTGTTATGAATCAACTTGCAAACATTCCAATAGCTAAAAGCCTCTCTACCTATTTTCATGGGATCAGAACTTCTCTACCCAGTAAGTCCTGTAAAACTATTGATGGGCAATAACTTTAAATATCTAAAACACTTTATAGTTTAATGGACACATCTAATAAGCAGGTGTTTAAGGTATTTAGAAGCTCTTTTCTTTTTCTTTCTTTTTTTCTTTGCCTCGCTGTATTGTTCTTCAGGGATGTAAGACCATGTGTTTATGTGTTTAAGAGGGTTCTAAAATACCTCTGTGCTAGGAAACCTAACACTATGCTGCATCCCTGCTTTTCTATTCACCCAAAGTCTATGAGGGGTGTGTGTGTATTTATAAATTTTAAATTTGTATGTGTCATTTCTTCCCATTTTTTGTTAAATTATCAGTAATTTTATGTATTTTCTATAATCTGGCAATATTAACATTTCAGTTAGAACAGGGACAACATTTTTTTCTGTACTAAAAATGTTGTGTTTGAAAGATGGACTAATAGTAGTAATATTTTAAAAAGTTAAAAATTTCAGAAAAAATTCTGGTGTCATAATTATGTTTTATAATATGTTAACAATAATGTGATATTTTGATGGTCCATTTGAATTTTCTGAAGACTACAAATTTATTTATAAGGTCATCAAAATCATAATTATATTAATTCATTTTTAATTGGTATAATAGGAAACATCACTCATACATAGAATTAAAATATCCTGTATTTATAAAAGTCCTAAGTTATTCTTAGTGAATGAAAAATCATGAAGAATATTGACAGTTTTTAATTTTGAGAATGATGCCTCTGTTCATGCCACTGTCACTGTAAAGATAATTTTTTGAGGCTGTGGCAACTTTGGAAGATATTTCTGATTAGTTACTTCTAAAAAAATAAGCTTTAGTTTGTATAACATACTTTTGGACAATTTTTTTAAAAATATCTAACTGCATACAATTCAGTTTCACAAAAGTCAGAAATTTTTTTTGACTTTAGAGTTTGAAGTGATGACTGATCTACATATATTTGGAACAAGTAATAGAGATACTGAGTGTTCTTCCCTGTTTCTTGCCATGATAACATCAATCATAACTATACAGCAAGGTCAAGAAACTGACTGTGATATAATCCTTTAATCTTATTCAAATTTAATTTGCTTTACATTCACTCATGTGTATATATTTATGCTGTACATTCTTATCACATTAGTAGATTCATTTGAACACCATTGGACTCAAGATAGAGAAAAATTTCATCTAAAATAGTTCTTAAACTCTCACTATCTAGCAATAGCTATACCCTTGCTTCACCTTGTCTCTAATCCCCAGCAAACACTAATCTTTATCTCCCTCTATGATATTGTCATTTCCAGAATACCATATAAATAGAATCATGCAGGATATATATATCTGAGACTTGATTTTTATATGGCATAATTCTTTTGAGATCTATTAAAGTTCTGTGCATAATAATACTTTATCTTTTTTATGACTGAGTAGAATTCTAGAGTGAGGAGCCTCCGTGTTTAGCTGCTTATCCATTGCATAACATTTAGGTTATTTCCAGTTTTTCCTTTTCATTCTGCTAATAAATCTGCTATGCACATTCATCTAGAAGTAATTATGAATAAAATAGACACACATTACCTACCTTTGAAACAATGTTTATTTCAACTACTTCATAGAAAACAAAAAAAGACCTTAAAGTTATTCTTTATAAAAATCATTATGTTTCATTTTTGCATTAGTATTTTTGTTATTTCCAAAAGTATGTGTGTGTGGTTCTTTCTAGAAGAACCACAAAAGAACCTAGAATTAAAGCCACTTCTTCAACTTGCCACGCTCTGGAGGATCTGTGTCGGGCTCTCCTCCTTGGTCTTGGCATTGCTGTGGGGAGATGTTAGTAATGGCAGTGCATATTTAATGAGGTGATCATGAAGAGTAAATGACAGAAGTTTCACAGGAAATTTTTTTAGTTTTCTCAAAGAAAAAGCCTTCAAAGAATACTAAGCACTGTAGTTATTATGCTAGATAATTAGCCTTAATTTCCACAAAGTTAAAATATCCTGTATTTATAAAAGTCCTAAAATTGGCAAAGTGTCTTTATTCATTTCTTGTGTCAGTAAATTAATACATTATAAAAGTGATTGACAGGTACTATTTTGCCTATTCTGCAGACAAAAATAAAAATCCCCTTATATTAAAGTTATGTATGCAGACACAAGTTAGGATTGAAAATCCTTAACTGAATGAAAATATTTTTATTATTTTTATTTAAGTGTTTTGAAATATAAAAGGTGTGATACTTTCCCTAATGCTTTAAAGACTTTGAATAAAGGAAAATTTTTACATGAAGTAAAAAATGCATGGAAGACAGACCTTATTCCAAAAAATTATAGATATGAATTTAATGAGGACATATTTTGCTATTTAATGATTTCAAGAGTGGTAGACATCTTACATTTGCAGATATATTTTCTCACCCAGTTTCTTAGTAAAATTTTTTGAAAAATATAATCAATAATGAGTTCAGAAAGTTGAGTGACATTGTAAAACACTTAATTAATCTTACAAACACTCTTACTAGTCCTTTATTTACATTCCTACATTCCATAGTGTTTTATCCTATGAAGACCTGACAGAACACCTGCTGTTCTTGGAAGGAAAAAAGATAGCCTATTGGCAGACAAAAGAATATGTGCCAAATCCCAATATAATGAACATTCATGTAAGATTGTATTTCAGTCATCATGCTTTAGGGTGCAGAAGGTGGTTAAAGCTAATCACAGACAAAGCAATTATGAACTTCAGGAAATGTTCTAAGTTTTGGCAACAATGATATCTTTGATTTTTAGACCATATTTCTTAGTAGTCTAATTTAACTTTGCAACTTGATTTCAACATTTATTATGAGAAAAATTTTCACATCTGTAGCCAAAAATCTGATAAGTGCTTTTCCTTTGTTAGGAATACAGTAGGTTTGTGTGTGTCTGCCTAGCCATGCTTCTATCTGTCTTCTATTGTCCTTTCACCTTATTTTAGAATAGTGAACAGAGTGGAGGGTGATCGATGAAGCCTGCCATCAAGGTGATTTGTGGTGGTGCAGAATGTTCTGTCTGCGTCTGACAGATGATTTGAGAAATTCCAGAAATTTAGATGATATAGACATAGATGTGTAGATATGAACCTCTCAATATTCTTTCTTAGCTTACAATGCTAATAACTCCCTGCCTACCCCATGTTTTTTGTCTACTCTACTCATCTTCCTTCTATTTATTTATAGTTTTATTAATAGTGCTTTATAGATAAACTCACCAATGAAATTCACTGTGATATATTCATACATGTATACAGGGAGGAGTGATGGGAAAAATGAGGAATAATTTTAGCATTTTGTGTGTATTTTTAATTTACTTTGGGTTTGGTGGATTTAAAAATATGAAAAACATAGTTACATTTTTATAACAGGGTAGCAATTTTCCTCAGGGTTTTCTGAAATCATCCTCTTTAGTTAAATGTGATCTCCAGCACAAATGGGTACAGAATTGTGCTTAAATAACCATGAGTGAGTGAGTATCCATTCTTTGCTATTTGATCATCATGTGGTTGGAAAGCCATTTTTAAAGTTCAAGAAAATTGTAAGTCTGCTTCAACTTTTACTTTCTGGCTAAGAGCATCTTCACATTCTTCAGAGAAGAGTATATAGCTAAGATTCTGTATGCTCTGTCCTGAGCCTGCTCAGCGGAAGCTTCTTTCCAGACCACAAAGAATATGAGTAGTCTCATGAAAGTCCCCAGTGGATATTTCATTTGCAGATGACCCGCTTTGTATTCCAGAGTTCTGCTTGGCCCAGCAGGTATCACCACCTCAAATAGGTGCTTACTGACCTCAGATTGTTAACTATCTTTCTGGATCCTCCTGTTTTCATCAGTACCTGTATGTGGGCTGCTTCTGTTCTGATTCCATGTGAAATAATTACTGCAACAGAGCTGGCAGGTGGGACTAAAACAGAAGCACATTATCTGTGATTATAAGCAGTAAAAGCACATTTTAAAAGTATGCAATGCCATGTATCATGCAAGGTCCCTATTGCAAGACTGTCTGGTTGGTATTATTATCAACATTCACTTAAGCTATAAGTAAAGAAAATTAAAGATAGTAAAAATAAATAGACATGAAGGGGTGATCAAATTGTAGAGACATGTATGCCCATTTTGTTGTACCTGGGTCCAAAGGCACTTGACACAGTGTCCTCTTATAAATGTCTTTTAAAAAAGCAGCATAATTCTGTAAGACATAATCACAGACTAGTGTTTTTGAAAGTTAATGTTGTTATGGATAATTCTGTTATAAACAACTACGAAAACTTCCTTTGGGCCTTTTTTATCTAAGAAAAACAAGATTTATATCATAGCCATAAGTGCGTTGGTAACCATTGTCTACTTATTTTCCATTTTGTGGCACTGGTACAGAATGCTTAAAGACACAGCATTCTGGAGAAATGTGTGTCAAAAAAAGATACCAAATAATTTCTATCATTCTGTTGAATCATTTATTTGTTATTAATGAAAATTCCAGGATTTCCTCATTCACCGTATTATCAACAAATGATTATAGAAATCGTCCAATGCCAATGTATAACTGACAAATTTTGTTCAACTCTAAATAAAAGTGTGGTTTAAGATTTATTCTTTTTTTTTTTTTTTTTTTTTGTACCTGGGATTGAACTCAGGGATACTGGACCACTGAGCCACATCCTCATCCTTATTTTGTGTTTTATGTAGAGACAAGGTCTCTCTGAGTTGCTTAGCTCCTCGATGTTGTCGAGGCTGGCTTTGAACTCGTGATTCTCCTGTCTCAGCCTCCCAAAGTACTGGGAATAAAGGCGTACGCCACTACACCCTGCTTAAGATTTATTCTTTTCCTTATAGATAAAAATATCTCACTCACTTGGTAGAAAGAGTTTTTATTTTCAATTTTTAAAAGAACTAAAAGAAATAATTTTGTAAGTGAACACTTTAAAATTTCTATTTTCTACTTTAACTCATTTATCAAAAGTTCTAATTAGAAAATAATTTACATCTAAATTATGTACTTTATTCAAATATGTATACAAAATTCAGTGACTTAAGGCAAAATTCAAATTCTTTATTTACCGACTAAGAATGTCTTTTGATGTAAATGCAAGTAGTTAATACCTAGGGTATTGTTTATTTTATTTAAGTTTTCATTAGTCTTTTACGTTAAAAAAATCAATAGTAATATACTATATGATTAACATTTGAAAATTGCTCTACTTCTAATTAATGTATATTCATAAGTGTTTACTTGAAAAATAACTTTTGTTCTATTTTTATGTTTTCTGTTAGTCACTGAATATGGTGTCTTTATTTTATGGTGTCTTTATTTCAATATGGTGTCTTTATTTTATGAATGCTATTCTAGCACATTATTAAATATATTTCAATATATATAATGCTATTGACAATAGCTTAATTGAAAATAAAAGTTGAAATCACAGATTATCATCTATAGTTGATATATATATAAATTTACATTTAATATTTGCAATATGTAATGTAATTTTAAGATTTCTTTTGATATAAGAGTTACCAGTTTTTAAGACAATTTTTATTCTATTTCATTGACTTAGGAATTTCTATTGTTATAAAATGGCTGATATGAAGGTTAGTTCAATAAATACTATTAGAAATAATTAATGAACTGAAACTTTCATGAGTATTTACTACTATGTCTTCATCTTTGAGACTATTTTCATATTGTATAATATTTGTGACATTCTTATTTTTATTAAGTTCACTCACAGAACATTGTCTTACTGAAATTTCACTTGATTCTATAGCTATTTAGACCACTTGTGAGCAATTTTTGTTTTCTACCCATGCCCTGTCTGTAATGGGATTAATCCTTATTTCTATCCTGTGCTTACATTTTTCTTTGAAATATTTGGTTATGTTTCCACAGAGTAATGCCCAAAACTTTCAGCTTGCACTTTATGTAAGACTAATACTTCAAAGAGCTCTCCTATTTCCTGAAGAATTAGAAGATGTACATTTCTCTAAACTGATTGAAATTAGGACTCTCTCAATTGTCCAGCACAATGTATATAAATGATAAAAATGAAACCCATATTTATTCATTGTATAGCTAAACCAAACACACACACACACACACACACACACAAACACACACACACACATTCAGAAGCAAAATAGCTCATAATCAAAGGATTCACAGTTACACCAGGCAAGAATGTGTACCATAATACAGAGGAACCTAATTTCCCAATCACCAAGAAAATAGTACTATGAGCCTAAAATTTCATATGCCACAAAGCTGGAATTCCTTTATGATACTAATTTTAATGCTATTTTCAGGTGAAACTCTGAATTTACCACCAAAGATTCATGGCTAGAAAAAAAAATTAAAGGAAAAGCTTCAAGCTGGGCATGGTGGCGCAAGCCTGTAATCCCAGCACTTAGGGAGGCTGAGACAAGAGAATCGCGAGTTCAAAGCCAGCCTCAGCAACAATAAGGCGCTAAGCAACTCAGTGAGACCCTGTCTCTAAATAAAACACAAAATAGGGTTGGAGATATGGCTCAGTGGTCGAGTGCCCCTGAGTTCAATCTCCAGTACCAAAAAGGAAAAAAAAGAAAAAAAGAAAAGAAAAAAAAAGGCTTCAAGAAAAAGAAAAAAAATAGCATTTCTCCAAGAGTAAAACTAAAATGCAAATAGAGAATATGAGAAAACTGATCTGAAAATCAGGTAATTAAATTCAAACAAATACTATGAGTTTAAAAAATAACACTACACTTTGAACACAAAACCAATTATATTTACAGAATTTTGTGATGCTATCTGAAAGATGTCAAAATATGCAAAAGCAACCAGAACTGGAGGGTATAAATCTCAAGCGGTAAAAGTGAACTGAGAATCCTTAGCTATGCCCGGAAGCTTTGCAATCTCTAGGAAGAGTGTGTGGAAAGTTCTATGTCAGAGAAACCAGCAAAAGTTCTTATAATCACATAGGGCTAGCATGAGAAAACAGAGATGTAAGAATGTGCAAACACAGCCTGAGAAGTCTCTTCTCCCAAGGCCTTTGTGAAATTCTCAGTGGAGTAGAACAGCAAGACAAAGAAGCAACCTGATAATGAAAAAAGAAACTCACATGGATCATCATACTGGGTAAAATGATAATATTTAAAATTTAAAGATGGTACTGACATTATATTTAACCAAAATATGATTAGTAATCAGCATAACAATAACATTGAGCTTACACGTTTTGAATACCTGGTTGATCAAATTTCAGAGATAGGCCATTATTATGGGATTACACAAAGTCTATGGATGTTAAAATCTGTAGAATCAGTCAGGTAGCGTGATTTCTAGTCCTGTTGTTGATTGACAAAGTCATGGTATGTGCAGAATTCTCATAGTTATTTATTAACAAGTGAGCAGACAAGACAGAAACCTAAAGAATTGAGTTGGTGGAACACTCTTCAGTAAGTAATTTAGGGTTTTTATAAAGATTGTCTATTCACACATTCTATTTTTTAGGTATGTGTTGGTTACAGAGGCCATGTAATTATATTAAGATATAAAGATAAATTTTTCACCATAGTTGAAATAGCACATGGAAGTTCTTCAGGAAGTCTGTACACAGTCAAGTACATTCATTTCCAAAATTGGTAAACTGTAATGATGTAAAGACGAAGGTAAATGGAAGTTTCTACCACTGTGTATGGTCATATCCTGGCAGAATGTCAGAAAATTAAAAGAAATAACATCACACTAATATTTGAGACAGAACTTGCATCTTATACATAGTTCAATTTTCTTAGTTAAATCTTTTGAAAGGATTGAAATTCTGTTAATGTTGTGTAGATCAATCATTAAAATTTCTGGAAATCTTATAATCACTGTATTTGAGTACAAGATAATTAACACATAAAATGGCATAAAACAAAGTTAAGTGATGGCACTTCTTATGTATTCATACCTGAAACTTGGAGACATCATAAGTGCATGTACATCAGAGAGTCACTGAAGAAACTGTGATACATCCAAAGAGTGGAGTATGTTTCAACTATAAAATGAAGAAAAGGTCTATGAATCAAAATGGAGTGTTTTCCAAATAATTAATTGGGTGAAGGAAAAAATGTGAAAAAGTGGTATATATAGTATGCTAGCTTTTGTGTAAGACAAAGAGGGAAATAAAACTATATGCACATATCCACCTATTTGGGCAATGTATTAGGCCTTTGTTGTGCTGTTTTAACAGAAAACCATGGGAAGATTTATTTATAACTAGCAAATTTATTGGATCATGATTCCAAGGCTGCCATGTCTAAGACCAAGATGCCAGCTTCTGCAAGGCTGTTCTTGCTGCTTCAGAGCTACTACAGTCGTCAGTACATTGACCTCTCATAGGCTATTCACTGTTAAGTTTTTAGCCACTTAATGCTTCTACATTGGCAATCAAATTTCAGTGTGAGAGTGGAGACAAACCTGGACGCCCAGCAAGCCAGGGAACAACAGAGGGTAAACCAGAAGCTAATAAATCTGTTTACCTACAGGATGGGGATCAGGAATAAGGGAAAGTGTGGTTAAAGAAATACATCTGTGAACATACTTGCTTGTATATATTAGGTTTTTGGTAATATGATTTTTTCATGTAATCAATAGATAAATGAAAATCATGAGGATATATGGAAGATCAGAAAAGGAATAAAAAAATAGGAAAAATGGTAACCCAACTGAATTACAAATGAGAAACCTGATGAGGAGTGTGAGGAAGATCTAGCCCAAATATCTTTGAACACACTCTTTTGAGATTATCATCTGAGTTAAAGACAAAAAAGAAGGGTAAACCATAGAGTGTTATAACTGATGGGAGTGTTCCACAATGATAAGGGTATGTAACTCTTTGTATTCTATGCTTGAGCAAGTAAGTAGATATATTGTTGATAATAAATGCCTGTCTTGTCAACATCACAGAAGGGAATCATTTATATTGAAAGAGAAGTAGCAATAATAAATCCCATGTTTTGGGGACTGGAAGGATAAGTATTAGGATGAACTCATAGAGTTTCATAAATACATATATAAGAGAGAGAGTTGTCAAAACAGGTGTGTATTAGCAAGTGTATTTATACTAACAAGTGACTATACATTTTTGCACACACATGTATATTGTAAGGTTGGGCATCAAGGAAAGTAGCCTTAGGCATCTGGTTGAGAAAGGAGTAACTGACAAAGAACACTGGGGGAGTGTCAAAGGGCATTGGATCTTAGCAGTGTGTGATGGCACACACCTGTACCCTAGCTTCTTGGAATGCTGGGGCAGGAGGATCATAAGTTCAAGGCCAGCCAGTGCAATTTAGCAAGACTCTGTCTCAAAGTATAAAAAATAATAATAAAAGTTAAGAACTGGGGATGCAGTTCAGTGATGAAGACACAGTATCTGTCTTGAACCCATTCCTACTGGTTAAATAGGGTATTGAGTACCAAAGAAATTGAGTACCAAAGAAAATGATGACAGACAGAGTGGATGAGATATACTTACTAAAATTAGAAATCACTAGTACTCTTTATACATAAGTAAGTTGACAAATAAATGGCAGTTAAGAAAAGCTATTTATAATAGAATCCTAACAAAAAATTTTAGAACAATTATGGAACTAGAGAAACACCAATTATGAAGAAAACAGCACTCACTGTTTCAGGAAAGAAGATCCATGGGTACCGAAACTAGAGGGTGAGAAGAGAGGAACAGGATGTTTACATGGTCTCAAAATTCTGTCCATAGTATACTGGATGATGAGGAGGACGGGTGAGAATGTTTTGAAGACAAAACCTGACAGATACATTGACAGCACAAGGTATTGATGAATAAGGTATCGTGTCTTCTGATGTGCTCTGAAGGTCACTGTATCACTTCAGTTATATCCCTGTCCTGAACATTCACAAATTGAAAAAGACAAAAAACTGATGGATATTCCACAAGAAAAAGAAATGACTTCTATTATTAAAAATGCCCAGGTCATTAAATACAAAGAAACAAGGGTTAAGAGTGAACAATTCCAGATTAGAAATGACCAAGGAGACTTGGCAGACAGATGCACCCAGTAATCCTGGGTCAATTTCTGGACCAGAATTGTGTGCTTTAGAGAATGTAAGAGAAGAGCAACAGGTAGAATTATGACATGATCTATCGAGGGAAAAATGGTTATGTATCTATCAACATTAATGCCTTTACTCTGACAAATGCACTGTGGTTAAGTGAGAGAACTTTCTTGTTTTTGAAAAAATTATATCTAAAGAGTTCAACAAACACAATAAAACAGACATTATATCAGCAACTAAAGAAAGTTTCAGAAAATACGAAGTATATAAAGTTTATAAATGATATATATATAAATATATTTATTTATATAATTTTTGGTGATAGTTTAGATTAAAAAGCAGATAATGATAAAGTAAATGTAGTTAAATGTCAAATATTCACAGAAACTAAGTGGACAATGTATGCACATTTACTATTTTTGCAGTTTTCCTCTAAATCTGAAAATGATCTCATAACAAAAAGTTCAAAAACTAAATAAGCAAAGAATGTGATGGCTTTCTTAAATCCACAAAAATCACTACACAAAACAATATTTCACAGTGTCTAAAAATGTGATCAAAATACTTTTAAATTTTCTCCAACATCTCTTCAAAACTTGCGAGTCAGGGCTGAATAGTAAACCCTCAGGTATTCAAACAATTTAATTGTATTCTGGATGTTTGATAACATATGTAGAATCATGTTCTATTTGTCATTCTTTCACTAAAAAATAAATAATCTTTAAATTTAAGAGTTGGTATACTCAGAAAGATAATTATAGCAGAGCAATGTGGAAGTAAAATGTGCCAAATCTGATTATAGATAACAACAAAGCAAAGTTGTTTTCTACATTCCTGCACGATCATTATGGAAAGTACTATGTGCTAGGAAAACACTATGCTGTTGTCACTGCCAAAAAGCAAATGGCTCTCTTAAACCATTGTTGGAATGATTATGAAATTGTGTTTACAAATCTTTCAGAGAGAAACTTTTAATCGCTATGCATTTAAAGCTCCAGTGTTTGAATAGAAAACATTAACGTGAATAGAAGATGCAAAGCATAGTATTTCTTATCTTTGTATCAAAATAAAGATGAACACTTCTGGTAATTTTATTTCTTTGCTGTTTGAATTGTTTTGGTCAAATACACATGAATGGTACTAGAGAAACTTCTGTCTAAATTTATGTTCTCATTCTTTCTATACCACTTTGAAAATGAAAATTGAAGTCTTTTACTATAATTCTGTAGATAATGTGTTTTTACAACTTGTTGACAATTTTTTCTTCACTGGGCAAAAACACAAGAGTTGAAATTACAAATTTTATAAGGAATTGAATTTACTGGTTTTCTCCCATTGGCAGGGGGGAGTTTATGATACTGGTAAAAATTGATAACCCGAGAATTAAAAGGAAGAAAGCTGGAAATCCCATTATCAATCCTGCCAGTCCTTGTGAAATTAAGTACAGAAGGATTAAATATGATAGAAAGAATTACTAATAGATGTCATTTGTAGTTTATGTTTGAGAAGAGTTAAATATCTGGGAAAATAGATTTAATTCTAAAATTAATTGCTCTAATTAATTTTAATTAATTAAAATATATCCATGGATTTTTTTACATCTCTTAAAAGTTCCCAGCCTACTTTGATGAGTTCATCTAACCCTTGTTCCTACTGTGGCATAAGGGATCTAAATACCATAGCTGCTGACCTTTTGTGTTTGAAGTAGGTGAGGTGGACATAGAGGACAAGCATTATATGTGGATGCAGAGAGAGAAGCTTGATCCATTTTTAATCTAACTTCTGTTTGAAAGGGTGACAGTGGCGGACGTGCCTCCATCAAGCAAATAGTGAATGATTTTAGTTCAAAAAAGGATTCTATCAAGTGTTAGGTCCTCATTAGCCCTTTAGTGATGCCATTTATCTTGGCTTTAGGGACTCCTGGCTCAGCAGCCTCAGCTATACTGTCTTTTCTTTGACTGTGAGAATTCAGAGATGATTTTCTGCTGGATAGAATGAATAAACTGTGCTATGAAATGCCTCTTGGCGCTGAGAGCAGTCCCCAGGTAATAGCCAGTAAGGAAACAAAGTGAGACAATAAGTGGGTGTTATTTTAAGCTACTAAGTTTCTTGTAATTTGTTACAGAGCAATGGAAAACTAATATGCTGGCTGTATAAATTATCCAGGGAGCCAACTCTTCCTCCTTTCTTTTCCTCCCTTTCCAAGCTGTCTTTCTTATTTTTTTTTGCTGTTATCCCCTCCTTCCTTCCATTTCTAAAATAAATAGAATTATAGTAACATTCATTTTTTATTTTTCCCCATATATCATAATATAGATGAATATATTGTTGCTAATACATATAAATTGAACTTCAATATTTTTATTTAAAATCACTTAGATACTCTTGTGATTCCTAGTCATTTGTCACTAATTGTGGACTCAGGGAACTATATCTTTACATATTGATGATTGTTGATGAGTAAATTCCCCAATCAATTAAATATCAATAAAGCAACTTTCTGGTTTTAAGAGAAATCTATGAAATTTGAGAAATCTAGGCCCTTAATTGTACTATAACACTTTAAGTACTTGAGAGCACTGCATGCCTACTGGTGACTGTATTATATAGCACAGGTATGGGACACTAGCCTTGTGAGACAACATCATGCTGGATAGCCCTTGATCATTACATCAACTAACATAAAATGTTTTGATATTCTAATGATAAGCTATAACTTTATTTCTGCTTTTATACATATATTTTTCTTAATTTACAGGATCAGGTTTGTGAAATAATCTCATTGATGTGCCCCTATTCAAGATATACTCAAGATATTCTAGATATACTGAAGATGGACAAATATTCACATCAACAGTAACTTCTTGTTCTCAGATCTGCAGTATTTGATTCTTAAATAAATCTTTTTAAACATAAATTTTATAGTCTTGATGAAATTTTATGATGAATTCAAGAATAGTTTTCCCCTAAAATCTTTCAAAATCATTTTAAAATTACTAACCAAAATATAAAGAAGCAGAAGAGAGCATCTCCAATCTGTTCTCAAAATGAGAATTCTTTCCATGACTGCTTAAATGAAGAACTTGATTTTTAAATATGTATTTTAACATCTTTGAGGACAGGGCACAATGGTTTGTAAGGGCCTGCATTCTAGGGCTGCATGACCTAGCTGAAATTGGAACTTTGACACCAATAAGTTGTGTAATGTCTTTGTGCTTTAGTTCTTTCTTCAAAGACCTGGGTATGACACATTAGCCCCTATTTCCGTCAGCTTTGAGTTGCTGTGAAGACTCAAGAACAAGAACAACTTAAGAGGAGGAGATGTTTATTCTGGCAACTGGTTTCAGAGTTTCAGTACATGGCCAGCAGATTCTATAACTCTGGGCCTAAAGAAGGTAGAACATCATGGCAGAAGAGCATGGCAGACCACAGTTCAAGACAGGACAGCCAGGAAGTAGAGTGAGAGCTCTACTCCCAAGGAACAACATATAAACCTCAAAGATATATCCTCAGTGACCTACCTCTTCCAGCCACATGCCAGCTGTGTACAGTTGCAACCCAGTTAATCCATATTAGTGGATTAATTCACGATTAGGGTATAATGTTTATAATCTAATCATTTCACCTCTGAACTTTCTTGCATTGCCTCACCCATGAGCTTTTAGGGAACACTTCATATCCAAACCAAACAGTAACTGATTTCTATATTTTAAAGGAAGCAAATAAATTAATATACACATAATATCTAGACTTGGAAAATATACTAATTCAAAATTAGTCTTTATTACAAATGCTACTTTTTCTATAATTTGCTGAGGGATCATGTATGTTCTGTCATTGTTGCAATATAGATATGAGTTGTCCACCAAAAGTTCATGTGTGAGACAATGCAAGAGAGTGTAATGTTGAAAATATTGAGTTATGAGAGCTTTATTCTAATTAGTGCAGTGATTCTCTGATAGGGATTACCTGAGTGGTAACTGTAGGTAGGTAGAGTGTGACTGGTGGAGGTAGATCACTGGGGCCATGTCTTTGGGGTATATATTTGTGAGCTGCTTTCCTCTGCCACACTCTTACATTGCCTCAACATATATATATACACATATACATATATATGTATAAATTGCATATATTAAGTAATATAAAACTTATAGACTTTCATAAAGTTTTTTGCATGGACAAGACAAATGTGCATTCTCTTGTCCAAAGGGACCTCAACAATTGCTCCCATTCCCCATTCTCTTCTTACAGCATGGTTTGAATACTTATGCTATAGAGATGAAACCACTGACCCTACACTCAAATTTGATTGAAATTCTCACTCATTAATAACATAAAATAAGCTGTGAAATATTGATACATGATATCTGAAAAAAGATAAGGACAAAGATGATTTGTCTGTCCTCCTTCTTCCCAGCAAAAGAAATCTCACCTCTGCTTGAATAAAGGTGGTATTTGCCTGGTAGTTGGCAGATATTCAAACACATGGTCCAACACTTGATAAATATTATGGACAAAAAAGAGAACAAATGCCTGAAAACAAGAGACAATCATAGAAAAGAAATGCAAATACAAGTGACTAACATATTCATTATTAGACAAATATTTTTAAAACTATGATTGATATGGTTAAAAAAATCTGAAAATACCAAAAATGTATAAAATTACTCAAATATAATGTTAGATACAAAGTTAAAAATACAATACTTTTGTTCAATAATATTTTAGGCACAGCACAATATAGAATATATGAATGAGTGACGGATCAACAGAAATTCTAGTTTAAGTAAAGCAAAATGGAGGAATAAAACAAAAGATGGAGGAAAGCCAGTAGTGACAATTTTGTGTGCATTTGTTCAAGATGAAGAGGATAAATAGAATGGGAAGATGCTACATATGAATTATTTATCATGAATTTTACAAAGGCAAT
>CM053412.1:9024370-9044279 GCA_028644305.1 Xerus rutilus | reverse complement strand
AGTTTCTAATTTATTTTATGAAATCTCTATTAATAAATTTATTATTTATTTTCCAATTATAATTATGCACATTGTGATATTAAGATTCTCAAAGTGTATACACATTCATTTTTTTCACATCGCCTTATTGATTACTTTTTAAAGTTTGAGTGAAATATTTTGTTTTAAATGTACTTATTCTGCATCTCTTATAATTTTACTACCACAGGTGATTTTAATGCATTATTAAGGTCATGTATTAGAATATTTTTATATGCATGAATATAGTTGAGATAACATGTTATATGCAGATTTATGTGTTCTTTTTTAACATCCATGTTTCAGGGTATGTAGCAATGACTTTCCCAATATATTTTGGTAGTGACAGAGAACAAAGTTTGATACTCAGTTTTTGGATTAGACCTCAGTGTTCTTTCACTGCATGATTTCATTTTTTAATAAACAGACTTTTCTGCCAGAAGGTACCATTACAGCCAGAGTTACAAAAGTGTAGTAAAGACTAAAAGAAGGAGCAAGAGGGAGCAAAGAGGGGGAGAGAGAGTTACACAGGAATTTACAATATCAAACCCATTAAATCTGTCAATGTGAGTAAATTATGTATTATTTATTTGGATAAAATGTATTTTCATTTGGAAAAATGAAATAGATGCTTACCTGGAAAAATATTCCATCATAGGTTGTGCTAATAAGTTGGCCCTCTTTCCCCAAATTGCATTGGCGAATTGATGGAGAAAACACAGAAGATTCCCCTAGAGAATATCTGGATTTCAATGTAAATCTTCATAAATAAAGAGATAGCCAAAATAAAGTTGGTCCACAATCCTTCCTGATGAAGCTTTCCTCATGCAATCAGAAACCACTGAAATAAGTTCTAAAAAAATGCAAATTTTGTACAAACTTGATATGTGAAGTCGACTTTCTGACAGTATAAAACTTTGGAATTCTAATTGATGTGTTATTCCCTGTCCTAACAGTTGAACACCTTCCTTTATTACTCTGTTTATTGTGGTGCCTGGTGATCAGGCTCAGGTGAGCAGCCCCTTGGTTAATGCCTGAGAACCAGGAAGGACTAAGGCTGAAATTATTCCCCAGAAAAAAGAGGAGTTAGCATGGGAAAAACAAAATACAAAGTTATGACTGAGGAATGAAAATGAGAATTGACTTTTCCTGCTTCCAGCTGGCATCTGATGATGAGAGGGAATTGTACAGTCTTTCTAGGGGCAAACAGACTTAGAGAAAAATGGAAAAAGATATGTGAGTAAATAGCACTCAGTGACTGGCCTAGATTTCAGGTGAAGTTACTGGATACAGTGACACATGATACAGATAATGTCCACATCTATCTCATGATGGGCCATGTGTATATCTCTGAATATAGTCTGTAGTTATACCCTAAATACAACAAACATATATCAAAACATCACATTTCACACTATAGACACATATAATTATTATTTATCATTTAAAAATGAAATGAAAAGTTAAAGGGAGTCATACCTAAAGGAGACATCTTGGCAACTTGTTCAACAGATGGATTCTCTTCCTGTTTCACTGAATAGGAAATTTCATGGTAGGAAAGTTCAAGTGGTAGTCATTGTAATTTCCATTTCCTGGTAAAATTGAAATCTAAGCAGTCTACATAAGTAAATTCTATAGGCTAGCATTGCCACAAAATCCAATGAAGATATTTTGGTGTTATTTCACCATAAATGTAGCCTTCAAGACAACGAAGATGCATCTAAGACTGTGTCAATGTAATAATCATGAGGTGTCACCAAATCACAGATGCTCTTCTCAATGCACTGTCTTCATGGAGAAAATTACTATAAGCTTTAACTTTTGGCAAATATCCATTGTTAAGGAAAACATGACAATTCTTTGTCAGGTATTTGACCAAACTTTAGAAAATACTGAAACAACAAATCATTCAAATATGTAAACAAGAACCAAGTAGGATGAGAGTGAATCATTGAATCAAACATCATGCCAAACAGTTTATATAATAGTTTAATTCACACCACACAATCTAAAGAATTAGTGCATGAGGAAATTGTACAGGCAACTCATAAATGTTACACTGATAGTAACCACACCAGTATCCAAACCCAGATCTCTATGGTAGTGATCTCCATTACCACAATATGACAGTGAAAGAAAATCGCATCAATATCACTATGTTAGGGAAGAATAAGATAAATGTTTAAATGCAGAAGTAGTCCACAAAGGCAAATTTGTGAGGAAGCTAAATTTTAATAAGATGCAGACAAAATTAAATACACAGGAAATTGTTGAGGTAGGGATTGCCACATTTACAAGGACTATAGTTCAATTATTATTAAAAACAAAGGAAGTGATGACATTTGTGAATAGAGTCCTTTGTGTTCAGTCTTGGTATTCCTGGTGAAGAGCTTAAGTTTGGAAACTCATAATTAAAAAAGAAAATAAACCTTTCCGCTTACAGTGCTCCTTAAATTCTGCTGCTAAGATTCTCCAATAACTTCTGTGAGCCATCAACCTGAGGACAAGGCCTCTATCTATCTGAACATACTTCTGTAGGAAAGGAGTTAAAGCCTCTGTGACTAGTATCCTCAAATTTAAATCTTGTCATAATGTAAAAATGGAGTCCAAGTCTTAATAACACAGCCTTTTATAAATTATTAATCAATAATTCAGTTGAGTACTCCATCATGATCTAAGACAATATTCCATCTATATAGGAAATATTTCAATTTTCCATTTGTTCTTAAGCCATAATTCTAATGATTATTTTTTCTTTTGAGGTTCAGTTAGGCAATTTTCCTTGAATTTATGTAATGTTCTTTGTCTTTAAGCTTAAGAATTCATAATAATACATGTGTTCTTAATTGGCAGCCTGCAGTTTAATTATGTCAATATAATAAACTTTTCCCTAAGGTGTCTTTTTGTTTATATTTGTTCTAAAATATGTATGAGCTTTCAAAGTTAATATTTGGATTAAACTTAACTGATAATTAAGTGATCAAAATCAGTAATAATACATGCAATAACATAAACCACTTTGTTCCCTAACTGCAAAGAGATTATGATACTAATTCAAGCTGCATAGATTTTATGAACTATTCAGTATTTTCATCAAAGCATTATAGCTTCTTTTATAACAAACACATTGTTAACTGATGGAAAAAGCACTGTGAAGTCAAGGTTTTATATATCTGTTATAAAACAGAATTTATAATCATCAGTAATGAAGAATTATAATACCTATCTTCTAAGAATCAGTTGATCTTCTAAGTAAATTATAATGGAAAGTGTCATTTTTCAAACATTAAATTATATGACCACATCTACCACTTATTTTGAGGTACATCTGAGAGTTAGGGAATTTTCATTTAATCCTCTATCTGGAAAGCTATTTCAAATAGCACACAATGTGGTAATATAAGGCTCTTTCACTTTCATTGAACTAGGTAGTAGAAAAATGAGTTCTTGAAATGCAAAATAATTTTGAAAAAGCTGTTACACAAAATGAGAACATAAACTTAACACTTTAAAGCAAGAACTACAAGGTTAAGCATAAAATATCTGAAGCCACATACATATTTCAGAAGCACTTGGAGAAGGAAGGATATTAAAATTTACTGAAAGCCAATAATACGTCAAGCACTATGCAAAGAGATACCATCTTGCTGATCTAGTTTAATTCACATAAACACCCTTCAAAACATCTGCAATATTCCAATATTGTTTAAAATGAGCCTTGGCAGTTTAAGTAATTGTACTGAGGCTACAAAGAGAATAGAGGTGGACCCAGATACTAGTACAGGTATGTTTGTCTCCAACATTTATAATCTTTGCATAACACAAGAAGTAATTAAGAGTATCACTCTGGGGGTGGGGATATAGCTCAGTGGAGTGGCACATACCTACCATGGGAGAAGTCCTGAGTTCCATTCCCAGCATCCCAAAGCACAACAAAACAGAAAAGAGTGCCTCCCTGGAACTGAACTACCTGGGTCCAAATCTTTAATCTGCCTTGTATTAGTCCTTAAACACAGCACACATAGTTACAATCTCTGTCTCAACTACATCTTTCATTTGGGCACAATATATGAATATTAAATGAGTACATTAATTTACCAATATGACATTCATATACTAAATGGAGGCTGGATTTGATCAGTGCGTGCAGTATGTGTATATGGAAATATCACACTAAACCACATTAAAATATACCAGTGATACATGTTAGTCACAAAGTTAATAAATTCTCAATGCATATTAGCAACATTTCCTTCTGGTTAACAACTAATAGCTACTTATTGATAAGGAAGGGACAAAAATTCTGCTTTCCTCACCCTCATTTTGTTCAGTACCTAGATAATATTTGAAGTAGATTGCATTTTTAAAAATATTTCATATCTAAATATTACCCATACGACATGCTTTGGGGATGTTATATTTTGTATTTAAATTTTGTCATGTGGAGGCATGCTGGAAGCAGTGGGACCCTTGACAAAACCCACATTCTCCAAGAAAGCTTGCCACAGTCCATGGGTTCTGACAACGTAAGAGACTTCTGTGTTGAAGGTAAAGAACTCCTTACTCATAGCATACCAAGCAGCAGAAGACTAATTCCTTTAATTTTATGGTCTCAAGACTTTGGTGAATTTGCCCCAGGAAGAATTGTCCTTTGAGTCTCACCTATGTCTAAGTTAGAGGAGACTGTACTTCCTACTTTTGAGTTGATGTAGGAAAAAGTCAAGATTTGGGGAGGACTGGGAAGGAATAAATTCATTTTGCACTTGAGAAATTCATGAATTTGAGGGCCAAGAGAAGAAGGCTATACTTAGAATATGTCTTCCCAGGGTTCATGTGTTGGAAATGCAAAACTGTCAATTAAATGTTTATGGTATTTGAGGTGGGGACTTTGGATGGTGATTAGGATTAAACAAGTTCATTATGTGAGCCATTATGCCCCCTTTATGGCATTAGTTGCTTCTTCAGATAAGAAAGAACCTAAGTTAGCACACTTACTCTGTCTTGCTAGGTGATAGCTTCTACCATTTTGTGATGCAGGAAGAAAGCCCTCACAGCTGCCAGTGCCATACTTAAACTACCCAGTCTTCAGAACTGAACACTAAATCACTACCATTTTTCATAAATAACCTAGTGTCAGGTATTCAGCTATAGTAACAGAAAGAAACTAGAACCTACATAAACAAAATGTGATTAGGAATGTCATGAGAACATGTAAGGTGTTGGAAAGCAGATGCTATAAGACATGAGTTGTCTTCTTAAGGACCAGTGGTTGAAGGAGAGATTGTGTCATTTTACCTCAATCTATTATCATTAAGGTTTTTCATGTGCATGTTTCTGAGTATATAAACATACATTGGTATATATCAGTATATATTTCTGGATAAAGAAAGCTTACATTGCCTATTCTATTGGGGAACTTGCCTTCCTTTGTTGGATATCACATCACATATAATAATATAATAGGATAATCTAATTTATTTCCAATTTCTATGAAAATATCCAAATAATTGGAAGTAAAAAGAGTGAACAGGTTGAACTATTCTATTTGAGAAGACAGACCCAAGACTTTATTTCAGTGTCAATTTCTGAATTAATTTAATAAATAATTAGTACTAATTTTATATTGACTGATGTTTTAATCACTTGTTAATATAGTAGTATATCATCTAGGTAAAGTGACTTCCTATGAAATTTTAAATACCAATGTAATATTTGATAAATTTTGAATATTATATTTAATGCTTTTTGAAAGTTATAGATATTACAAATCTTAGATGAAATAAATTTCTAGTAAGCATAGAACATTTTTAAGTATATGAAACTTTCAAACTATTTTCTTATCTCTTGGAGCCATTTACTGATTTGGCTTGGTTTGGGAATGAAAATTGTCCAGGCATAAATTCTTGGGCAGTAACAGAGAAATCTATTAATATGCTGTTAGTTTGGTGGGACTATTTTAATAAATTCGAAAGTCAGATGAATTGAAATTTTGAGTTTCTTTGTGAAAGACATTGGATGAGTTCAGATGTTAAGTAGGAGCAAGGAAAGCTAAAAAATTAAGATACAGAGGAATACAGAGGAAACTTCCCCTCAAGATTTTAGTGCTTAGAAATCCAAGATATGATAAGGAAGAACTGATTCAAAAAGCCCCAGCCAGTTCTTTCTCTCAAGACATTTGTTAGAATTCACAAACAATTTCATGTCTGTTGCTTATGGTTGGAGAGCTAGGCACAGAGGCTTGAAGGGTACAGCTTGTTTATCTGAGCAAACTGACACTTGCCAAAGCCCTTTGGCCCTTGGGTCAGAATTGAACTACAGGTAGATTAAATCTCCCTAAAACTGGGACCCAACCCCAACACAGCTCCATTCCACACTAGCTGGAGGTTATTACTCGTAGAGATTTCTAATAGGGAAAAGGAAAAACTTTCCTGGAGGAAGATAATGTCACCAGTATCTGCCATGCTTTCTTTCCATGAGGTATAAGATCTGGCTTGTGATAAATAAAATAATGATTAAAGGAGTCAAGATAATATGAATTAACATTCTGAGGAATAGAAACAATAAATGAAGACCCAGAGATAATCAAAATATTGGATGTAGAAAAGAAATGTCAATTAATATGACTCACATATAAAAGAAAGTATAGAAAAAGAAAGAAAGCATGAACTAGTTAAGATTATAATTCAAAATTAGAACAATTAGAATTTATAAAGGATAGTTATAATATTTGTAATGAATGGCTTATTAGTAAGAGTAATGAACATTTTGAGCAAAACATATGAAAAGATTAGTGAACTAGACTCTCCACCAATAAAAATTGCTCAAGTTTTTGCACTAATGCATAATGAGAAAATGGGGGAGAAAACATAACAAATCAGAGTGGCACATCTTTAACACGCACACAACTTGATGTTCCAGGAGAGTGGGGCGGAGTGAGAGAGAAAAGGCTGTATTCTAAGAGAAATGGCTCAAGTGTTTCTCTAAACCTTTGAGTACTACTAAAGCACACATTTAAAAACAACTCAAGTGAACTCGAGCATGATATTGTTCATTGTGAAGTAATTGGCAATAAAGGAACATCTTACCTATGAAAAAGTACTGAAAAGCAATAATTATGTTTTAAAGTGAAATTTAAAAACAAAGAAATATGACAGATACAGTAGTTGAGGTAGTAAATCAATTAAACATAATACTAGCATGCAATAGAGAAGATCAATGAAAAATACGTGTTTCCAAAGATTAAA
This sequence comes from Xerus rutilus, assembly GCA_028644305.1. Taxonomy (NCBI): domain Eukaryota; kingdom Metazoa; phylum Chordata; class Mammalia; order Rodentia; family Sciuridae; genus Xerus; species Xerus rutilus. The sequence goes on along the minus strand of CM053412.1, from coordinate 9,037,017 downwards.
TTATAAAATTTCTAACAAGGCAGATACATTTAAAAATAATACATCAAAATAACAATATGACAAAACGTATATGAAAGAACTTAAATTTTCTACTGAAGATATTTTAGAAATGATAAGCAAGAAGATGAAACAAAACAAAGGTTTGTGATTAAGTATTACCTGTTTAAGAAAAATAATAACAATCTTATAAAAACTCCTCTAGTCGATAAAACTGGATCACATTTCCCAACATGTTTATAATGGTCTAGGTCAATAAGACACTTATTGGATAAATTTATCTTCCATGACAAAGTCTTAAGAGTAAATTTAGAATAAAAAGAGATTTTCTTCATTTTATAAAAATATTACAAAAAATTGTTTAGTCAATAACAATAAGTCAAGAAAAACTTAGCCCTAAAGTGGGACATGAATAAATTTGTAAAATGACTTCATATCATATGATTTCATACATAAAAATAATCTAAATAATACTCATTGTGTTTGATTTGATTTTCGTTCTGCATGCAGAACTCAATTTTGGTGATGATAATATAAAATGATGCAGAAATCTGGAAGAACATTTAGTATTTTCTTAAAAAACTAAGCATGCAAATACCAGATGACCTTTCAACTATACTTCTGTGAAAAGAATACTTATGTTCACGTGAATATTTAGGCCCAGAATTAACAACAAATATTTTATACACTCAACACCATGGATAAATGGTCAGAGTATTATGCTGAGTCAAAAAAATCAATACCAAAAGACATATCGTCTAATTTCATTTATATTCCATCTATGAAATAATCAGATTATTTCAGAACAGTGCAGAGGTTGTCACCAGGGTTTTAGGAGGAGGTGGATATGGAAGGGACGTGCTTGCACCTCTTGACATGTGACCTGAGGCCTTCCGGGGGACAGGGATATTGTGCATCCTCACGGTGTTCATTTCAACATCCTGGCAGGAATACCAACGTGCAAACTACAACATGTTACCATCTGGGGAAACTAAAATAAGAATACACAGAGTCTCTGAATATTATTCTTTACAGCTTCATATGAAAGTCTGATTTAAAAAATAAACATAGCTAAGTGTTATGGCTAATTTTATGTGCCAGATTGACTATGTCATGGTTCCCACATATATGGTCAGATATTAGTCTAGATGTTGCTAAGGAAGTATTTTTAGATAAGATTAACATTTAAATCAAATTTCAAGTAAAGCAGATTGCCCTTTATAAATTTCTGGGTCTCATCCCATTAGTTGAAGTCCATGAAGACTATGCTCCAAGGAAGAGCAAATTCTGCTCCAGATTGGTTTTTTTTTTTCTGTACTGGAGATTGCACTCAGGGGCACTCGACCACTGAGCCACATCCCCAGCCCTATTTTGTGTTTTATGTAGAGACAGGGTCTCACTGAGTTGCTTAGTGCCTCGCTCTTGCTGAGACTGGCTTTGAACTCGCGATTCTCCTGTCTCAGCCTCCCTAAGTGCTGGCATTACAGGCTTGAGCCACTGCGCCCAGCTTCCAGATTGTTTTGAACCAAACTGTATCACAAATTCTTCCCTGGGTTACCAGCCTGACAGCCAGTCCGGCAGAATTTGAACGTGTTAGCATAGACAATCGTATGAGCTGATTCCTTAAAATCTCTCTCCTTTCTCCTCTCTCTCTTGCTGTCCATCTCCCCTTGTCTCTGTGTAGCGTGTGTGTGCGTGCATGTGTGTGCGTGTATGTGTGTGTGTGTGTGTGTGTGTGTGTGTGTGTGTGGTTTCCACAGATCCTGTCAGTTCTGTTTCTATGGCACACTCTGACTGATACGCCAAACTAGTGACAGCTCTATAACTGTTTAAAATATGAAACTCTTACTTAATATTGATTTTTTCCACTAAATATCCAATAGTATCCAAACTGTGTGACAAAGCACATGATTGGCTAGCGAACCTCCAGTCGGCCTCCTGTGTGCCTGCGAGGGGAAAGTGCACTTCTCCAACTGTGTGAGGCTAAAAACAGCCAGGAACTCACATCCAGTCAGAGAATGGAGACTTCAACACTTAATGACTGTAAGGAACTACATTCTTTCAACTATTTGAATGATCAAGCAAAATTTTCACCTCAGAAGACATACAATCCACCAACACCTTGATTTTAATCTGAGGAGATCAGTACAAAACTTCTACCTCACAAAAGTGTAAGTAGTTTGTATTTTTTTTTAAATTTTTTTTGGCTGTAGATGGACACAATGTCTTCATTTTATTGCTTTGTATGTAGTGCTAAGGATCGAACCCAGGGCCTCACGGATGCAAGGCAAGTGCTCTACCGCTGAGCCACAATCCCAGCCCCAGTAGTTTGTATTTTTTAAGCGAATAATTTTGTTGTAATTTGTTACAGTAGCAACAGAAAATGCCTACAAAAGATATGTATATACAGGTTTGGACCAAATATGCACTTTGGAGATAGTTCCAGTCTACAATAACTGAAATATTATATTGAAGACACATAAGAAACAATTGCATATGAGATGCAGCACTGAATATTAGGGTCATTGTAAATGTAGCATTTAATGGCAATAGTTGATGCAAAGGTAAGATATCACATTTCTGCTTATAAAAAGAAGCAAGGTTAAAATGGTTAATCAACTTATAAATGTTTCAGATCTTGAACTAGGAGCTAGGTTGCTCTTCCTGACCTCAGAACCAGTCACAGTGCCACAGCTTCCCATTCACCCCAATGTACAGCTGTCCTGCTTAGAAGACCACACTTATCTAATGTCCATTCTCTGTGTACATGTGCGTTTGTCCCTGGGCTTTCTAACCTGTTTCATAGGATTATGTGTCTGGCTTTATACCATTACCACACTGTTTTGAATACTGAAGCTTGGTATTGCATTTTAAAATCAGAAAGTGTAATGTCTCCTTCTTTGTTTATCCTTCCCATGATTAATTGGCTATTTATTGTCTTCTATGATTCCACAGCAATTTTCTATATATTTTTCCTATTTTGGTAGAAACTGGGGTATCGATAAAGATTGCATTGAATTTATAAACGACTCTCAGGATTAAGAGAAGGGGGAAATAGTAAATTATCAATCCATTGGGACAAAATTTCAGTTAAATAAGATGAATAATTCCTGGAGATCTACTGTAAGCATTGCATCTATCAAAATACCAAATTATATACTTAATTTTTTCTTATAAGGGTAGATTTCATGTTGTATTTTTAAATAACAAAATAAATTTAATAAATCAAAAAATAATAATATACATAATATCTTTAGACATATAACCACGTCAGAAGGAACTTTTAAGCTCACAAACAAGAAGTCTAAGGAAATAATGGCATTGCCTTAAAATTTAAAATCAGAGACAACCTGTTTATTATCTATTTCATTACATCAATAATAAAGTTATCCTCCAAAAACATTTTTAAAAATTGCAACAAGAAGAAGATGACAGAAAAAGTAACTACACTACAATATATCTGAAAGAGTAAGTGAATGGGGAGAAGGATTGGATGCTAGTAGATTAAGGAATTTGAAGCTCTTGCATAGTTTAAATAAAAGAGAGATGATTCTCTTCTGGAAATACTAACTTTTAAATGTTAGGAGCATGGATGTGAATACTTTAGGATTTTTAAAAATATTGTTCCCAAATTACCCATTGCCTATATAAGACTCATATTTCCTAAACTCATTTTCCTATAACCATTTCTTCGTTATTACTATATTTCCAAAGTAAAACATGTCTTTTCTATAATCTAACTATAAAATACCTCTGATTCAATATTGACTGAAATGTTTTCTCCACTATTAGGTTTTCTTTGATTCCCTGAATACCAGGAAAGTCACCTTTTCTCTTCAACATAGCAATAACTTATTCTTCACTTATAAGTGAGATCATTCTCTTTTCCCAATGATTATAATTCTGCCTTTCCATAATCAATTCATTGCAGATTTTTATAAATAAAGTTTCAATTTTTTTTATCTCTCTAACAAAGCAGAGTTGTGTGCGTATAGCTTCTCAGGATTTGTGTAGGGTTACTCAATAGTACTTAGCCACATTAATTTAATAAATGAATATGTGTTTTGTTTATCACAGAGGCTGCCCAACTGAATTAATAGGAGTGATTGCGCTTGAAAATATAGGGATTTTGAAATTGTTTCAAAGAGGTTAGTAAGTGTTAATGAATAGTACTCTTTTTAATGAACAGATGGTATAAAACAATCATTGAAGCCAGAGGGAACCAGTTTAGCTAACATGTTTTGAAAGGATGGCAGATACTCTCACATAGTAATGAGATTTTCCCCCCATTTCAGAAAGGCCTACTTTACGGTCTATTTTCTTATTAGGCTTTCCAGGATGCTGCATTGGAATGATGCTGCAACAGAGCACTGTATAGATTATTAGTTTGACAGTTACTAGAGACAAGTTGCTGGAGAAACTATATGCACTGGGATGTCCTCTAGGTTCAGAGCAGTGTTCCAGAACCAAATTTTAGGTTTAGTACACTTTTATATAAATGACTTGAATAACTAAGTAATTTAAATGCAGATGTTACCATTTTCTATGCTAGTGGGGATTGGTGAGAAGTTACAATCTGTCTGGGAAAAGATCTTTGCTGCTTCCAGATAACTTTATTTCAGGAAAAGGGCCTTATAAAGATGGAACAATGTTGCAGCTGGGTTTCTTTTGGGTTAGAAAAAGAAAAACACATAGTCATGTAATTCAAATAATGTGTTGATTTTTGGCAGAAGTTAGAAATGAAAACTGATATTTAGGAAGTTAGCCATGTCATTACAGCATGATTTTTTAATATTGTAATTGTAGAAAATTGTTCAATGTTTAGTGTTACTAACAAGAATTAAATACATGTATTTTAAAAATTACAGGGATAAAAATTGAGAAGCAGGATGTTATATTGATTTATTTTAATAAATACAGAAAAAGATGTGTTAAGCAACATTTTTATGTAATGTAAGAACTGATCAAAAGCAGAAAAGAATCACAAAAAAAAAATCTCTCTTTACCAATGGCATATTTTTTAATTCCTTATTTTAATCTTTTTCTTTTCATTTTAGAAATGGTTAGAAGGTGGATTTTTTAAAAAGGTAGACATTCAAAATTTCAATAGGTAAATTTAATTTTAACTGAAAACGAAAAGTATATTAAAACTAATTTCCCTAAAAAGCATAATTAACATCATTACTGGTTTTATTCAAAACTAAGCAAGCAACAAATATGAGAGAACTAACCACTATGACAGTATAAAACCCTGATAATTATACAGTTGTTGAAGGGAAATGCTAGAGTTAATATTGATAATATACTTGATCATTATTTTTACACTGGATTTTCCTTTTTTTGAATATTAGAATAAAATACACACCTTTTTTCAGAAATAAATTTGATATGCTTTCTTTCTAAAAAGTATGTGCAGAGCCTATTCTATCATGCAGTATTACATATTTCTTATCTGCTCTGTAATATTTTTATGCACAACATGTAAACCTATGGAAACTAAAATCTCTTACTACATCATATATGCTTATAGTTGCATTATAGTTGCATATGGGGGCTACCTACATGCAATTTGTAGAATTAATAAATCAAGCTGTTAATTATAGAGTCAGAGATATAATGGCAAATGAGCTTCTATCTTGAACTATTTCAATATTTGTGAGGAGAAGACATAGATAAAACTACTTAATATAGTATCTTTCAAATTAGACTATTTACTTAAGGAGTTAATGGTGATCTTAGGTACACATATAAAAACTGAATATGTTGCTAAATAAAGTCTTACTGCTTTTTTCCCACAAAACTTGCAGCATATGAAGATTTGCAATTATATTTTAATAGTTGGATATATACTATTTCCAGTAAAAGTGGTTTGAATTCACTATAATTATCCTGAGATTAATCCTAAAACACTTTTTCCCCTTAAAATGAAATCATTATTCACCACTGTTCCTTCTTTAAAAATAAAATAAAATGTGATTTATAACTCGGGCAAAAGTATATCTGTGAAAAACCATTTTAGCCTTTAACAGATGGACTTATTTCAAGTCATTGATTTTGAGACGTTAAGGAAAGCAGCAGAAAGTCTTCGTGGTAATTTTTATTGAATAGACTCCTATTAGGGATGAGAGGCATGGCAATAAATAACAGTAACCTTTGTGTAGCACAGCTTTAGGCAGTATTAAGGCCAAAACTTCTCAAGGGATTGAAGACAATTTTGGTGCTAATTACCCTTTTTTCTATATGAAATGTTAACTGTCTAAGAATTAATGGGACCGATCCTTTCAACTGATCTAATGTTTCAAGAGTTATGTCATCCTTAAATGTCCCAGTTGTTCAATGATAATGAGTGCACTCTCCCTGGATTTTAAGACTTCTCTTTTTGTTTTATGCTCAGATATGTAAGGCTTGAATATTGAATTGCATTTTTTGTTGTTGTTTCTTGCATTTGATCAGGGCCACTCACATTAAAATGTAGATAAACTTTCCGATTTGACTAACACAGCACTACACAGCAGCTTGATCTTCCCACTTGCTCACAGAGCCATCAATCCCTGCACAAATGGACACTGAGATGAAACATCCAGACAAGCGTGGAAAATGGCACCTTGTCCCTGTCACTGAAGCAGTGAGTAGATGGCCTGAGAAAGCCTGGAGTTGAGGTTACTCCTCTGGGAAAAGGTGTGCTGCATGGGGGTGGGGGGACCACCAGGCCACAGTGAGGATCAGAATTGGAAAGATCAGACAATTTCCCTGCCAACCTGTTTTAATACTGGAGGCTGCTATTTGCCACCATGATGAATGCAGTCATTTGCCGAAAAATTAGTTTAAGCTGTTAGACTAAGTCTTGAGGTCCCTTTAGCAATTTAAACCTCCCTGAGCAAAGTTCATTGGACAATTTCAAAGAAAAAGGAACAATTCCACATTGTTACTAGCAGTGAGATAGGAAATGCAATCTCTAAACTTATCTGATTATTTAAAATGGCTTTCTGACTTGAAAAGGGACCACGGCTTCACATTATGAAACAGTCATTCGTCCAATGATAGAAAATAAACACTTTGGGAATAATATACAAGATTTATTTAAGGTCTTTAAAATTGGATTAGCAATCTGAGATGGAGAATGTATACAACCACTCAATTTACAAGTGTGTGGCACATTTCTAGGACGATAAAAATCCAGAGATGAGTTCAGACACTGCAGGAATATAAATTGAAGTGTATTATTGCATCTGCTGTTGATCCAGTTTACAAGTCTAACTCACCATAATAGTGTCTTCACAAGAGGCTGATACAGAAATGAACATGTCAGTACATCAATTTATTATGAAAACTACACCAATAATAAAAGAAGATCATGGTCACTATATAGAAAAATCTTCATTGAAGTTAATTATTGTGTTCCTGAAAAATATAATCTAACTAGTAAGAATTTACTGGATTCCCTTAATGCCTATTGTCATCTCCTGCAAAAGTTATCAAGCAGAGAGATATGTTTGATGATCTTATAAGAAATGTGTGATAACCATGACCCCTCAACAAGGACACTGACAAGTTTCTATCTTGAGTAGATGGCCTGAGAAAGCCTGGAGTCAACAAGGACACTGACAAGTCTTCTATCTATATGTTTCCTCTAGCTATACCCAGTATATATCATCATTTCCTCTATTTTAATTCTTCATGGAGATATTGTATTATTATTACTAAATATGGTTTGATTTTAAATATAGGCCAATTTTTTATCATTTTTCTATGCTTTACTCTTTCTACTTTTGAATTAGAAAATAGCTCCCTGCTAAGGTGAGTTCCACTAATTACCTAATCTTTTTCACATTTAATACCATTGATAATCAACTATTTTTCAAAAAATAGTACATATAGTAACTGCTCACAATTATATGAGGCATTTTTAAAGATTCTTGATCTTTACTTACAGGTACTGAAATGGTGATCCCTGGGTGAAGTGTGTAGAAAACTGTTTTCCTTGAGCTTCAAAAATTATCTCTCTGTATTCTAATGTTTGAGAGCCAGTGGACTTGGCTGTGTTTGTAGTGTAATCTAGAAATGAGATACACTTGGTCTTGCAAACAATCTTCAGCTTAAAACATGCATCTTACACCTGTTACCTTACGCCTTCATATTTGCAAAATATATTTTTATATAAGAAATGTTTTATAAATTTTAAATTGGTATTCATTATATTACTATCAAACTTCTCATTAAGTTGGTCCTTAAGTTCTCATCAGTATGAAATGAATCTTCATCATGACATTAGTTAGCATAATGAAAGACTTAGGAAAAACTTTGGATTGCTCTGGTTGCTATGAAGGCTCTTTCAACTTAATTCAAAAATAGAGCAGAAGAGCGAGGCACAGTGGCAGAAGGATCCACAGTGTTCAAGGCCAGCCTGGGCAACTTAGCAAGACCCTTGTCTCAACATAGTACAAAAAAGACTGGGGATATAGCTCCGTGGTAGAGTCCCTGTGGTTCAATCTCCAGTACAAGAGAAACACACAGAGAGTGGAAGTTTTCCTGATTCTGATTGACAATTGATGCACTATCTCCATTGCCATACCACCTAGAGCTTCTTTTGATTTGTATTTTGCTATTTGGAGGTGATTTATATTTACAACTAGATCTAGTAGGAAATATGTTAAAAGGAGAATACGTAGAGAAGAGTTTGTTCTGATTTTCAAGTGATGTATAATGCATGACTGAATGAACATCAACAAACATCTACTTATTAAGAGAAAATGTCTTGGCCTTTAGCATAATTCTAAATCTAACTTTAAATGCTCCTTCTATTCTTTCTTCTTCATTCGTTGACCCTGAAAATGATATATGCATGAACTTCTGTTATCTAAAGGAACTTTAGATTTTCTAATGTTTTATGAAAGTTAAAGCTCCCTACCATGAGCTCATATGGAGTTTCTGCTCCTCTGAAGACTTCCAAGATGCCTTTTCTATCATGTATTTATAGCTGTTATGCTGTTTTTTCTTTTATACCAGGATTTTATATAATGGTAATTTACACAGATAACTGGGCTCCCTCTGCTGAATGCTCTTACTCATTTTTTTTTAAATGTAAGTTGGTACCTTTACTGTCTCTTTCCATACAATTACTAATACAAGGCTGCACTATTTGGTACACATTAATCTGCATTGCGGTAAGGAATGATTAAATGAAGGAATAACAAAGTGAGGGACATGGTTCCTCTTAGAATAGGAAAACCCCCTCTTAGATTTAAACCAAATGTTTATTTGTAGCCACTAATCACAAGTTGCACTTCAAAATCAATATTGATGAAATATCCACAATACTCAAATTGATCTATAGAATCAATGCAATCATTATCAAAATAACAAAGGTATTCTTCACAGAAATAAAAAGAAATCATTCTCAAATTCACATAGAGCCACAAAGGAACCTAAGTGGACAAAGCAATGTTCAGACAAAAGAACAAAGCTGGAGCCCTCACACTAACTGAATTCCAGATATACTACAGAGTTGTAGCAGACCAATGAGCATGGAATGGCATTAGAACTGGCATGGACTAATGGAAGAGAAGAGACAGCAGAAATAAGTGCATGCCTGCACATCCAGTTGACTTTTGACAAGGGTTCCCAGGGGGCAAATACAGTCCCTTCAGTAAACAATATTGAGAAATTGGATATCCACAGGCAGATAAATAAAAATAGGCTCTTATCTCACTCCATATACAAAAGAGATCCTCAAATGGATTAAAGACCTAAATGTCAGGCATGAAACTACTAGAAAAAGTATAGAGGATAAGCCCCAAAGCATTGGGTTGGGCAATGTTTTCATGGATATGGCCTTAAAAGCATAAGCAACTATAGCATAATCAACAAATGGGATGACATCAAATTAAAAGGATCTTGCCTAGCAAAGGAAATGGTCAACATAGTGAAGAGACAACCTACAAAATGGGAGATAATATTTGCAACCTACACATCTGATAAGAGGTTAATGAGAAATAGAGAATGAAGCCAAACAACTCAATAGTAAAAAAAAAGGCTTGATTAAAAATGGACAATATTGAATGGGCATTTTTCAAAAGACATGCAAATAGTCAAAACATAAATGAAATAAATTCTCAACAGCACTAATCATGACAGAAAAGCCAAGGGAAAACACAATGAGATATCACCTCACTCCTGTTAGAATGACCATTATCAAAAAAAAAATGTTAACAAGCATTGGCAAGAACATGGAGAAAATGAATTCTTTCTAGTGGGAATATAAATAAGTGCAGTCATTATGGAAAATAGGATGAAGATTTCTAAAAAGTTAAAAATAAAACTACCACAGGATCTCTAAATCCTGCTACCAGATACTTATCGAAAGTTAATAAAACAGTTTGCTGAAGAGACATCTCCGTGACCACTTATGCTCAGCTCTGTTCACAGGAGCCAAGATACGGCATCAACCTACGAGTCCGTTATGGAGGAGTCCATTATGGAGGAGTCGATGAATGTGTTGCATCTGCACAGGGAGCACTGTCCAGCATAGAGAAGCCATCTGCAACAATATGAAAGCCATCATGCACAGACCCGGAAGACATTAAGTGGAACAAGCTTGGAATATAATGACAGAGTAAGGGCTCACTCACACGTAGGAGCCAAAATTTAATCTCAAAGTGAAGAGTGGTATGGTGGTTAGTAGAGGCTGGGGCAGCTGGGGAGTGTGGGTGTTGGGGGATTTAGGTTAAGGACACACAATTAGAGTTAGGTATGAGTGATAAGTTCAAGAGCTCTAGAGTACAGTATGGTGACGAGAGCATAACAATGTATTGTACCCTTGGAAAACACTAAGAGGGTGGATAAATGATCTCACTACAAAAATGCTAACCATGAGAGGTAACGCATGTGTTAATTAACTAGACTTAACCATCTTATTGTGTACATTTACTTCAAAATATCACTCTGGACACAGTAAACCCATACAAATGTTTGTGTCTTTGGCAACACAATAAATAAATTTGAAAAGAAATCAACATCCAAATAAATTTTCATTGATATCAGTATTTTATTGAGTATGAACAGATATACTCCAGTTTTATTGTCCTTTCTGCCTCTAGTGTTCAAAACTTACAGAGTAGCCATTGATTTTATAGAGAAAGCAATAGTTGGTAGAATATTTTAACCTATTCTCCTTATCTTAACATTGAAGTAGATCTTTATAAAATTTAATATGAACTAGCTTGTCAATGGATGTGCATCATAAAATAAAATGTAGACATGACTTTTGTATGAAGGCTTGTGTGTAGGTGTATGTGGTTGTATATGCAGGTGTGTGGATGCATGTGGAAGTGTGTGGGGAGGGTGGCACATGAATGCATTCGTAGGGGTGTATATGGTTGTGTGTGGGTGAATGGGTGAGTGCACGGGTGAGTAACCACAGTTCTGCAATGGGTAAAAACAACTTTTAGATAATTGTATTTTGCAATTCACTAGCTAAGGAAAGAGTTTGTTTGCGGTCAGGTTCTATGGTAGTGTTTGGAACTCACCTGTTTTCTGTTTCTCACAGCCACTGTATATCTGCTTCCTTTTGGTAGAATTATGCTTTCTTATGCTTCCTAGAAACTTTTCCACCTGAATTTGTTGCTCATGCCTTGACTTTTCTCTGTCACTTTCCTCTTTATTCTGACCAATTTACTGTGGCTTTGGACCATGTTGTTTCTCACTTGCCTGTCCATCCTGGTCAGTAACTGTTCACTGACCCTAAACATGGATACTCTTTCTTCCATTGCTCGCATCCTTGTGTCACATAAAAGCAAGGACATAACTCTGAAGTCCAGGGTCAGCTCCCTCGGAGAGAGAGGATCATGCGTCCAGGTTACTGCCAAGGTGAGAGCAATTGCTTTTAAATGACTGGAAGCTATATTTAAGAACTGCTGGCTAGCATTGGAGATTCAGGAATGATCAAAAGTCACACAAAGACCACCCACTTGAAATCCAACTTGAGGAGAGTAGTTGAAAGAACTGATGCACGCACACATCTGTATAAATCACAGCATAACATTTTACATGATGGGGGAAAGGAAAATATGATACATACAAAAACTTTGAAAGATCTCATTTATCAAAGTTTCAGGAAAGACTTCAAAAAAATGTGGACCAAGTTGTGTTGTTAGCTGAAGGAAGAGGTTGCTGATAGGTAGGACAGCAAATTCACAGGCACCAAATCCAAGGCCGAGTTAGTATCTTTTATAAAAGGAGGAAATACCAGACTCAGGGAGGTAGGGAGGCTGTTCCTGCACCTTCAACTCAGCTAAGCCAAGACTGGGCTTTGCTGACAACTCTGTCTGTTGAGCTCTGCTCAGAACCTCACAAGATTCACACTCAGTACACTTGAATCAATATTGCCCATGAATTCATCAATGTTTGGCTCAAATCTTGATGATGTTTCTCTATTTCTCCTATTTCTACACTGGACGCGACATGGGGGAGGTGGGGGGCAGGAAAGGGGAATGGGTATAGTAAATATGGTTGATAAAAATATATATAAAAATATATATATATATATATATATACTGTTCATTGAAAGTGCATATAAAGATGTTTAATATGAAGAATGTAATCTGCTTATAATTTTGTGCAAAGTTAGAAAAATTATGATTGAAACAATTTTT
>CM053412.1:8925605-9023870 GCA_028644305.1 Xerus rutilus | reverse complement strand
GTCTTACTCTGACAAATGATCAGGGATTCCTTATAAAGCTGCTGAGGAGTGCCCTGCCAGCAGGGGCAAGGTAGGGGTAAGTAATTCCCCCTCCCCCAGCTCCCCCACCCTTCTCTCCCCTGCTGAGTGCTGTGGGCCCACCCTCTTTCTTCCCAGCCTCTGGACAGACTCTTGCTCTGAGGCACATCCCACAATCAGACTTGTCAAAGGCATTTCCCAGTAAAGATCATGTGTAACTACCTGCTGTCATGTTTCCCTAGGTCAGTCCCAGATTCCCTGAATGCTTATAATTGTCTACAAGTTATCAACATATCTGCCAGATCTGCTCTCTGTTCACTAACCTGCTGTGGATATCTAAAGTTCATAAGTTTTTACCTGAAGTATCTAGTGTCTAACTATCCCACCCTCTACTCATGCATGCTTTCTTTAGTAAATGTTTTCTGAAACTATCTACTGCTGATAGGGTCAAATTTACCTTTTAGCCAGGCGTGGTGACGCAAGCCTGTAATCCCAGCACTTAGGGAGGCTGAGACAGGAGAATCGCGAGTTCAAAGCCAGCCTCAGCAACGGCGAGGCACTAAGCAACTCAGTGAGACACTGTCTCTACATAAAACACAAAATAGGAGGCTAGCGATGTGGCTCAGTGGTGGAGTGCTCGCCTCCCATATATGAGGTACTGGGTTCAATCCTCAACACCACATAAAAATTAAAATTAAAATAAAGATATTGTGTCCATCTACAACTAAATATATATATATATATATATATATATATATATTAAAAAAAACAACACAAAATAGGGCTGGGGTGTGGCTCAGTGGTTGAGTGCCCCTGAGTTCAGTCTCCAAAACAAAACAAAAAAAAATTACTTTTTGATGTTGTCTCTATATATTGACTTTGGAGAATGTGAACTGCAAAGTATTCAAGGCCTTTTTGGTCATCTACCCTTACACTCACTTAGCAGCCACCTCTACCCACTTTCCTTTCCACTATTGCAACCCAGTATGGAATCAAGTGTTTGCCACACAGCCTTTTTCAACAAATTCATCTGTGTGGGGATGAGTGGCTATCATAGATCACTGTCCATTTGATGTCTGCATGACACATGTGTGAGAGACTGAGATGTTGCTTTCTTGAGCATATCCTCTTGACCAAAATAATAATAATAATAATAATAATAATAAAATAGATTATGTATTCCTGTGTCATCCTAAAAACCACTCATAAGGAGGAAATGAAGACAGTCCCTGAGATAGCATGGGCTTTGCACCCGGCATAAAGAAAGGGATGCTTCAATGGAGACTCAAAATAAAGCTATAAAATAAAATGAAAGTGAATTAGATAAAAATATACCGGAGAAAAAGGAAATGAAAATGATAAGGGGAAGGAATAGGATTAAGTTTCCAGGAGTGTCACGAGTAATTCAACTGCACAAAATGATAGTCAAATATCTAAATGCACCTGGTGATCTTTGAGTGGCAGGAGAAGATTTATACAAGGTTGAGAGAGCCGCCAAAGATAAATCTCAGAGAGGAAGCCTTGAGATCTGAAAAGATCCTCACACCAAGAAGAGGGAAGTGAAGGACAAGGATGAGGAGTGACTCAGTGGCTGCTAAGCTACTTTCAATCAGACGTACACATTCAAAAACGCATAGACACGCATGCATGTGCATGTATACAATTTGTGTTATCTTCATGAAAACTGTCATGCTCCTAATTAGAGAAACTTTAAGTCGCAGTGGTGGGAGACTGTACATGCATGCATGACATTTATTCCTAGTTATAACAACATGCAAAAAAGTAGAAAAATCCTAAGAATCCTTAACCTGCCACTTCTTGTACAAGGAAAAATAATTAAAATGTGGTTTTTCACACAATGTATACATGTATTAAAACATCGTATTGTACCTTATAAATTTGGAAATTAGTATATGTCAATTAAAATAAAACTAAAAAGTACCAGGTACAGTGGCTTACCTGTAATCCCAGAAGCTTGGGATGCTGAGACAGGAGAATGATAAATTCAAAGCCAGCCTTAGCAATGGCATGGAGCCAAGAGTCAGTGAGAACCTGTCTCTAAATAAAATAGAAAATAGGATTGGAGATGTGGCTCAGTAGCTGAGTGACCCTGAGTTCAATCCCTGGTATTCATCTCCCAAAATAAATAAAACTGAAAATTGAATTATAAAAAAATAAACTGAAATTTTATACTATGTACTTATATACATGGCATAAGTTGGAAGAGAGGATGAATATAATACAACATACAAACTAGAGCCATCTAAATTAGTTGTCTATGAAAGAGTAAAGCCCTCAGATTTGATCATGAAGACTATCATCATTTTTCAACTTAGTTAAGCCCAGGTGAGCCTCTAAGGCCAGCCGGTTAGAGCCACTCTAACAAATTATAGAGTGACAAATTACACTCTGGTTCTCAGCACCTGAGATCACCATGATCACACTGAGCAGAGTGTGTAAAAGGCAGGGAATGGGTGGCCTCTGACTTCCATGGAGGCTCGGATGCTTCTGGCATGGATCTGTGTGATCACCTTCTCCTACTTCTAGAAGAAGCCCAGACCCGGGACCCAGAGGTCATTGGCTCACCTT
The DNA here is from genome assembly GCA_028644305.1 of Xerus rutilus. Classification (NCBI taxonomy): domain Eukaryota; kingdom Metazoa; phylum Chordata; class Mammalia; order Rodentia; family Sciuridae; genus Xerus; species Xerus rutilus. The sequence goes on along the minus strand of CM053412.1, from coordinate 9,021,263 downwards.
CCTTTCTTCTCTTTTCCTTTTTCTCTTTTCTGAGTTCCTGACCCTTGGTCCTTATACATAACCTTGTTCATTACTCTGTGTTAAGCTAGATTACTGTGTTTAAACACGAATCTCACTTGTGGTGAGGACTTTAATACCTCTCTTTCACTTCACTACTTTATTCCTGGATACTCTAAAATAAAATGAAAAAGGATTTAATAAAAAAAAACCTAGCCGGGCGCGGTGGCTCACGCTTGTAATCCCAGCACTTAGGGAGGCTGAGGCAGGAGAATCGCGAGTTCAAAGCCAGCCTCAGCAATGGCGAGGCACTAAGCAACTCAGTGAGACCCTGTCTCTACATAAAACACAAAATAGGCCTGGGGATGTGGCTCAGTGGTTGAGTGCCCCTGAGCTCAATCCCCAGTACCAAAAAAAAAAAAATAAAAAATAAAAAAATTAAAAAAAACCTATTTTTAACAGGAAAATTATACTGCATTCCATCATCACCTCATATATTTAGATAAGTAATAGATCTATTTGAAGCACATAAATGTAGATTTGCACATAAAAACAATACAATGAAAGTTTACTAAAATAGTTATAAGAAGAAACAAAATGACAAGAAAATTCATTGGCGAAGTAAGGGAGGAGTTCATTCTTGAGAAGTGTATGAATTTTTCAGGAAGGCATTCTCCGTAAGAATCAATCAAGCATGATGATAATTTTCTTTTCATTGAAACTTTTATACTTACCAAGATTTCTGACACAGAAAGTTTTGTGATAACCATGAAGGAGGTGGATTCTTAGGGGTCAAAAATTCAACACATATTTTTGTTTGACTTAGTAAGTTTACATTAATATACCTCCTTGAAATTCACTCTGCATGACACAATACAATTTCCTAGAATGTGCAACCATTTCAGAATTCATTTTATCTTCTTGCACCTTGGAAAAGACCACAGATGCAATAGAACTAATCCCAAAGAGTTTAATATTCATTTTCTCTCTCTTCACTCACATTGGTTTTTTCCTCAGTTGATAAATGTTTCACACTCATTTTATTATTTGTGAAATATTTTTCTTCAAATTATGGGGCTCTAGTTATCTGGTAGATAAAGTGCTCTCACACATAAAGTCATAATGTAGAAAACAAATTTTATGGTGAAATAACGAGTAAACACAAACGTCTTTCAAACACACAGAGATACATACAAAACATATTGAAAATTTTAGAAAATAGGATGTCTTCAACCTTTTCCCTTACCATAAATGTGCCAAGCAAAAGCTGATTCATTCAAACACAGAAAAATATTCACATTATTTCCAAACATGTATATTCGCAAACCAAGAATAATGTTTTGTGATATAAATAGGGATAATTTTCTTGCCTGCAATAAGGATACTGAAAATATCACTTCTTATAGCAAATTTATTTATATCATAGTTTTGAGTAAAAAGAAAACCTTATACCAAGAAAGTGACATATTAAGAAAACTTATTTTTCTATAGCTACTACATCTAATGTGAACAAAAGCAAATCTGTACTTCTTTTCTCCTTACCTTAAGCCAAAGATTGAATGATGTCCCTTCATATTTAGAGAATCCAGGTCCAGGTCTGTGTGGAGTTCTGTGTGACTATCTGTACTTGTACTTGACAATATGGCTGACAGACTCCTCTCTGAATAGTCTCATCTCAGTGCTGTCCTACCTCGGAACCATCCAGTTAAGGATCCCGCTGATGTCTGTATTTTCTCTAGGATGGGTGCATGCCTGTGCAGAGACTGAACTTGAGATTTCACATTCTTTAATAAGCTGCCGTCAAACTACTTTCTTGTCTTGAGTAATGCTGTTTAGACCAGAGCAAATGTGAATCTGGCTTAAGTGAACAAAAAACAAACAAAAACAAGGATTCAATCAGAGCTAATAAAAAGTTTGAAATATACTACCAGAGTAAAGAACCTGACCTGCTGTTAATTTTGAATGCTGGAGCTAACTGGTAGATGATAAAGGTGAAGAAAAGCATCATATTTACACCTTGTACATGACTATCCCTGGTGTACATATACTTTTTGCTGGTTTCTGTCATGGAAACACTTCAACATAAAGAAACGTTATAGTTCTCTGAAATGAGTTATATAATTTCTTTATACTTATCTTTCTTTAAAAATAACAAAATAAGTATGCTTTATCTTGATTTTTAATTATTGCTCCTCTTTGAAAAGCTTCATATCCAGCTATACCACATCAATTACCATTAATATAATAACAAAATTGAAGAAATTATTCACCCTAAGTCCAAAATATATGTTTCATCCATTCACTCTAGAAATAATGCTCTCAATATTTTTGCCCTTTCAAAGTATGCCATTTCAATCATTACTCAAAGATAATGCAATAATTTTAAGGAAGCCCACAACTTTCTGAAAGCTGTTTCAAAGGGTTTATATAAGAGGAAGATGAGAAAAATCAATAAAATCAAAGTTGTCCTTAAATAGTTTCAATTAGAATTCATTGGTCTAATAGGACCAACCAAGAAAAACAATTAGCAAACTTACTAATGAAACAAATCACTAGTACTGAAAGTTCCATGCCCATATTTGATATTCTCTTGAAAATATTATGATTTCTTGAAAAACTAAGGATGATCTTTCCATCCCAAATTCATTAATTTAGTCATATTGAAAAGTCTGTTTTGTTATCAAAGCTGTCATATATGTAGGCTCCAGAATTGGGACATGGACTTGAAGAAAAGGCTGGGTTTTTTTTTTTTGGTTGTTGTTGTTTGTTTGTTTGTTTTGTTTTGTTTTTCCTACGAAAGTTATTAGCAGATCCATTGCATTCACTTATTTTTGCCCAAACACCATTATTCACCATAAAACTGAAGTGAGATTTCAGATCTCCTAGGATCTGATCAGTTGTTCTCCTATTTTTCCCCAGACATTGAAACTCTGGGGAGTCTTCTTTTCTCAGTCGCATGGACTTCGGTGATGGCATCTCAGTCTTTTCAGCAGCAATGTTCACAGAGGATGCCTTGATGACTTTGCTGATCTTGGCTCAAGATGATCCAGTCTTTTATTCCTTCTAGGTCTGTGAACTGACAAATCGGAACTAGGTGAGAGGTCCTGTGTTTTCACTGTAGCAACTAAGTCATTAACCCTTTGTCTGCCAACTTTTATTTTGTTTATTATATAAGTCAAGCAACTTTGACATTAGTTATTTATCTTAATGCTGATGACTTCAAGATCCATGAACTAATCCCAAAAATCATTTCAGGTTAAGAGATCTTGCTTCCCACTCAGGCTTTGCAGCTTATTTTGAAATTGTCTACCTTCTCCTTAGTGTTAGATAATCTTACCTTGTCCTTTTTATTCAGAAGTAAGAGCAATATCATTGCTATTTAGGATCCTAGCTCTGTGGCAGAATATCTGGGTTTTAGGGAAAAGCCATCGCTGACCTTCTCAGAAATCTCACTGTGTTCCTTAGCACTGCATTCTGTGTACCTTAATAAAAACAGAGTTCTCTGGATCATCAGAATAAATTTACTAATCCAGATATAATAGATTAAATAGGTTCTCAGGACAAATAAAATAAATCAAAACTAATATCCTTGGAGTCATGTGCCCCTTTATTCAACACTGATCAAAGGAAGTCCTGATTTTTCCAGTTAGTTTAATAAAGCTATCTATTGAGTTCATTCTTTAAGTAACTACCCAGTAAGCTGTTAGTATAAGCTTCAGCTGTCTTTGCAAAAATATCCAATTATGGGTGAATATGTTATTATCAACAGTTTATCCATTATGCAACTCTTCAATACTCTTTACATCCACTGCCACATATATTTCCCCAGATTAGACCTGTATGTACATCCTACACAGGACTGGAAATTTCTTTGTTGATTAGGTCATGTCTTCTGAGAGCAAGATTTTATTTCTATGCTCCAGCTACACTAAGATGCAGCCATTTACCTGTAGCAACAAGGGAAAAAACAAATGGATCTTTTTGAGAACACAAATTGTTTACATCACTTGTGTCAAAAAAATTATCATATAGTCCATAGGCAAATTATAATTATTTTCCTCCAATAAGAGAAAATAGGATATTTGAGGAAAACATGGAGTTTAACATTTTCAGACATTAAAAGATCTGTTGTATATGGTGCTAAACACCTGTAATCCCACCTTGGAAGGGTGAGGCAGGAGGATGGAAGACAGACTCAGTAATTTAGCGAGACCATGTCTCAAAATTAAAAAATAAAAAATAAAAAGGAATGGTGATGTAGCTTAGTGGTTGAGCACCCCTGGATTCAAATCTCAGTACCAATTAAAAAACAATATCCTCCTATAAACTGTGGAATTAAAACAAACTACAAACTTTCACCTGGATAAGGTACAGAAAGAAGAGTAACCAATACCCTGTGTCCTATACAGAAAAAGATTTCATATATAAATACATGTTTTGGAATCAACATAAAATTAACATAACAACATTTGGGAAAAATAATCTAAAGAAAAAGAAAATATGCTATTGCTTAAATATAGATGTGTACATAGAATTAAGGACAAGAATCATGTGATCATCTCAATAGCACCTATTCATGTTTAAAATGTTGATGAAGCTAGGAATAGAAGGAATTTACCTAAGATTATAAAGGCTATGTATGCCAAACCTAAAATCAACATGCAGAATGGAAAAGAACTGAAAGCATTTCCTCGAAAATTATTAACAGGACAAAGATGTTCACTCTCACCACTACCATTCAATGTAGTTCTTGATATTCTAGCCAGAGCAATCAGGCAAGAGAAGAAAATTAAAGGAATACAAATATAAGTCAAATTATTTCTGTGTGCTGATGACACAATCCTGTATCAAGAAGACCCAAGAAACTTGACCAGAGACTTCTGAAATTGATAATTGAATGCAGGATATAAGATGTAGCAGGATACAAGATCAACATTCATAAATTAATACCTTTCCTATACTCCAACAGGGATTCTGCTGAGAAATAAATCAAGAAACCATCTCATTTGCAATAACCTCAAATAAAAGAATAAATAAATAAATACATGAATAAATAAATAAATTTGGCAGTTACTCTAACCAAGCAGGTGAAAGCTATCTACAACAAAACTTACAAGCACTGAAGAAAGAAATTGAAGAAGAACTTGGAAGATGGAAAGGCCCCCAGGCATTGAACTTTTGAAACTGTTCACTCACAAGATGTCTTAGAGATCCATAAGGTTGTTCCATGCACTCATTGTTCCCTCAAGAAACCTGGTAAAAAGCAAAGTGTTAAGGGAGAGAAATCAGAGTAAAGGCAATTAACTTTAAGCAATTCATCTTAAAACATTTTTTATATTTATCAGATTTCTAAATAATATGCCCATATTTGAAAATTGTCATTGTCCTCCCACAAAACTGATAATTACAGAACCTCTTTCTCTCATCATTTTTGTGCATGGAGTACAGAATGCTAATCCCATGTAAGCTGGGCGCAGTGGCTCATGCCTGTAATCTCAGCAGCTCAGGAGGCTGAGGCAAGAGGATCAAGAGTTCAAAGCCAGCTTCAGCAAAAGCAAGGTGCTAAGCAACTGAGTGAGACCCTGTCTTTAAATAAAATTCAAAATAGGGCTGGGGATATGGCTCAGTGGTTGAGTGGCCCTGAGTTCAATCCTTGGTAGCCTCCCCCAAAAAGAAAAAAAGAATGCTAACCCCATGTAGATTGGACTAAATTGGAACTCCCCTGATTTTACTCATGGATAAATGCCAAAATTTTACTGATTATAATATGATCACTGAAAGAGAAAATCACGTAATCTTTTAAATTTTGTAAAGATAAATGTGAATTAAAACAATGAACAATGAAGTAAATTGGTCTAAAGAAATGGAAAGAATGAAATTCTAAAGGAAATAGTACGTTGATAATTTCCATGTTCTTCATGACTTTGTCTAGTATGTTTATGTAAAAACTTTCTTAGTTTATTAATATATATGAAAATAAATTTGATTTACTTCCTTCACCAATTTCTAAAATTAACAACTTTTGAAATATAGACAAATCTAGAAGAGATAGATTTCAAATATATTTTCTTTTGTTAATCCAAACATCATAGAAAAGTTCAGTCACATATGTACTATTGATGTTTCCCAAAGATTGAATAGCTGCTAGATATTTGGACAAAGAGTGTCACAGAAGTATTTAACAAAATTTGCTTTTGAATTAAATTAAACTCAATTAGTTGTTAGAGAGAAATGACTTTAAAATTCCAGTCTTTTATGTATGTGGATATGCAAAATGAAAAAAAAATGCTTTGTTACTAATTAACTGAATTAGATATTTTCTCCTTCATATTTTCTGATTAATTTTGCATTTAATAATAAAATACAGCATTCTAAATATACAGCTAAATATACTAATTTAAAAAGTGTTAGTTTAAAAATTTCTGACAAAGCAATATAAAAATTCAAAAATTTTCTGAATTATTTAACCATTTGGTAATCAAATATTGGCACTTTTACATTCCTGTTTTAATGAATAAATGATGACTAATAACTAGTCAAACTAAACTTCTATAGAAAAATATCTGAAGCAATCTTCATCAAAGCATTTTCATATCCAGTATATTAATTTGCAAGACTAAGATATTTTCCTTGCTGTATTGTGACACAAATACCTAAGACAAATTAAGTTAATCCTATTTAATTCCATACAACTTGATTCAATTTTCAATTTATAAAAAAAGAGCAAATCATGTTTTGGATAGGATCACTCTCTCCCTTTGGTTCTGTGATGACAATGTGCAATTGTACTGTCTGACTGCAACCCATCCTGCTGTCGTACTTGCGTTTGTTGGAGAAGCATTTATTGTGATGCATCAAGGTTAATGCTATAACAATTGTTCTTTAAATTGATTGTTCCCAGAAGACAGTTTAAATGGCTTTAATGATTCATATTGAGCTACAATTAAGCATGGTAATTATGCTACATTTTGTTCTATAATGATATAGTTTCCCAAACTTGAATGATATGGTATAAATCAGAAATGCACATTACAATGGCTGGCAAATAAAAATCCTTTATCCTAAAAATTATTAAGATTCTAAATCTTTAATAAAGGGCAGACTAAAATTAAAATTTAGTATGTTATTGCCAAATACCAACTTTAAAAGAGGAGACACAGGCATTTAGTAAGATTCCCTGATTTCTGTTTTTGTCCTTAGTTTCTGCTACTTTCCATCAATATACTTCCTGAGTATCATTGCATTCCAAGACTTTGCTGATAATTTCTATATGTTCTTTGCTGGATTTTATTCTTTTGTTAATTTCCCACACCAAGAATTTCAGAGGTACTATTTTTTATAAATTATACATTAACTCATCTACTGCTCAGAAAATCTAAATTCTTATTCGTGCTGTACCAATAGAGGCTTTCTCTTGATATTCTACATAGGGCTTTAAAATGTCCTGGTGCACTTCCTTTGGATAGTACCCTTTCTGTTCCCCCTGATAAAAATGAAAAAACTCAATCTCTTAAGATTAATCTCAATGAAAACATAGTTATGGTTCAAGAGCTGGGGGTTAAACTCAGTAGTAGAACACTTTTCTACTTTTCTACAATGTTGTGGGTTTAATCCCCAGAAATGGAAACACACACACACACACACACACACACACACACACCATCTTGTACATTACCTATTTAAAACCTTTCTGTAAATCTTTATTGCTCTTGCATTTAGTTATCTTAATAAAACATTCAACATCTTTTTAAAAGTCTAATCCCAATCCAACAATTAAAAATTATCTGTGATGGTTTTCTAACAAGCCTCCCAACACTTCCAAACAGAAATATTCACGGGTTGGGGCTATAGCTCAGTGGCAGAGTGCTTGCCTAGCACGTGGGAGACACTAGGCTTGATCCTCAGCATCATATAAAAATAAATAAATAAAACAAAAGTATTGTGCCCATCTACAATTAAATAAAATATTTTTAAAAAATTCATCTATGACTCACACAAGTTGCTCCAAATTTTTAAATATTTGCTGTTAATTTTTGGCAAATTTCCTTTTTAATTTATATTACATCATATGTATTTTTTTTTTTTTTTTTTTTTTTTGGTGCCAGAGATTAAACTCAGGGGCACTCGATCACTGAGCCACATCCCCAGCCCTGTTTTTGTGTTTCATGTAGAGACAGGGTCTCACTGAGTTGCTTAGCGCTTCGCCCTTGCTGAGGCTGGCTTTGAACTATCGATTCTCCTATTTCAGCCTCCCTAAATGCTGAGATTACAGGCTTGAGCCACTGTGCCCAGCTTATATTACATCATATGTATTTTGATCAACGCCAAAATAATTAGAAGCCATATACGTTTTTCCCTGATCATTTTGTCACATGCACATGCTTCCTATGTGCAGGTCTAATGAAATTCCTCAGATGTGCTTCTCTTTTTCCCTAGCCCCAATAAAATAACTGTAGTTCACAGCCTTATTTGTCATTCTTATATGGCCTTCCACACTCCTCATGAACAAATTAAGAAAAATGACAGTGAATTGACGTTAGATAATTTCTATGGCACTGTCATAACAACACACATAGAAATAGGTGGCACTTATGGTACTCTGTAATCAAGAATGTGCATGAATTTGAAATGAGCAAAAAGTGGAAATGTACTATGGAGAACTTCCATTCAACAAATCAGACAACTGTCAGTACTCCTATGGAATAGTTTCTTTTATTCTCATCACTGAGATGTAAATTAAGTTTACACTTTGTTAAATTCCATTTATAAACAAATTTTTGGAATGTAAATTTTTCCTATTATTTTGCAAATTTTAAATTTTTAGATTTCACTTTTTTACATATTGGAGATAAGATCATTTATATTTTTAATTATCTTCTTAAATGACAATATAAACATTTATTTTAAAGTAGATCAAAACAACTACATCCACATAATATTACTCATTTTATAAGTTTGGAATTATAATGTACAATCATTTGTTTGCATTATGACAAGTCAGTTTTGAAAATTTCTGTTGAGTATATTGTTTAATCTACACAGTTTTGTATTGCATGTTTTATTTTTTAGGTATAAATCAAATAGAACAAAACTCCATTTTGAAGCATACAATTTTATTAGTTTGGCACATGTATCCATTTTGAAGCCTAGTTTTGAAATATTTGGTGTTTGTGTGAATGTGTGCACTAAGTGGTAGCTGCTGCTAAAATTCAGAGAAGCAGGAGCAAACACCAACTAGATAAGCACTCTCCTGCTGGCTTGCATGAGCACTGGGCATTTCAATTAGATTCTTGCTGTTCTGAACATATTTTCTGTTTGCTTACCTCCACATTCTTGCTTATCTTTTTATCTCCATCAGAATTCTTCTACCACAATATCCAACTGTCAAGATGCACTCTATTTGTCAGTGTCTAAATCAAATCCTAGCTAGTCCTGGGAGTTCTCCTTCATGTCCTCACCAATACTTCCTGTCATTCATCTTTAAACACCCATACTTTATTAGCTGGCATTTATTTTTATTTATTTTTATTTTTATTTTAAAATTTGCCAAATACTGTCTTTGGATGCAATAGTGGATTTATGATGTCTTGTTCCACAGAACAAATTTAATACTTACCTGTAAAATATATATGTTTAATTATATTTATAGTATTATCATAAATAAACAGATAAATTGTTGTATTATTCAGTTTGGGCTGCCTTAGTAAAATACCACTGGTTAGGTGCATGAAACAACAGGGGATTGTTTTCTTGCAGGCCTGTGGTCTAGAATTCCATGATCAAGACGATAGAAACTTACATTTTTGGTGAGGCATCTCTTCCTGGATTACAGAGAGCACACCTTCAGGTCACACCTTCAGGTTGTGACCTCCTTTGTCCTCTTCTCTGCAAAGATGGGGAAAGACAGACCTCTGGGGTTCCTAAATTATAGCATATAAATCAAGAATTTAGTATAATATGGCACATATTTAATCCATTATAATGACTTCTTAATCTTATAATGAGCAATGTAAGAATTAGAAGAAACACCTAAATTTTAGGCAATAGAAACTATTCTTAAAAAAGTGGATTACAATCAAGTATGCCTGCTATAGATGCAGTTTCTTATGCAAACTTCTCTGTGTATTTCCTTCCCAATTTCCCTGAGCATTAAAAACTTTGATTAAAAAATATATTTCCACAATGATTTTTGAACTCCTTTTGCACTTTAGGCCACCATTATTAGACTTATTGTTTGTATTTCATCCATTCTTCTTTAGTGTTACATAATTAATGCTGGACTTTTAAATGTAATATTAACTTATACAATGTGTAAAATAATATATTTGATAATTTCCAGTTTGGAAGCTACTCAATAATAATTTTTTAATTCAAAAGCAACAAGATATGTATATTATTTAGATTTTGCCTGGGTTGAGAGGAAGCACACCATAGATCATGTTTAAGAAATTTTCATGTTTGCCTAAATTTAAACTGAAGCTAGAGGGAAGGCTATTTAGGGCTACCATAGCACCTTGCAATGCAGATTGTCATTTTAGAATGTCTGTGATTCGGCAGCAATTAAAGGAAAGGTCAAAATGGCTTTCAAAAAGTAGGAAATCAGTTTTTGTTTTTGTTTTTCTAATTCAGCATTTTGTAAGAAAAATAGTGCATGCATATAAAGATATGAAGAGTTGTTCAGGCTTCTGTAATGACATAATCTAGTAATCCCGATCCTTTTCCCATTTGGTCTTTTTAGATCTGCTTGGCTTTAGTTTATTTTGGCTTCACCTCTGAGTTTCTTGTTATAGCCTTTAGACATTCCACATCTCATTTTTAATATATCTACACATGGAAATAACCGAGATAGGAAGCAATATTTTCCCCATGAAGTTATGTAATAGGAGTAAAGAAAAAAAATTGCCAGTAGCCCTCATTACCATCCCCTTGATCTAAGCAAAATTGCACACCCTTTTTCTACCAGTGAATATAGACAAAAATTTAACAGACATTCTCAATCACTCACCTGCAGAGGTTATATAAGCACTAGGATTTGCTTAGGCCAAGTGAAGGCTTCTATTTGAACTGGGATAGAAGAGATATTGGGTAATTACTCCAGATGTCTACTGTAGTGGGCAGATTTTATAAATAAATGTGTATATATGCATGTGCATATACTTGTAAACAGTTGTATATATATTATCTATTCTTACATATTTTAAACATTCTTTATGATTAGTGAAAGAAATGTTAGATCAACATATTTAAAATATATATTCAAAATTGTCAGAAAGGAAAATGATCCTTAATTATCTTCTGACGCTTCTATTGTAAAATGAGAAGGAAACACCAACATTTAATTAAACTCTGGTAAATGTGTTTCAGAAATAAGATTGGCAGGGCTGGGATTGTGGCGCAGTGGTAGCGTGCTCGCCTAGCACACACAAGGCACTGGGTTCGATCCTCAGCACCACATAAAAAAATAAAATAAAATAAAGATATTCTGTCACCTACAACTAAAAAATAAACATTAAAAAAAAGAAGAAATAAGATTGGCATACTCATATATATTTTAGAAAGAACATTAACCTAATTTCATCCTTAATGACTTGAGTATGTGACAGAACGTCAGGAGTCACTATCCTCTACAGTTAAATTAACAAGACATTTAAGAAGATATTTATCATCATCAAGAACACTATTGCTAACAGGTCTTAGAAATTTCTTGAAAATTAGACTGCATTTAGCATCCTACTCAACAAGGAAAATATTCTAACTCAGAATTTTTCCCAGAAGTGCATATAAATGACCAATAGGAAGAGCACTTGGGCTAAACTTGGAACTTCTCACTGTTCAAAAGATATTTATTGTTATCCAAATTAACAACTGAAAAATAATTTAATGTCAGCCAAAAGAGCACTCACTTCTGCCCACTGGAGATTATGTATCTACAAACCAAAGCCTGCACACTGTTCTCATAGGTATGTTGTTCAAAGAAGCTAGTGAGCTGTTAACTCAATTTTTCTTAATTTTCAGCTCAAATCAAAACCAAACTATAAGGAAGTGAAGTAGCTGCTGAAATAATCCATAAATGAAAGTGCAATGGATATTAAATTAACACACCATAAAGGACTCAAAATAAGATCAAGTAATTTCAAAAGCTTGACAAATTATTTCATGTTTATAATTATTGAGAAAACATAAACCAGCAATGGACAGTATATATATATAGAATGTTGAAGGCTCAATCTTTCATTTCTTTTATTTTTATTCCTCACTTTTCAGGTTTATTAAAGCATTTTTTAGCAATTGTATATTTTTAAATGATACTGTTTTGATAAAGAGCTTAATGAAACTAAATGGATATTCTGATTAAAGCTGGATATGCAGATAGAAAACAACTCCAGATTTTGTTCACGGAGTGTATTTGCTTCCTAGTGCTGTTGCAAAAAAATTCTAAAGATTTCATGGCTTAAAATAAATCTTTGTCAAGGTCAAAATCCAAACAGTGTCTTTGGGGGCTAAGTCAAGGTGCTGACATAAAGGCCAGTGTGGCTTGCAGGCCTGCCAGAGGTCTCCCTGCCCCTCCCAGCTTGTAAACTGTGGACATTCCTTGGTTTCAAATCAAGCCAGCTTTCCCCTCCCTCTGACTTCTCCCTTCTCCTTCTATTATACTTATTCTCCCATTTCTTTATTTCACTTATAAGGACACGTTTTGAACCCACCTAGATAGTTCATGGTAATCCCTTCCCCCCATTTCACCCTTAACTATTCACATTTTCAAAGTCCATATTTTTTTACAAGTAAGGTAACTTACTTACAGGCTCCAAGGATTAGGAATGTAACATCTTGTGGATTATTATTCTGTCTATCATACAGGAGCATTTGAACGGATGCTCTCTTATTCTGAGATCTGAGGAAGGAATGTAATATAGGCTTCCTAAGTATTGATTTAGGGATTGAAAGAAATGTGTCAAAAAGTACTTTTAAACTGTACATAATTTCCCAAATGCAATTTATCATTAATATTATCATAAAAATAAAAAATATGTATTGTATTTTGCTTAAAATCTATAACATCCTATTTAAAATCTATTAATTTTAAGAGTCAATATTTTATCAACTTATAAAACTTATTTATTGATAATTTTTTCTTCAATAAAGCAATAAATTTCAAGAAGTAATCATAATTAAACTAGAGGAAAATAAAGTGTATATTTCTGTTTTTATCATCATTTTTTAAATCCAAATAATCTAAATATTGTATTGAAAAATACTCATCTGTATCAACAAAGAAAAACAAAAGACAAACCCTGAAAATCTAATACATGTATCTTTTGCTTAAGTGCCTTTGGATTTTGATGAGACTATTACTTAACTTTGTCCTTGAACTTAGTGATATCTCTTATGTAAATGTGTCTGGCTGCCTCTGATTTATGAGTCATTGATGAAAACTATGCACTGGAACACACAACATCAAGGTAATTTCTTCTCGCCCATTTAATTCACACAGGAATTTCAATACGTAACACATGAACTTTAGCTCCAAGGCCATGAAAGACAACAAGGTCATGCAGGAGCCTACAGACTCATTTTCTAATTTTTGTTTCATCCTGAACATTGCTATTTCTCCCTAGGAAGAATTTATATATAATTGAGTCTCCTCAATTTGTTATGATGGTTACTTCATTTCTACCCACTGAATGGTTACAGTTCGCACATTTCTTACTTCTTCCTTCTCATTCTAATATTCATTTTTTAAGACTACTCAGGAATTTCCATTACTTTTTAAATTAATGGTACTGATTATCTTTATTACTCAAAAATATGATCTTTATTAAAACATCTTTTTATAGATTCCAATATTTTTTGTTAAAATCAGTAATGTAAATGTTAGTTGATAATAAAATCATGATTATATATGTGATAGAGACCAATATTTGTAAATACCAATTTATAATTGTGTGATTTATTTTATTACTATTTTCTCACCCTTAAAGTCATGAAACTTTTCTATTAAGCTTGATAATGTGATTTTTAGAAGGCAGTTTTCAGAGACTGCAGCTTTAAAAATACCGAGTTTCTAAATGATTCCCTCTTGAGACTTTGAGACTGTTTACCTCCATATATATTGCGATGTGTTGGTAGTCTATCTTGAGAAAAATAGCGTCCCCTTGACTGTCCAGTCCCTTAGAGTAATGGGCGATCAACCATGAAAATGTGGTTGATTGTGTTTCACTTCTTTTTTTCCCCTCAAGAAAATGATAGTTTCTTCAGTTTGGAGGAAGGTCTAATTTCTTAGACAATTCTGAAGCTTAGGTGTTTACAATTCTTCACTTTGCTTTTATTTATTCAAATATTACCCAAAATAATTTTTTAGGAAAACTTAAAGTCTAACAAATTACTATACTAGACTAGATTGTTATCTATAAGAGTTTTTGCAACTCACAAAGCCAGAGAATATGATCCTGGGCTCAATTATGGGACAATAGTGACTCTTCACAGGTCAGCACACAGATATATGTAAGTCTGTTTGTGGTTTTTGTTTTGATGTGCTTTTGCATTAACACTTTAAATAGGGAGTTCAAGTCAGTGACTATCTATCAGTCTCTATCCACCCATCATCTATCTATTCCCTTCCCTTGTTTCCATTATCCCTACCTCCATCCTTCTCTTTTCTCTTTTTCTCCCTCCCTCTCCTCTTCCTTTCTTCCCTACTACAATACCATGGTAGCACCAAGGTAAACATGCATATAACTGTGATATTACCAAGTCCTACAATTTGTGTCGCATTTCCACTAGAGAAGAACATCTTCCATGTGTTGGTAAGGTACACGACCAACCCAATCCACACATCTATTTGTGAGGCACCAATGTTCATTGTGGAGACCTCTCCATAGCACTGGTTTCCTGACACACACTTGCCCATTTTTTTTTTTTGCATCAGGATTATGCAAGCCACAAAAAATCAATTAACAATGCTGCCTCATTTGAAATTTCTTGGAAAGTTCACATAAGTACATTGGTTATCTTTTTTATTGATTATTTTTTGATTGGTAATTTAAATTCTTTTGTTTTTATCAAATTTTATTTATATAACTTGTGAGATTTCTAATGGTGTACTTATGGAGAAATATGTTCATTTAATCCAATTCATACAACTATTAATGTAAATTTGTGCCTAGTATCTTCATACATCTATATGCTTGTGGAAATTTTTTGATTTTGCTTTTTCCATTATTTATCACTATGAATTTGTGTTTTTTTAAACTCTCTTCCATGTTGGTAAGATATTGTCATGTAAGGTATTTTCAAAGAGGTAATTTGTTGCTAGTGATTTCTTCATCGAATCTTTGCTTTCTATTTATGTTTGTATAATTATTACTTTTTCCCTTTTATATTACTTTGATCTCATTTGTTTATTTTCTTAAATCTTAAGATGGAGTTTTAAGTAATTGATTCCCTAAATCTTTTCTTCCCTAATCTGTAGCTTTATGTCCATAGATATTCCTCCAATTGAGCTTCATACAACAAATGTTATATGCTATTTTTCACTAACATTCAGTTCAAAATATTTTCTAATTTCAGTCTTTTTCTTCTTTGACTCACTATTTTTCTTTGGAAGTGTCTTTTTCAGTGTCCATGTGGTCGGACTCTTTCTTTTAACATTTCCACCTCATTTCCATTACAATCAGAAACATACTGTAAGGAAATTTCTTCAGTCTGTTAGAAGGGTTGCATTGGGAAATTTTAACACAAAGATATGGAAAGTTTTTTCATTGTATTTTGCTAAGTGTAGAGTCTTTTATATGCTAATCATGTCAAATCATTAATTCCATTATTCCAAGTTTCTGTGTTCTTTCTGAAAGTTGGTTATTGTAAGAAGTAGATTAAATTCTTCTACCTGATTGAAGAATTTTTTTATTCTTTCAGCTCACCCTGTTTTCCTTGCTATTGTCATTTTACAGTTTTAATAGCAATATTAGAAGAATGTGGATTCGAATTTGCAATAACATTCTGTAAGAAGACACATTAATCATCATAATACATCCCTTTTTATTCCTACTAATTCTTATTAAAACTTATTCATTTTTTATTTCAATGTGCCAATACAAATGTGGTTGGCAATTTTAGTGTAATCATTTCCATTTTTTAATTTTTATTATTTTCTTTTCAATATTTTTGGGATATCATTTACTTTTTTATTTTATTTTTTAATTTGTTCTAATTAGATATATATAAACTTATTTACTTTAAGGAGTATATTTCTCATACATTAAAAACTAAAATATCTGAACATAATTGATTGAGTGCCACAACGTGTTCGGCTGTGTAAGTATCATCCAAGTTGATACTGAATGCTTCTATCACTTTTAACAATTCTGCTTTCCAGCCAACCCTCATCCACAAGCAACCATTATTCTAATTTCATCCACTGTCAGTATTTTACTTATGCTTAATACTCATGTAAACTCAGACACAATGCACTTGCAGGTGCTTGGCTTAGTTCTCTCGATTTGTTTATCAGACTCTTCTATCTTGTGAAAATTCCTTATTCCTTTATGTTCATACCTGTTACTATGCAATTAAATGCCACAAATTTTTGTATTTTCACTTTAGAGCTATTATGAATAAAGTTACTATGACCATTCTTGTTAAATGTTGGGTATACATATTGTTTTATTTCCCTTGATTAATCAGCCAGGAATAGACTTAAAATATTTTCAGAAAATATATGTTTAACTAAAGAAAAGCCTGCTACAGGGGTTTCCATTGCACAATTTGCATGTTTACTGGAATGATTCTATTCCCGTATTTCTAATTAGCATTTGATATTCACAGTCACATACCACTTCAAAGTGGGCCTGTAGGGCCTCTTTATGGTGGTTTTAATATATACTTCTCTGATAAATTAGGTTGCTGCCTCAGACCATTCATGTATTTTCTTTTGTAAAGTGAATTATCGGGTGATTTCCCATTGCTATTGGGTGGACTTTTTATTATCAATTTATTTGAATATCCTACTATGTAAATGAATATATATTTTCTGTCTTCGTATTTTTTGTCTTTATTTTTCTTCAGTCTTTGGATCTTTTCTGTTTTACTAATATGGGCTTTTCATGAGTAGAATGTGTGCAAGTATACTTTTATTAACCATTTTTCACTTTTATGTTTATGGCTATGGTTGACTTGGATTTACTTATTTCTTTATGTTTAAAATTGTCTTGGTCCTCCTTTAGAAGCAGCTGCTATCCCAAGTTCTTGAAGATGTTTCATAGATGTCAGTCTATAAACTTTATAGATTCATCTTTGAGATATAGAGTAATCTCAATGATTTTGTGTCCTGTTTTCTATCCAGTTGTTGCTGTGCATTTGTTGAACATACTCTTGTATAATTACTATCCTTGCTAATGGTCAATGATATATCCCTGAGCAAATTTTTAGGCTCTATTAAATGGCATTGATTGACTTCTCTCTTCTTGTACCAAGAACATTTGTAAAGCTCCATAACTCTGAGATAGTCTTGAAAACAGACATTACAGATTTATTGTGGCAGTTTTCAGTCTTTGGGATTTTCTTATATATGTTTATTATCTATATAATTTGAAATGATTTTCCCTTTTTCATTTTTAGTACTGATAATGAACCTGTTCATTATTTTCTGGATTAATCTCACTACAGCTTTAGGAATTTTATTGTTCACTTCAGGTAATAATTTGGAGTTTTAAATTTTTCTTTTGCTTGCCTCTTCTATTTCATCCATTTCTCAATTTATTAAATACATCTCTAATTGTGCTGCAGGGAATACATTTGTGTGCAGGAATATATCTTCATAGATTATATATTTGAATCTATTATCTTTGTTTTTTAGAAAAGTTATTTTCTTCATGATTATGCTTTTCATTAAAAATATGCACAATTTCAAAATTCTTGATCTTAAATTCACCAACCACTTCAATACAGAACCTTACTATTTTTTTTTATCCAAACAACTAAATGACATATTCAGGTGCCTTTCAAAAAACTTTCAAAGTATTAAGTTCCTAGATTGTTTAGGTAATTGAGAATAATTTCTGTTATCTTGACATGTGAGTAATAACTGGTATATTATTCCATTGTGTTCTGTCACTAAATATACTAAATTTCTGGCTGATCTTACTTTTTCTATGTAGTTGACCTAATTCTTATGCTTCCCGTTGCTGCAAGTGTATAAATGTTACTCTTTGAAATATTTTAATCTTGATTGTTTTTATTTGTTTTTTCTTTTTTTTCTGGAACACATAAGATTTATATACAGAAATTCACCATCTCTTTACAATGTAACTTTACATTTCTTTATTTTTTTAGTAGACTTTATTTCTTAGAGCAGTCTTGGTTCATAGCAAAACTAGAGAAGCTTCAGAGTCTCCCTTGCCCTGACCACGTGCAGCCACCCCCATTAACAACATTTCCCAGCATCCATAGTTTGAGATAAGGTTCACTCTTGGGGTAGTGCAATCTTGGGTTTGGTCCAGTGTCTAATGACCATGGATCCACCATGTAGTATCATGCAAAGGAATTTCAGTACTCTAAAATACTTTGTGCACTTGTGCAGTTATTTACTTATTTTATATTCTGTTTGTTCTGATTCCTTCTCAAAATCAGTTGCTCTCAGAAAATGTCGTTACTGTACCCACTTCCTTGGAGATTCGTCATGCCATTTGTGCCCCTTCCCAGCTTTCTACATGCTTTAGAAAGCCAGCATCCGTGCCTCCTCTTAGACAATACCTTTGTCCCTTGGAGTTACGTTCCCAGTAGGAATAGAGAACTAGATATACCTGCAGTTACATCTCTGGTCTCCTTTCCCTCCCACACCTGCTCCATGGACATCAGTTTAACATTGACTCCATTCTTTTGCTATGAAGTCCCAGCTCCCTTACCTTGGAATGTGACAACCATATTCAGAACTCTATTCCGGTGTTCTGTAGGATACAGATGCCTGCTCTGTGTAGAACATTTTGCTGATACCTCACCCTGGCTTGACTTTTACCCTGGGCTTTATCAAGTCACCCCTGAAAAGTTTTCCTTAACAAATCATTTGCATACTGAACTTCATCTTAATAGATGCTTCTGGGAAACCCAAAGTAAAGTTTTGTTTAAATCTATTTAAATATCTGCCCTTTTCTGAGTATCTTTCCTCATTATTCTGTGTCATTTTCTTACTTTCCATGTCAAAGTACCTAAATTCAGTTTATTATTTAATTATTCATCTTACTGTTTGTAAGGAGTTTATTATCATATAATGTCAAATAGCAGCTTATTTCTTTTGGATATTTGTCTTTATTTTAATATTTTATTATTTATTGGCTCTCCTTTGTTGAACTCAAGTTAAAAACTTTAGAAATTTTTTAGTTGTAGACTGATACAATATCTTTATTATTTTGTCACTTTTATGTGGTGCTGAGGATGGAACGTAGGGACTCACATGTGCTAAGCAAGCACTCTACCACTGAATCACAATCCCAGCCCCTAAAAAATTTTGAACTATAAATTTTGTGATTATTTTCTCTAAAAATGGCATGGCTTTAGGAATAGCCTTTATATCTTCCTGTCCCATCTTTCCACCATATTAATCCCCTATGCTCGTTTTCCCTTCCTATCTTAGTGGTTCAAGGTACACTTCCCCACACTGGGTTTGGCATGGCTATCATTTACATTTGATATCCAGGGCTGCCACTACCCCTCCAAAAATACAGATGACGTCACCTATTTTTTTCACATTCATTTGGCCCTATTTGTGAAAGAGGGATTCCCATCCTAGAATTTACGAGTTGGGCAGAACACAAAATAGCCAATATTCAACAGATGTAATCTACAGCAATTTATTTGTCACATACACTCACAGCCCTGAGGAGGAGAATGCCTGGGGAATACTAGAATGTGTCACAGGCTTGCAGTCATAAGCAAAGTTAACAGCTCAGGCCATGGAGGTAGACTTGGTCATGCTAAGAGGGTTCCTATGAGAACATGTGACTGATCTGTTTAAATAATTCCCTAAGCTGGTGGAAAACCAAAATGCCATCCTCAGAGATTGGCAGGAAGTAAGCCAGTTCCTTAGACAAGGTAGTTGACTGGCTAAGGAACTTTGTCCTTGAAAGCAAAGTAGGAAGGAAAACTTGGAATTGTCCATTAAAGATTCTCCTAAACTCACTAGTGTCAAGGCAGCACACAATATCAGGCCTTAATCGGAGGCCTTCCACTCCATCTTGGAAACTCTGTTTCCCACTTACCTGTTCAATGAGTGGAAAATGCATGGCTCTGGCCTAGATCATTGGCATCCTTGATACAGCCTAGGTGAATCACAGAGTCTTCTCACCCCTTCCTGAGCTCCAAAGTACCCCCATCTTAGCTCTCCCAAGGCAAAGTTTAGAATACATTCTATGTGGTTTCCAAGGGAAAACAAAGTTTGGGATCTTTATATGTGAAGGAGCTGAAGCATGGTAAGACATACACGAGAAGATAAACACATTTCTCTGTTCTTCTCTGAACCTGAGCTTCATTTCTATTGCAGAGTTTTAATGTTAGAGGCTTAGTCCTTGTTATTTTTACCCATCAATCCATGGCCCCTTTAACTGCCCTAATGTCTGCCCTTGGCACCTGGGGCCCATGCTTATCTATCTTCTCTCTGACAACTTAGTGACCTCACAATTACCTACACACCATTTCTGTTTACTCTACAGACATCTAAAGACCTCAAATGAAAAGCAAAAGAGTTTGAATCATTCCTCCAAGTCAGTCACCTCACGAAATATAGGCTCATTCATATAACTTATATGCCTATAACTCCATAAGATGTCTCGTAAACATTTCACACTCAACATGTCCAAAATCAAATAGAACTCACCATAAAACTGGTCCTTCTGTAGGATTAAATCTCAAGAAATGGCAATTGCACTCTACTCCATTAGTCAGGGTGGGGAGCTTACAATTAAAATTATTTTTCAAACGTTTTGCTATATCAAACAATCTTCCAATCCTATTGGCTCTACCTTTAAAATACATCTAGAAAATCATCCCACAGAACCTCTCCCATTGCTATCTAATCAAGAGACTGCAATGTTCATCTCTATTATTATAATCATTATGTAAATGAACACCTTGCTGTATATAGTCTGTCATCTGGGTAGTAGGTGGAGGAGTCATTTTACACAGCGGATCCTGCCATCCAGTTATTTAACGCCCTCATCCCACTCAGAACAAAGTGAAGATATTACCTTGGCCTACGAGGCCCTAAGGTACTGAATCCTACCAATAGTATTGTAGCCACAGTGATTTCTAGGTTACCCCATTTAGTGGCTTTGAACTCATGTGTATTTCTCCCCAAGAACATTACTTCCATGTACCTCTTTAGTTTATCCCCACATCTCACCCTGTCCATGATTAAATGCCACCTCATTTCCATCTACTTATCTCAGATAAGTTACATCAACTATTGTTCCTATCTGATTTCTCTGCCTCACTTTTCTCTATTGAATTTATCACCACTTAACAGACTGCACATATCTTTGTTTGTTTATTTCTTAATAATTACAGCAAAGTAAAATGCATGTTCTAAAAGAGTCAAAGAATCTGATGATTTTGTTCACTTTTATTCCTCAATAATGGCACCGAATAATTGCTCAATTCCTTCATTGAATGAGTGATTGAAAGAATAAATGTGTAATTACAAATAATTGGCCCAATTACTTTTCAAATGATGCTTCTAAATTATTTTCAGATGTATTAAATTTCTTTTAAATACCTTGAGAATACATCATATGTCATTTTTACACCTTTGCTTAAGGCAAGTGCTTTTAAAATACAGAACAGAAAAAGAAATTTCACCTAAGGAACTCTGTGAGTCACCATTTCAGGTTAACAGGAATCAACCTACTGATGTTTTCTCAATTTTAAGCCACTTCTTCCCGTCTGTGCTTGCTTTTGTTGAAGTTTTACATTAAGAATTGTTTGCAATTATGCACCAAATGCGTAACTATAGGCAACGTGGGAAAAACAGAGCCGTTCACCTTGTTTGTGTTAGCATTTTCAGTAACTCCTGTGGTTCATGCCCCTTCAATGAGAAGAAGCCCCATGACTCCATAGTGAGACGACTTTGTTTTTATAACCAATTACATTGAAAAAAAATGATAGTAATTTATATGTTAGATCTTGCTGTCGCTTATTTTCAAAATTAATATTATCTATGTTTCACATTTGTTAAAGTCCTCATAATAGATTTTCATACAGATCTTTCTTACTGTTTTGCTTTCATACCGCATGAAAATCCCCTTTAGCGTTTCCTAAATTATTAAAAATTCTGAGGTTAGCGGGCATATGCCTTCTGCTCTGATGCATTGACAGTGGATTAAAGCAGGTCGCAACACTTGACTTGCAGCCATTTGACTTTACCTTTTATGCTTCATTCAAGAAATTGTCTAAAACACAAGAAAACAGGAAAAGTGAAATGCATTTGTTTTGTTCAAAAAATAAAAAGTATTCAGACACTGAATCACACTTTTCCCAGCACCATTCTGACAGCACTGGGAATCTCTAGGTGACAATGTTCTCATCTGACCAGCTGATGAGACAGAATATTCTAAAAATAGGTAAAAATTGAATTTTTAAAAAAATTTGAAATTTTGATTTTAAGCAGTTATTTTTTCTGGATTTTTAAATAGGAATATTCCTATTATTTACTGAGATCATGTTGAAAGAACTCATGTCTTAATATACAGTTAGTTTTACATTCACACGAAACAACCTGAAAATACTGTATTTTATTCCATGGAAATAACAGATATGAAGTTAAAAATTCTAGGAACAAAATGTTACTTCCCAAGAACGTTTTTCTTTTGAGTAATCCTGAATTATTTAGTAAGTGTGTGTCAAACTTATATCAGGTACAGGGGACTTGGCCATGTATAAAACACATCATCTGCTCTCAAAGGCCGTACTACTTAAGAACACATGTGCACACACACACACACAAATATCATTTTTATTTAATTATGGGCTTTAAGTAATAAGAACAAATATCTCTAAGATTCATGTATATGAACTCATTAAATTCTACCTACAATCCTATCTAATTTTCTCCATTGTAGAACTGGGGACAATGAGGCAAAGAGAAATCATGTCAGGCTGGCAGTAGTGAAGATGGAAGCTGACACTTGGCTGACTTTCTACTCTCAACCACACATGCTTCCTTGTCTAGACAGGTGATCTCAGGCAGATAGTTTTATGATCCTGGAGTGGCATAGGATCTGTGTTTGTACCCTGCCTGGGAGGCCACGCCTGAGATGAAACACACATGTGCTGAGGTTACAAGATGGGCAAGGGTTGGAAATGATGAGGGGCCATCATGAACTACGGCACAGAGGCTGGTACATTGGAGAAGTGTGGTCATTCATACTGCCTGACAGACAGGGGAGGTGACAGCAGCCAGGGGTGGTGAGAGAGAGGAGTCTGTGGGCCACTGACCCACAGTGGAGGATCACCTTCATGGCAAGAGACATGAGCTAGGGCTGGGTGCTGTGCCAAGTGTTTAGTCTGCATTTCACAGACAGAGAAAAAGTCATTATAAAAATCCTAGAACCAGTTTATGGTATAAAAAAAAGCAAGGACTGGAAAGAAATGCCTGAATCTGGCCTCTAGGATCTATGGAAGTTGACACCACAGAACACCAATTAATCTGATAAAAGTCTTTGTCTTAATGTTCAGGTGCACTTATCAATTGGTCACACTCATAACATATTTTATGGAATAAAATATGATTTTGGAGATTTCACACAACCTTAGCTTTGATCCTCTGTATAACTGCCAGATTAATCACTAATTAACTTATTACAAATTAGCTGTACTATATATCAATAGAGGATTCTATTCTACTCTCTTTAAAAACTTTGTCATCTGCAACTATTATGTTGTTCTCAAAGGCTTTACTACTTAAGTTCTAAATTAAATACAGTGAATCAATACATGGAGGGAGAAACAGTGAGCTCGATCTTTTTTCCTTTCCATATTCTGCCCAACTATTGTTCTGCTTCTTAGGTGAACAGCAGGCACTTGCTTGCCATCTGCACTCACATGTATCTTACACAGATGGACCAGACGTGAAATCCCTACTGTTCCAGTGAGCTAGGCTCATCATAAGAGATCCCCAGAGACAGCTGACTTCCTCTTCGTGCATACTATGTGGAATGTTTTTCCAAGAAAGGGTAATATGCTAAATGATACATGACCCAACTTGGGGCCTAGAGTTCTAGAAGGCTGACTTGCGATCTCTATAGAAGTGTCGGGGAGCATGGCATTTGCCCTTGCTTTCCTTTGAAAAGACAAAGAGGGATATGTGCTGCGGTTTACAGTTTTTGTTGTACCTTTAAAATTATCTCCCTCCAGGTGGAAGAGTCTATGACAAGACCAATAGAAAATGTAATCTCAGCACTTTGAGAGGCTGAGACAGGAGAATCACAAGATCTAAGCCAGCCTCATCAATGGCGAGGCGCTAAGCCATTCAGCGAGACCCTGTCTCTACATAAAACGCAAAATAGGGCTGGAGATGTGGCTCAGTGGTTGAGTACCGAGTACCCCTGAGTTCAATCCCAGTACCAAAAAAAAAAAAAGGAAAAAGAAAATGATACCTGAGCCCGTAGAAAAAACACCCAGCTGCACTTGGGAATCATTTGTGTAGTCTGCATTTGAATACATAGGTCTCTGCTATGTTTATCTCTTACAACATTTAATGGTTGATTTCTTCTTGTAATTCTCTAAATTGCAATGTGCCGGGCATTCTTTTTTTGGTACTGGGGATTGAACTCAGAGGTGCTCGACCACTGAGCCACATGCCCAGACCTATTTTGTGTTTTGTTTAGAGACAGAGTCCAGGCATTCTTTTTTTTTTTTTTTAATTTTTTTTTTAGTTATAGATGGACACAATGTCTTTATTTTATTACTTTGTATGTGGTGCTGAGGATCGAACCCAGGGCCTCACGCATGCGAGGCAAGTGCTCTACCGCTGAGCTACAATCCCAGCCCCCAGGGATTCTTAATTGACACTGGATGGGATCTTTCCATCAGATCATCCCACAAAGAGAATGTCAAGAGCATCTGAATTTTAACCTTAAAGGCTTGTGAGTCACACACTCCAGTGAACTTAGTTAAACCGTGAGTAATCAGGGCAATCGTAACCATGAGTATTCCATTAAAATACAAGTAATCAAGAAAACTACCTACACTCTCTCATCATGCATCTGCTCCTGGCCCTGAGGCTCAAATCTTTGTGTTCATCCCCAGTTTTCTTCTCACTCAAAGAGTAAAAAGTGAAAGGAGAAATCAAAGAGAGAGAAACAATCTTAAAATCTTCCATCCAGGGCCTTTCATCTGATGCCTTTGATGATCTTTCTGTACTGTGCAATGTTTGGAAGAGCTCTCCAGAAAGGAACAACCTCAGTGCAATCTTAAGATTTCCCTAAAACTAGAAATAGCTATGAGAATCATCAGAAAAAGGAGAAAATAACATATGGAAGAGACCTCAATTAATCTCTTTTTTCTTCTCCCAGAAATCTCGCTTTTTAAATATCTGCCCTGACCCATAGCAGAGCCTTTACCTAGCACCAATACTGACACCAAGAAACTAAGCCTTTCCAATGGCTAGTGCATATATGGCACTGGAGTGCAGGGAGAGTATGAACTAATTGATACGAATGTTCAACTTTCATAACAAAGTTAGTAAAATATATTTCTTAAACCAAACCTTTGCCTAATGAGCTTGCACTGAGCTACTAGAACTAATCTAAAATTTCAATTGACCATTATCACACTTATACTACCCATTCTTCTTTTCCAGTGTTCCTGGAATGTCAATGCTCTTATTTGCAATGTTATGAAGATTGATGGGATAATGTGTATGTAATATGCTGAGGTCCTAGGGAGAAATTTAGGCAGAAAGTAGTAATATTAGTCGTTATATTACCACACATTTTTACCTCATTTTAGAATGAGATGAATAGCAATACGTTAAAAGACAGAAAGTAAAATTAAGTATGAACCGCTTCATTAACAGTTCTCAGGTTATTTGGTAACGCTCTTAAATCCTTTCTAGTTCAGTATTCTCTGAACTGCAAAATGCCCCACACTTTCATCTCTTTCTTTTTCCTCCATTCAGAGAAAACAGAAAATACCAGAAAGACAAAGAACTCAACCTTCTTCTCTTCATTTGCTGAGAATACTGGGCTCTGGATCTCAGTTTTCCTCTTCATATCCTGTCATCCGAAACACATAATTAATTTTTTCCTGAATACCTTCCAGCCTCACCTAGTCTAAGTTGACACCATTTCTTACCTGAAATGATCTGTTAACAAGGACGTGCAGCACACACACACCACGCACACGCGCACACACACACACACACCTACTTCACCCAGTCACAGAAAAGAAATCTCACAAACCTGTTCCTTCTGCTATAGCCTCCTCTTGCCTGATGTTCTTTGCCGCATTAACTATGAAATTCTTTCACACCAGTTCAAGCACCCCTTCCACGGGCACAGTTCTCTGACCTTCTGAGCCTTGTAAATCCATTTTATTATAGTACCTTGTAGATCATGTACCTCTCCTTCATAGAATACACTGCAGTTAACATGATTGTATTAGTCTGCTCAGGCTGCCATTAAAAAGTTATCAGCACATAGGGAGGCTTAAGCAAATGAAATGATTTCTCACTGTCCTGGAGCATGGAAATCCAAGGTCAGAGTGTCAGTGGGTCAGGTTTCCCAGGAGGCTCTTCCCTAGCCCCACAAAGCCTCTTTCCTGCTGTGTCTTCAGGGGCCTTCTTCTCTAGGAGCAAAACCCTGCAATCTCTGCCTCTTCTCAGAAGACACCAGTCATATGGGATCAGGGCTCCACTCTGTGACCTTCTTCAATTTCCGTTATCTCTTTAAAGGTCCTTTTTCTAAATACACAGGATTTAGGGGGACACACCTCAGTCAATAACAGCGAATGTGTTTATGCAATAATTTGATCAAAGTCTTCCTTACAATTCTTTGAAATCCTTAAAGGGAAAGCAAATAATTTTAAATAGTTTTATTTCCATAAATTTACTCAGATTAGGCACTAAAAGTAAAAGAAGAAAAGAAAAAGTTAAATGGATAAAAGGATGAGTAAATGAATAAAGGGTAAGGGAAACTCACGTGTTAGTATGGTAATCTTGGAGAAAGGAATGTTTTAATCATCAGAAATATTCATTTAAGGATTGGGATGTAGCTCAATGGTAGAGCACTTGCCTCGTTTACTCAAGACCCTGGGTTTGATCCTCAGTGTCTTAAAAAATTTTTTTAAGTAATTTTTAAACATGTTTCATTCAATGATGGATGCATTTTTATAGTAAGGAAATAACATCACACAAATTTAGCAAAACATATCTTATTATTCCCTCATAAGTTTATAAAGAGTACTAAAACCATTATTCATAGCTTGTTTTAAAAATAGAACTCACTACTATTTATTGTAAAAGAATTTTTTAAAAGCAGATTAATAGTATGGTATATAAACTATTTTAGCATATAAAGATATTTTACAGGGGCTGAGGTTGTGGCTCAGTGGTAGAATACTCGCCTCTCATGTATGAAGCCCTGGGTTCAATTCTCAGCACCATGTAAAAATAAATAAATAAAATAAAAATATTTTTAAAAAAGATATTTTGCAATTATTATAATTACCACAATACTAAAGTATGAAAATAATAAAAATACTATAAGTCAACCTTATTTTAGGAGATTAGATGTTTATGTACAGAATAAATTATGAAATGATAATAATAATGCTTTCTAAAAATGGAATCCATAATATAAAATTATCATTCTACAAACAAGATTTATTACAGAAAGTCTTTATTAAGCATTATTATAGTAATTTCCTAAAAATATATTACTTCCATTTGCCTCAATAAAATCACACTTGATCTGTATTTTCCAGTGAGGACTGCTATTCTAATTGGAGAAGTAGTTTTCAAATTCTCTCAACTCAACATAAAAATATTTGATATTTCTGGATAGAATGAAGGACATAGATCATCTATTTTGTGTTTGCATCTAAAACATGTCTAGTGCCCTCTCTCTTGATCTGTAAGATACACCAACCAGTCGAGGACATCCACACTTGATACTTGATCTCTCTTTCACTTACGGTTATAATCCAGCACTGGCCAAAAGGAACCCTTTCACTTAATATCTGTCCTCACATCCACCCCATGTGCTAGTTCTTAACTAGAGAAGTCTTTTTAATTCAAAAAATTGACTTACACAAAATTGGGTGTGTATCATGTCTGATTAGCATCCCTGGATTAGATCATGAGATTCACATATCTAAAAACAGGTAGCAGTGTCCAAAAAGGCCATTTGGCATAAAAATCATTGAGTGGTTGGAAGTTCCTTTGCTAGTATTTGTTATGTTCCAAAGTCTAACCTTTAACTTTACAGGCTTTGTGGCTTTCCATAAGCTACGTAGTGGCTCTTTGATTCAGTTTCCTCACTTGTGGAAAATGTATATTAATAATATTTTTATCAGAGGATTTATGAATATTATATAGGTAAATTATATGAAAAAATTATCTGACACTAGCTGTCAGGCAAGCCATCAGATGTGTATGCACATATACAGACACCAGGTGTTATAACCTGATTCAAAGCAAAAGTGATTCCTGAATAAAAAGAATAAGATTTAGGCAGCCTTAAAGATTCTGATTCATAGTCATATGTAAGTATGATTTTGGACAATACTATGTCCTTTTTAATTTTTTTCCTAAGTCCTGTTAATCCAGTAAATTATTTTTGCCTTTCTTGAAAATCAGACTTAGGTGATTGCTTACAATACAGAAATCCTTAAGATACAGTTGATCTAAGTGCTCTGATGGTGTGCTCAGGGAAAAATGAAATTCATAAATCAGCAACCTCAGCCTGGGTTCAGCTCTCTAGTATGATCTGGGATGTGACTGTTCACATGGAAACTTCCATCTCTCCACCATGATGATGAGAAGGCCTTCACTATCAAGGTACTCCAGGGAGGTCAGGAAAACTCTCTTGAAACAGTCAGCAGAAGGAGGGTATTTGACTTCAGCAAACATAAAATCTCATCTTAATAATTGAAGATTTGTAAAATGTTTTCAATAATTTCTCTAAAATCTCCTATTTGAAAGGAGACTTTGTTAATAGGGTAAAGAGCATATAATAATTAAACACAAGAGCATTCCTGATACAATGAAGATCATGACAAAATTACGTGCTATAAATTTGTAGGGACAACAGAAAAAAAGGCTTTATTTCCTTAAAGAATTATAAGACTTGAGACAATGCACTTGATGAGATAATTTGAAAATTTCAAACATATGGACACTGTGACTTACAGAACATGTTTAAGCCCAATAAAATAGAAACTTTTTTATTTTGGAATTTAATGGATGGAGATCAACAAACAGGAAGAAAGAACTATTCACAATAATTATAGATTCTCATTGTAAAACCTTTAATATACTTTTTACAAATAGCCCTTGATACATTCTAATTTTTAAACTTCCTTTAAAAAAAAACTACAAACACAATTTTTTTAAAAACATTCCTGAAATATATTGGTATTATCATATCGCCACAATATAGGATTTAGCTCTGCTAATATTCAATGGAATGGGCTTAGAAAATTGTCATCATTCTGCAAGTTAGGAATAAAGTTTATGTTTAAAAGGACATGTTGAGATTTAAAGATCTACAGCATGCATAACAGAAAAAATGGGAATATTTCTATGATATTAGTAGTTCAAAAATGGCTTTGAAGAATCAAATCAAATAGCATAAAATTAGAAAATAAATTATAAGTAAACAAGCACATGTAAAAATTTACTTGTTGAATTAAAAAATTAACTCCTTTACATTGCTTTTGAATGCCCTATTTTAGTTACACAGATTGTACTCTTTCACAGACTCTGTGAGATCTACTTAAACATTTTTGGATGCTGCTTGACATAGCTGCAAAACTTTATTCAAGATAGATGACAGCATAGTCATTAAGGAAACTATAGAGACACTCCCGTCAGCCAGCTGTGTGACACTGTACAACTAAGGTATCCAGTTTGTATCCACCTACAAAGGAAAGCAAATCATTTTATTTAAATTATTGAATTGGTTTGGGTACATAGTGTCAACAACTCAGACAAATAAATAGTATTTACTACTAAATAATACATTCAAGTAATATATGATATGATATTCAGCATTTACATTGTGAAAATCTACCTTCATTATGCTCCAAATTTATGATAAATATATATAAAATAATTCTTTATGGTACACAGACACCACACACACTGACACATACATACAACCACTATAAATTTTATTTTATGCTGTATGATTAGAGATCATATCTATTTTCTTCTCTATTGTCTACTATGTTCCCAAGAGTTTCAAATATTTCAATTTTGCAAAGCATCTTATAGGAGCATGTGTTACTTATTCAGTCAGGAAATGATAAAAATGATTAACAATCTTTCCAAAAGTGTCTCTTTGGTTTTTGTTTGCCGTTTAACAATTATGCAGTGTGCCAAAAATAAAATTGCCTAGTGTTTTATTATTTTTTTAAATCATGGGGAGTCCATATTTACTTGTGCCATCTGGAAATGTGGTTTACCTACACCGTAGAGAGTAGAAGATCATAATACAATGAAATACCATATGTGACAGAATTCAACATTGTTCCAAAATGTTGAATAGTAAAAATGTGATTGTGTGCTGTAATGTTCCACCTGCATTATCACAAAGAAGTATTTTTAGGTTTTTGTTTTTCAATGAAACTGTTCATTTTGCTTTTTTTTTTTTTTTTTTTTTTTGCTTTTGCTTTTCCTACTGGTTTTTGACACTATAATTCATATATCTCTGGTTAAGTGAACAAATTTGCTTTAAAATTAGTCTAAGAAAATTACTCCGCCCACCTCTTTCCCAGAGGAACTATATCACCTTATGCAACAGAAATGGTGTATCTTTAAGCAATGTAGTTAGCTTCAGATTTGACTTTCTGTTTTTTATAATTCCAAGAGTATAATTCCAATGTTTATATATCGCCTGATATTAGATTTGGGATATTTATTAGGAGAAATATTCACACAACCTTTGCCAAGATTCTCAAGCTACACAGATATATATTTACAATTCAGAAAATCGTATTTTCTGCTTTCTCTTTTCCTTTACCCACTAACATATCAGTTTCTTTATTTTAGCATGCTTGGTAACTTAAGACGGAATTTTTTTTTATAGCATAGAGGAAATGCTCTCTGCCCTTCTGCAGTGGGGTATTTGTCTCACTTTCCATCACTGTTTTCTCCTCTGTTACAAGGTTCTCACCTTCTCAACCAACGCCATGTCATAGGCTTTAGTGAGCATGCCCACAGGGGCCCCAAACTGGACAAAAATGGAACTGTCTTAAACTCTGCAGCACAGGACACACGAGGGGGGCTCACTGCAACACTGACAACAAAATGTAAAGACAGAAAACTTGATGCTGAGAAAATGTGCAATAGACTTAAGTGTCAGAAAATCCAGAAGAGTGTAGTTGCTTTTTTCATCAGAGTGTAAATACTGACTGGTGCTAATGGAGAGGCAAAAATACATGGTTTCAGCACAGTTCTGACTTCCTGACCAAGATTATCTGAGAAGGCTTTTAATTGAGGATGTCTCCTACTGTAGCTTGCATCTTCACTTTGCACATACTCTGCAGGAGATATTAGCAGTTTTAGGAATAAACAAAGCTGAAACAATTTGAAACCCAGACTAAAATCTGATACTGATTTGTCTTCCCTGTAACACATATTGGCTTTAATTATATTTTTTGCCATTCATAAGCAAGTTTTTACTACTTTTTGTGTATTTGCTCTGTTCATCTCCATTTTCACTTCTTTTCATTAGGTCACATTTTCATAATGTGATGTTTTCAAAGCTATTTCCTGGAGACATCACATCTTTTGAATACATTTTAATTCTCAATGTGAACCACAAAAATCATCATGAATAGACATAAAGGTCAGCTCACCTGATCTTCGCTGTCTCTGAAGGGTTTTTACCCTGGCTTTTCATCGCATTTTCTGGACAATGTTTCAATATATTTGTTAGATTTATACATGGCTTATCTCAGTCCAAATGAGTTACTCCTTACGCTGGGTAGAGCTTTTAATTTTAAGCAGCAGATGCAGAATTTACTTCAGATAAAGAACTTGCAATCAATTATTCTAGTAATTTCTCTGTGTGTAATATTCTTTTCTACTTATATTATCTGTTCTTTGTTGGTAACAAGCCAATGGGGGAAGGGGACCCAGAACTTCTTTTAATTTTTCCTTTCTGTGACAAAAATAAATGCTAATCTCAGAAAATGATAAATATTGACTATTCTAAGTTATATTCTGAGAGCCAAATTTCTTCCTAAGCTTTTATGTGAGAGCTTTAATGAGTTATGCTGTTGTTCTTAAATCCACATAATTATCTGGGTAATTTCCAATAAGACTGGCCTTATAACTACAACAAATAAGAAATTATTTTAGGGTCATTATTTAGATCTGTTCATGAAATCTATAAATAGTGCTTGATATATATGCCAATTTATTTTTGACCAAGATACCAAGAAAATTAATTGGGAGAAAGAATAAATTTTTCAACAAAATTTTCTGGAAAAATTAGCTAGTTATATGGGGGAAATGAACCATCACACATACTTTGCAATATAAATTAAGTTTTCCTCAAGACAAATTGATGATAGGTTTGAAAACAAAATCTACAAAATGCTAATAGAAAATATAAGAAAATACCTTTTAGCCTTGGTTTAGGCCAAAATTAATTAGAGTATAAAAATTATGACTCATTAGCAGTTTGATGAATTGAACTTTATAAAATTTAAAGCCTATGATCTTTGAAAGAGAATGTTAAGAAAATAGTAATATCAGCCATATCCTGGAAGAAAATGTGCACAAAACACAAAGCTCATATGAATTATTACAACTCAATAATAAGACAAGACCAACAAAATTAGTCAACAAACTTGAAAATGTACCTCTCTAAAGAAAATATATACGCCAGGCAGAAGCCTGTAATCCCAGCACTTAGAGAGGCTGAGACAGGAGAATCGCGAGTTCAAAGCCAGCCTCAGCAATGGTGAAGCACTAAGCAACTCAGTGAGACCCTGTCTCTACATAAAACACAAAATAGGGCTGAGGATGTGGCTCAGTGGTCGAGTGCCCCTGAGTTCAATCTCCAATTACAAAAAAAAAAAAAGAAAAGAAAAGATACAGGCAGAAAATAATTGTGAGGAAAAAATGCTCAAGAAAATTCATAATTAGGAAAAGTAACACTAAAACCATACTGAAAAAATAATTATATAGTCCAGTAATGATTAAAAATAGACAAAATACCAAACAATTCAGAGTGTGAGTGAGTAGACAAAGCAGCACAATTTCATAAATTACTCATCAGATGGAAAATGGAACCATAACTTCCATGAAAGATGAAGATTCTCAGGACATAAAGCATATCATAAAACTAAGAAAGTACACTTATCACAAAAAAATCTCCATGTGAAGTTTATATAGATTTTCTGTATTAGAATTGAAAAATGGAAACAACCAAATTATTAGCAGCTCATAAATTGGTAACCAAACTGCGGCCTGTGGTAGCTGCACACACATGGGCCCTCTTCCTTTCTCATGTTAACAACAGTCACTCTGAGAGCTGATGTTGTCTGTAAGAAGATATGTGGCACTTTTCTATTTTAAAATGATTTGCATATCAATGGTAACCTGAAAAAAGCTAGATCCTGTTTAGGTATCAGAGAAATAATGACACTTCTATAATTTTAACTATATACCTGATCTTATTTTAATACTTAATATTACTATTCATGCATAAATATATACATGTGTATACTGATATATACACACTAATAAACATTATAATTGATATACATAATACACATTACACATATTGATATAATAATATTAAGTTATATATCACATATGTATCTCCAATTCTTTCCTCCCTATTACCACATAACTGAGCATTTATGAAAAAATTTCTTCAATTTAGAAAGTGTGTTTTATTTTCATAGAGTAAAATCCTGGGACTCTAAATTTTTCAGCCATTCTAGCCAAATTAATACTTTGGATTTTGTGTAACTAAATTGTTGATGTAATCTATTTGTCCTCATGTTCTTCAACATAAATAGAAGGGAGCAGTGCACAGGAAGGAGCTTGTTCTTATGCACTTAATTTTCAATAACTTCTTGAGTTTTTTATTCAGCTCAAGACTCCAGGAACATAGCAAGATTAAAAGCCTGTCTCCTCAAATTGCTCTTGGTGCTCTATCACAGGCCTTTCAGCAAATTTGCCTATCTATTAAAGAGACCCTGGGATCTACCTTCCATTCTTCATTCTTCTGGTGGAGGCTGGGTGCAGATGGGAGCTTTGGAGTCTTTCTTTTACTCTACCCACTTGTTAGTTGCCTATCCACAAATCCTTTGTTTCTATAGATATATAATCCTGGTTTTGAAGGACTATTGGAAAATTATATCTGCCATAAAATTTATGAGGAAATGTCATCTATATTGTTTTGTGGAGTTTTCTTCCACCCCTTTTTCTTTCTTTCTTTTTTTTAGAAAAGGGGTCTTCCGTGGCAAGTAGAGATAATTTGATTTCTTTTTCTATTTGTATCCTTTAATTTCCTTCTCTTGCCTGATTGCTCTGAAGTTTCAAGAACTGTTTTGAATTGAAGTGGTGAGAAAAGTTAATCTTGTTTTCTTTCTGATTTTAGTGAAAATGCTTTCAGTTTTTCTGTTCCATATGATATTGACTTTGGATTTGAAATATATAGAGAGTCTTTATAATGTTGAGGTAAGTTCCAAGTATTCCTATTTTCTCCAGCATTTTTTAACATGTGTGGTTGATAAATTTTTATCAAAGGCCTTTTAATACACACTTTGATTTCCATACCTTGAACTAACTTTGCATCCCTAGGATGGAACCCATTTGATCATGGTGTATTATTTTCTTGATGTGTTCTGATTGTGGTTTGATAACATTTTATTAAAGATTTTTTGCATCAATGTTCATCAGTGAAATTGGTCTATGGTTTTCTTGCTGTGTCTTTGGTTTTAGTGTGAGGGTTATAACAGCTTTATATAATAAATTTGAAAGCATTATCTGCCTTTCATTTTCATAGTATAACTTGAGAACAACTGGCATTAATTCTTTAAAGGTCTAATAGAACTTAACCATTAATCATCCATCTGGTCCTGGACTTTTCTTTATTGAAAGGCTTTAAAATTCTGTTCCAATCTCATTACTTGATATTCATCTGTTTAGGTTTTCCTTATCTTCATGTTTCAATTTTGGCAGGTCATATGTGCCTAGGTATTTGACCAGGTCTTCTACATTTTCCAGTTTATTGGAGTATAAATTCTCAGAATATTTTCTCACAATTCTTTGGATTTCAGAAGTGTCTGTGGTGATATCTCTGTTTTCATTGAAAATTTTGTTTATTTGGGTCGGCTCTTTCTTTTTGTTAGTTTGGCTAAGGGCTTATCCATCTTATTGATCTTTTGAAGTGCCAACTCTTTGTTACATTCATTCTGTGAGCTTTTTAAATTCACAATGTTAATTGTTTTGGCTCTGAACTTAAATATTTCCTGTCTTCTACTGAATTTGGTATTAGTTTTTTCTTCCTTTTCTAAAACCTCCTGGTGGAGTATAAGCTAATTTATTTGTAATCTTTCTATTTTTTAATCTAAGCACTAAATGATATAAAATTTCCCTTTGAACTTTTTTCATACTGTGCCAGAGATTTGATTTTTTTTTCTTTTCTTATTTGTTTTTTAGAATGTCTTGATTTTTTTCTCTCATTTATTCTCTGATTCATTTTTCATATAAAAGAGTATTGTACAATTTCCATGCATTTGTGTGATTTCTATTATTTTTATTGGTCATTTATAGCTTCATCCCATTATGTTCTAACAGGATGCACAAGAGTATATTAATTATTTTTTGTATTTACTAAGTCTTACATTGTAATCCAGAATATGGTTTATTTTGGAAAAGATTCTATGAGCTGCTGGGAAGAAAGGAAGTTTATCTGTTTGGGGTGAAATATTCTGTAGATGTCTAATGGGTCCATTTGATTTACAGCATTATTTAAATCAGAAACACTTTTATTATTTTTATGTTTGGAAGAACTTTCTATTGGTGATAAGGATGCATTGAAATCATTGAAATCACCCAATAATATTGTATTATAGTTCATCTGGGTTTTAATATTAAGAAGCATTTTTTAAAATGTAATTAGCTGCCTTGACATTTGGGCGTATCTATTTACTATTGCTCTATCTTCTTGTTGTGTTGTTCCCTTTACCTGTAGGTAGCAGTCTTCTTTGTCTCTTCTGATTAATTTTTGCTTGAAATCTGCTTCGTCAGATAAGAGAATTGCTACTCCTTCTTGTATTTGAACTCAATTGGCATGGAATATAATTTTTTTCCATCCTTTTACTTTCAGCCTGTGGGTGTCTTTGCTATGAGATGATTCTCCTGCAAACAGTATATAGTTGAATCTTGTTTTTTGATCTATTCTGCTGCTCTGTGTTTCTTAGTGAATGAGTTGAAACCATTTGTATTCTGTTATTATGTAAATGTGTGTAGTTTCCTCAAATTTAGGTTTATTTGCTGAATTTAATTCTGTCTTAATTTTCATTTACTTGGTTGTTCTTCTGGTGAGCTTCAACTATTTTGGAGCTTTGAGGTTTATTTTTGAGTTCATCTGTGTGCAGTATTATTTTGAGTGTTCTTTGTGGTGCTGACTTAGCGGTCAAGAATTCCTTTAATTTATCCTTGTAATGGAAAGGTTTTAGCATTGATTTTGAACAATAGTTTGCTAGTTAGAGCAATCCTGTCTGACAATTGTTTTAGAGTTTGGAATATCTTCTTCCAGGCCCTCCTTGATTTAGGGTTTTAGTTGAGAATGTTACTAGTTTACCTCTAAATGCTATCTGAGATTTTTCTCTAGCAGCTTTTAATAGTCTTCTCTTATTTTCTGTGTTGGTACTCTTGATTATGATGTGTCTTTGAGAGATTCTCTTCTGATCTTGTCCACTTGAGGTCCTATATGGTTCCTGTATGTGGATGTCTATCTCATTTTTAATATGGGAGTTTTTCTGTTAAGACCTCATTGAAGATGTCTTTAATGTTTTTATCCTCTATCTCCATGTTTTCTTCAATCCCAGTGACTCAGGTTTGTTTTCTTGATTTCAGAATTCTTGCATATTCCAATTATGTTCCTTTCTTTTTTAAAATATTTTTAGTTGTAGGGGGACTTAATGCCTTTGTTTTATTTATTTATATGTGGTGCTGAGGATCAAACCCAGGGCCTCACACATGCCAAGCCAGTGCTCTACCACTGAGCTACAACCCCCACACCAATTATGGTCCTTTTTGCACACTGAGTATTCAATCTCATACATTCTGTTTTCAGGGCTTGAAGTACTATTTTCTATGTAATCTAATTCATTGATATTGCTTTCCAGTGAATTTTAAATTTGATTCACTGTCTTTAATTTCCAGGAGTTTTGATCAGTTTCTTTTTATTACCTCTATTTATTGAAATAGTCTTTCATCTCATTTATTTGTTCTCTTAATTAATTTCTTAGCTTTTTTATTAGTTCATTGAAATTTTAAAAACCATTTTTAATAGTCTTTACCTAAATTTCATCCACTTACATGTCTGTGGTATCCTTTGTTGGAAAATTGTGAATTTTCAGGGGAGATTTCTTTGCCTCTTTCCTCATGTTTGCGGAGGTCTTGGATTTGTGCACCAATTGAGATGGATTTTGTTCCTCTTTTATACATATTTCTATTTGTATGTAATTATGTTTTATTCTGGAACTTCTCTCTGTTTTTGATTTATGAGTAGTTCTCCAGGAGTAATATGGTTGTTCCTTTTGGGGGTCTGGTTGTTAGCTTGGGAGTTTTATCCCCCCAATTCTGTGTGTTGAAGTATTGTTGAGGCTCAGGTGGGGCTAGATTTTGTGTGATTTCACTCTCACTTGGCTGATTTGTGAGTATTGATTGACAGCAGGATTTCTACTCTGTGAACTTAAACTGTTCCAATCACTTTCTAGTCCCTCTTAGAGGGAGGGAGAGACAGGAATAGCACTAATTTTAGCAAGAGTTATATAGCTTCAGGATAACTGTCTGATGTCTATTTTGACAACTATAATACTAATTGCCACCTATATAGGAATGTTGGGCATTTAACATGATCACTAACAATTAAAAAAAAGTGAACTAAATTAGGCCACAAAGAGCAAGTGTTTACTATGTCATCCACTGTATTAGTAATCACAACACCATCAGTGGGGTAGAATTACATGAACTCCATAAGTCTTTCAGACTTATGTCAGTTTCTTAAGTGAAGAGAAAATAGTGTGAGAAGGCAAAAAAAAAAGTTAGAATAGTTAAAAAGTGAACAGAGGAGAGGCAACTGATAGGTATCAGATAACAGCTATAAAGAAGAAGGAATTAAAAACAAAAGTAATTTATAAAAAAGTAAGGGGGCACAGGGAAACTTGTTTATTGGTTAGATACAAAATGAAGAAGGATTAGTAAGAAGGTCCAAAACCAAGATATGAACAAACAAATGTAAAATCAAACAACTTAAACCCACACAAAATTAAACCCCACCTAAGTAAAACCAAGGCTAAATAATAAATGGATAAAGAAGAAAGAAATTTAAATGAAAGTAAAATTGTATGAGTATATATGTATATGTTTTCTCAAACCTGTTGTTGTATTGGAAGCACTTGTACACACATACACACACACCCCACAATCTCACAGAATGGGAAAATGTAAAAAATAAAATGTAGTGAAATGAAATTTGAAAAAATTCTTTAAAAAGTTAAAAAAAGAGTAAAAGATATGAGGAGCTATAGGAAAAAAGAAAGAAGAAAAGTCTTTATGATAAATAAAGGACTTGTACCTATTGAGTGGGAAGCAGGATTTTCAGTCTTGGTATTTATTTTTGGGCTCTGTGACTGTCCAGTATAGGGCACGGGTGTAAAGCCAATGCCTCTGTGTTCCTTACCTGTCTGCCAGCCATCATGGCTCGGAGCCAAAGCTGGTTGTCATAGCTCTCAGCTTCCCATCTCCCAGTACAGACTCGCAAACTCAGACAAAATGTGTATTCCTACAGCAGGGTGATGCGGAGTTCTCAACTGGAAGTTCCAGTAGTGGAATTTACCTTGGCTAACTTGGAATTCTGTGGGTGGATATTTGAGGTTTGATCCACATACCTAGTTGCTGGGAGAGAAGCTGATCTCTGCTGGATATCTGGGTCTCAGGGCCCTCCCGTAAATTCCACTTTTAGGGCTTAGGGTCTAAACCTCCACAAGTGTCACACGCACTGCCCTGGAATTCAGACTGTCCTGTGTGGACACTGTAATACCTTCCCAATAGCTCTTATGGGACCCCAGTAACACAGGAAGCTCTCTCTTCCCTCAATTTTCACAGCCTGGATGCCCTAGGCACAATTTTCTCAGTGTCTATTTCAGTCACATTGGTTCAGGCACATTATGCTGGACGTTCTGGTGACTGCTTAGTCAGCTGACAACTTCCCTTATGAGTTCTTGATCTCCTAACTTAGCCTGTGGCGATATAGCACTTATAAATGGTTCCCATGCCAGTGACCCCTGTTCTTGCCCAATTATCTGCCTGGTAACTAAGCGATTTTGGTTGCTTTTCACTGAAGGACTTTCCCCACTGGCTCTGGATCCATGAAGATCATTCTCCGTCTCTATTTGACAAATTTCCCCAAACCAATTTTTTTTTCTGCCACACTTTCCCCTTTCTCTGCTCCCTTCCCCTTAGAAGACACAACTGCTGTCATCAGCCCTCACGTTTTTTTTTTAATTTTTTTTTTTTTTTTAGTTGTAGATGGACACAATGTCTTTATTTTATTGCTTTGTATGTGGTGCTGAGGTTCGAACCCAGGGCCTCATGCATGCGAGGCAAGCGCTCTACCGCTGAGCTACAATCCCAGCCCCCTCACGTTTTATTTCTTATATTTTGTTCCAAGTTTCTACCTTTCTGTGTCTCTATGGTTTCTTTCACTGGCCAGTATTGAATTTCAGTGAGTTCCCTTCACTACCCACCTGGCTGAAAACTAGTCTTCCTGCCTTTTAAGTCTGGTGCTAAGAAACTGCTGGGGAGTGAACACCTTCCCTAATCTGCCATTTTCTGTCTAATGTCTAAATTTTAAATCTATTATTTCTTTTAAAAATGTGTCATTATATAAAAATCAAATTTAAAAATTATTAATTTGAAAAATTATACATTTTAAAAAGTAGTAACAACCACATAATAACATTTTTTCATATCTATGTATTTACAATTACCTAATGCCTATAAGCAGTTACACTTTGTGAAATATGCATGACACTAGAAGAGAATGTTCTAGAAGCAGTCAGAATATCCCTGTTTAATATGATATTTGAAGCCATCAGTACTACATCTCGAGCTGGTCGTCATTTGCCATGACTTCCACAGTAACACAGAGACATATGACCCCATTCTAGATTAGACTGACATGCAGTACCTGAGAACTGAAGCCAAACACATACTTACAAAAGGTGGAGAAAGGGAGAAGTGTTGCACAAGGAAGAGTCAAAATACATTATAAAACCCCCCTTGAAGTATTGATTTAAATTGGGCTTCAAACAATTTCTGATTTTTTTTAAAGTGCTATGCTTCTAGGCTTGTGCCTACCACAACAGCTAAAGTTTTAACAAATACCAAATATATGACACTGTTTTGGTAGTGAGATTCTTATTTCTTTCAAGTAATGATGTTGGAAACTATTTGTGAAGGTATCTTTTATAGGTGACGTTAATGTAAATATTAGTACAGAATTGTAATATTCAGTGCTTCTGAATACAAGTATTATCCGCATATTCCTGATTTGTAATTCATCTGTATTATTTGAAACAATCCACGCCAGCTGCTTAGAACCAGTCTTAACTCAGAATTGGTTATTGCTTATGCTCAATCAGTCCAAGAAAATGTTTAGTAATGTCCAAATTTATGTAGATTGCCCCAGATCAAATATAGTTTTTTCTTGTACTATGCTTCATTCATTCATAACCACAGTGATATTAGGTGTTTCAGGTATCTTTGCTTTTTTTTCAGAAGCAGCTAAGTATGTAGGGAGTAGAAGCAGTTAGCCTTGTGGTCTTTGTTTGAGCTCCTGATTTCTCCTGAGTGGCTCATGAAATGTGTCAAAGTTCTTATCATTGCATTATGAGATGCATTGCCTGAATTCTGGGACAGAGCCAAGTGTACTTAAGGTGTGCCGACACTAAATATAGCTGGTTTTTTTTAAGTCTTCTGCTGATTCGTGTGTACACGTAGGTCAAAGAAATTCAAAATACTTTCATTATATATATATGTATGAATATATGTTTAACTTATATACTTATTTATATTTGACTTACTACATAGTTCATGAATAAACATATATGATGAAGTAAACATTGAATGAATTCAGCAATAACACTTCTGTTCCCATAGAATAACCTAAGCATTTTTTTAAAAATACAATTTGTTTCGCATGTACCCGCAAAGATTTCTTTTTTCCATGGACAGGTTACAATATAGAGGCAGTGTGTTGATAATGAAAATATCCAATAATATATTTGAATATTAGATGTGAAGATATTCTACATTTTTGTGAAACAATTCATTTATATACCCACAAAAATGTAAGCAAATGTGTACATATGCATATACCAAATTTATCTTATACATATGTGTACATACAAATATCCTCCATTTTAAACTTTATGTTCATATTCTACATTTCACAATAGATGGCAAAATAACTGATTTGCAAAATGTGACCTTGCACCATGACAGAATTAATTTATCTAATGTAAAAGTAGTATTCCCTTTTCACCAAGAGAGGCAAATTATATTAAATCAGATGACAAGAGAAAATTTATTTCAGATGTAATTCAATAAGTCCAAAAGTTATTTTAGGTTGTAAAAATTACTAGTTTCCTCAACTTCTTGGCAGGTTTGTATAATGAATGGCAATTAAAGAGCCATTGAATGGATGTGAAAGATAATGGCAAAATGATAGGGTGACTAGAAAAGGGAATGAAAGAGAAATGGAATTGCAGAGAAATTTAAAAGGAAGGAAATGAAAGTGAATTAATAAAGACAAGGCAAATAGCAAGAATTGGGCTGAAAATGGGGATATGGAATATAAATTTAGACTGAGATCACTTAGAACATCTTCTCTCTATGGAAGAAAAATCCCTGTATGTGAATTCTGTGACTGGGTCTTCTCTGTTATTAAGAGTGAGAATGTTTCCTCTTTGCATTTTCAAATCTTAATCTTGCAAATAAGAAAACATCTTATCTCCCAAGGGCCATTTAAATTATCAAATAAATTATGTGAAAGTCCTGCTGAAGTGAACACTGCTACACCACATCTTTATACATTCAATTCTTACTGTTTGTTTCCTACACTCCTTTGATGTCAATGTTCCTCTGTGTCAGGCTGTTTACCTCTAGTTGGTGGGTACAACAGAAAATAGACCTAACTGAGTTCCCAGGGCATTCAACTTTCAAGCTCTGTGATATGCTTAGTCTTCATAGGTAGAAATGATGAATCAAGATATCCGTGGAAATAAGAGAGAACAATCCAAGTGATCCACTCATTTCCTTTGTAGTAAGCAAAAAGATTTTATCAGTTATAATTTTCCAAAGTACATTTCTAGAATTTGTCTTTGAAAACTTGAAGAGTTCCTAAAACTTTTCAATGAGATCTTTTCATAAAAACATAATAGTATAAGCCTGCAAAAGGGATTTTCAGTTATAGCATGAAGGAACGATAGCCTTAATCCATCCTCCAGACAGCATCATGAGTGCTGAGTTTTTCTTCAAACATTTTCAACAACCTAGGGCTTGAGTGCTTCATCAATTTGAAAAAGTGAGGAACTCTTTTAGAATCAATTTGCTACATCAGCGTCTGGGGTTTGCTATAAATACTTGCAGCAGATCACACAGAAGAGTGATATCAGTGTTCCCTCTTAAAGCTTTCTATTGATTATATTCAAAGCCTCTAATGTATTCTTTACTTGGTACAAGCAGGGCTTCCTAAAAGATACACTTTCAAAACTGTGTTGCAGTCATTTCCCAGTTATCCCAGAACCAGGCAAACTGTCATCTTAAACTTATAAATATATACAACTAAATTCCCTTTTCACATTCAAAGATAATCCATACGGAAGAGGAAAAAAATAAACAACAGTGCTTAACATTAGAATTTTATGCCAAAAATCATGTAAATTACATTACCCCCCCAAATTGGCAAGTAGGTAAAATACAGTATCTTCCATTAATTATGCAGTAAATAATTATAACATTTCATCTTAAAAATAGGTGCAGTTTTTTATCTATTGATTTTAGTCAATAATCTTGATTACGAGTTTATGATTGAAATATATTAAAGAAACCATATCTTTTTGTTAAAATTAGAACTTCTTATCACCTAAAAATTGATATGCTTGGCTTATATGTCAATGCATTTAAGTTTATATACTAATACCAGAAAGTGAACAAGAAAATTTTAACTAAAGCATAGAGGCTTGCCTAAATGTTTCAATCATCTCCATTATGCAAATAATTAATGTGAAAAAAATCAGTTAGAAGCACTGAACAAATTCCAAATCAGTGTATCTTTTTCCTATTTATTCATTCATCATGCTATCTTTTACTATGACAGACAATTTATTCAAAATAAGAATTCATATAAAGGAATCAGAGTTTCCAATTGGATTAGAAATTAAACATGTTCTAACTATACTGGATATATAAAGTTTGATGAACTGCATGACAGTATTTTAATCCCAATTTTAATGGCAGGGAAGAAATGTCAAAATAGTATTTCTGGTAGAAAACTATCACAATATTTTCTCAGTCATTATCCTGAGTACTTAATATAGCAAATAAGTGAATGATCTCATTAATTTGATATAATAACTAATCATAGTAGATTATTTTTAAATATGAGAAAATTTATGTTCAGAAGTAGTCTAAGAATGGTAGATGAATGAAATAGGTTTTTATGTATTTAGTTTTTGGAGACCTTTGAAAATTAATAAAAATGGTGCTATTGTCTTTTATTAGTCAGCTTTTCATTACTGTGACAAATTGACTGACAAGAGCAACTTAGAGGAGAAAAAGTTTATTTTAGTTCACAGTTAGAGGTTCAGTCCCTGGTAAGCAAATTCTTTGATCTGGATCTGAGGTGAGATGGAGCATTCTGGC
Organism: Xerus rutilus; assembly: GCA_028644305.1. NCBI lineage: Eukaryota > Metazoa > Chordata > Mammalia > Rodentia > Sciuridae > Xerus > Xerus rutilus. The sequence continues at coordinate 8,976,877 of CM053412.1, read as the reverse complement.
AGAAGGGTACAGTAGAGGAAAGTAAAGCAGCTTATGGAGGCTAGGAAGCAGAGAGAGATGGGGAAGAGCCAGCAAGACAAGATATTAGCCCTAAGGGCACACCACCAATGACCCACCTCCTCCAAGTTCTCCCTATAGTTACCACCCAATAATCCATTTGCATTTGAAATCCACTGAATAGATTAATTCTACAATTATGTTACAGCTCACATGATCTAATCATCTCTCCCATCAACATTATCTGAAGAGCTTTTCGAGGACACTTAATATTTAAACCATATTAGGTCTGACAGTTTGTGTCTACTCAAAATTCATTTTGCAGTCTAAATGCCACAATGATGTATTGTGATTTGGGAGCTGGGACAAGATTAGCTATCATGGCTCTTGCACCTCATAGAAGTGATACCAGAAACTTGCTCCACTCATCCACTAGATAAGATGCAGGAAGAGGCACCATCTACAAAGCAGAAGGCAAGCCTCACCAGATTCTAAATCTGTCAGGACCTCTGTCTTGGGATTCCTAGCTGCCAGAACTATGAGCAGTATATCTCTGTTGCTTATAATCCACCAATTTAAGGTATCTTGTTCCAATAATCTAACCAAACTAAGACAAATGATATATTTAAGAGTCATAAAGAAATAAGGTATTACATATTGTTATTTTATAGAAAGAATATTGTGTTTTTGATATTTTCTTGGGAAAAACACACTAACAGTAGAAGCAAGAAATACTTCAATTAGATAGTCAGTATTATTGACATGACTTCTAAATTGTATTGGTCAAAGGAGATGTAACTATCAAATAGCTGTAGATACTTGCAAGAATAATTAAGAAACAATCTATCATTTGCAATGGAAGATAAAGTAATGAATTTTTAGAAGGTAAAAGGATAATAGAAATAATAGTTCTAAAACATGAAAATTTAATTTATTGATGTCTTATATATAAGTCATCATAGTTTTAGATTTTGGGAAATGACAAGAAAAATTTACTTTGGGTTGGTTAATGTATTGGCATTCCTTCCATAATGATATTTGAAAAATATTCAATGAAGAAACAACAAAAAAAAACCAAAATTAGAACTAGATTATATCTTTTGAATATATTAATGGAAAACAAATGGATTAAAAATTGAGAATATAATTTACGACAAAGAATCTCCTTAAAATATAATTTAAATCATTTCAGATGCTGTAGAGGTGTACACATAGGCAAGGAAGAAAAAAAGGAACACAAAATTTTGCAAATGATATACTGGAAGAATATTCTATAGAGAATACAATAATGTTTTTAATCTGTTTTTAGAGTTGGGCATGAATTATTAAGAGACATACGTAATACTTTTATTATTTAATTGTTCTGTAGCTCTTTTTTAATCAATTTAGTGAAAGTATATTTTTTGCTCAAAGAACACAGTGTGGAAAAATAAATGAATGTCTCCATCAGAATTTCAGTATTTCAGCTATATAACCATTCTTCAAAGTATTTTATACTGAAAGCTAGTTCCATAAGAAGACAGGTGAAATTAAACAAAGAAACAGTTGAAGTATGGAAAATTTGCTTGTTGCATCTTTGCTTAGAAGCTCACAAAACTCTTTAGCATGTTAAATATCTATGTGATGTGAAAACTGTTTAACTTTTCATCCTTTGATGGTTAGCACTCCATAGTCCCAAAACTCCAAAGGAAACTAGTAACATATTTTTTAATCTCTGATATTTAGGTCACTCTGTGTTTCTCTTATTATTTTTAAAAAGTAATCCTATTATGCTTTAAATACTATTTTATAATGTGATTTTTATTTAATTACATTAACAACTTGTCAAAATGTGATTTATACACAATTATTTTAAAGCTGGAAAATACATGCAGCTGCCCATTTTTAATGCATCCAATTAAGTATTTTGTGAGCAAATGCACAAGCTTGCCATGTTTGTAAATACGCTTTTGACTGTATCCAATTTATTCTATATATGTTTTTAAAACATAATTTTACATGTAAATACATATATTTTGTAAAGATATTTTTAAAACTTGAAACCTGAGTTAATCATACACCTCATTCCTTTTCCAACATCACACGTGCTCATCACAATGATCTTTGCTGCTCTTGCTCCCTTTGGCTACTGCAGTTACCCCTTTTTCTTTCACCATACCTACCTCCTTCATTGGCAGTCATTCAATGTGCAATATTTTCTCTGTAGGTTTTTTTTTTTTTTTGCTATTTTTAAAATGAAGATGTATTTATAATATCCATGCATTTTGCTACAGATACCTCACTCCCATTGCTTTCTATTGTAACCTGAACTTCTCACTGTGTGCATCCATGGCAGCTTGTCCACTGTGTGATACATTGCTGGGCTAATCACTAGACCAATGAGCATTCGGTGCATACTCCCAGGTGGAATCCTATAAAAGTTTGTTTGAATTATATTCTGAGTAGAAAACATTTTCATTATTTAAAAACATTTCAAGAACTAAAATTACTGGACTCACAGCTATGCAAGATTTTAAAGATTTTGATATGTATTACAAAATGGTATTCTTGCAATTGCAAACAAATTCAATGTTCTCTACCGATATGTAGATACCCCAAACTACTACTGACATTAAATATTATCATTACTTTAAAATGTGAATTTAAACATGATACAATGATCCTATTTTCATTTAATGTCCTTTATTTAGGCAAGATTTTGAAAATTTTTGTATGACTGGTGGCCATTAGAACATTTTATGTTGCAAATTAGCTATGAACTTCGCTCATTTTCTTGTGATAATAGAGTCTTTTCTGAGAAAGTCTTTGATTTTTATTTATTTTTACAGACTGTATATTTTCTTAAGATATAACTGTCTTATATGTTGTGAATATATTCTGAATTTGTGACATGCTTTTGAATTCAGTATAGAGATATATGTGTGAGTGTGTTAATTTTTATTTAATCAAATGATACAATTTTCTTTAAGATTTATATATACTCAATGTTATACCTATAAATATTTTTAAGATATGTCTGTATATCTTAAGAGCTTGTAATAAATTAATCAAGAATATTATTTAATTTGTGTATCTATTTTATTTATTTTCTGAGGGCTTAGCTTTTTTGTTATTGTCTGTTAAATATGGATAAATAAATGTATCAATTTCTGTGGTCCTCCCTCCCTTCAGTGCAACATTTTAAAAATTATCCTACCCTTATATATGTTATATATATTAGTTTATAGTATAGTATTCAATATAGTTCTTTAAAAGGAAGTAATTTCATAATAAAAAATCTTTTCTCATATTTATTGAAAAATATTTCTTTTCTATTTTAAATCTTTTCCAATTGCATATCTGGATAAGTCATATATTTGGACACGAATCATAGACTTTTGATCTTATTTTCTTATCTTAATACTTAGAACAATATTCTTTAGTAGACGTACTTTATAACATTTTTAAAAATACCTTGCATATAAACAATTTATGACTGTAACATAGCAATCATGTACAATAAATTATCCTGGAATTAGGTAACTGAGAGATCAAAAGAAGTTAGGGATAACAAAAGTCCAGTACTTGTTGATTTTTAAAATTATTGTCAATAAGAAGGAAACAATTATTGACATATGAATAAATAATAATTGAATTAATAAACAAAATATCTTGTTTCTGATTTTAAAGAGAGTTTGCAGGTACTATATAATCTAAGAAAGGAGATCCCTAAAAAGGCAATTACTAAAATATATTAAAAACTAATGATGACTTTGACTGAGATTGTCATTGAACGAGTAGTACACACTCTGTAGATTTAGGGTATATTTTTGAGGGAGAGTCTACTCCTTGAAATAGTTTGGATGTGGAGAGAAAAGAGTGAAATATGTTTTCATAGTTTGGCCTTCAGCATCTGGACCTGCAGGGAATTAGTAGCTTTTGAGATACAGAAAACTAGGAGATGAATTGATCAAGCTATGTGAAAATAAGTTAAATTTTAGCAATTTCAGTTTAATATGCTTTCCCATGTAGTTTTTAATGTGGAAGAAATAAATTGAACATGAACTTTTAAATTCAAGCAAAAGGTTGGAGTAGTGTTATTTTCTTCTCGTAGTATCTCAGATAGCTAGATTGTCAAAGCAGGTGCACGTGGGTACTAGACCAAACTCAGCATCAAACTTCTCTAATGATTAGTGAAAGATAAGCAGAAAATAGAGACAATTGCAACCTAGTGTTTTGGTCATGGACTGAATAGATGCAGCTTCCAAAACGATGTTTAAAAGAAAAAAAAAAGTAAAACAAAACAAATCTAACCAGACTCATTTCCCATTCATCCTGGGATCAGTTTTGATTTTAGAGAAACAATGTACTCTTGAGTCTGGGATGGTATAGTTCAGAGAAAGCAGTTCAGTTTGTGTTTTCTTGGCTGCTCTTCTCCAGTAGTCATACAGATAGCATATATGGCTATCTTTTGTTCTCCTGCTAGTTTTGTCCCAAAGTCCACAAGTTCCAGGTTTATTTTCAGTAAACAATGTAGACAAATGAAGGTAGAGGGTACATCTTGCTTACAATATCATGATAGATAAGACTTCTTTATATATGTTGCTAAAATAAATCCCATTGGAATGGAAACAAGTAGAATTCCTTGAGGACAGTATTAACTACCTACTGAGTGCTCAGTATGAGGGGAACTAGATACAGACCTGCTGTTAACTGATTCTTCTCAGAGTCTCAGGATGCAGATGGTATTTCAAGTAATAGTATTGTATACACTCAAAAAATGTTACTCATCAGAGTAAGACAACAAGTGAAAATCATTTTTAGCTACTTTTGTGTAGGTATAGAGTAGAGACAGCAGTGGACGTAACCAGGCTTGGTGTTTAGTAAGATATGCATAAATGAAGTGGAAAGTAAACTCAAATGTGTATGTGTGTGTGCGCTCTTGTACAAGTTTGTGTGTTTGCATGAGCAGTGGACCAGGTTTGTGCGAGAGAGAATGAGAAAATAAGATCAACAATTCAAACAATAAAGAACCTGTTATTAATTTTATTATTATTATTATTATTACTTGCTTTTAACAGATCCTAGATATCTGAGATCTTAATTAAGTGGATGTTAGGATGGCAAAGGCCATGTGCTGAGTAGTTTTCCTCTGTTATATTCTCTTCCACTGTGATGTTTCTGCCTTGGAATCATCTGATTGTGGACTGAATGCTCTGACACTGTGAGCAAAAATAAGTTTTTCCTGCGGTAAATTATTCTTGTCAGATATTTTGTTCACAGTAATGAAAAGGTAACACAATATCATTCACTATGATTGGTCTTTTGTTTCATTGGATAAACCCTCTGAATATCACAGTTTTTCAATTTAGTACTGCTGACAAGAAGTGTTAATTGATATTTCTATATACCTTCCAGAATTTGAAAGTGATTTCACTGTTAATGTTGGTTTGAGATAATACCATGAACTGTAACATTTTCATATATAATGATCATCCACCTATATACTATAAATGAGTGTGCATTGGTGTGTACACATGTCTCACTTGGTCCATGGGAGAATCTGCTTAAAAATGTCTTGCTTCCACTTTCAAATAGAAATATCCTACTGTGAAAATTAACTCATCTACATGGAAATAGCCTTACTAATATACATTCCCTGACAGATATTGCTTATTTTATTTTACCAGTTGATGTGCCTGAGTTTGAGAGGAAAATTAAGGTCATGTATATTGAGTCATTTATCTGTATCAGATATGCAAAGTTCATTAGATTTCATGAACATTGCATTGAAATTAATTGAGAATGAAAGTTTTGATACCAAGGATGAGAACAATATGTACTTTACTACAAACCTACACTTATGCATAATTATATGCAACAAATGAGAAATTATATTGTAGTTACCATCTGTTAGATGTTCTTGCCCAAAACCTCAATTTGGTATTTCTCCACATTGTGAGTCATGCCTTCCCTAGGTTGATTCAAAGAGTGATGTTTCCCAGGATGCCTTACCATAAAAGTAAAATCCAAACAGCAACATTCCCATCCAAAACAGATTGGAAATTTGGAATGAAGGGATGCTATGCTCTTAGCTTTCTTAGCAATATTCGTTGTGAAGTTTTTTGAGTTTTCGGTGGTACTTTGGCAGATACTAGTTGTTTTGGAGTTGACCTCTAGCTTCTCCAATGGTGTGGTGTGGCTGAAGTTATTTTTATTATTATTAAAAAGTGGTAAATTTGTGCAATAATCCTGACTGTGTATTACAAAGCTTAATTTCCAGAATTTTTCAGAAATAGCCAACAAATAGCCTGTAACAAGACCCTTCTGTTTAAGATAAACAAAATGGATTGTGTAACTGAATTTTGGCAAATACATAGTTGTCATATGTGTTCATTCCTGCAATTGGCAAGAATATTAGGCATATGTGGCAAAGGTAACTGTTCATGCTCTTGCCCAGTATGAATCTATGTGTTGTGTCCACAAAACTAGGGCTTCTAATTCACTCTTTCACATCCTCCACTCTTCTAGTCTTTCTCACTCTGTGTTGTGTGTCTCAATCTCTTCTTACAGGACTTTCATCTTCTTAAATTTAGGGAACACCCTAATGACCTCAGTTTACCTTAATGACCACTTTAAAGGCTTTATCTCCAAAGAGTCACATTTTCAAGCCCTGGAAGTTAGAACTTTAACACATGAACTTGTGTTAAAGGGACACAATTTAACCCACCCAACATCTACATTCTTAGATACAAATAGTTGTTGCTCAAACTTCAGATTTTCAATTTCAACCCAAACTTCAGGGTTTTCAATGTATATTGCTTGTTTTAATCTGTGCTTATTATCAAGTAGTAAAAATTGCATTATCTTAAATGTAATTACCTCTTGTGGCAGTAGATGCTGCTTTGTTCATTAATTTGTCATCCTCAAATTAATAGTACAATGTATTGAAGGGTGGTGGAATACACAGATGAATGAGTGAATGAATGAATGAATGGTCACATGAGATAACAGATGAAAGATACAGAAATTGTACTAATTCTTAATCATGTTAATACTGCTAAGTGTACTAATAAGTCAATAATAAGTGTTAGGAGCTCTTAAATTTTCTGCCAATAAAAACCTGCTTCAAATGTACTTCTTCCAGGAATTGAGGTAATTTAGTCCTGCTCTGATTATTCTGTTCTCACTGTATTCACTTAGCACTTGAGAATTACATTTGAGCCATATGCTTCCTTACATCTGTTGGTTTTCTACTTAAGGAAAATACTGAAATCCAGATGTGGATATGTTTTGTCAGTACAGATTAATTTGTATGATCATCAAGGCCAGAAGCTGCACTTTTTATTTCTCCCATATAGCACCTAAATAGGTCTTCTATACATGGTGGTAAAGCAATAAATTTCTTGTTAACTAATGCATCACCCATTTATTACTCTCTGGTTGATATTTTTTTGTCTTTTGATGTCTGCAAGTTGAAGTGTACATTTCAATTAGAGCTCCACTTACTGCAAAGAGAGATTTGTCACAGAAAGCACAGTAAGCAATTTATCATGTTGTTTTCATGAAGCCATAAAATAGTATTTCAAATTCAGTTATATTTGGGGATTACTCTGCCATATCCTGAAATTCAAAAAATGCAATATATGTATGCATAACAGATGAAGTGCATTTCAGAAATGAAAATTATTGCAGTACACAGAGTTTGTAAATCAATCTGTGAAGCACTGCAGGATGAAAAGCAAAATACAATAAATACAGGTTGTTGCATAAATACAATGTCTGCGTGGAAGGATCAAACCCCGTGAAAATTGCCAGGACAGATTTCAAAATCTCTTTTTATTAACTTAGTTTGAACAAATGTTTGATAGAAAATGATTCTTGATATGATGACACTATTTTTTTTAACTTTTGCTTCTCACTTCTCATTATAAGCCATAATTTGACTAACCTAAGTCCTTGCCTCCAGAGTTCCCTCTTTTGAAATACTGGCTCTTATGTTCTGACTTGTGATTTAGGCTCCCATGGTTAGACCTCATCTCAGCAAATAATTTTTGTCCTCTCTTTTATTCATGAAGCTAAGTAGAATTTTATATATCATATAATATATATGATTTATATAATGCTATGCTATTTTATATATTATACATATCTTAAAAACCTGTAATTCAAAATAATTTATTTTGCTCAGAATTTCCTACTGATACTAAAAAGTATAAACATTTCTCATCAAGGGTTTCTCTAGGCCATAAAATATATTTGTTAGACCTGAGTGAGTTTATTGAGAGCAGAAGATATAAGTCAATATAAAGATTTTTAAGTTTATTCCCATATAGCATTAGTAAAAATACAAGAGCACCAAAACATAGAGAAGTTAATCATAAATCTAACACAATTAGTAGAAGATATATATGTAAAAAATAAAAACACAGATAAAAAATCCAAATAAGTGAAGGAATAAATCATGTTTGTAAATTGGAATTTCCAATACTTTTAATATGTCAATTTTTCCCAATTTAATATCATCCCATTCAAAATCCTGAAAATCTTTTTCTTTCATTTTTTTATAGAGATAAACAACTTGATTTATATTTGAATGATAATTATCTTTGGGTTGTTGGTATAAGCTCAATGTGGTTATAGTATATTTCCTATTTTAGTTCTAACCAAATCTATTATCATCATTTTCTATATGATTGAGTTGGAATTTGGGGAACTTAATCTGAGATCTTCTTTTTCTAATATAAAAATTGTAGGGAACTAACTTCAAGCTCTGCCTTTAAGATGGTGTATAGATAGTTAATAATATGGGCCCATCCTTGAGTGTGACTTAGGACAGGGGAGCTCATTAGTGAGAAATTTGGAAAAACTTTGAGGAAGCACCCTCAAGGTTATTATTCAGGGCCATCTGACTAACGAGCTCTTGATGCCTCAAAACTTTCAGCCTTTGATCCTGTGAGTTTTGGAACCTGGCCAGTTCCTACCTCACAGAGATTTTACAGTCTAAGACCAGCTACATAATGCTAGACTGCATGTTGGGAGGGGTTGCTGTGTCTTTTTAAGCCCTCCAAAGGAGAGAAAAGCCAGAAGAAAGAAAAGGATTTCAATTGGACCAGAGAAGAAGAAGGGACTTATCTGGACAGAAGAAAGAAGGTATCCAACTGGACCGGAGCAAGAGAGAAGAAATCCAACTGGACAGAAGAAGAAGGAGATCCACCTGAGAAGAAATTTCAACTGGGGAAGAAAGAATCTGATGTTTTTTGAGTAAGAAGAAGGAACCTGATGAGAAGAAGAAGGAAACTGACTTGCGAGGTGGAAGGCAGATTCTCACCTGTGCTGTTTTACCCCACTCTTGGTGTTGCTGATTTTACCCAAGGCTGGGTGTTGAAGGTGATGATGACGCTTTAAGTGGAAAAGAAGGATTCACACCTGTGATGCTTATCCTACCCTCATTGTTGCTGATTTTGCTAATTTTAATGATTTTGATGATTTTGCTGATTTTACCCAAGGATAGGTGTTGAAGGTGTTGATGCTGTTGTGAGTAAAGAAGAAGGATCTTGAATGGTGCTTTGAGGAGAAAGACTCTAAAGGTGATGATGGTGCTTTGAGGAGGAAGGCTCTTACCTATGTGTTTGTTTATTTTACCCAAGGCTGGGTGCTGGAGGTAATGATGATGCTTTGAGTGTACTTGCAAACCTGTGTTGTGTTATCCAATGTTGATTGATGAGTGCTTATTGGGCTGGAGCTGCTCTCTCTCTTCCTGTTTTTCTATATTATTGATTCATTATATACAAGATTCAATATTACAAAGTATAACTGTTGCTTGCTTTGTTATATTGTCTCATATTAAAACTTATAAAACCCATCCTGTTGTGAAGCTGGTGATTCACCCCACAAATCTGCCTAGATAAATGAGTCTGAGCTCAGCAATTCTTGGTCTTAGATCCAGACCAAGACAGATAGCAATCAGCCATGGCGAGAGTATGTGAGCATGGAGAGCACAGAGGAAGGAAGGATAATGTAATTGGCTTGCTGTTGAATCTGTGAGCATAACCAGCTCATGGACAACATTCAAGGGGCTTGTATGCTTTGCCACATGGACAGCTGTTGGCTATGTGCATTGTTTCTGATTGGCCGAACAGCCCTATAAATTGAATGCTTGTTCCACAAATAAACGAGTTCCTTCTCTGACTGGTCGATTGTCCTGCGGCGGAGGGCTGGGAACGGGCAGCCAGTCTGCTCCTACTCTTCCTGATTCCAACTACCAGGTAAGGGTGCCTCCTGAATGCACTGGCTCGGGAGGATTTGAGATCCCCACAAAAAATTTAACTCAATCTATTTTCTTTCAAAAGTTGACTTTATTTCTAACCCAATTCTTTTTATATGCTTCCGTTTGTCATGGTCTGAATATGAACTGTCCCCCAAAAATGCATGTGATAGACAGTCCAGGAATGCTCAGAGGTGAAACATTCAGATTATGAGAGCTGTAACCTAACCAGTGTACTGATGCATTTGCTGGAATAATAATTTGAATGTAATGCTGGGTGGTAACTATAGGCAGATGTGGAATGGTTGGAGGAACTAGCTCACTGGGGAAGTGCCATGAAACTTTACTTCCTCCCTGGCTCCTTGCTCCCTGTGTAGGCTTCCTAGCTGCCCTGAGCTGAGAAGTTTTCTTCAGCTCCACAACTCCTCCATGATGTTCTGCTTCTCCTCAAGCCCAGAGCAATGGAGCCAGCCAATCATGGTCCAAGATCTATGAACCCAAATTAAAATTTTTCTCTTCTAAGTCATTCTTGTCAAGTATTTTGATTACAGAGACAAAAAGTCAAATAAAATACCTTTATATGTTAATTATTATTTAGTTTGAAATTTGTTCTTATGATATATTATTTCATATATGCATTATGTAGAAAAGTGCTGTACAATTAAACTGTATTTAGCTTTTGGCACATGTTTTGTAACCAATTTGTAATTTATTTCTGATGTGGTCAAAGGACATGCTCCATATTATTTTGATCTTTTTAAAATTAAATAACATTTGATTAATGGTTCAGCAAATGACTCATATTTGGAAATTTAGTATATCAGTTAGAAATACTACATATTCTTTACTTTTTACCTGGGCAATTCCAAAATTCTCAGCTGGGCAAAGTGATCAATAATGTTCAGATTCATTAGAAGCATGTTGACTTTTTTGTTTCTTAAAAGATGCTCAGTAGGAAGTTTGAAAACTGTTACTAAGACCATAGATTCTGTGATTGCTTTATCAACTTTGTCTATTTTGCTTCATGTGCATGGAGGCCCCACAACTAGGTGTTTCCACATTTATGATTCTCATTTTTTTTTTTTTGATGAATTGACCCTTCTTATAATTAAAGTAGCCTTGAAGCCTACTTTCTCTGGTACTTTGTCATTTTTAATTTCTTATGCCTAAGGTTTTCATGGTCCAATTTTTCCCAACCAGTAACTTTTAATTCACATGTTATACTATGTGTTCATGTTAGAAGAAAGCCTGTTGTTGAATCTTGTTTATCCATTATGATTATCTTAGCCATGTAATTTAAATATTTAGATCACTTAACACAATATATCAGTTGTTAATATCATTGGATACCATTCTGTTGTGTTAGGGTTTCTTTTCTGTCCAAAGCCTTTTCTTGTTTCTTTGCTTCCACTTTTCTGACTTCTTTTTGAATATTTAAAAATAATTCCATGTTAAAATCATCTGTTACTTTTTCACCTATGCTTCTTGGCATTGAGTTTCTAGTGTTTTCTCTAGAGGTTAAAATATAGTCTATAAATTTTCACAAAATTAATATTGTATTCCTATACCTAGAATGCAGAAAACTGGCAACCTTAAATGTACTTTTACTTCACTTGCAGTCTTTGAACTCATGATAAAACTTATTATTTCTCTATATATAGTAAACCACAATTAGACATTATTATCTTGGTTTTAAAATAAGTATTTTAAACTAAGTTAGAGCCAGTTATGGTGGCACATGCCTGTGATCCCAGTGGCTCAGGAGGCTGAGGCAGGAAGTTTACAAGTTAAAATAATGAAAATAAGAAACTCTGTATAGCCCATAAGCAAGCATGTTGGAGGGATCTGTGATAATCTCATGGGAGAGAATCATTCCACTGGATTTTCCAGACTCCTACATGCTGCATATGATGGGGACGGGGGGGGAGCTAATGAAGCTGTAATCTGTCTTAGATTGTGCCCCTCTGAGCATCTTACCCATCATCGATTATCAGTTCATGCACAAGAGAAGGGGCAAACAAGACTGCACCTGGCTTAGGCTGTGCCCCTCTGGGCATCTTACCCATCATTGGCTGGCCAGACTGTATGCACATGCCCCAAAATGAGCTCTTTCCCAATAGAAAGGGTGATGGGGTTGGGAGCGGTTGGAAGAAAAGGGGTTAGGATTGACCGAAGCTGTGAAGCCTTGTGTTTCCAGCAAAGATGAGGTGGGCAAGCTTCTGACATGTTCTCGAGGGCTACGATCCATGTGGCAGGAATATTCTTGTGTTCCTGTGATTCCTTAATGGTATGAACTGAGAGCTTGTTTAGTCTGACAAAGAAAAGAACCAGAAGAAGGCTTAGAACCCTGAGCCCAATGATAACCCAATTGAATGGATCTTGAAGATTTGTTGCACACCTTTTGAAGAATAGAAGAGTCAAAAGACAATATTAGCTTTGGTTTAGGAACTCACGGAAGGGGCTTCTTACTTCAGGTGGGGCAGATTGTCTTCTCAAGAGAGGCTTGGATGAATATTCCTGGCTGGGACCCAAAGGGGCTTAGACTCTGGGGGGGGGGCACAAGCATAGCCTCACCCTTATGTGAGCAGAGAGTCTGGGCCTTTCCATTGAAGGATCAAGGGGTCTTTCCATCCCACCAAGGGAAGAGGGATAGGGAAGTGTGAGGAGCGATGGACTAGACGCCATTCCAAGATGGCGGCTGGCAAGATGCCAGGAGGAAGGTTCAAACTTGTTGTCCGGCTCTGAGGCTGCATCGCGCAGGTGCAAGTAAGACGCTGTAGGACGCACGGCACTGTGTGATTGGTTGGCGTGAATGGCATATAAGACCGAGCAGGAAAAGCGGAGAAGCAGTTCCTGGGCAGTTCCTGGGGGTTCCTCCATCATCAAGCTTGCTGAATAAACTCACTTGGAAGAAGCTGTGTTGTCCGTGCGTCATTTGTGGCATCCGCTGGTCGGACGCAACAGGGAAGGTAAATGGACGCCAGTGTTGGACTGCTGCATTGAAGCCTTGTTTGTCAAAAGTGAGGTAATTGAGGGTAAATAAAGCATCCAACAATCTCAAAGAAGAGTCCTCTGTAGAATCAAGTTTTTGAAGCATCTCCTTTAGAGTGCAATTGGTTCTCTCAATGACTGCTTGTCCCTGAGAGTTATAGGGAATCCCTTTGGTATGGGAAATTCCCCAGGAAGTCGAAAATTCCTTCAATCTGAGGGAGAAATAGGCTGAGCCATTGTCTGTTTTGATTGACCACAGGACAGCCATGACTAGCATTGCTTGCTTTAGAACCTTAATCACATGGGTTGCTTTTTCCCCTGCAAGGGCAGCAGCATACACAAGGGAGGAATAGGTGTCAATGATCACATGTACAAATTTAAATTTCTCAAAGGTAGGGACATGAGTGACATCCATCTGCCAGAGGCAGTTGGGTGCCAATCCATGGGATATCCATGGAAAAATTAAGACCTTGTTTTATCTTGTGATGAGCCCATTCTTCTACAAGTTTTAGGTAAGAAGCCTTCCACTGAAGGTATTGGGAAGTGGAGAGAACTGCCTTGAGAAGGGAAAACCAATCCAAGGGAGTTTCTGTGGGGGTTATGGTCCATCCCGAACCAGCGGGCCAAAGAGGCACCCCCACATTCACCTAGCAGTGGAAGTCAGGAAGAGTTGGAGCTGACTGGCTGCCTGTTCCCAGCCCTCCACGCAGAACAATCAGATGCACCAGGGAGACCAAAGCAGGCACTCATTTATTTGCGGAACAAGCATTCAACTTATAAGGCTGTTTGGCCAGTCAGAGACAATGCGTGTAGGCAACAGCTGTACATGTGGCAAGGCACACAAGCCCCCTGAATTCTGTCCATGAGCTGATCACATTCATGGATCCAACAGTAAACCAATCAGTCCCTCCTTCCTCCGTGCCCTTCCTGTTTACACACTTTTCACAATGGTTCATCGCCATCTTAAGGGTGTAGCATGGAGCTAGCTCCCCACAGTTTGGAGAGAGGAGGACCAGGACTCCAGAAATTGTAGAAAAAAGGGAGAGGAGGGGCCATTAACTTGACAGGACTTACATAGCTGAATAAGCTCAGAGACCGAGTGGGAATCCAGGGATGGATATTGCTGTTGGCCTGGAGATTAACCATATAAGCATGGGCGGTAGATGGAGTCCAGCGAAAAGAGTTGGAAGGAGAGAGATGAGTGGGTGGGTCACAGGCAGAGGAAGCAACTGCAGAGGGCCCTGAAGGTAAGGCAGAGTAAATACCAGGGGGGCCGGAGGGAGGGGAATCTCCAGGAAGAGGGTGTTCACAGGAAGTTGAGGATGAACTATCAGGGCTATGTCATTGATTTTTTTGGGGGGTGAGTGCTGTGAAAGCAGCCTCATTGAGGTCGTCTTTATCCTCCATGAAGGAGGAGAGGACGGAGAAGAGTAGATTTAACAGTGACTCTGGGCCATCTGCAGTGTTAGACAGTTCACCAGAGGCAGGGGCGGGTGTGGCCTTGGCCAGAGGAGATGCAGGTGCAGCTTGCTTGGCAATCTCCCCTTTCTCTGCCAGACGCTCTTTGGCTAAGAGAAGTCACCTGGCATCGGAGGAACTTTGGGGCTCGTGGTTGCCCTAAGATTATGTAAATTAATTGTAATGTTTAGTTACCCTAGGATTGTGTGAATTGCAAGCAGGATTTAATTACCCTAGAATAGTGTAACTTACCTATAGTTCTTGATTAGTGTGCATCAAATGCTAGTTGGGGTGCTCCAGCATGCCCAATACTTTTTGTATTAATTAATTATATTGGATGATTGTTGTGATTGAACATACACTTGCATTTAAAGACAGTCCGCCTCCGAGTAATTATTAATTACGCATGCCACTCGTGACAGAGACAAAAAGGAGTCTTCGAGGAAGACGAAGTGGGATCTCACAGGATGAGGCTTTGGGGTTCTGGGAGATGAAAATGGGTCTTCAGGGAAGACAAAGTGGGGTCTCACGGGACGAGGTTAGGGGTGACGGTCCGCAGAGTCACTCCACCCACACTCCGGGGGTAGGTAAGACTGCTCTGCCAGAGTGAGATGCAGAACCCGTTTAATCCAGGAAGTACAGAGGCTTATATAGGATCCTCGGACCAATCACGGCCCCGAGGTTATGACCAATGAGGCACACTCTGCTGGGCATGCGTTTCATCACCACGGAATGAGAAAAGAGGGAAGGGAGGGGTTGAAGGTATGAGGAGTGCTCCTACACAGTGTTCACAAATGTAATCACAGAAGGCTGAGGCAGGAGGATCATAAGTTCAAAGCAAGCCTTAGGAATTTAGCAAGGTCCTAAGTAATTTAGCAAGACTGTCTCAAAATTTAAAAATAAATAAATAAATAAAATCCCTGAGGATGTGGCTCAGTGAATAAGTGCCCTTGGTTCAATTCCTAGTACCAAAAGAAAACTCAAAATCCTCCAAAACAAAAACAAATCAAAACAAACCCCCTTCCCCAGAGATTTAAAGTATAATACAGATTCTAGCAAAGTACTTAGAATTACTGATCAACGACTTGTTACTGAATTGAGGAAAAGTCTTTGGGAAAGATGAATTGGTTACCAGTGTCAAATACTAAAAGGTCCCTAAGCTAACATCTGTAAAGTATCACTGCCATTGAAAGACAGGAGAACACAGTGTGCCCCAAATGCATAGTTACGAATTGAGAGAGAGCCTGCAGCAGGTCCACTGAAAAGGCTGTCTGCTTGACAGCCATACTTTCCTCATTTGCAGCTAATTGCTATTTTTAACACCATACATACTTTTTGTAGGTAACACATATAAATGACAAGAAGCTTCATCTATTAAAATCATTCTCATTTCACGGAATTCTAAATCACTGTGACATCTATTACTGCAAACGTGACAAAACATAAAAACAACAAAAATTACAGAAAAGTAAAATTACTAAAATGATGTACTGAATCCCAGTCTCCATTTATATTTAAATAAACATAATTAAAGAACGAGACTGGATATGATAATGCTAAGCTGTAGATTGCATGAGACGCTGAATATTTTGAGTCCTCATTCCTGTCTGAAATGGGTACAGAAATATCAAGAATGTGGTAGCCTTTAAAATAGCTCATGAAAAAAAATGAGGAGGGCGTCCAGAGAGGTCAGAAGAACTAGCACCAGGGAAGGAAGTAAAAACAAAACTGGCACAGAGCAGAGAAAGATGTGATTTTTGCATAATGCATATTCCATTTTGAATGCTTTCTGTTGAAGGGAAACAAAAGCAGCTGCATAGTTGTGCCCAAGTGTGGAAAACCATACTTAGTAAGTTGAAAAGTCAGGACTGCTGCTGTATAAAGTAGCATTTGGTTTGAAAACCATGTATACGAGGTGTTTAATTTGTAGTGAAGGATTCCCAGGAATATGAGAGGAACTAGGTGAGGAAAACTTGCAAAGTGGTAACTCACGTAGCTAAAAAGCATTGGCTCACGTGGAAAAGCCAGAGAACACTGGTTGCGACAACGCGTGTCCGTCTGACCACCAGACTGGAACAGCAAGCTGGAATCCTGAGTTACACTCAGCTTTTTCACTGCCGTGACTAAAGGACCCAACCAGCACAATTATGCAGGAGGAAGAGTTTGTTTGTGGGTTCATGGTTTCAGAGGTCTTAGTCCATAGAAGGCCGACTCCATTCCTGGGGGCTCTAGGTAAGGCTGAACATCATGGTGGGAGAGGGTGGCAGAGTGGAACAGCTCATATCAAGGTGGCCAGAAAGCAGAGAGAGAGACTCCACTCTCCAGATACAAATATATACCCAAAGCCATGCCCTAACTCCCACCTCCTCCAGCCACACCCTACCCCTCAGTTACCACTCAATTAATCCCTACCAGAGAATTAAATCACTGATTGGATTAAGACTCTTACAACCCAATCATTTTTTCTCTGAACCTTCTTGCATTGTCTCACACATGAGATTTTGGGGGACACCTCACATCCAAATCATAACACTCAGTATTTCTTGTGAACTCTGCCTGTTGGTGATAGTTCACAGGGCTGTGTGGAGGCCACTGTGTAAGCTGCGGTGTGTGACCACTGGGACTGTTCAGTGTCTTCCTTTCAGTGGCCTCTGAACCTCTCTGGGCGGCTAACCACAAGGATATTCTGTGGGAATAGTCGACTAGGTTAGGTGTTGGACACATACCTACTTGTAGACCTCCTTCAGCCAAAGCATGTCAGAAATGTGACGGTTTTGAAAATTTTATGCCTAGAAGATGAATGAGTAAGTAAAGCTTTAGGAGCAGTTAATGTTGCAGCACAGTTGCAGCCTTATTTGGAAAGTAAAGAACACAAAGTAAGACAACTTTCCACTAAAAAAAGGAACAACAATAGAAAAACTGAAACAGTGTTCAAAGGATTGTATGCTGCTCCTTATGAGATTTTTTAAATTTCTGTTAAGTAATAAAAAGTTTGTATTTCTGTTAAGTTCCTAAGATTCTACATATTTCTACCAACATGACAGGATTCTGCATGTGTTTGGGACTAGTGTGGTGCAAACTGATGATTTTTTAGTCTAATCAAAAAATTGAACTTTCCAGCACTCTTCAGAGCTAGTGTGGCCTTTGGATTTGCTTTGTAGTGTCAACAAAAAAGTAATCCTTGAACACAGAATCTTGAAGCTCTCTATATTCTTTTCCATGGCTTTGGAGATGTACTAAATCTGTCAGTATTTATAGCCCCCCTGCCCACCCATACAGTGCACAGCCTGAGCAAGAGATTAGCTTATTCTGTACTATGCAATGAGTGTTGGATAATTCTTAGTTCCTGCAGTGGCATTTAGCCTGTCCAAATAAAACACACTGGTGTTGAAAAGACCATTGGAACAAGGAAAGCATGAATTTAAACTCTTTCTCCACCTGGTTTCAGTTGTGTGACTACAGGAAATTGTGTACACTCTCTGAGATTTGTTGGTTAAAATTGATATTATTATTAGAAATAATGCACACCAAACACCTAACACAGAAGGGTTCAATAAATTGTATGCATTATCAGTAGAAATTTTTCTGCAATATAATGTTGTATTTATTCATTCAATAAAACTGGCTAGTGTGTAGCAGACAGGAATGGAAATACATACTTCACTAAAATGATATATTCTCTAGAATTCTAAAGTAGATCTAAAAAAAATGAATGAATAAATAAATAGTGAAAACTAAAAATAGATCCATTGTCCTCCTAAAGATTTGATTTTCCAAAAACAAAATTAGCATTTTCTTTATCATATTCACTTCTCAAGAAAAGCATGGAAATTAAATGAAACAAAGTCTAATAACTATTTTCTCTGCTAGAGTTGATATCAGTGTCCAGGGTGAGCGACACCTCATGAATAACACATTGGACATTAGCATATCAAAGCAGCTTTCCTTTTGCTAAATTTCACCAAATGGCTCAGGTCTTTGATTTGAACTAAGCGACATTTGGGCATGCTGTTACTTTACAAAGGATTAGCTAATGTAGAGAACTTAATCTCCTATCATTTGGGACATTTTGTATTAATTTAATACTTGGAAAACAAGTCCATAAGTGAATGCTGTGCAAGAGATGCTGCATCTCCAATCTGCTTCTTTCATCCTTGAAATACTGAGTTTTATTATGACCCACTCCAGATGAGGGCTGTTTTTTTTTTCCCCACAAGCAATTTCATGGTTAGATACATTTTTTGTTCAAAATTATGTGAAAAATCAAGGAGACACACATCCCATGTTGAAAATTCTACTAAAAAATAATAGCAGGAAACATCAGCCTGAGTCATCAAAACCCAGGAAATATTCATTTTTTTTTCCTACTCAGGGAAGAATTCATTTTGTTCCTCTATTTAACCAACACACCACATTACAATACCCAGCAATATTCAGGAAGCAGGGCAGTCTACCTCCCCTTAGTTGTCTTATGTCCTCTTAGGAGTGACAGTCAGGTAAATAAATCATTATGACAATATTAGGCATGTTTAATTGATGCAGATAGTGTATTGATGAGTGCTCATATAAAAGTGGCAGTTTGGTTGACTGAAAATGACTTTACTGAAAATTTAAACTTTAGTCTGGGTCTTTCATTGAGGCAAAAAACAAGAAGAAAGAGACAGATGAGTTTGAAAAGTATTATTTTGGCTGAAAGAGGAAATAAAATGTAAACACGTATAAAGGAATCATAAGACAGGAAAAAACTGAAAATATTTGATTTAGTTAGAAAGTTTGGTTTGCCTGTTAGACTAAGTTAGAGAAGAAAAACGTCTATTTTGAGGGCCAAACCAAGAATTCCTTTGGATGCAATGCTAAGAATAGATGTTTTTCTGTTCGATGAATTAGCAATACACTTTTTAAGTATTTAAATTTAGATTAGATAGATTTTTTTGGATGTTTTTATTTATTTATTCAATCATATTTAATTGACAGATTGTATTTCTGAGGCATGACACCACCTGAGAGTAAAACCCAGGGCTAAAACCTGTTTTTCAGTTTTGGCTGCCTGACTGGAAGCCCCACCAATGCTCCGATGTCCATACTTCCAGGCTGCCCCAGGCTTCCCTGACTACCCCAGCAGCAGTCAACCTCAAAGAGTTGTTTTGCACCCAAGTAGTTTTTTTAAAGAATAAGTAGAGGACAAACTCAAGTTAACAAACACACTAAACCATCCCATTATGAGAATAAGAAATTAAAATTGTACACCGTCAGCTGAGTCAGAGAAAGAAAACAAGGGGAACTCTATGAAAGGTTAGTTCCTCATGCCAGCAATATAAACTTCCTAGACAAACAGCCACTGACTATACCCCCCTAGGGACCTCTGCCCTGCTGCCAGAGCGTTCCCTGCTTGCTTATAATGAACCGGCACTGATTTCTCACCCTTCTCCTCCACCATCGTCTGCATACCTCCTTCTGGTGGGTGACACAAGAACCCTCCAGTGATCACAGGACTCTGTTAAATTCTCTGCATCAAATATCACAATGTGGCATATACAAAGCAGAATGCTTAAATCAAGCTAATTGGCAGACCTTGAATCTCACTTACCATTTTCTGAAGTAAGACATTGAAAAGTAGTCTCTTATATATTTTGAAATATACATTACATTGTCATTGACTGTAGTCACCTAGCTGTTGCATGGATCTTAAAACTTACTTCTTCTGTCTAGATGAAACTCCGTACCCTCTGACCAACAGCTCTTCATTTTCCCCCCATGGCTTCAGCCCTTGGTAAACACCCTTCTTACTCTATAGCTGTCAGTTTTTTGTGGGTTTTTTTTTTTTTGTTTTGTTTTTCTTTTTTAATTCACTCAGTCAATTTTGTACTACCATAACCAATATCTGAGATAAATTCACTTACAAAAACAAAAGGCTTCTGTTGACCTGCAGTTTTTGAGGCTTCAGTCTATCATTTCTTGACCCTGTTGCTTTGGGCCTGTGGTGAGGCAGCCAGCCCTGAGGGAGCACATGGTAGAGCAAGGTTGCTCACCTCACGGCCAGCATGGGAAAGAGAGAGAGACTAAGGGACCAAGACTCCAGAATCCCCTTCGAGGGCACACGTTGAGGGAACTCCCACTAGGCTCTATTTGTAAAAAGGTTTCACCAGCGGCCAACAGCCCCACAGACTGGGAACCACGGCTTTATCAAAGGTGCCTTTAGGGAACATTCCAGATCCAAGTTACAGCAGATTTTATATCTCATTCCTCCCCCCACTTCTCTCCCTCTCAGTTCCCCCAAAGCTCAGACTCTTGCCCCCCACTCTCTCCCTTCTTCATACCCTGCAGGACATTCAGTTTATTGCCTGAAGACTTGTTGAACCCTGATTGGCAGAAGGCATAACCAGTGATGGCGTAAGCCCTTGTAGATAAAGGTCCCTCTCCAGAAGGGCAGTTCTGCAGCACCGTGCTGGGTCCCAGAGCTCTGGTGGAGCTGAGCGCCACCGCTTAGGACGGTTTCTGTGGTTCTATCTCATTCCCTGTTTAACTCTCCTCTCTCCCTCATTCCTACTTCCCGTGATCTCCCAAACAATGAAATTCCTGCATCTGCATCTTTTTTGATACTTTTTTGAGTGGAAAACTAAAATTAAGACATTGTTGTTATCCAGTCATACATAGGGAGCAAACATTCCACATAGATTAAGTGATTAACCAAAGTTTGCTGTTTGAAAACTGGCACTCTGATCAGTATCTGTCCATTCATCTGAGAAACCTTTGAGGGGCGTGGGACAAAATTAGAGTATGCAAAAGCAGGCAGCTCTGTCCCCCTGACTGTTCCCCATGAGGAAAGATGAGTGTCCACATAACTAACTGAAGGACGGACAAGATCACCATATGCAGCAGGGTGCACCTGGAGCACACACAGGGTGCTGTGTGTAAATGCTTATCCATCTCTGGGATCTCAGTTAGAGACATTCTCTCTGGAGCCTATGAATGGGCAAAAAAAAAAAAATGTCTCAGAGCTAAAATTTGAACCCAGATAACTTAAACAGTAATTTACGCTCTCAATCAATAAACGTACTGATTCACCTTACTGAAAAGAGTCTGACTTAGTCCATTCCATACAATATAAACTCCCATTTATACAAATCTGTACCCTCCCTTCAGTGGACACTTATGGAAAAGTTATAGTTCAGTGCAATATTTTAAAAACTGAAAAGGCAGTTATTTGGGAAAACATATTTACTATCAAATATTGGAGAACTTCAAAGAAATACAACTATTATTATCAAGTGATTTGAATGCACTGTAGCTCTGACATCAGCAAACAAAGAATATTTCTGCATGTTTTCTGGAAGAAGGCTGGTACGGAGTTACCATTACTCAAACAAAGATGAACAAAAGAACATTGGCTGTAGAGGCTAGTCAACCCTAAGGCAACATAGGTCTCTCCTTAAGAAGGCCTTTAATCAATTTTATGAAATACTCTGTAAAGAAAGCTTCTAAAACCAACAGCTCCTACATATTTAATTACAGTTCTGTTAATTTAATCACCCCAGTAGGGGATGTGTTACTTGGTGGGTGATATTTTCTTCACACCACGAGATGCATCGTCACAGTGCTTGTCCCATTAACTTAA
This sequence comes from Xerus rutilus, assembly GCA_028644305.1. Classification (NCBI taxonomy): domain Eukaryota; kingdom Metazoa; phylum Chordata; class Mammalia; order Rodentia; family Sciuridae; genus Xerus; species Xerus rutilus. The sequence continues at coordinate 8,954,570 of CM053412.1, read as the reverse complement.
TTAAGAAAAAACAATTAGAGAAAGAGCTATGCATCAAGCATTTATTTGAACACAAAGAGGAAGTAATGGGCAAGCATGCATGTAAGGAGAATCTATTGTCTCCATGAACCTTTCTGGATTATGGAATCAGCAGCTGGTATTTTAGTTATTGCTCAGACTTTCTTATTATCTTGAATATTCTGTGCACGGAAGCATAAATCAATGCCTGAAAGATTTAAAAATATTTATGCATAAAGGTACTGTGTCACTTTAAGAATTTTAAAGGTATATGAGATACATATGCAAAATGTAACTTTCTTCATTTCTTTACCATCAGAAAAAGTAGTTGAAATTTTGTTTAATGAATAATGAGAATGAGTGGCATCTGCCTAATTTCAATGTGTTCTGATTTTTTCTTTGTTTGGGGGAGGAAAAAGAAATTTAATGTGTTCTTTTGAATGAGAAAAGTCATATGTGTATTCTTTATAGAAGCCATTCTGAAATATTTCCCTGAAGACAAATTTGCAATAATATCCAGATGTTCGCCAAGCTTTATCCTAAAATATTCGTGCTACACAATTGCATGAAACCAGAACAGGAAAATACATATTTTTATAAATTTTTAGAATAAAAGAAATTTATACCAAAGGCTAAGAAGAGTTAACTCACACATATATAGTTCATTTTAAATATAGGATAAAATGTAAGTCTCTCAACATGACAGGGCCTACCATGACCTGTACCTACACATCCCTTAAGAATCACAGACAGATGCTTCCCTGATCACCATGGCTTCTACTTGCTATAATGTCCTTCCACCTTTCTCTAGTTCTGCCCCTCTGATGTATTTTAAGTAATGTCCTTTTCTCCCTTAGGTTAAATAATTATTATCTAAATTTGAAAGTGAATTATCTCCTTCAGAAAGTCTCTCTGACCCTCTGGAATTGGACTAAGTTGTCCATTCTCTGCTTCTGGCACAACTTTGGTATGTTCCTATCACAGGTCTTAAAGTATTAAAGAAATCTGTTTAAATGTGTTTATTTTTTCCTATATTGTGAGTTCCTAGAAGGCAAGCACAGAAACTTTGTCAGCATTTTATACACTGATAAATGATGCTGAGCCTCAGGTGTATGAAAGCCAGACATTACTTTGTAATATAATACAAAGCACTTTATATCAGTGTATTAGCCCAAGCTTGCATTTATTTCAGGAAATCGGCCAGCTTACAATCCTCCAAACTCTCCTTGAACATTTTCAGTCTAGGAAAACATAAGAGCACAGTAAACTCTTTTGTGTTTTAATAAACTCTTTCATTTTAGAAACATTTTAAATTCATAGAAAAATCCTGATGATTGTGCGAGATTTCCCATAAGGTCCACTTTCACATTTTCTTATTTTTTGCACCTTATGTGAATCTGCTACATCTGTTACAATTAATGAAGCAATATTGGTTAATATAATTAACTAAAGGCCATGCTTTTTTCAAATCTTCTTTGTTTATCCCTCAATGTCCTCTTTCCACTTCAGGATGCTGTTCAAAATTCCACATTGCGTTTAGACATCGTGTCTCCTAGGGTCCCTCCTGGCAGTGACAGTTTTGTTAGGCTTCCCTTCTTTTTATGACCTCAACAGTTTTGTGAAGCACTGCTGAGATAATTTGTACACTGCCCCACAACTGGAATTTCAATTCTTATGATTGGTCCTTACAGTTAGAGAGGCACTGTGCAATTGTTAAGGCTGGCTAAGTGCCACTGTCATCACACCACATCACGAAAACTTCTACCTGCGTGTGGGTCACTGTCGACGTTGATCTGGGTCACAGGGCTCTGTACTATCCCAGCCTTCTTCCCCATGAAGTTTTCCTGCCCTGTCCCCCTTTCTGCACTATACCCTGTGAAAGGAAGCCACTGTGCACAGCCCAGGCTTAAGGAGTAGGAAGTTACATTCCATGTTATTAAAGACAAAGTATCATCTGTGTTATTTGTAATTCTACACAATAAGTTTATCTTTGCCTCATATTCATGTATTTATATGATTACCAATATGGAACCATGGAATTTTATTTTGTGTTTTAAGCTTATTAACTTATTTAGTCATTCATTCATTTATTGGTACCAGAGATAGAACCCAGGGGCACTTAAGCACTGAGCCACACCCCCAGTGCTTTTTGTATTTTATTTAGAGACAAGGTCTTGCTAAGTTGCTTAGGCCCTCACTAAATTGCTGAGTCTGGCTTAGAATTTGCAATCTTCCTCCCTCAGCCTCTCAAGCTGCTGGAATTACAGGCATACACCACTGCACCTAGCTAAATTATTTTATTATTATTTTAAACAATGTTGATAGCAAATCTATACCCACAAAATGGTAACTTAGAAGTAGTGGACTAATTTCTTGAAAGATCCGCCTTTAAAAATTAACATAAAGAGAAAAGGAATATCTTAGTATGTAGATGTATATCTTGAATAAATCAAATCAATAGTTAATAATCTACCAAAATTAAAGCTTTAGTCTCAGAGATGTAGAGTTCCAGAAAGGCAGAAGGAACACTTCCTTTTTAAGAAGCCAGCACTACACAAATGCTAAACTCAGACAGCGATAAGAAAAGATAAACTTCAAGCCAATGTATCTCTTACATATATATGGAAAAATCCTGGATGACATATTAGCAAATGAAATCCAACAATTAAAAAAAAATGCATGCCATAGTCAAATGAGAGCTATTCCAGGAATCCAAGGCTAGTTCAATATTCATAATACAATGTATGTTATCCAGTACATTATTAGGATCAAAAAATTGAAGAGATATGAGCATACCAATTTATGCACAAAGAAGCATGTGACAAAATTGTATTTCATAATAAAATTCTCAGAAAAATATAACAGAAGCTTCTTAAATTTGAACAAATTTTATAAAAGCCCATAGTTAACATCATATATAATAAAGAGAACTGGGTGCTTTGTGCACTGCATGCCAGGGAACAAAGAAAGGGTAACCCTATTATTAGTCCTATTCAGTATCATACTGAAAGTCCTGGATAGAACTAGAGTACGAGAAAAGGAAAGAAGAGTCACAGATTGAAAACAAGGAAACATTTAAACCACTTACAATTTCCAGGTGTGGTGGTACACGCCTATAATCCAGTGGCTTGGGAGGCTGAGACAGGAGAATTGCAAGTTCAAAGCCAGCCTCAGCATCATAGTGAGATCCTAAGCAACTCAGCAAGACCTTATGTCTAAATAAAACACAAAATGTCTGGGGACATTGCTTAGTTGTTCAGTGTCCCTGGATTCAATCCCTGATGGGAAAAAAAAAAAAAGAAGTTCAAAAATCATGTGATTGTCTATTTTGATGTGATTGTCTGTTTTCCTGTTAGCAAACTCACAGATTCTTTTATCAGGAATGTCCAGCACTTGTTAATTATATGAATGCTTTTCTTCAATTATGTTTTAGTGTTTTTGATGTCCAGTGGGTTTTTTTTTTTTTTTTTTTTGCTTCTTTTGGGAGTTTTTAATGTGTTTCATTGCATATTGTCACTTTTAAATTAGGGTACTGAAGATATCAGTCACATTTATTTTCTGACATCTGTTTGATATCTAAACCTGTTTGATAATTCTGACATCTGTTTGATATCTAAATCTGATTCTGATGCTCACTTTATTCACATGTTTCCTCTTGCTTTTTGTCATGTTTATTCACTCTTGCCTTCAAGCAATGGGTCAAAATTAGCAATTATTTGTCCTACTGCTTTGTAGGTCCACAGCTTCAACTCTAGGTAAGCAGATCTCACTGTGATTCTCTACATTCTTCTGTGTTTCCAGATTTGGGAAGAGTGGTTTGATGTGAAAGTAGTTGTCTGAAATACCCAAGAAAAGGTGTTGATTTTCAGATTGTTCAGCTTTTTTCTGGTTATAAGTATGGGAATGACATTTAAAAATTGATGTTAGATCTCCATATTTTTAAAAAATATTTATTTTTTAGTTGTAGGTGAACAGAATATCTTTATTTTGTTTTTATGTGGTGCTGAAGATCAAACCCAGTGCCTCACATGTGCTAGGTGAGCACGCTACCACTGCACCATAACCCCGGCCCATAGATCTCCACATTTTTGAGTGTTAGATTTCCTTGATTCTTTGTTTTTTCAATTCATTTATTTTTATTTTTTAAAACAGCAGGATGGATTTCAAGTCAAAGCACACATATGGAGTACAATTTTCATTTATCTTGTTGTAAACAAGGTAGAGTCACACCATTCATGTCTTCATACATATACCTAGGGTAGTGATGTCCATCTCATTCCACCATCTTTCCTACCCACAATCCCCTTCCCTTTCCCTGCCTTCCCTTTGCTCTACCCAGAGTTCCTCCATTTCTCCATTGCCTTACTTCACTTAGCATGATGTCCTCCAACTCTATCCATTTACCTGAAAATGCCATGATTTTATTCTCTTTTAATGCTGATGAATATTCCATTGTATACATATATCACAGTTTCTTTATCCATTCATCTATTGAAGGACATCTAGGTTAGTTTCACAGTTTAGCAATTGTGAATTGAGCTGCTATAAACATTGAGATGACTGTGTCACTGTAGTATGCTGTTTTTAAGTCTTTTGGGTATAGACTGAGAAGTGAGATACCTGAGTCAAATGGTGGTTCCATTCCAAGGTTTCTAAAGAATCTCCATACTGCTTTCTAGATTGGTTGTATCAATTTGCAGTTCCACAAGCAATGTATGAGCATGCCTTTTCCCCTACATCCTCACCAACAGTTATTTTAGTTTATATTCTTGATAATTGCCATTCTGACTGGCCTGAGATGAAATCTTAGAGTAGTTTTGATTTGCATTTTTCTAATATCTAGAGATGTTGAACATTTTTTCATATATCTATTATTCAATTGTATGTCTTCTTTTGAGAAGTGTCTGTTCAGCTCCTTAGCCCATTTATTGATTGGGTTCTTTGGTGTTAAGTTTTTTGAGTTCTTTATATATCCTGGAGATTAGTGCTCTATCAGATGTGTGTATGGCAAAAATTTGTTCCCAGAATGTAGGCTCTCTGTTCACTTCATTGATTGTTTCTTTTGCTGAGAAGAAGCTTTTTAGTTTGAATTCATCCCATTTATTGACTTTTTATTTTATTTCTTGTGCTTTAAGAGTCTTGTTAAGGAAGTTAAGGCCTATCCAATGTGATGAAAGTTTGGGTCTACTTTTTCCTCTATTAGGGTATTCTTTCAAACTGTACAAAAAAGATACATATCTTTAAAAGTCATTTTTGTCTATTTTGCCTTAGGAGTCTTGTTAAGGAAGTGGAGGTCTAATCCGACGTGATGAAGTTTTGTCCCTACTTTTTCCTTTGTTAGGTGCAGGGTCTCTGGTCTAATTCCTAGGTTCCTGATCCACTTTGAGTTGAATTTTGTACATGGTGAGAGAAAAGTTTTAGTTTTATTTTGCTGCATATGGATTTCTAGTTTTCCTAGCATATTTTGTTGAAGAGGCCATTTTTTCTCCAATGTATGTTTTTGGCACCTTTGTCTAGTAGGAGATAACCCTATTTATGTGAGTTTGTCTCTGTGTCTTCTATTTTGTACCATTGGTCTACATGTCTATTTTGGTGTCAATACCATGCTGTTTTTGTTACTGTAGCTTTATAGTATAGTTTAAGGCCTGGTGTTGTGATGCCTCCTGCTTTACTCTTCTTCCAAAGGATTACTGTGGCCATTCTGGGTCTTTTATTTTTCCAAGTTAATTTCATGATTGCCTTTTCTATTTCTATAAGGCATGACATTAGGATTTTAATTGGGGTCACATTGAATCTCTGTAGTGCATTGGGTAGTATGGCCATTTTGACAATATTGATTCTGCCTATCCAAGAGCATGGGAACTATTTCCATCTTCATAGGTCTTCAGTTTCTTTCTTTAGTGTCCTTTAGTGTTCATGGTAGAAATTCTTTCACCTTTCTTGTTAGATTGATTCCCAAGTATTTTATTTTATTTTTTTTTGAGGTTATTGTGAATGGGTAGTTTTCCTGATTTCTCTTTCAGAGGATTCATCACTGAAGTCTAGAAATGCATTTGATTTGTGGGTATTGATTTTATGTCCTGGTACTTTCCTGAATTCATTTATTAGCTCTAGAAGTTTTCTGGTGGAACTTTTTGGATCCTCTAAGTATAGATTTATGTCATTGGCAAATAATGACAGTTTGAGTTCTTCTTTTCCTATTTGCATCCCTTTAATTTCTTTAGTCTAATTGCTCTGGCTAGAATTTCAACTACTATGTTAAATAAAAGTGGTAAAAGAGGGCATCCCTGTCTTCTTCCCGTTTTTAGAGAGAATGCTTCCAATTTTTTTCCATTTAGAATGATATTGGCCTTGGGTTTAGCACAGATAGCTTTTATAATGTTGAGGTATGTTTCTACTATCCCTAGTTTTCCTAGTGTTTTAATCATGAAAGTGTACTCAATTTTGTCCAAAGCTTTCTCTGCATCAATTGATAAAATCTTATGTTTCTTATCTTTAAGTCTGTTGATGTGATAGATTATGTTAATTGATTTCTGTGTGTTGAACCAACCTTGCATCCCTGGAATGAACCCCACTTGATTATGGTACACTATTTTTTAGTATGCATTTTTATTGAGAATTTTGCATCTATGCTCATCAGGGATATTGGTCTGAAATTTTCTTTCTTTGATGTGTCTCTGATTTTGTTATCAGGGTGATACTCACCTCATAGAATGAGTTTGAAAGGATTCCTTCCTTTTCTATTTCATGGAATGATTTGAGGCGTATTGCTGTTAGGTTTTCCTTGTAGGTCTTGCAGAACTCAGCTGAGAATTCATATGGTCCTGGGCTTTTCTTGGTTGTTAGGCTTTTGATTGTGTCTTTTATTTCCTTGCTTGAAATTGATCTGTGTAAGTTGTGAATGTCCTGGTTGAGTTTGGTTAGGTCACATGCCTCTAGAAATTTGTCAGTGTCTTTGGGGTTTTCTATTTTACTGGAGTATAAATTTTCAAAATAGTTTCGAATTACCCTCTATATTTCAATACCATCTGTCATAATATTTCCTTTTTCATCACAAATTTTAGTAATTTGGGTTTTCTCTCCTCTTTTTGTTAGCATGGCTAAGGTTTTGTCAATTTTATTTATTTTGTCAAAGAACTAGCTTTTTGTTTTGTCAATTTTTTGAATTGTTTCTTTTGTTTCACTGATTTTAACCCTGATTTTAATTATTTCTTGTATTCTACATCTTTGGTGTTGGTTTGTTCCTCTCTTTCTATCTTTGAGATATTGTTTCAGGTCATTTATTTGTTGATTTTTTCTTTTTTTAATGAATGAGCTTAATGCAATGAACTTTCCTCTTAGCACTGCATTCATGGTGTCCCAGGGATTTTGATATGTTGTATAGGAGTTCTCACTTACCTCTAAGAACATTTTTATGTCCTCCCTGGTGTCTTCTGTTACTTGTGCATCATTCAATAGCATATTATTGAGTCTCCAAGTGTTAAGGTAGTTCCTATTTTTTAATCAGTCATTAATTTCTAATTTCGTTTTATTATGGTCAGATATTATGCAGGGTAGTATTTTTATTTTTTTTATTTGCTAAGACTTGATAGAATATAATTTTGTTTAGAGAAAGATCCATGTACTGCTGAAAAAAAAGTATATTTGTTGGTTGATGGATAGAATACTCTCTGTATATATAATGTCTGTTAAGTCTAAATTATTAGTTGTCTTATTGAGTTATATAGTTTCTTTGTTTAGTTTTTGTTTGGAAGATCTATCCAGTGGTGAGAGAAGTTTGTTAAATCACCCAATATTATATTTGTATATTTGATTCTTGAAGTTGAGAAGGGTTTGCCTGATGTACACAGATGCCCCATTGTTTGGGGCATAGATATTTAAGATTGTTATGTCTTGTTGATGTATGATTCCCTCAAGCAATATGAAATAACTTTCTTTATCTCTTTGCACTAAATTTGGTTTGAAGTTCACTTTATCTGATATGAGGAGGGAAACCCCTACTTATTTATGAAGTCCATGTGAATGATACCTTTTTTTCCCATCCTTTCACCTTCAGTCTCTGGATTTCTTTTCCTATGAGATGAGTCTCTTGGAGACAGCAGAAGGTTGGGTGGTTTTGGTTTTGTTTTTTTAATCCAATATGCCTGTTTATGTCTTTTAATTGATGAGTTTAGGCCATTCACATTCAGGCTTATTACTGAGACATTGTTTGTATTCCCAGTCATTTTGGTTTATTTTTTGGTTTTTAACTTGGCTCGGTTTCTACTTTGATTGGCCTTTTCTTTAGTATAGTTCCTCCCTTTGCAGATTTTCATCGTTGTTTTCATTTCTTACTCATGGAATATTTTGCCAAGAATATTCTGTAGTGCAGGTTTTTTTGCTGTAAATTCTTTTAACTTTTGTTTACCTTGGAAGGTTTTTATTTCATCATCAAATCTAAAACTTAATTTTGCTGGATATAAAATTCTTAATTGGCATCCATTGTCTTTCAGAGCTTGGTATATGTTGTTCTAAGCTCTTGTAGCTTCAAGGGTCTGGGTTGAGAAGTCTATAGAGATCCTAATTGGTCCCCTCCCCCATATGTAATCTGATTCTTTTCTCTTGTGGCTTTTAAAATTCTCTCCTTATTCTGTATGTTAGGCATTTTCATTATAATGTGCTTTGGTGTAGATCTGTTGTGATTTTTTACATTTGGTGTCCTGTAAGCCTCCTGTATTTGATTTTCCAATTTATTCTTCAAGTTTGGAAAATTTCCTGATATTATTTTATTGAATAGATTGTGCATTCCTTTTGTTTGAAACAATATGCTTTCCTTTATCCCAATAATTCTTAAATTTTGTCTTTTCATGTTATCACATAATTCTTGGATATTCTGCTCATGTTGCATTACTCTCTTCACTGTGTGGTCAACTCTGTTTTTAAGATTATGTATTTTGTCTTTATTGTCTGAAGTTCTGTCTTCCAAGTGATCTAATATGTCGGTGATGCTTTCTATTAAGTTTTCAATTTGATTTATTTCTTTTAAGTATTACTGTTTGATTCTTTTTCAGAGTATGTATCTCCTTATTGATGTAATTTTTTGCTTCCTATATTTGCCTATGTAGATCTTTATCAAAATGATCTTTTGCTGCCTGTATTTGCTCTCTTATATCATCCTTTAATTCAGAGAGAATTTTAGTTATGTATATCTTGAACTCCTTCTCTGACATTTCTTCTACTTTGTTGACCATGGATTCTAATAATATGGTATCTTGGTTTGTTTGCAGCACTTTCTTCTCTTGGTTTTTCATGTTGTTTATGTGTCTTCCCTTCTAGTACTGTGGATCCAAGATTTTACAGTTTTAAGGCTATAGCCTTACAGATTCCCTACAGGTTTCCAGGAGCAGACCAATATTAACAGAGACCAATACAAACAATATACAGCTTTAAACCAAGGAGCTCCTAATAGGATATTTATGGCTTTGTCACAATATACAGAAATTATCAGTTCAATTAGTATCTACAATATAAACAGTAGGTTTGTAAAAAGGTCTACAGTTTCTGCTCATGGACAAAGAGATAATTAAGATGGGGTGTAGGATGAGATGTTAGGGACGTAGGAATTGAGGATATAGAGTTATTAGATTTTAGAAAACATGAAAGAGGAACACAAAAGAAGTTGGCTAGTAGCAGAACAGAGAAAAAGAGATTTGGGGAAGACAAGTAATTAGGAAGACAATAGAGAGAGTACAAAAAAAGACACATAAAAATTAAGAAAAATAAATAATGTAAAAATAGAAGATAAAAGACTATATAATACAACTGAAATATACTAATCAGATATCCCAGTCCTCAGTAGCCTAAGGCATGAAAAACACAACATTCACAAATGTTGGGGATGTGAGGGCAGGAAAGGGAGGGAGAGAAAAGAAGATTGAAAAAAAAAAGATAATAGAAAAAAATCTCAAGGTAAATAAAAAAGATTGCCTCTGTGGAGTTCATTATTTTTTCTGCTTCCCCTCTCATCCAACAGGTGAGGTTGTCTGTTGTTTGCTGGTATCTCCCCTCTTGGGATGGTGCAGGTTATTAGAATATGTGTGTTGGTCTTAGAGGTGGAGCTCCTGAAGGTGGGGTTTAGCATTTTCCAATACCCCTGGGAAAACGGCACCCCAAGGATCTCCTTTGGGGTCCCTCATGTGGTGTGGGCACTTGGTCTTATCTCCTTATATCTCCTGTAGACCTTATAATTCCTGGTCTCTCATTTAGTCTCTAAGCTGTATCTTTTTCACCTTCTCCCTTTCTACTTCCTAATCAGGAGCCTCTCTCTCTGAAGGTATTGTGGGTTGTGCTCTGGGTCCTGTGCACCTGTTTTGGAGAGCTAGTTTGTGTTAGGCAGGTCAGAACAAGGCTTTTTTAGCTATGTACCAACCATGCAACTGCAAGAGCTGTGTCGGGTTAGTGGCTGCAGGGCAGAAAGGCTATCTGGGGAACTATAAGTACCTTGATATTGCTTCTGGGCCCCAGCCAGTGTCCCAAGCTTGGAGTTACCCCAACTAAAGATGGTGATGGCAGTAGTAAGGATAATCCAAGATGGTAACAAATGTGTCCTAAGATGGAGGAATCTGCTTTCAGAGATGAACTGTTGGCTGGGCCAGGCCAGATGGTGGTACTGGCCAATGTGTTCGCAGATGCAGTTCTGTGGTGTGCAGCATTGTGGCAGAAGGCTGTCTCTAGACCCTTTCCAGTGTGCCCACGTGCAGGCTACCATGTGAAGAGGACTATGGCCACAGTGGTATTATTCCAAGATGGAGGCAAACAGGGGAGCCCCAGGCTGGTAGATGGAGGTTCACATGGGAGCTATAGCCAGGAGTCCTACACAGGAGCCGGGCATCCCATGTGGGAGCAGGTCCTATGTGGGTGAGTGGCTGGGGTCCTGCATAAATGCTGGGGCCTGGAGACCCGTAAGGGCAACAGGCAGGAATTTCTACATGGGAGCGGCTGTAGGGGGTCCTCTCATAACTCGCAGAGAAACAGTATTACCACTGCTTTAGTCCTGGTCATGGAGAGACTAGGAATGCAGCATCTGTGTAAGCCAGCATCTTGGATCCTCCCCTGCCCTTGGTTCTTTCTTATATTCAGAAGAAGGAAGTTAGTCTTCAAATTGCATCAGTGTGTGAAATCCAAACACTGGACTGAGAATCAGGACTATTTCTCTTCCATATGAACTCTTCCAAATATCAACCACATGTTTTCTTCCCACTCTTTTTTTCTACACAGACCACAGTTATTATTTCTACAGTTGCTCACTATATAAGTCTCTCCCTTTCTCTTTTTTCCCCTTCATTCTATTCAGTAGTATGCTATACCTAGCATTTACCTTTGTGGCTGACCTAATTATTAATTTTCAAAAATTTTATAAGCTACTTGTTAAATAACCACTATTAAAACTAAATAATCTTCAGGCTGGTGCAATATAATCTACATTTGAATTTTGGGATTTATCACTGGATGCCATGGTCATGAGCCCCTTCTCGTAGCTCCTTTGCTGTGACTTGGATCTCCTCCATTATATGTGGTTCTGTGTGAGATTCTGTGCTGTTAGATCATTTCGTAGTGCAATAGCTCCACACACACTTGAGTTGCCTTCATCTACTCAGACTCCATCTCTAACAATGAAAAGTCCCAATAAGCCTCAGTCACTTAATAAAAATAATGTGCTTGGGAGTGTGGCTACCTTAGCCTAGTAGTATGGTAGAACTGAACAAAAATCGCTTTTAGGATATGCATTATCTCCATGATCTCACCTGAAAACTTCAACAAAACAAAACACAATGCTGCTAGTTCAACAGGATCTTAGTTTATAAAGGTTCTTCTACAGATCTGATGGTATTGTTTAAGGTCGATGGTGTCCATTGGGAAGCAGCCATTGTCCAGCTTTTTTAGGCATCTTTGGAAGACTCAATGTAGTAAGCATCATTTAGCAAAATAAACTTATCAAAAGTTATTAGATTTGTTTTAGAAATACTCCTAAAGACCTATATAGTTAGATTGTTGAGTGAGTGTTGGCAGTTGCATAGCTGTTTGGTCTGTCATTTCAAAGATGGCAGATAGATTGAAAGAGTCTCCTCTGTGGGACGATGAAATGTGGAAACAGATTGGGAAACTGGATAGGACAGCCTGGATAGGATATTGGAGGAGATGTTGATGATAAAAGCCTGTTATCTGACAGGTATCATGCTGCTGATCAAGACTGCAAGTCTTATTGCCTGGATCAATCTTCTCCTCAGACATGGCAACGAAAGATTCACAGGAAACAAAACCAGGTTCTCTTCTGACACGGAAATGACCAGTGCACATAACACCAGACTGCTGTGCAATGAAAGAGGACACATGGCACAGGGAATCGCCTCTGCCCCATTCTCAGAAGTTGACTGGATGGGGACTTTAGGCCGATCTCAGGACTGTCATTGGTGCCTCAGCACGAATGACATTTACTCTTATAGTGCAACCAGCAGATCCAAGCTAGTCCACTGCAGCCCTGGGAAATAAACTGTGTGATATTTTAGGATTTATAGATAATTCATAGTTTGATAAAAGAGTAGTTTAAAATCTATCAAAAATTTACCCCCAAATGGGCTGGGTCAATGGAGAAGAAATCGTATAGACATTCCATGCTTCCTGATATCAACTGTCATCTGATAGTGTTGAGCAGCTTCTCCTGTATCAATGCAAAACAGCTTTGATGCTGTTTCTCATGTTTTTAGTCCAATAATTATAATAAAGTAATATGATTATTGAATGTATTGTCCAGGCAAAGAGGTCATCTTCCAACTCATAGGTAATGATCAGTTCAAAGGAATTAGGATATATAAAGAATTACTTTGCAAATTTAAGATCACATACTGACTATTCCTGCATATGATGCATCTTTCTTTTAACAATAATCTCAGGCGTACCAGGTAAACATAATCTCCTGGTTACCTCCAGACACACAGGCACAACAAAAAGGCCTTAGGGGAAGCCAATTGAGTTTTGGTTCATTTGCCTAGTCCTAATGTTAAAAATTGGTCCTAGATCATAAAGATAATGAACACTTGAGAGAGCACACTATTGATCCAGTTTCCCAATAGTGGTCCACATAGGTCAAGAAGAGAGAAATCGTAAGTTTTTGCAAATTGCATTAAAATGGCCTTATACCTGACCACTTAGAGGAAAGTTCTGGGTGTGAGCAAAGGGTCACTGAAGAAGGGGTAGTCTTATTACTGGGATAATGTATGCCAATTGTGTGACAATTGAAAAAGAGTATGTCATGCATATGCTATGAACGCAAATACTAATAACATAAATTATAACCCCCTATGAACATAGCCCATTCTAATCTACCATACTGTGCCAGATGTCATCATCAGTAGCTCCCAAATGTGAACATCCCTGGGATGTGTAAAAACATGCACACTAGCACAGCTTTGTTTAATCTCACTTATGCAGATTCACACACTCCCTTGATGCCTAAGCAGCTGCAGGTTATGTGATGTGCGGCTCATGTGTGGCAACTGCCCCTTGATATTTTCATTGGGAGTGAACAACCAACGTTTGGAGATCCAAATCAACTTTAAATAAAAAATCCAGAACCAATAAGTGCTGTGCCCCTCTGTTATTCATTCACACATAGTAGGTTACAGTGAGTTATGGAATATTGCTCCTTGGGACTGGTGTTGCTTTTGGGGTTATTTTTTGTCCCTATAATTTTTGAAAATAACACTGAAGACTAGCAGATGGACCTAAACTCCTTGCATAGGTCATAGAAGGTTCTCATACTTCATCTAGCAACCTCTCTCCTCCTCCCCACGCCCATTTAGGATTTATGCATAGTTTCCAGTGTCTTGGAGCTGGGGACAGGGGCATGTTCTTCAATGCTACTTGGTCCCTCTGAGCTAGTCACATTTGGTCCCTTTGAGCTAGTCCTATAGATAGTAGTTTTAGTTGTAAGACTGATGAAATGGATTTGATCCCTACTCTTTTTTGTGGGTTATTATTTATATTATGAGAGTAGTTGATAGGATGAAATGTTATAATTCAAGTTCATTTAATAATCTATCAGAGTAAGGGATGGATTTTTGAAAAGAGAAATGTGCTGTGAGATTGGCATGTCTCTGCATTTTCTTTCTGGAAATGCCAAGAAGACACTCTCTGCCTTCTGTCTAGTCACTTCTCAGAGTTTTATTTGCAGTGTACAAATGGTAGACTTGCTTCTAGCTCCCTGTAAAACGGTGGCACTCTCCAGGTTCACAGTCCCTTATGTGCATGTGATTCCAACCCTCTGTCTGAGTAGCATTCACCTAGACCCATGAGATGTGGTAAGGGAGGCTGCAGTGATACATTAGCAAATGAAGGTGGAGCTCACAGTGTTTGTTGCAACATAAAAGTATAAAGTCAAGTATAAAGATACTTGACCCAGAAGTATGGTGTTCTCTGCCTGTATTCACTAAACAAACAAACAAACAAACAAAAACCCTCACGTCTCCAAATTACATAAAGTCTGAAATGCTTTGCTTTCTAAAATGTTGTATTTAAATGAGAAAAGACAGGATACTACTCCAGATAGTCCCAAGTGTCCTATGCCATGATCAAACAGAATAAAGCCAAAGCATGTAAACAGGAAAGCCCTTAAGAGACTCCAGCCAAGAAGAGTCTTTTCTGAACAGATGATGTTTAAATTGAGACTTAAATTTTATTTGAGAAAAAGGCTCTCAAACCTGATTCTGAGGGAGCAGCATGAGAAGAAGACAGAGCATCAGGGGTAAAGAATTTAGGAATACATTTGGTGCATTTTCAGAATAGAAAGAAGAGTCACATATCCAGAGTAAACAAGAGATTTAAAGTTATCTAAATTTTATTTTCAAAAGAGCACCATAGCTACCATGCACAAGATAGACTGCTCTGGGGTCAGAGAAAGGCTGTTTTAGAAGACCTGACTAAAGAATGTGTTATACTGTCCATTGAACAAAAATGATTGGAATAAGATGCATTTTGGTAGCAGAATTGAGGGTATTTGTCAACTTATTGAATGTGGTCCAGGGAAAAGAGAGAAATTAATGATTAACACAGTACAATCTGGTTGAGTACTCTGTTGACTATTTATATAATTTATAGTGAGAAAGACCTGATGAGCAAGAAATATAATTTTACTCATCAAAATTTATTCTAAAATTCATAGAAATTCCAGAGAAAAGTCTTTGAATCAACGGTGTCTCCCTCTCAATTTTGTAGTTAGATATGTTAAGTAGGAGATCTGCCATGCTTATTTTGTATGAAGGCACTAAGAAAATAGCAAAGGAAGCAACAATTGTTGCATATGGAAGCATATGGAAGGAAATTCCACATTATTACTTTTTCTCCATCCAAAGTCCTGTAGAATATGAAATTGTTGGCATTATTTCTCAGATGGAGAATAAGTTCCCTCTCCTGACCACAGCCAGTTATCTGTGTTTTGCTCTGCCTTGTTTCAAAGCCCCTGCTCCTCGTGGTAGTCCACTGTGCTTGCTGACTGCTATGGATAATGCACAAAGCTCACATTGGGCCACAAGCAGGAGACGAAGTTCTCCATGCAATGGAAGACTGCCTTTGTTTTAAATGGCATTTCGGTTTACATCATTTGGCTTCTTGAATTGTGCTGCTTTCATATAATCACAGGTCACCCTTATAAATGGTCTAACAAAACATAATTTTTTGCTTCTGTGTCTACACAAAATGCACACTGAATGGGTGTCAGGCTTCTTGACTCTTCCGTCATTGAGGAGTCTATGACTCTGACTTTCCAGGAAGCAGAAGCAGGCTGTGCCATCAAGTACAGTTCAGATAGACACTGTAGACAGGGACGCTGGTCAGTGGATGGCATGGGCCATTCTTTTAGTGCAGGAATACTTTGAGGCTCAGAGCCACTGCCAACTGTACCCTTTCATTTTATAAATGGCATCTCACCAGGGTCTTCATTGCTCTTTGTAGTCTTCGTTTCGTCTGGCACTGATCTTCCCTCTCCTTCCATTATTATTGATGCTGAACATACTGCAGACGAGGATGCCCACATTTTTGCTATAAGCACTAATGATTAAGAATAGGAACTATATTGCTTCTATCTGTCAAAAGAACATCTTTATATTATTTAATGTAGCAGCCTGAACTTTAATTTACTCCTCTGAAGTAACAAAAAAAATGTCTAAGTACCTTAATAATCAGTTTTGTTGGACTGATACATGCTTCCACCGTACAATAGGCTTCAAATATTATGGTAATTTATTACATCACAGATATCTTCTCTCATACAGCATCTGTGATTGAAAATGATTAGTTTTTCTCTTTGTAGAATTATCTAGAATTATCTAAATATATCTAATTATCTAAATATACAGGGAGTGAATAAAAATATTTAAGGCATTATGTGGCATTAGGGTAATTCATAATTGGATGCTTACATCTTGGTGGAATATTAAATGTTAGAGGTACTGTGGGCCTACTAAATATAAATAAAAGAGCTGACTTCAGCTAACGACTCACTTTTGAGCATGGCTCCTTGACAAGTTTTATTGGTAATTGAAAAAAATGGCAAAGCAATTTTATGACTGTACTTGGAGAAAAGCGCCCAGTCCATAATATAAAATCAGCCAACAAAGCATTTTCACTATGATTACTCCAAACCCCAAAGCTATAGGCCAATGCATTTTTAAAAGTTTCCTTGTTATTTATTTATTTTTAAACTTCTTTGGAAAGCATCAGAGTCCACAGAAAGCGAGATACCAGTAACACATTCTAATGAATCATCTAAACAGGTTGAAAAAAAAAATCAAGGTTACATGCCAGTTTTTAAATTCTTTTAAAATACACTTTCCCTTTATAAGTAAGATAGGAGGGAAGGAGAAAGAAACAGGGAGAAGTATGGTACTGAGAAAGAAAATTTTCTGATATTTTTTTTTTCCTAGCAGAGAAGAAATTATGTGATTATACAGGTGACTATCATGGAATAAAATGAATATTTGGGAACAAAAAGATATTAGATAAAACATCTATTATATGGCATGCAACTGATCATTCTGTTATTTGCATTGATTTAGTATTTACATTCCTTGTGAACTTAGAGTTTAGACTTAAAGAGTAATTATTGTACAAAAATTAACAAGGAGATAAATTTTTATTTTTAGCATTTAACAAAGAGTAATATTTTATAAAATTCCAAGAACTCAAATCCTTATTTCAAAATAATTTTCATGTGATAATATAAAATAAGATTAAATGAGTCTGTTTGACCCCACCTGCACAGAGTACTCACTAGGGCTGATTATTGCATTCCTCCACCTTTATGGCTGCTTTCTCCAGAAAGGGACATACTCATTTTCCAGTTTCCCTTTGCTCACAGTCCATAATTACTTTTCTCATAAAATGATCTTTGCACTCCTTGATACCCTTCATCTCCTCTATCCTTGCTTTAGATTCCACCCATCCTTCCCTAAGTTTATATATTCTCTTCTTTTAAAAAAAATATTTTTCCAATGGATTCCCTAACTTTGTCCTATCTCTAGACCACAGTGATATTAAAAGTGAAACATCAAAGAGTAAATTTGCAATGAGTTCAACTGCTTTTAGATTTTCCTGTGTAGGGTTTAGCTCTTGCTAAGTTGCACACCATCTGAAACTTCAGTTTGAATGTCTATGAGCACGTCTTCTGCAGTTCACAATGAGTCTCTTTATTAATTAAAGGCTCACTTGCTTTGTCGTAGCTGAACAGCTTTTCCACAGCCTTAAGTCTAGCTGGGTGTGGCCCTTGCCAGATGTATGCTGAGGAATGAATCATAGGTGCTCATTCTTTCAAACTCTACCTGTAAATCACTATTATCCATTCTAAAAACTAAATTAAACTAATTTTTTCTTCAAAAAAAAAATCCACATAAGGCAGTTTTTCCAAATGTTTGAAGAATTGTTCTCCCAAACATTTCTAACAATTCCACGGTCATTTTTTCCAGCATTCTATTCATCTTTTCACCTGGTGCCACACAGTTCCACAAGTTGCTACAGCAGCAGCGTACTTCCAAGTACTGGTTTCTGTGGTAGTTAGATTTCTCTGTGTAACACACCGTCTCAAAAATTCTGTGTCTCTCAGCACATCAATTATCTCTCATGCAGTTTTGGCTTGACTAAGGTCAGATGGTCTAAGATGAGCTCAATTTGGAGTCTCTGAGACAAGTTAAGGATAATATTTAGTCATGGCTCTTCTCTTACTTAGTCTGAGCTCAGAATCTGGCACTCATACTAGTTGATAGCATCCTATGGAAAAGACAGAACCATCAAAATGCAAGAGGAATTAGACATAAATTCTTATCTTTATGGTAATCTACAGATAAGCACTGGACAGTTTGGACTAGGGTAGGGTGAACCATTACTCGCTATTTGGAAGTAAAGCTATTAGTAGACATTGAGGGAAGGAAGGACTATGTTATTGACTATTGGTGGAAGGGAGGACTGTTATTGATTATTGGGGGAAGGTGGAATTCTTGGGGGGACGATAGACATATTCTGCAATTTGAAACCAAATTTTGGTTGTTTTTGTCGCACTACACCCAACGGTCAGCTCTGAGGCAGTTTGGTGTTTAGAAGTTTACTGCTGAGATTGAAAATGTAAATTGAAACAGCCACAACAATTTTTAATTAAGGACATCAAATAAAAAATTAACATACTTAATATTTAGTTGGTCTTATGATTCAAACCAGATGCCAACTACTTTCTTTATATTATACTGTTTGCTAACGAGCCTCTGCAATAGTTTCCACCTCTGCCTCCCATAGGTTTTCAAAGAGGGTACTGATTCCTGCCATTCTTTCTTGTTAGTAATATTATATTTCATTTTCTATCTGGACTGTAAAGTGAAAATATAGAGGATTCCATTTGCTCTAAATGAGTTTGTGTCTTTACTTTCAAATGTTATGGTCTACATGACAGATTTTGTTGAAGTCAAAAGTAAAAATAATAATAATAATATAATGACTCTTTGAAGAGATTCAAGATATTAATCTTTTTCCTTAATGAAAATAGGTTATTAAATATATAATAAGGATTATTTTAATAGTGTTTAAATAATATACTTATTTTAAATAATATACTTATTTTATAGACTGATAAATATAATAAAAGCAATTCAACAGTTAATACATGAATATGTACAATTTATTTAGTTTTAGTTTGCCTAATACCATTTGCATTTCAAACTTTTCCTAATTTGGGAAGTATAAACTGTTTGTAGATCTCATGCCTCCTCCTCAGTAGACTCTCATAACTCTTTTTATTATGAGATACATAATAGAGAAGTAAGGTGAACCCTCAGAAAATACCTTACTGTTTGCAAAATCTCTATAATTCAGGCTCTGATTTAATTCCTTACAGATCTTCCTATATTAGTGAGGTTTTCAAGGACAATCCCTTTGAGAAAGACCCAAAGTTTAATTTATCTTCCTTAAAAATGATAAACTATCTTCCCCAAAGACTGCTCTTGCCTACTAAATAATCACTCAACTCTATATGTTTTATAAACATCAAAAATATACCTCTCAATCCACATGTATTGAGCAAACAGATTCTAAGGTCAAATTATTCATCATTTTTCATTTGCTGCATCTATATTAAATAATGGCAATAAATAGAAAGTTAATTACTAAAATGTTTAGTATTTATTTAGTCTCCTATACTTCAGGTGCTATGCCAAATTTTTCATATGCATTATGCCATTTTTTATAATTAATATTCAATATTTTATTTTTAATTATTATAATTGACATTTAACTCACATGCCATAATATTTACAATTTTAAAATGTATAATCTTAAGTTTGTACAACTATTTCCACCACCTTATTCCAGAGAATATCCATACTCAACAATAACCCTGAACCTATTAGTAGTCATTCCCAATTCCCTTTGCCTTCAACCCCCTGGCAATAACTAATCAGTTTTCTGTCTCTATGGATTTGCCTATTCTGAGCACTTCATATATTTTTTTTTTGGAGTGGACTCAGATTTATTTATTTATTCTACTTAGGTATACATGATAGCAGAACGCATTTTAATTCATTGTACACAGATGGAGAACGAATTTCATTTCTCTGGTTGTACATGATGTAGAATCACATCATATATGCAGTCATACATGAAGCTAGGGCTATGATGTCCATCTTAATCCACCATCTTTACTGTCCCCATGCCCCCTCCCCTGTCACTCCCCTTTGACCCAAGTTCCTACATTCTTCCCATGCACCCTCCCCATTATGGATCAGTATCCACTTATCAGAGAGAACATTTGGCCTTTGTTTTTTGGGATTGGCTTATTTTGCATAGCATGATATTCTCCATCTCCATTCATTTACCTGCAAATACCATAATTTTGTTCTCTTTTAGTGCTCTGTGTGTGGCAAAAATTTATTCCCAGAATGAAGGCTCTCTGTTCATTTCATTGATTGTTTCTTTTGCTGAGAAAAAGCTTTTTAGTTTTAATCCACCTCATTTATTAATTTTTTATTTTACTTCTTGTGCTGTAGGAGTCTTGTTAAGGAAGTAAGGTCTTAATCCGACATGATAAAGATTTGGGCCTACTTTTTCTTCTGGTAGGTATAGGGTCTCTGGTCTGATTCCCAGGTCCTTGATTCACTTTGAGTTGAATTTTGTGCATGGTGAGAGATAGGGGTTTAGTTTCATTTTGCTGCATATGGATTTCTAGTTTAACCAGCACCATTTGTTGAAGACAAATGTACGTGTTTGGCACCTTTGTCTACTGTAAGATAACTGTATTTATGTGGGTTTGTCTCTGTGTCTTCTATTCTGTACCATTGGTCTACATGTCTATTTTGGTGCCAGTACCATGTCATTTTTGTTACTATAGCTTTGTAGTATAGTTTAAGGTCTGGTATTGTGATGCCTCCTGCTTCACTCTTCTTGCTAAGGATTGCTTTGGCTATTCTGGGTCTCTTATTCTTCCAAATAAATTTCATGAATGTCTTTTCTATTTCTATAAGGAAAGACATTGGGATTTTAATTGGAATAGCACTGAATCTATATAGTGCTTTGAGTAGTATGGCCATTTTGACAATATCAATTCTGCCTATCCAAGAGCATGGGAAATTTTTCCATCTTCTAAGGTCTTCTTCAATTTCTTTCTTTATTGTCCTGTAGTTTTTATTGTAGAGAGCTTCCACCTCTTTTGTTAAATTGATTTGAAAGATTTTTTTTTTTTGAGTCTATTGTGAATAGTGTAGTTTTCCTAATTTCTCCTTCAGAGGATTCATCACTGATGTATAGAAAAGCAATTTACTTATGGATATTAATTTTATATTCTGCTACTTTGCTGAATTTATTTATTAATTCTAGAAGTTTTCTGGTGGATTTTTTTTGATTCTCTAAGTATAGAATCATGTCATCAGCAAATAATGATAGTTTGAGTTCTTCTTTTCCTACTCATATCCCTTTAATTTCTTTCATCTGTCTAATTGCTCTGGCTAGAGTTTCAAGGACTGTGTTGTATAGCAGTGGTGAAAGAGGGCATCCCTGTCTTGTTCCCATTTTTAGAGAGAATGCTTCCAATTTTTCTCCATTGAGGATGGTATTTGCCTTGGGTTTAGCATAGATAACTTTTACAAAGTTGAGGTATGCTCTTACTATTTCTACATTTTCTAGTGTTTTAAACATGAAAATGTTTTGAATTTTGTCAAATGCTTTCTCTGCATCAATTGATAAAATCATGATTCTTATTTTTAATTCTATTGATGTGATGGATTACATCGATTAGTTTCCCTATGTCCAACCAAACTTGCATCCCTGGACTGAACCACACTTGATCATGGAGCACTATTTTTTAAATATGTTATTGTATGCAATTTGCCAAAACTTTATTGAAAATTTTTGCATCTATATTTACCAGGGATATTGGTCTGAAATTTTCTTTCTTTGATCTGTCTCTGTTTGGTTTTGGTAGCTGGGTGATTCCAGCCTCACAGAATGAGTTTGAAAGGGTTCCCTCCTTTTCTATTTTATGAAATAGTTTGAGGAGTATTGGTATTAATTCTTCTTGGTAGGTCTTGTAGAACTCACCTGAGAATCAATCTGGTCCTGGGCTTCTATCAGTTGGCAGGCTTCTGATGGCATCTTCTATTTCCTTGCTTGAAATTGATCTATTTAAGGTGTATGACCTCCTGGTTCAGTTTGGGTAGGTCATATGCCTCTAGAAATTTGTCAGTCTTCAGGGCTTTCTATTTACTGGAGTATAAATTTTCAAAATTGTTTCTAATTATCCTATTTCAGTAATGTCTGTCATGATATTTTCTTTTCATAATGAATTTTAGCAATTTGGGTTTTCTCTCTCCTTTTCATTAGAGTGGCTAAGGGTTTGTTAATTTTGTTTATTTTTTCAAAGAACCAGTTTTTTTGGTCAATTTTTTGAATTGTTTCTTTTGTTTTAATTCTGTTGATTTCATCCCTGATTTTAATTAATTCCTGTTTTCCATTTCTTTTGGTGTTGGTTTGTTCATCTTTTTCTAGGGCTTTGAAATGTAGAGTCGAATCATTTATTTTTTGATTTTTTCTTCTTTTAATGAATGAGCTTAATGCAATGAACTTTCCTCTTGGCACTGCCTTCATGGTGTCCCAGAGATTTGATATGTTGTATCAGAGTTTTCATTTACCTCTAAGAATTTTTGTATCTCTTCCCTGATGTCTTCTGTTATTGATGTCATTCAATAGCATATTATTTAGTTTCCAGGTGTTGGAGTAGATTTTTTTTTTAATCTTATTGATTTCTAATTTTATTCCATTTTGGTCAGATGGGATGCAGGGTAGTATCTCTATTTTGTTGTATTTTCTAAGACTTGCTTTGTGACATAACATATTATCTATTTTGGAGGAGGATCCATGCGCTGCTGCAGAAAAAGTATATTTGCTCATTGATGGATGGAATACTATATATGTCTGTTAAGTCTAAATTATTGATTATTTTATTGAGATCTATGATTTCTTTGTTTAGTTTTTGTTTGAAACATATATCCAATGATGAGAGAGTTGTGTGAAAGTCACCAAGTATTATTGTGTTGTGATCTATTTGATTCTTGTAGTTGAGAAGAATTTGTTTAATATATGTAGATGCTCCATTTTGGGGTGCATAGATATTTATGATTGTTATGTCTTGTTGATGTATGATTCCCTTAAGAAGTATGAAATGTACTTCTTTATCCCTTTTCACTAACTTTGGTTTGAAGTTCACTTTATCTGTTATAAGGATGGAAACTCCTACTTCCTTACACAGTCCATGTGAGTGATACATTTTTCTCACCCTTTCATTTTCAGCCTGTGGATGTCTTTTCCTGTGAGATGAGTCTCTTGAAGACAGCATATTGTTGACAGCATATTTTTCTCTTGATGATAGCATATTTTTTTATCCTGTATGTCACTCTATGTCTTTTAATTGATGAGTGTTGGCTATTCACATTCAGGGTTATTAGTGAAATATGATTTGTAATCCTGGTCATTTTGGTTTATTTTGGTTTTTACTTTGACTTGTTTTCTTCTTTGATTGGCCTCTTTTTTGTTTTCTTTTGTGTAGTTTCTCTCTTTGTATATTTTCATTGTTGTTTATCATTTTCTCCTCATGGAATATTTTGCCAAGAATGCTGTGTAGTGTAGGCTTTCTTGCTTAAATTCTTTTAACTTTTGTTTATCATGGAATTTTTTATTTCATCATCAAATTTGAAGCTCAATTTTGCTGGATATAAGATTTTTTATTGGTATCCATTTTCTTTCAGAGCTTGGTTTATATTTTTCCATGATCTAGTGCCTTTTAGGTTCTGGGCTGAAAAATCTGCTGAGATCCAAATCGGTTTCCCCCTAATCTGATTCCTCTCTATTGCTGTCTTTAAAATTCTATCTTTATTCTATATGCTGGGCATTTTCATTATAATGTAATTTGGAGTAGATCTGTTGCAATTTTGTACATTTGGTGTCTTATAAGCCTCTTGTATTTGATTGTCCAATTTATTCTTCATGTTTGGGAAATTTTCTAATATTATTTCATTGAAGAGATTCTGCATTCCTTTGGTTTGTAATTCTGTGCCTTCTTCTATCCCAATAAATCTTAGATTTGGTCTTTTGGTGCTATACCATAATACTTGTATGTTCTATTGATGATTTCTTACCATCTTCACTGTGTGGTCAACTTTATTTTGAAGATTGTATATTTTGTATTCATTATCCAAGGTCTGTCTTCTAAGTGACCTAGTCTGCAGGTGATGCTTTCTATCGAGTTTTTATTTGATTTATTGTTTCTTTCATTTCAAGAATTTCTGATTGCTTTTTTCACAATCTCTAGCCCTTTCTAAAAGTAATTTTTTGCTACCTGTATTTGCTCTCTTATCTCTTTGTTGGAGTGATCAATATTTGCTTGTATTTGCTTGCTTAAGTCATCCTTTTATTTGCAGATCATTTTAATTACGTACATTCTGAGTTATTTCTCTTACATTTCATCAACTGTGCTGTCAATGGATTCTATTATTGTAGTATCTAGGTTTATTTAGGGCACTTTCTTCCCTTGTTTTTTCATGTTGATTATGTGTCTTCCTTTCCTGTAATCCTATAATCTTGTAGTGACACTACAGCTTATCTGTATCTCACCTTGGAGTTCACTTTCAGTCCCCAGTAGGTGTCCCCAGATGGACACTAGTGCCACTAAAGATGTTGGCGGTGGAGTGGAGGTAACTCAAGATGGCAGTGGGAGTGGCCTTGGCTGGGCTCCAGAGTCGGTCCCTAAAAGTGGTTCTGGGCACTGGCCTGTGCTCCTGACAGTTAGCAGGAACTCTGGCAGAACTAGGGTAGGTCTCGAACCTCACTTAGGTCAGGTCTCCCACAGAGGTCCCCATAGGCAGGCCTTCCTTGAGTCTGGGTCCCTTGTGACTGGTGGTTAGCAGTCTTAGGTCTGCCCTTGACTGGGCTCCCACAGTGGTCCCTGAAGGTGTTCCTAGGGTTTGGCCTGTGCTCCTGCCTGTTGGCAGGAACTGTGGCACAGAATTCATTATACCATTTAGTATAAAGGTTATAAGCTATATCTGTATCTTTTTCTATGTATATAGATATATATTGATATAGATATAGATATATTATAGTTGTGTTTTACCTGCAGAAATACTGATATTTTTTGTGGGGGGTTAGGGCTACCAGGGATTGAACTCAGGAGTAAATAGAACTGCCATATTACTAGGCATAGATAAGGCAGAGCTTTGAATCAGACACAGCTATGCAAAGTGCTATAGTTGATGCTCAGAAGAACAACACTGATTTCTCACCACAGTGCAACTTTATACATGAAAAGCAACCAGAATAATTGACTAGATTTCTTTTTTTCTGGTGACTAAACCACCACTAATTTCTCTGTGCTGTCTTCTTTGGTTTGACTGAACATCATATCTAGTTTCTAGTTGGTTTTTTTTTTTTTTTTTTTTTTGGCACCAGGGATTGTACTCAGGGACAATCAGCCACTGAGCCCATCCTCAGCCATATTTTGTATTTTATTTAGAGACAGGGTCTCACTGAGTTGCTTATTGCTTCGCCATTGCTGAGGCTGGTTTTGAACTTGGCAATCTTCCTGCCTCAGCCTCCCAAGCTGCTGGGATTACAGGAATGCAACAACATACTCGACTTAGTTTCCTGTATTTTTTAGCCTAAAAATTGGTAATGAAGAAATTTAGGAGTGAAAAGCACCAGCTCCAAGCAATTAACATCATTGTTCATTAAATCATATAAAGTTGTAACTTTGAAAAGCTTTTGTGACAATAAATTGTATCCTATACAAGAAAGTGAAAAATATTGACCTTGCTCACTTCAACCATAGACATAATAAGGAGATCCTTTGTGAAGTATATAATATCAGTGATCTGGAATTACAGTCTATTTCTAGGCTGAATAAAAACAAATGCAGCATCCTAAATTTTATTTTCAGTTTTCCTTTTTATTTTCATTTTCATAAACTCTTTAAAGGTACAAGTTTGCTGATATATTATTTATAAACAATGTAGAAATTTTCATACCTGAAAAAATATTAAATTTTAGTTAGAATTTTTCAGATAAGTCATAAGATTTCATAAGTGAATAATCAATATAAAAGTGATGAATTTTTTTTTTTTTTACAGATTGAGTTTATTATTTGCTTTTCAGGTTGAAACCAGTTGCATAAATGGATTCAAACTTACTGGACTTTAGTCAACAATATTTTCACCTTAATGCTGGGCAGTCTATAGTGACTGACATAATTTTCACAATGAGTGATAAAAATTGACTAAGGCTAACTGTGATGGGATTATTCCTTTGATCTTCAAAACAATCATTTTTAAAACCACAATGAATGGCTATGTCTCCTACTGTTTTCCTAACAATCTAATGTTTTTGATGAAATTATTCTATAATACACATATCCATTTGTGTATCAGAAAGATTGAAAAAAAATCCTTCTTCTCATCAAATAATAAAGAATATAGAAGGAAATTAATAGTATAACTATTAATACGTCATATGATGACATGGGAAAAATGAGTCTCTGAAGTTTTATTTTTGTTTGTCTTTTATTTTACTTAAAATAAGATTGAATGATTTAAGAATTATTGTTATCTGACAGAAGATTAAAATTATGATAAAATGATAATGATAAATTAGCCAAGGCTTATAAGGTATTTGGAAATGTCTAGTTTAAAAGAAACCCATGCAGTCTGAATTCTGCCTCTACAGTTTATTGTTGTCATTGTTGTTATTATTGATTTATACCTTTAATAATAAAATAGATCTCTAGTCTTCACAAACAAAAAAGGTCATAGATTCTATACACCAGGAAGTTCAAGACTTCTTTTTTGTTTGTTTTGCAGTTTTGTCGAACATGAATGCATTACCCCCGCCCTCCATCCTCACCAATATATCCCTTTGTACTTTTAAATTTCAGGTGTTGCAACATCTAGAGAAGAGCATTTGCATAGCTGTTTCTTGGTATAATACTGATTCGCATTAGTTTTTCATAAAGATCTACTTGGCCACCTCGCTAAGTGAACTTCCTCTCACTATTTTCTTCCTTCTCTTCGGCTGTCATGTGTCCAACTCAGTGCTCAGCCATCCTATTTCCAAAGAGGTGACTTGGTGATTACAGTATGCTGTGATGGTCTAGTGTGTGTTCATAGATTCTTAAAGGAGAGAATATAGTGTTGGGAGATTGGCTGGTCTTGAAGTCCAAGTATAAATGGCAGAGCAACAGGAAAAAGCATGTAAAGTCAGAAGCAGGGCACAGAAGTGCATCCCAGGCAGGTTGGTGGGAAACTTGCTTCTGCTTGTCATTGAGGACAGAACAAATATTGCACCAAGACATAAAATGCAGAAGTGCGCACCTGAGGGTCAGTAAGGGTCTCCTTTTCACAGTATGAAGCTACCTGTTGACTTGCTCCCTCCAAAAACAGACAAAATATAAGACAATACAAAAGGCAGCAAGGCCCAAGATCTGTGTCATTATCACTGATGAGATATATGAGGTTGAGTCACTTTTGAGAAAAATAAATGTGGCATCAATAGAGGAAAATGTACTTGCTGAGAAGTCAAGGACATAGTTCTGTACCATATATGATACAAAAGCATGTAATGTGAGAAACTGTCATAAAATGGGTCCCAACCCCATTACTCTATGGTCACATGGAGAAAGGAAATACAATACTTATTATTAGAGACATACCCACAAATTTGCTACAAAAGATGGAGGAGAGGGACAAGGAGGAGGGGAAGGGGGAGGAGGAGGGGGAGGGGGAGGAGGAAAAGGAAGCACTTGTTAAGGGGTGGTTACCTATTGACTGCATCCCTATTTGTTATATAGCATGTAAAAATAATGCTTTATAAAGATATCACTTAAGTAATGAGAAAAGGCCCCTTGCAGACATAACTGATTCTGAGACTGAGGAATGAAAAACACAAGATGAGCCTGTAGCATCTTCTAGTAAGAAAGTGCTAAAAGGAAACAAAAAAAAAAAAAAAGGAGGGGTCACAGGAGCCAACCTAAAGTGTTCTCAAAGGCAAGAGTGGGAAAATTTGACCCCAGACAGTGAAGTATTATTGGATCATAACAAAGGTATTAAATTAATAACCATGAGTCCATACTTAGAAAGGATTGAAAAAGAAATGAGGGATAATGAACCAATCTCTTAAGCAGAACTCAATAGTTCGCATAGGAATTGTCTCCTGAAGTACAAGTACGCAGCTTTGCAGTGGGTCCTCATCAGCTGAGCATGGTGCCCTCCACCAGGAAAATGAAGCAGTGACTTGCACAGTGGAGGAGCGATCGAGATCACCTCAGCGCTGGCTCAAGAAAGGACTGAAGGCTCATCAGCAGGTGTTAGGGTGTGGACAGGTGCGCGGCTGCAGCGGAGAAAGGGGAGCGAACAGAAACGGACCTGTCTTCTTCCCCTGCAGTCAGGATCCCAGTCCAATAAAGGGAAACACCAGACAAATCACAGCGGCAAGACGCTCGCCTAACACCTGACTGTAAACCCCGCCCCCCACTGTCAAAGTCACTGTAAGCAAAAAAATTGGGAGAAACTTTAATTGCCAAGGGGAGCTGAAGAAGACACGACAGCTAAATGCCACATGGAACAGAAAAAAAGACGTTTTCCTGGTTTTGTACCTTTCTGTTTTCAAAAATGCACAAATAAGTATAAAAAGAAAAAGAAATCTTATTAGGTATACATTAATTTTGTATTTTTTTTTTTTTATTATTTTATTTTTTTCCCAAAAGTTGCATTTTAATACATGTTGGCAAACATAACAGAAAAAAAACAAATTATCAGAAGCTGTACACACTATTCACTGAAAACATTTGTTGAGGCAAATAGAAAAAAATTGTTACAATCATAATTTTTCTAACTTTGCACAAAATTATAAGCAGATTACGTTCTT
>CM053412.1:8857589-8925505 GCA_028644305.1 Xerus rutilus | reverse complement strand
AGGAGGAAGTAAGTGCAGTAGTGCTCCATTTAATTTATAGGAAACCAATCATGTTGTAGTAAAAAGAGTAACACAAAGAAGATCAGTCAGGCTGCTTTGGGGAGAAAATCTGACATTGTTCAGGAAAAAGTTGGCAAATCCCTGAGTCCCTTTTTAGGTCACTCTTCCTTCTGCATTTAGACCCTCCTTCATTAGCTGAACATATGCCTGATTTTAAATATTTTAAGTTGAAAAACTGCCTATGTTTGTTATTTTATGTTTATTAGCTAATAGAATATCTGCCATATCTACTCAATGATTATTTAATGAAGCAAACCAGAACAATATGATAGTGTCATACAAATATTTCTATGACAAACTGATTTTATTTCCTTTGGAGATATACCCATAAATGGAATAGTTAGGTCATATGGAAATTCCATCTTCAATTTTTTGAGGAATCTTCCTACCATTTTCCATCATGGCTATGCTTATTCACATTCCCCAAAACAATGCATAAGAATTCCCTTTAGTCCACATTCTTGCCAATACTTGTTATCTTTTGACTTTTTGATATTTGCCATTTTAATAGGTATGAGATAATACTCTCAGCAGGGACTTATTTGCTTTTTTCTGGTGATGGTGCTACTGAGCATCTTTATACATACCCATTGACCATTTATTAAAACTGTTTCTCACACCATTATCAAAAATCAGCTTAACATGGATTAAAGATCAAAATTTAAGATCTGAAACCATAAAAGCCCATGACTTGGTCTTGACAATGTTTTCCTATGACACCAAAAGCCTGGGCAACCCAAACAAAAGTAATTAAGTAATTCTGTGTCAATCTGAAAAGGTTCAGCATAGCAAAGGAAAAAAATCACAAAATGAAAAACATCCTGTGGACTCGTGGAAACATTTGCAAACCATATACTAGATAAGGGCCAATATTCCAAATAGATAAGGAAATTATACAACTGAATGGCAAAAATAGGACAAAAGCCCCATTAAAAATGGGCAAAGGACCTGAACAGATATTTTATTCCAAGGAAGAGGAAATAATTTGTGATTGAAAATCTCAACACACTCTTAGAGGTTAAGATCAACTGAGAACAACACAAACAAGAGGTTAAATTGAGTATCAAACGTTCATAAAACTTTTTCTTTGAATTTGATGTTGTAATTGTTATTTTGTTGTTATTGTTACTTTCGTAGCACAATATCTACCCTGTCCTTTCTGAGAGATGTGAGTGGTTTGATTTCCCCAGGGTTTTCTGAAGCCAGTTCAGTATATGCTGAGTTTATGAGATGTTGAGTGAACTCCAGGAAAGCTGCTGACACTGCGAACTGATGATATTTGTGGTGTGCTGACAATATGATTCACTCATTTAGGGACTGGGAAGTGGCTGCCTGCTGTTCTCCCCTCCTGTGAGAAGATGTGTGGAGACTTTAAAAGATAGAATCCAGTTGATACAGCAACTTCAGATTTAGCTGAAGATTTCTTTTGACCTCTGCATCTGTGTCTCTGGATCCTCAAAATCTTACACCTTTCACTTGCTTTTCCTTCAGCTTGTAGTATCTCCTTTACCAGCACTATAAATTGATACCCAGAGCCTAATATCTGGGTATTTAACTCCCATTAATTTTTCACAATTCAGAAAATTTTTATTGTATTTGGACTTCTGGATCTGGATTCTAATTTACAGAACTTTTCATTTTCATGTCTTAACATCTCTGTTGCAATTTGGATTATTATCTCATTTTTCAGTATTTCATTTAACAAATTTTAAATTTCTTTACCAATTATTAAATAGATGTGTTGAATTCATCCATGAATTACTTTTGGAATTAAGTATTACCTATGCACCAGAATTTGGAAGTTTGTTAAAGAACTTTGTCAAACTTTAATTTGGTCTTCCAAGTATGACGTGAAGATGTTTCTAAATGATGCAGTATGGTTTCCTGAGCTACCATGTCTGCGTAGAATTTAAAGATGTTCACTAATTCATCCTACTTGGATCCATTTTGTTGCTCTTTGCATACAACAGTAGGAACTTGTTATCTTGCTTTTCTTCCCTAGAGTTTATTGCTCACTCATGTCATCAAAATTACGTTCGCCCTCCTGTGACTATCACTGTATACTTCTAGGTTTGATTGAAAGCAGATCCCAGGGAAAACTAACACCTTGGTAAAAAAAAAAACCTTATTGTATATTAAGTTCTTCCAAAGTTTCTTCAGTTTTCAATGAACAATGCAGCAGGTATTTGTAAATGTGTATGATAAAATGTTAACATATTAGAATAGGAAGGAACTTCATTTACATATTTTT
This sequence comes from Xerus rutilus, assembly GCA_028644305.1. Taxonomy (NCBI): domain Eukaryota; kingdom Metazoa; phylum Chordata; class Mammalia; order Rodentia; family Sciuridae; genus Xerus; species Xerus rutilus. The sequence continues at coordinate 8,923,194 of CM053412.1, read as the reverse complement.
TAATATTCTGTAACTTCAGCTACTATATGACCTCCATATTTAATATAACTGGTTAATTTTTTTGAAAATGAGTATTCAGCCAACTCAACGGTTTAATAAATTTGCTTTAGTGTGAAAATCAATTTCTAAATTAAAATTATAACAATTTCCATGACAACTATAGCTGGTGCCAACAGATGCATTTAGGCAAGGACTACTAAATGGAAATTTGCATTCTTCATTACAATCTCTGGTACATATGGTTTATTTTTAAAAATACAGCTATATATGTTTAGCCCTTTTGGTAATGTGTTCATAGATCACTGGATGTTAAGTGTATAAAAATTGGGATAGAAAAACAGTAATATTTTCTAATTTTTTTCAAGAAACTAAAGATGGTTTGCTCTGGGGAGTTCACTTTGAAAAAGCAAAACAAATAAATGCTTTTATTACTGAAAAACAATAACAAATAAACTATAGTCTATGAAAAATACAATTTTAGAAGGTAAGATCCTTTCTGAAGAATTGCTTAAACATTTTCTACATTGCTCAGGGAACATAGAATTTGGAGGCTTGCTCTATAAATTTCAACATTCACTGACAATGGTTAGAAGACTTGTGCATCTAAGGACCATTGAAGTGGTTTTGCATTTGTATTCTTTCCACATTTGTACTTGGAGAAATTAATTATGATTTTTACTATGTGTATGCACTACCAATTATGTGGACTAATTACACCACCATTAGGTATCATTTTTAAGACAGATTACACTTTGTATTAGTTTTAAAATGATTTATTGTAAGATTTTGTATTATCAACTTTTACAAATGTAATTTCTTTGAGCACCTTTCACTAATATGTTGAATTTAAGAATGAAGATAGCAGATGCCTAAAGAAGAGTTTTACAGATTTCCTGTAAAAGGTGTGCTCTACAAGTTATGTTTCAAAACTCTAAACCTGACTTTGGTTATATCTTTAAGGAGAGCATGATTCTTTTTGTAAAGATGAAAAAATTAAAAATATTTAGTCTATTATAAAATTATACAACACATGTGCGCTCACACACACACAAGATACATTCTTTGCTGTAATGAATTGAGTGATCAATGCTATACTAAAAACTTTGAAACTAGATCCTTAGTGATAGAGCTAAATAAACTGTCTCAAATTCTGTATTTTCTTATACATAAAATCTTATATTTCAGCCATGAACCATTCCACAAGCTCTAGCTATGGCTGAGGAAATTTTCACTTAACACATGTCTCACTTCATGTACGTGCAGGCACTACAGCCTCCTGGTAAAACCTTTTGATGAAATAGTACACCTGCAGCCAGATAGGTAAATAACAGACAGCAAGACCCTAATATTTGAAGAGTGTATAAAGGGACAAAATAAAAGGGTCACATTTCTCCAAAACTTTGGAGGCTTACTTCACATTTAACTCTCTAAACCATACACATGAATTTATGAGACTTAATTTAAATCCACCTAACACAAAACTCATTGTATTTACAAAGCTCTCTCTCTCTTTTTCTCATATATGTATATAAAATGTTTAAATTTCAATGTAAGAAAGAAAATGATAATTTTTCCTTGTTGTTGACTACCATGATCAGCAAATTATCAGCAAATTTGTAGAATGTGTTTATCTTATTGAAATCTAAGAATTGAGCTCAAACTCTAAACTCTATTTTTAAACTTTCTTTAACTTTGAAGCATATTCCCATTATTCCAATGAGGATAGATTCTTATTAACATTCTAGCTCATTTTAGTCCTTGTAATGAGCCTAAAATAGCTGCCAGCTTGCAGTGCTGGAATTAATGATAATTAAATGTAACACAAAATGTATTTCCATATTTTGTATTGCTCAAATGATTTCATCTCAGATGTAGTATGATTCTTTTTAGAGATGACTACTTCTATTTAATCTCTTTTCCAATTTTAATTTGAATTTCATATTGTTCCTGACTGTTTAATGAATATTTTGGGAGATGGCCACAGTGTTGTTAATTATACTGGAGACTGAGTATAATTAATTCTTTTGGACCCAAAGTCAGCTAGTTAATCGATTTCTGATGAAACTGGAGATTAAACACAGATAGTTCACCTCTTCTTTCCTTCATTTTAATTCTTCTTTCTTTCAATTTGAGGATACACGTTTGGGAGGTCATTGCTGGCAGGTCAGTGGGGAGCTGCTGCAGACAGTGCAGGGATGTTGATAGATGGGTGATCTTTCCCATCAAGGTGTCTTGGTATTGATTTTTGAAAATCAAGAATTTTTAGTATTAGTTATTGAGAAGTAAAGACACTATTATCATTTATAATTCGTGTTTAAGTAATTTATAATTGTCTATTAACAATAGTCTCATGTAATTACACCTAAAAATGTTGTTGGCATGGCATGTTTATCATGGAAATGTAGAAGTAAACGGTTGCTGTATTTTCAAATGCTTTTCATATTGTATAGTATATGCTATATATCAGTTTTAACTCATGAGGGTAATACTAATATTTTAAAGAGTTTCATACCTTTAGTATTATTGATAAATGCAGTAGAATGCATAGTCATTTGCAAATTTCAATGTTATGTATAATAGCATACTTTATCTTGACATTATAAAATGCAGGAAAACTAAAATAGGACATAAGAGAGTAGGAAAGGAGTTAACACCATTTGTTTTAATCAAAGAATAAATGTTAATGTTCTCTTTGTATTTTTCATATTTAGAGATAACTTTTTAATGTGTTCTTCACTGACTACAATATCTTAATATCAAATAATAAGATTGACCAAAGGCACTGAGTTGAGTGCATTATTATTTTATACTCGATAAATTTATGTTACTTAAACATTTCAGTAAAAGTTGTGATTTTTGCTAATATAATTCCCACAAATCAGAAAGTGGATTCTTCCATGTTCTTCTACTGGCTTTACAATATTTGAATTATTCCAGAGAATTCTGGGAAAGTCTCAATATGCTCACAATCAAACATTTATTACAAACACATTGGGTCAGTGTTACACTCCTTTAACATACTACCACAGACTGGATCATGTATAGACAGAGACCTAATTCTCACAAACCTGAAGGTGGGGAAGTCCGAGTCCAGGCACTGGAAGGTCTGTTTTTATTAAGAGACTGTCTGTGCATCCAAGATTAAATCTTAAATAATCAGATTTCTGAAGGGGTGTAAACAAGTCTTCCTCACGTGGCAGAAGAGCAAAAATGAGCAAATCCAGTCTCATAGCACATTTCAAAGCAACACTAATCTGTTCATGAGGGAGGAACTTCCAGGACCTAAAATGCCCTAATAAGTCTCACTCCCTACACTGCTGCACTGGCATTTGAGTTGGCACAAATATTTTGGTGGAAGAAGCATTCACTCCACAGAAGATGCAGTCCTTGCTAATGGGTCACTGAATTGCAGTTGTACCACTAGCTTCCACTGACAAAACCGTATTGTGAAGACATTCATGACTAACTTTGTTTTCAGAAACAGTTCAGTATGTATAGACAGATTATTGGAGAGCATTTCTCCCGAAGCAAATCAATATAGTTTAAATTTTCACAGCTGCTTGACAATGAGTAAGCATCCCCAGTGCTTAGCTGATGATACCAGGCATAGAAATCTTTCCATTTTCATAGGAACATGAACTGTATTCTAAACATTAAAGAATTTGAGAAGAAACCAAAAAACATCATGTGAATTTTATCATGTGAGTTTATATTTGAAAAGCAAACTCGCATAAATCTCCTCATTATAATGAAGAAGTTTTAAATGAAATTTGATTTGCATACGCAAAATCAAATTGTTTAATGTGCAAATCTTATCTCTGACTATATTTTTCAAGTTAAATACACCATGCACTCTTATATGCAATATTATAATACGATTAAAATAGTCGTAATTACATTGCTTTTTCAGGTGATTACATTTGGCTCTCTGAAATAGTTCTTATTAATATATTAATTTTTTTATGATTGAGAAACATTTATAAATCTCTGAATCCTCTACTATTTACCCCTCACAACTCGAATCTGTCAATGCACAACACTGATTTGGCCTGGATTTTATTATCTGATATGAATAATATTCCTCAAATACTTTCCAAAATCTCCACTTTTCTGGCCAAACTAATAAGAAGAAGACTTTCTAGTAATTCTAAAGCCAAAATAGGTGGTTTAATAGGGGGAAAACAGGTGAACTATTGAAAAAAGATTTTGAGTAGATCTGAAAAACACAATAGTCAGACTGAAGAACCACCATCAAGGCTGGAAGATGATGTATCTATAGGCAACAGCTATGATCAGAGAGAAATCTGTAAAATACTGACTCTGAGATGTATAAGAATTTCTTCTGCACTCAGTGTCTTTGGTCTTCTTTAACTTTGGGGGTAGATGTTCCCCTCAGGTCACATGTCCACTGAGGGATGGCCGTAGCTCGCCCTTTAAAATATATGTCTTTTTTCCAATGTTGGATGGAAGAATTCTGTTCTCAGAGCAGAGGGAAATGGGGCTGCCAGTACAAGCAGTGGCTGTTGGAGTCTGTGGATGATAAATGTGACATGTGCTCACATCCCACTCACTCAGAAGTTTCCCTGGGTGTGGGCGGGGACGAATCCTCATCTTTCCCAGGAAAAGGAGTGAAACCTGGGGAAGGGAGGAGAGTGTCCATCCTCCTGCCTGCTCAATGGGTAGGAAGGAGAATAATTTACCCCCAGCAGGCACGTGCAATTTCTAATGTACACAATGTCACACTTCTGAGAAAAGGCAGAGCTCAGAAATGAACCCAGAAAGCTTGGGCCAATAACTTTGGAATGTAATGACTGTGTCATGCTTCTTATTCATGAGAAGCAGAGTCTCCAGTCTTACAGATTTCTATATTTAAAAGTCCAAACTTCCTTTAAGGTCTATGGATAATATGGGATATGTCCTAGCAGAACAATGTCCAAACAATGTACATTCCAGCCTATCCTGCCAGCCTTATATCCTGCCATTTTTCCCCCTACAATGTTCAATACCACTTGCTGTTGTATATCATATTCCTAAATAATAGAATTCCCCAAATAAACTTCTTCCTTGTGTATCCTCTCCACACCCCCATGTGTCTCAATTTCCTTGAAATAATGTTTGTTTTGAAGTGTCTTCTACAAGCCATTCCTTCTGTGAAAATTTGGATTACTGCAACCTTTTAAAATCCTTTCTTTCTCTTTGATACTATAATAATTTCTAAGAATCTTCACACAGCCCATATCATGTTGTATAATAAATGCTTTGGAATGTCATGAATTACTTAAAGTAGTGGGACAAGTTCATTTATCATTGTCTCCGTGTGTGTGTGTGTGTGTGTGTTGCTTGAGATCAAACCCTGTGGTCACACATCACACATACTAGACCTCTAGCCCTATCCACATGAATTCATTACATTGTTGATCAAATGCTTGTTGAAAAATGGGCTTGCCTTAGAAGAATGTCAAAACAAATTTGAATTTATTATTTCATAAATGCGTGCTTATTACTATATATGTACTCAGGGTTAACTCTGAAAAGTATATGCAATTCCGGTGAAAGTCTTGGCAAAGGCAGTATTCTGGTTTGTCAATACCCATTGGATTTGTATCTATGCACAGAGTTATGTGTTTTCTGTCTTGATTTGTCCTCAGTCTGCCTCCAGAAAGCACCTCATGTGCAGATAACCATAGCTGATGGTAAAGTGCCTCCCATCACTTAGGCTGCTTTTATAGCAGACTGTTTGTGACAGTTCTCTTGTAAACATAATAAGGACATAGTGACTTTAATTGAGGATATTACTAGGATTTATTGACCCACATGTGCTAATGTTGGAATTTAAAGGTCAAGAAGCCACACCATGGACACCAAAATATCAGTTCTATGGATTTGCTGTCAAACACAGGGTCATTTTAGAAAGACAGCTCTAATTCCCCAAAATTTTAAAGCTTATTTATCCTAAATTGTCTCCTTCCTTTACAATAAAGATATCATTACCTTATTTTGTGTTGATGTTTTATGAGATCAGAAGGCACAAAATATATCATTGAATAGAATTAGATTTTTGTGGATAAAGCAAGAAACAACATTTTCAAAATTTGTGGTTGATATCTTACAATGTTTACAAAAATGCCCTCATCAGTTGACTGTAATCAACACTCATTGCGAGCAACTCTTCACATGCACAAACACTCAGGTACCATGAGGCACATGGCCCCAGTATTTGGTGGCCTTACTGTGGCCTAATGACTCAACTGACTTGATTGACACCGTTTTTGAAACAAATGCACTGGAAGTTCTATTTTCTGAAAAATATCAAGAGAGAGAAGGGAACTCGAGGAGAATAAAGATGCCCATGTTTTATGAATCAAGAATAACAAATGGCCAGTATAAATTATGGGCTGTGTTATAAGTAATGCTCTTAAGAGGAAGTCAGAAGAGCACAGGACGTGAGATCTTTACTTTTTAGTGATTTGTTTTATGGATTTTCTCTCTTTATTTTCTCTCTCTCTCTAAGTAGAAATCTTTAGCACTCCTCTTCCCCACTGAGCTCCTTCAAACTTCAGCTTTCTGGCTTCTACCTCAAGTGCCTGAGTGTGGATATGGCTTCATATATGTGGTGATAGATAACCGCCATAATTGTGTATCATTTTGACATCTGATTTGAACATCTGATTGTTGTTATCTTGTGAATGGAGAACATGAAAATGATGCAGCATGTGCTGTAAATTCCCACACTCTTTTATGGGAGGCACATTTCAATCCCTCTTTAGCACAAACTTGCCTGAAGAAAGAATTACTTGTTAGTACCACCTTGAACACAGCATTTTAAAAACTCTGGTAGGGGCTGGGGTTGTGGCGCAGTGGTAGCGTGCTCGCCTAGCATACAGGAGGCACTGGGTTCGATCCTCAGCACCACATAAAAATAAAATATATTCTGTCCACCTACAACTAAAAAATAAATATTAAAAAAAATGGTTCCACAATCTGAATGTGGTTACCATTTAAAAACAAAAAACAAAAAACTCTGGTATAGTTTGAATGTTGCCACCAAATGCATGTTGAATTTTAATTTCTATTGGGAGATATTTCAAGAAAGGAAACTTAACTCAACAATGGTGTATGAAGGAGGGACATTTGGGAGGTAACTGAGATTAAATGAGGCCCTAGGGATGGAACTCTAACACAATGGAACTGTGGCTTTGTAAAGAGAGGAAAGACCTGACTAGCAGGAGAAGGGAACAGCTAGCATATTTCTATGTCGTGGTGTGGGCCCTGCTCCAAAGTAGACAAAGGGAGGACCTCCTGAGATCAGGGTGCTGGACCTTGAACTTCCCTGCTTACAAGATCATCAACAAAATATGCTTTGACTCTGTACAAACTGCTCTTTCTGTAACAGAAACAAAACAGACTGAGTCTCTAATCTTTTCATTTCACAGTCTAGTGCAAAAAAAAATTAACAAATACAAATCATGTTAGTGTTATACATATCTCTATTATGGCTAACAATGCAAAGCAAATTAAAATATTTGAAGATGTTTTCTTAACTCGGTCTTCAAAGTCAGAAATGAGATAGAATATAATTCAAGAGTCATTTCTATATATAAATATTTTCTGATCATTAGGCAAGACTCTTATTTATTTACTCTGTGCCAAATTTCTTGGTATGAACGAGGAACAAATTGTTGAATACAGGAACCTTCACATACTTAAACATCTATCAGTGATAGGTGTGAATTGACAAGTATTTGTCACATCAGTCCTTAAATTTTAACTTGCATTTGGTGGTCATTCTATAGGAATAGAGAGAGTAGGCTCTCAGTGAAACATGCAAAAGGCTTTTTGAAGGAAAAAACATTTGAATGAGGCGATGAAAAATGCATGATGCCAATAAGAATGTATCTGGAATGAATTAGGCTATGGCTTTCAGAAGCTGGGAAGTTTTCTGTTCATCGCAAATGACTTCAGATGTTTCAGATCCTGAAAGTTAAACTATTGCAATAATTAGTGCTGTCACTTACATTTGAGGAGGAATCATAATCTTTAAAGGAATGACACCCAGAACTAAGAATAAAAATAAATCATTCCTCCACTCTGTCATGTTCTAATCTCTTCACATAAAGAAAAAAAGAGGACATCATGTATAAGAGCCATTGTGCATATTGATTTATGTTATATGTTTATGTTTTTAGTTATATGATTATGGATAATTTTATAAAAACAAGCAAAATATCTGTAAAATGTATTTTTATTAAAAGATACCTGTCATTGCACTATAATTCACAAATAATTAGTAAATCATACTTTGTAAAATTTAAATCTATCATATAATTAAGCACCCCAAATTTAATGCATGTACCTGATAACAATATTTTTATTCTGGTATTTTCCATCATTTAGTGTAATATGCCATTTTAAATGGTCATTTTTAATAAATTTGCAGTAAAAACTAATACTTGAGAAATTTTTAAGAAGAGTAAAAAAATTAAAAAGTGAAAAACTCTCAAAGATTACCTTTTGTAATGAATATTAAAAATATTGTCATTGCAGTTTTGTTTTATTCTTATGGTTCATTTATTGAGTATTCCATAAGCAATGTAAGACAAAACAGGAAGATGGAAAATGAAACATCTGATAATAATACCAAAAAATATAATATCATGTTTAAAGCTGTTAGGGTAGATCTGTAAATGCTTACTAGACTGAAAATGAACTTGAGTAAAGTATAATATGTGAGATAGATTAGATGAAATACATGTGAGGAAAGTGTTACAAAAACCAGATGGTAGAATAATAAAAATAAAATATGAACATTGTAATAGAAAAACTCATCAAACAAAAATAACCATCAGTGTAACTTACCTGATCCAACAGTCCACAGTTTAGGACTATCTTGTTCACTACCATGATCCAAGCATATAGTACCTTGTGTAACAGGCAGTAGGGACTCAGTATATTCACAGAAGAAATGAGACAGCTGTTAAGAAACCATCAAATATTAAAAAAAAAAATTTGTATGGTTACCAATGAAAGTATGATATACATCATAGATCTTGAGAAAAGAATGATGAATGATCTAGAAATAAATACACAAAAGGATATAAGGAGAAAAGGAAATGAGTTAGAGAATCTGGCTTACTAGAAGATGGTGATTCCACTAATAGACTGAGATGATTCCTTCCTTTTGAAACTGTCTTTGCCAGGTATCTGTCTCATCAATACTGACACACCAAAGCACCAATTTAAGATTGTTAAGTTGAAAATGTACATCAAAAGCAAAAGCTTATGTGATCCTTGTAATGTTCTACAAAGTTGTCTTAGTAGAACTTTTAAAAAGAAGATAACATTTGTTTCTGACATCTTTCTGGAGGAAATTACATATAAGCATCTCTTTTTTCTTTGTTTTTACACATAATATATGCCTGTGTTTACCCCAAACATAAGCAGTTTTCTTAAGCTTTCATGAATCCTGATGTCTCACATTCAGCTTAACCAGCCTTGCTGGATTCTGAATTTTGAAATCCTTCTCTTTAAAATCATGACTTCCTATGTAAATCCCATTTCCTTAAAGGCTTACACATTTTGCTTACTGATTTATTCCTGTGACACTATACCTAGGTAACAATTTCATCAACATCATCCCCTTAAAATTTTAATGAACATAGGTTAACAACAGGGAGAGAATTTTGTTGTTTTGGTTGTGGTTTTGCTTTGTATTTAACAGACTGCAAGACAACACATGTATGCTGTACCCACTTGTGCATAGGGTGTATTTAAAGATCTCACCCATATTATCTTCTTCCAGACGTGGCATACTATTAGCTTTTTTTTTTGAGTGGGTGGGGTGGTTACCCAGGATTGAACACAGGGGCATTTAACTACTGGGCTAATCCTCAGTCCTTTTATTTTATTTTATTTTTATTTGTGCTCATTTTTATTTTGAGACAAGGCCTTGCTAACTTGCTGAAGCTGGCTGGAACTTGCGATGCTCCTGCCTCAGCTTTCCCAGTTGCTGGGATTACAGGCATGCACACCACACTCGGTTTGGTTTACTATTCCTAAAGGAAAGACCTACTTTGAAATTAGATTTATGTTTTGCGAGGCTAACTCACATTTCATTTTATCATTAAAATATTATTGCTAAAGCTATGAAAATGACTTTGTATTGTTTTCTCTTTCTAAATTTTCTTTCTCTCATCACTCCCTCTCTCTCATTGCATAAAGGAAAACCTCAGCTTTCTAAAGGAATCTAGTAACATGGAAGATCTCCAGCCATCACCCTTGGGCCAACAGTCACACTAAGTACCTCATTCCTACTGTCATTGCACAGATTGTTTTGCTTTTACTGAATACTTGTCAATAGCTAGTTAAATTAATTTGAAAAAACTGTTCAGATTCTGAAAATGTCTATTGTGTGCAATTTTCAACTTACTGTTTTGATATCATAGGGACATTATGAACCTACTTGAAATGAATCTACTTTTTGTATTAAGTTATAGTTGTACCCATGTTCTAAACTGAAAAAGAAAAAAAAGAATATATTAGAAAGTCATCAGGGTTTTCTAGCATGTAAGAGATATCCTTTGTCATGCTAAGTATTTAAATAAACTAGGATTTACAATGAAGAAAATAAAAGTCTTTCATTTTTAAATTAATAATGCTTTTATTAACCTGCCAGAAATGTTCTAGAAAAGAGAAGCTAGCTAGAAATTCAGGAGAGAAAACATCTCTGGAAGGAGAGAGTTACAATACTCTATGTGTTTGAACATAAAGGCTAATCAGTAGTGATTTACAGGAAGGAGAAAAGAAAAGAAAAACTTCATTAACCAGTCTCGGGCACATTCCTGTGATCCCAGCTATTCCAGAGGCTCAGGCAGGAAGATGGCAAGTTCCAGGGCAGCCTGGGCAATTTAACAAGATCTGTCTTAAAATAAAAAAAATAAAAATAGAAATACGTCTTTCACCTAATTGATTTCACATATTATAAACACTTTATGCTCACTGGGGAGGAGGTTCTGTGGTAAAAGGCCCTGGGTTCAGTCCCCAGTAGAAAGAGAAATAAGCAAACCAAAAGAAAAAAGAAAAAAAGAAAAAAAGGAAGGTTTTTATTAACAAATGTTGATTAAAACAATTATTAATTTGGCCCTATACAATAGCATATTAGTTACTTGGGTGTTGCTATCAAAACCCACTGAATTATCCACAATCATGTCTAAAAATTATGCTCATGAGGTGAAAGGAAAATCCTTATGAGCCAGAGAAAGGTAGGTCGCAGTCTGAGAGGTCCTCTCCTCCTTGGTATCAAGTCTCAGTGTGTTTCTTCTGCACAGCTTTAGCGCTATTTGAGGTGTCTGTCAACTGCACTCTTGGTGGCCAACAGTAGCTCTTTGTGGAAGAGGTGATGTTTTGGAGATTTGGACTGCAATGCTTTTGTCCTGATCTTCAAGTGCTTTTTAGTTTTCTTAACCCTGAGTATAAATGTAAAGACTTTCTATCAGTGAAATGTACATCTTTGTTTTCTTTTTTTTTTAATCTTTTTTTTTTAGTTGTAGATGGACACAATGTCTTTATTTCATTGCTTTGTATGTGGTGCAGAGGATCGAACCCAGGGCCTCACGCATGCGAGGCAAGCGCTCTACCACTGAGCTACAATCCCAGCCCCTACATCTTTGTTTTCAAGAGGACCCAACTGATCTGGGAACTGGTTATGCTTTCCGTCAGATAAGACACTCGTAAAGACTCCACAAGCACAATTCCTTGATTTTGGTTGCAGTAACGGTTATTTGCAGATGATGCTGAGTCAGAGCCAATAGGTAGAATCCAAAAAAAGGAGAGAGTGAAGATGATTTAGTATTTCCTATTATTTTAAAATAATATTGATCCACTTGCTAATACAAAACTGACCAAAATGTATCAATTATTATTAAAAGATATTTGCAGCCCGGCGCGGTGGCTCAGCAGGGCGTAGTGGCTCACGCTTGTAATCCAGCACTTAGGGAGGCTGAGACAGGAGAATCGCGAGTTCAAAGCCAGCCTCAGCAACAGCGAGGCGGCGCTAAGCAACTCAATGAGACCCTGTCTCTACATAAAACACAAAATAGGGCTGGGGATGTGGCTCAGTGGTCGAGTGCCCCTGGGTTAAAAAAATAAAAGACATTTGCACTGAGATTTAAAAGCTAATTTATCTACCATTTTAATGAATGTCTTGTTTTACTAATTACACAGTTAGATTCTGAGAAAGAACAAAACACACTAGCATCATTTTGGAGTGACAGAGCAGCAGCATTCGATACAATTTTTCTAATTTTTTTAAAAATTTTCTTTTTGCTATGTAGTAGTAATCCATATGTGTTCTAGAATGATGAAGTTAGGAATTAACAAGACATTTTAAAATGTGCTTTACTACCCTTAAATTAGTAATAAAATCAATATCTAGAAAAAGAAATTTTCTCATAAATAAGTAAGAAAGAACTAATTGCTTTCCATTATAAAATATGGTTCTCTTCATCTACTTTTGGAAAGTTAGGTCACTACCAGGCATGGTGGCCCATGCCTGTAATCCCAGCAACTTGGAGGCTGAGGCTGCAAACAAAAAAATTAAAAAGAGGCTGGGGATGTGACTTAGTATTTAAGTGACCCTGCATTCAATCCTCGGTACCAAATAAATAAATAAATAAATTTACTTTGCCATATAATTAAATTTTCTAGGATAAAATTAATTTTAAAATGGTGCTATAAAGTTATTAAGATTAGAATCAATAATACTTTTTTTTCCTTTTTGCTATCATTTTTTTTTTTGGTGTCAATATGAAAATTGAAAACCTTATTCTAGGGCTAGAGGGGGAGTATAGCTCAGTGACTGAACTGTTGCTAGCATGGCTGATGCCCTGGGTTTGATCCACAGTGCTGCAAGAAAACAAACAAATAAGCAAATAAAACTCTTAAAATCTTAGAATATGGGGCTGGGGTTATGGCGCAGTGGTAGCGTGCTCGCCTAGCATGCAGGAGGCACTGGGTTCGATCCTCAGCACCACATAAAAATAAAATAAAGATATTCTGTCACCTACAATTAAAAAATAAATATTTAAAAAAAATCTTAGAATATTGCAATGATACATAGAGTGTACATGGCCAAAATTATTTAAAAATAAACACTTTGAAAAAATATTACACATGTGATACAGTGTACATGTGAAAAAATATTACAAGCATATGATACAGCTTTATATCTAGCATCAATTTATCACCTACATATGCTTCCATACAAGTCAGCTTTCCTGGCAGATTGCTTCAAAAGTGTGGCATTATCCTCCTTTACAAGATGATATGAGAATTGATAAAAAGATATCTAAAGATTTTGCTGCAAATAAACTTTAAAAATCTAAATACTATGTAGTTATCCTCTGGTATTATTAGATTATATACGAATAAATTCCACTGACTTTCAAAAAAATTAAACAGGGAAAATAAACATCTGAATTAGATTTTGTAAGTTGTCTTCCAAAAATTGCAGATGTTTAGTAATTTTAAACATGTTCCATGACAATTTTATATAGAAAAGTTGCTCTTCAGCTTGCATTCTGAATCCCCAATGCTTTGTGTGCATAAATTCATGTGTGTAGTTGAGGATATAAAAATAGTCAACTCCATTACAGGGAGAGTTGTATTCCAATGACTATCAATTAATTTGCTTTCTCCGAAGTCTACCCTATGTGTCAAGGAATAGATGTTTCTTACTATTACATTTTAAATCATGCAGCTCTCAGTAGGTTTTTCAAGCAGGAAGTGTGTCTTCTATGAATATAAATTCCACAAGACCAATAATTTTGTTATTGGAAACTAAGAATTTTATTTCTGAAGAAGGATAAGTGGAGATAAAAGTATAGCCTTGTTAATTTGATTTATGCCCAGCTATACTGATAGTAAAATTAAAAAAAAAGATGTTGTAATAAAACCAGTCACAAAATTGAATTATTAACCTTGTTAAATCAGTCAGAATCCTGTTTTGATAAATCTTGATAAAATACAGAAATGTTTAATTGGCATTATGAATGTGTAATACCCAGAGCTTATTCAAAATTTGAAGATTTAAACCCACATTTTCCATGGAGAGATAAATATTAAAATGATATGGAGTAAAAATGATAATGGTTGAGCTTTTGAGTAAGAAGTGAGTGTATTAAAATATCACATGTACTAAAATATCACACCACAGGTTTTTAAACTGAAGAGGGTTCCGTGAGAACTGTTCTGTGGAAGGAAAGAAACTAATAAAAATTTTAGATGCATACAACGCAGCCTAAAGTCTTGTTTTAATTCACAATATCAGTAACTCAGCAGTCCTTTCTCTCATGGCTAATGCATCCAGTATTTCATAAAATTGGACAAGGAATACAATTTATTGAACTAGAACTCAATATGTTTCACGCTACTGAAATAGTAGAGTCGTTCACTCACAGAAACACCACTATTATCATTATACATTATGACGTTCTGGACCACAAAAAATACTACTTTTGTCTCCACAGGTGAAAAGTGCTTTCACTGCAGAAAGGAAGCCACTATAGAAGGATATTTTTGCCAATACAGTGTAACTTTGTTCAACTAACAGTTTCAATTACAGTGGAAAGATAATCAGCAAGTGCCTGTCTTTTCTCTAACTAAAATGAAGTGTCTGGGAAGGCGTTATGAAACAGAAGAAATCCCCAGGTTTTGTTTGTTTCTTCTCTGTCGTTTCTTACAGTAAGAAAACATGATGAAAATAGCACTATACTGTTCTTACTTCCTTAAGAAAATGGCTAGCATAACTGTGTGCTTTCTAATGAAAGTATTTAAATATTCATGTCTTAGATAATATGCTTCAACATCATAATCCATTACAGCATACAGAAAAAGATCATCCCCCATTGAAGTTGTTTCATATAAATTTATTTTTACCAATAGTGTAATCTATTCTTAAACATTCCTCAGGCAAACTCAACCTTCTTTTCTAATGTAAATCTTCCAATAGTGCAGCATCTCTTTTCTACTCATTTAGGAAGAACATTCTGCAGTCTCCAAGTACTGCTGTGAAAAGACTGTCATGACCCATCACCAGAGTATGTCATCCCATTCATTCACATTTTATTCTAAGAAAAGCATGTGAGACTGTGTAGCTTCTTAACATCTCTCGGGAATCCAATAAGCATTTAATTTTCTGAGTAGTTGAGAGAATGTCATCAAGTTGCATCTGAATCTCTTTCCAGGAGATGCCAACTATGATTGCTATATATCCAGTACCAGTGATCTCTTCACTTTGTACCCCTGGGAAGGGGATCTGCTTTTCAAAAGCAACCTCCTAGCTCTTGCTGGACCCCTATTTGACCCAAGTCAAAATTGTCTGGACCATTCAGTGCAGAAGAAGAGGGTGTCTTGCTCTGTACTTCTGTCTTTTACTTTCTTGGTGATCCCATTTCTGTCCACCAGCAATCATTGTTCTTCCATATAGCACCATAGGGATGTTAGAGACAGTAACAGTTCATTTGATTGAATCTGGATTATTGTTGACATAACATTGTAAGTTATTGATGAGTGGATTAGTAATTAGAAAATGATTTTTCATGTTAATTATGAAATATGTTATTATCTACACAAAGAAGAATTGCTTTTGTTAGTAGTAGACACAGACTAAAACTACTGAAGGGAAGGTCATTTCCTGAACAGAAAATGTTTCCCTCCATACCAAATACCACATAGCTTCTAAGAAAAAATGCTATAGATGTCAGTAACACTAGGTGATCTTACCAGTTTACAAAACTTATTTACTTGCTAGATTAAGGTTTATTTGTTTATGTGCTATTATTTCGCAAGCACTGGTGTGTTAAATAATAAAAGTATCTTGTGTACATATTTGGCAATGGAAAGTACAATCAAAAATATTTTTCCTGACATTCATATCAATCATCTTTTTTCCCCCTAAATCTGGTGACCCTAGTCTTCAGCATTTCTCAACAGGGTTCTCTTGTGCCGTGCCAGGGGAGGCTTGGGTAAGACATTGCAAGGTAGGTGGTATGTAGCAGAGCCTGGTATACTATTAGCTCACATCTATATTTCTCTGGAGACTTAGACTGTGCAGTTGGGACTGCCAGCAGCACTGGCTTTAGTGATCCCCATAATAGGTGACAATCTCAGACACTGTCTCCAGAGCAGTACAAGAAAGCATTGTTTCTTTTTCCAACATTTGCCATCCATGACTCCTCCTTAGAGGGTCTGAAATTAACTACTTGGTAACACTTTTCAATTTCTAACAAACTGCCTTCTTGGGCCACATTCCAACGTCTTGATATCTAGTAAGACCAAATCTTCTCTCGTTTCCTGAGCTTCAGGAGAGTTACTGAGTTCTACTGTTATTACGGTCTGTATTACCTCCTGATTTGGTCTTTTGGCTTTTCAACTTGTATATAAGAAATACTATGTTTGGAATACCCAGTGTCTTAGCATTTATTTTTGGGGGGTACTGGGATTGAGCCCAGGGGAGCTTTACCACCAAACTGTATCTCCAGCCCTTTTTTATTATTTGATTTTGAGACAGGGCCTTACTAAGTTGCCCAGGATCTCACTGAATTGCTGAAGCTGGCCTCAACTTGTGATCCCCTTGTCTCAGCTTTCCGAGTCATGGGGAATAGAGGTGTGTGTCACTGCACCTGGTTGTCTTAGCTATAACTAATGCAATGAATATTTGCAAAATCTCAGGCCAAAAATGATGATGACGTGGCCTAAAGGCAGCAGTGGGGATAGTGTAAATGAATAAATCCCAGTCTGTCAGATGAAAGTACTGCCATCAGTATTAAGAACTGATTAGACAGGGTGTGAGAGTAAAATATCAGAAAATGAAGATCCAATGTGTTATGGTTTGTCTGTTGGTTAAGCATGTTACCAAACTATTCATGTGTTGAAATTTAATTTCCATTCAAAGGCATCCAAAGGTTGGAGAACTGATGCAACCTTGGGAGGGTCATAAGTAAGAAACCTCTATAAGTGGATCCTGTTGGCTTTATATGAAAATGAAGCAACACTAACACTTAAGTGCTCCCTGTCTCTTTCCATGTGATGCCCTGCTTTGCCTGAAAACTGTACCAGCTGGAAAGCCATCATCAGATGGGGACCCTCCACAGCCATAAGCAAAAATCAACATCTGTTTATTATATGTTACCCATGCTATGGTTTATGTCATTAGCAACAGAAGATGGACTAATACACAAGGGTTTAGGTTGGTATGGGTGAGGAGCTGAAGTGACAGTTATGAGAAAAGGGACAAGGAGAGAAGCATGTTTTGGAAGAAACACAAAGAACTCAGTGTTTTTTTATTTTAATTAATTTTTCTTAAATTTTAGATGTGCTCTGGATCAAACCCAGGACCTCATGCATACTAGGCAAGTACTCTATCGCTAATTTTCATCCCTAACCTCTGTAGCTTACTTAGTTTTGTCAGATAATAATTTTGAAATAATTATTTGTAAATGAATGAACAGATCAAGACCTAGGGAGTTCTACCAAAAAGACTGATCTATTTATATATCTGGAAAGATATTTGCATTTCTGTATTCAAAATAATAATACCTAGATGAGCTAATAAAAAATGCATAGAAGAAAATAGAGTAGCTTCATGTATTAAGTGTAGAGACTCTTAACAAAAGACTATAGGATGCACATTGGAGAAAGGATGATCTCTTCAATGAATGATGCTGAGTAAACTAGATAAAACCTACTAAAGGATGAAACTATGCCCCTATTTCTCACCATATTAAAAAATGAACTCAGGGGCTGGGATTGTGGCTCAGTGGTAGAGTGCTTGCCTCGCATGCGTGAGGCACTGGGTTCGATCCTCAGCACCACATAAAAATAAATAAATAAAGATATTGTGTCCATCTAAAACTAAAAAAATATTAAAATAAATAAATAAATAAATAGCCCTATAACTATTAAGGAAATTGAATTTGTAATTTAAAAAAAAAATGAACTCAAAGTGGATTAAAGACTTACATGTAAGACTTTAAACTATGAAATTCCTGGGAGAAAACAAAGGAGAACTATATCATACTGATACCACTGGTTATTGGTGATGAGTCCTGATTCCTCACATGTTGAAGTATAACATTAGAAAGACACACCGAGGCAAGCATGTAAAGCAGAGTTTATCTATAAAACAGTAACATAGACTTCTCCCAGGAGGGAGAAGGGGGCCATAGCTGGTATCCTGGTATCCCAAGAAGTGAGAGCATTCTGCCTTTTTATATGTCCTAGGCTTCCTATGTTCTGTTCTCTTTCTCTTATCCTTTTCCTTCCTGTGTACATGATTAGGCCCAGGAGATGCTCGGGTGGGATGGCCAAAAGGTAAGAAGCAGATGGACAGAGGGAGGGGCCAGATGGAGCAGCAACCCAGGACACATTAATTAACAACATATACAACTCCCTGTAAGGAGAGACAATTCATGGGACAGGTTACCTGAGCAACAGTTTATAGCAAGGGCAGGTTATCTTGATAAGGGTGGAGGAAGGGCTCTGAAGGCATTAACATTTCAATCCTTCAGATGCAGTCTCCAACTTCCCAGACTCAAATTGTTCTTCTTGATCTCATCTGATCTGATTTACCTATCTATATTGAATGTCTGTGTTAATTTGGGCTTCAATATCATTGGTATGAGCAAAGAGTGTTTTGATAGGACTCAAAAGCACAGGCAATGAAAGCACAAATAGGCAAATGAGGCTGTGTCAAACTGAAAAGCTCCAGCAAAGCAATCAGTCATCAGTATGAAGAGACAACTTACAGAATGTGAAAGAATATTTGCAAACTGTTCATGGGACAAGAGATTCATATGAAGAAATATATAAGGAACTCAATAACAATATTTAAATAATTCAATTAAAAATGGTCAAATGATATGAATAGACATTTCTCAAAAGAAAATATACAACCAGTTAACAAGTATATGAAAAAAACACCCAACGTTGCTAATCACTAGAGAAAGGCAAATCAAAACCACAATAGTATATCATCTCACTTCAGTTAAAATGGCTATTAGTAAAAAGACAAAAATAACAAAAGTTGAGAAGTATATGGAGAAAGGGGAACTCTTATCAACTTTTTATAAGAATGTAAATTAGTAGAGCTATTATGGAAGCCAGTATGGGGGTTTATCAAAAAACTATAAACAGAACTGCTGTGTGATCCAACACTCCATCACTGGTTATGTATACAAAGAAAATTAAATCAGCATGTCAAAGAGAGATCTGCAGTCCTATGTTTATCCTCATGCTCCTCACAACAGATAACAAATGAAATCAGCCTAAGTGTCCACTGATGGATGAATGGATGAAAACACATGGAACATATGCTCAGCAAAATACAATCCAGTATTAAAAGAGAACGAAACTCTGTCATTTGTGACAATAAGGATGAGCCTGGAGGACATTATGTCAGGCACAGAGAGACAAATGCCATATGTTCTCAATGATACATGGAAGCTGAAAAGATCATCTCAGAGAATTAGAGAGTAAAATAGTGCTTTCTAGAAGCTAGGGAGAATAAAAAGAGGACAGGAAGATGGAGAAGATGGTTAATCATTGGAAGAACACATTTAGGTAGCAGTATTAAACTCTAGTGCTCTGTAGCACAGAAATGACTGTGATTAATAACTAATAATAAAATAAATAATAATATGATAATATTATTAATAATGAGTAATAATTATTGTTTTGAAAAACAACTAGAAAAGAGGATTTTGAATGTTTCTAACACAGAAAAATCATAAATATTTGAAGCGATTGATATGCTAATTATCTGGATTTGATCATTACACATTACACATGTGTCTAAATATTACACTATATCCCCATGAATGTGTAGTTATTATATGTCAATAGAAAATAAAAAATAAATAAAAAGATTAAGTAGGACTGCTTCAAGGTCTAAGTGTTAAAGTCTAACATTTAAAGACTCAGAAGAGGAGCCAAGGGTACTGAGTCAGAGTATCCTGGAGACTGCACTTACCAAGAAGAAAGATGTGATCAGTTATGGAGAAAGACAGTCACTGGTAAAAGATGCTGAGATGTAATACAGTGTTAGGCACCAGAGTACATAATTGAGTAACATTGTCCTTAAACGGAACTTTCTTTTAATGCAGTGACAGAGGCAAATAGTTGACTCAAGAGAATGTGAAGAGAAATCTTGGAAATAGAGAATAGAGATAATTCTATAAGTTTTTCTTAGAAGAGAAGAAAATAGAGTAGTAAATACAGGTGAGGATGAGATAAAGAGATGAGGAACAGCTTTACACTGATGTGTATGATCTGATAATGGGAAAAATTGACAGTGCAGAGAGAGAGAATTACTAGAACGATTTCTTTGAGTGATACACATGGTATAACACTGAATGGAACGCTGACACCCATTCTCAGTAACAGCACAGAAAGCAGAGCTATTTGTCTCCGATATGGGTAAGTAACAGGACACTGGTGGTATGTGCCCAAAGTGCAAAAGAAGAGCACTGTAGACAGGAGCTCAAGAAATATATTGCAGGGTATTTAGAGTCATCTATATGAAAGTTAAAATCACTAAGAATTTTGACAGGAATATATTAAAAATTAATGGCAGTCAGTGAAGATCTAACACATTTAAGGAGTGATCTGGAGTGACCTTGTGATCTCATTTGTGAATGAGCGGATGGTACTGCAGTTTGCTGATGATATATCTGATGTTGAGCAGGAAAGATGGAGAAGAATGATCTGACAGCAGCATTGTAAAGCAAGAAAGAATCCCAGGCCACATGGAGCTCCTGAGTATGTGCAGAAATATTTTAGAAATGGAAAGAGTAGAGCAACATAACCACAGCTTGCATATGAGGGAAACTCAGGGAGCCACATGTGCCCATGATTGACATGATCACAGTGGAGTCAAAGTGGCGTGAGCATCACTGCTGGTGGAGAGAAGGTGGGTGAATTTTCTCAGGACCCAACAGTGCTGCTTCCCCTCAAATGCTGCAGTGGTAGGTATGTGTCCTTATCACCAGGTGGTTTTATTTACCACCAAACCATAATCAATATTCTAATCCCACTGGCTTCTTCCTAGTTTTGCCCATGTATTTGCCTCCAGTTTTGCTGCTAGAGGCTGCAAGACCCATACACACAGGTAGCCACATCCTGATCATGAGGGTCCCTTCTTGTCTTTTCTGCTTCCTTATCATGTCTTGATGTCTTAACTATAGCAAGGCTGGATATTTCTCATTTTTTACTTGCTTTTTTTTTTCATCCTTGCAAATTATCTGTACATTTTATCTTTTGTAGTAAGAAATTCACATTATCTTAACTAATTTATTATTAAAAAATAAAAAAAACTCTCTTTGTTTCTGTATTTCTAGGACAAATGAACACACACGTGATTCATTACTTCCTCCTGAACAGGTTTCCCCTCCTTCCTGTCACGTTTGAATCTCACCTATTTCTGGTCCCAGCCTGTCTCCTCTATTTGCTGTTATTTGGTTCATTTTGTGCTCTGACTTCCCAGCATCTCTTCCACCAGCATCTTTCACAGGTAGCTCTGTTATGCAAAATCCACTACTAAAGAACTCTGTATTTTGTATGGTACATTTGCCTTCTTTTCATCTATTATGTAAGGAATAACATTATCAATATGTTACTTCTGTGGTTGAGAAGAGAGGTGTCTTCTTGTGGGGAAGTTCTGGAATGCTCTGTGAGGTGGTGACAGTTGAGAGAAGGATGAGTAGAATTTCAGTCTTTGGAGCTTAATAAATGACAGAGTGTTGAGGGTGGAGCTGTGTAGCTCAGCAGAGCCCTTGCCTGGCATTCATGAGGGCATGGGTTCAAACCCCAGCCCTGAAGAAACAAACAAAAAATGCAATGCCTTAACAGAGAACTCTGTGTGTGTGTGTGTGTGTGTGTACACACATGTGTATTTGTGTACATGAGAAAGAGATATTATCTTTACATATTTCTGTTTGTATATAAATACTTTGAACAGTTGAGATAACATTACATATCCACTATCTCTATAAAGTTTGAAATGCATTATAGAGTTGGCATTTGATCTGTCAGGATTTCTATACATTAAGAAAAATGAAAGCAGAGCAAATTGCAGTGACTCACCCAGATTAACAAAGAAATGTGGTGGAACAGTCAGACATAGAAAATCTATGTCTTTATTTTGAGCTCTTTTCTGTGATATCAATTTGGGTGATGTTGAACAGAGCAACAAATACAAAAATTTGAGATTATATACAAGTATGATATTTAGTGCTGGAGTAAAATGCTTTAAAGCTAAAGCAGGCTGCATTCTTAATAATAATCTTTAATGTCATGTTGGAGCATTAGTTATGTCAGAGCATAAAAGCTGATTTATACATTTATAATGAGGTTTCTTTCTTTGATGTATTAAGAGAAATGGATTAAAAGTGAGAAGTTGATCAGTTCTCGATCATTTAAAATAAGTTATATATATCCTAGCATCTTAAATCTCTATTTTTATAATCTACTTACATAGCTTATATTTAGATAGGTTGGATTTTCTTCTTATTCCATTAAAATCTGAAAAGTATCTTATACTTACAATTTACATTAAGATGTGTTGTAGAACTGCTGAAATGGTAATACTTTTAGTATGTTAAATCTTGTTATGATAACTACATTTTTGAAATTCATGCTTAGAAATAAAATCGTTACTGCAATCTGAAATTTTAAATTATTTCGTTAGGATTACCATAAACTTTGATTTATTATCTTAAATATCACTATCCCTTATTCTCTTATTTTGTTATCAATATCATACATCATAGGACATTCAGATTAATGACAAATACACTTATGCAATCACTATTTCATTAAACTCTTAAATGCAAATTTTGTCAGTGTGTTATTGATAGCCATAAATTACTCAAGGATTTTTTTCTCAATTTTTAAATAATGTCAAAAATATATAGGGAAAAACACAACTGAGTACATTTTATTAAAAAATTTTGTATGACAGAAAACATTTGGGTAAATAATTTTGGGTAAATAATATATATATACATATATATGATTAATATATATATATTTTTATGATTCTAGTGATTTTCCACAAGTAAGTCAAATGGTTCCTTTGAAACATTCAATCTTGTCAAATTCCATTTGAAAACTTCTGTTAAAAAAATAAAATAAAACAAGGGTCCTCTGCCTTTGTTTTCCTTCAATATGGAATCGGTGGTTGAGTTTTTGCCATTCCTATATAAATTTTAGAATTGGTTTGTCAATATTAACAAAATAGCTTATTGGGATTTTGACTGGTATAGCATTAAATATTTAGATCAAGAAATGAAGAAATGAAATCTTGACAACATTGCTTCCTATATGTGAAAATGAAAAAAATTTCCATTTACTTAGTTCTTCAGTATTTGCATCATAGTTTTTCTCATATAATCTTGAACATATTTGCTTAGATGTACACCTAAGTATTATATTTGGAAATGCTTAATAATAATGTTTAAAATAATGAAATAAAATAAATTATTTACAGAAAATTAGCTCCCAGATTATAAAAAAAAAAAAAAAAACAGCATAGAAAGAAAGTTTGGATCTGGCAAGTTAGAGAATTTATGATATGGTTATATTTAGACAACACACACAACAGGATTTTTTAAATGAGCAAAAACATTGAATTTGAATATGAATTTACTAAATCATATAAAAATATTAATAAATCTGAGTTTACCTAGAAAAAAACTTGAATGTAGATCTCGAATTATAGGCATGATTATTCTGAAATTAATAAATCATTCTTATAAGTATTAAAGTAACATCTTGCATAACTGAGATTTATGACTGAAATATGACCAAACTATGTAGTATCTTAATAGCTTTGCAAACAGAGAGAGGTAATGTGGAGTATATTTTATTTTTTCTTATCAAATTTATGCAAATTATAAAAATAAAGCAGATAGAAATTCTTATGAGATAGCAATCAAGCAATTATTCTCCATGGGGTCTCTAAACTTCCAAAGTAGGGTTTTCACAAAATGCAGATTCAAGTCCAAACAAATGTGATAAAAAAATTCCAATCCTATCCTTTAGTAAAAATTATTTGGTTAATACGGTGTGGTACTTATCTAACTCATGTTAGAGTTTAGTTAAAAGGATTGTCTTTCTACTATAGATTCTTTACCTTTATGAGTTATAGTTTAAAGCGTGTTAGAGCTAATGAAACTTTCTCATTTACCAAAGTGCTTGTCTCAAAATCCAAGTACCTGTTATATCCCTGGTTGCTACTGAGAAGAGTTGAACCATATACCTTTGCTATTATACAGTAAATACACACAAATGAGTCAACTTTGAGAAAATATTCTAAAATAATTCTTTCATATACTTTTAAGTTTATTAAGGCTGCAGCTCAGTGTAAGAGCATTTCCTAGCTTGTGCAATGACCTGGGTTCAATCTCTAGCATCAATCAATCAATCAATCAATCAATGATACAATGAAATCTGTTGTTCTTAAGAACATAATTCATCTTTAAGAAAAATAAAGCAGAAACAAGGTTCAAGGTTAAATATTCTATAGAATATAAATTTCAATATTTTGACAGGTATTGAAAACACCGGACAAATACATTTTCTTCTGCTATTGAACAATCTGTAATAAATTAAGCTTATTGAGAGAAAATACAAGTATGAATGTCTTATCATTCAGCTATTGAGCAATTCATTATGTATTATTGAGTTAAAAATGTAGGGTTTATCTTGATATATGTATAATGTTCCCATTGTTCAAAACATATAAATGTGTATTCATATAAACACCTTTGAAATATTGATAGCACTGCAGAGTTTGTATCATTGTTAACAGATTACAAGATTTTTCTATACTCTTAAATTTTATTGTTGTAATTAATTTAAAAAATTGTATGCACATGTATTGTTTGAATAATACAATGGGTGTCAAATTCTTCATTATCCTGGAACTTTATAAATTACCCAATGTTTCTAGACTTCTTCACGTAAAATTTAAAAGTATTTATAATTTGCAAGATACTACAGAAAATAAATTCCCAATAAATGACATTGTTAGTATTGCTGAATTGGTAACATATCTGTGACTGAGAGATTAAATGTGGTTTTTGCATTTATTTACAGTGTCAGAAAAATATAATTTCTACGTAAGTTTTATTTCAGAAATGTGCTACCTCAATGCCTGTGCCTCATGAGGTTCCCTCCCGTCTGGCTGGTGGAAAGGGGCAGTGTCAAGACAGTGGTGCCCGTCTCCCTAATTGCTTCAGTGCCTGCCTCCCTCCTCTTAAGTAGCTTTCTCATTGCACGTGGGGTATCCATCACTCCACTGCTGATGCTCTAGGAATTGTGTGTGGCTCCCCGGAATGTTGCCTTAGAGGTGTGTCTTCTCTAATGCTCTTTCCTGTGAGCTGCAGCTGCCTTAGTCTCAAGGTTCTCAGCTCCGGTGCCTCCCTTCTGGGGGTCTGCTGTGCTAATACATTAAAGGGAAATGTGAACGCTTTGTTCTAAGATCTGGAATAGGACAAGGATGCTCACGTTCATCACTTTCATTCTCCATAGTACTGTACGTCTAGTCAAAACAGGGAAGAGAGAGAAATGCAAGGCATCTACATGGAAAAGAAAAATGCTAAATTATACATTTGCAGACAACATGATCTTATACATAGAACATGCTAGAATCCACTACGAAACTCAGAACTAATACCCATTGTCACTTTTTCTCTTCTTCTTTTGCATTTCTTCATATGACAAATCACTCCTGACATTTTGTGATTTTCATATGCATTGTCTCTCTACCCAGTTAATGAGTAAGTTCCAAGAAAGTGAAAACTTGACATCATTTTATGCAACTATATATGTATACTGCAGTGTCTGGCAACTAGTAGTTTGTATAAATATCTGTTAAGTAAATGAGATTGTAATTAAACCTCTACTACCTCACATACACGGCAGTGATAAACACAAGATCTGTGTGCTTTCATTTTCTCCATTCTGAAATGAATATTTCAATTATTTTAGAACTTTTTGAATAAGAAATTATATTGAATTTACATCCTCAAAGCTCACAGATGTATTACATAATATAACATTAGGCAACAGGCTGACTCATTTTCTCTATAGCATGTCATGTTTATTCTTATTTTCTGGAAATAAATCTACATATGCTACCAACAGGATATTTGTGAGTTTGATAAATTTTATTCAGAAATGTTTAAATATCACTTTTTTACCTTCATTGTATATAAAACTATTGAAATAAATGCAGAGTTTACATTTTGACATTTATTTTGTTGGTTTCCAATTACCATTGATTTTTGACTATCATTGATCAAACAATAGCAGACAGAATGAAGGATGATACAAGACACCAACTTGTTGAAATAACCCACTGCTTGCATTAAGGGGAAAAAAAGAGGAATACAATGGATTGATTGAAGCCAGATAATTTGTCATCCATTATAGTCTTGTGTATCTGTTGCATTGATTGGTCTCACCTGATGATGGTAACAGATAGAAAAAAGAACATTTTGGTCTAAAACACAGAAAATCAAATTCATTATACAAAAGACTCTAAAAAGCATGCATGTTAGAATGTAATTTTGTACACAGCATAGAGAACTTTCCAACTTTTAATACTCACCCACATCTTAAAACCTATTATAATTTTCCTCTAGACAAAGAAAACAAATGAAGTACTTTTCAGCAACTGCAGATTTTAACAACTTTACTGACAAATTGATTCTATTTTGTACCCTATTAGAGTTGGCCAATGACTCAATCATGTGGGATATTTGAAACAGAGTGTTAATTTGTTTCATTCAATTGTACTTCAAATATAATATACCTGAAAGAAATATTCATCTAAATATTTTCAATAAAAAGTATCTATCAGAGTAATAGGTTTTCCTTAGAGCAACGCTCAGTATTTTATTTTGCAGTATGTTATAGTTAATGTAAAACAAACAGGCTTTATTTTTCAAGCCTGAAAATCTTTCCTGCTTTTAAACTTCACCAATAATTAAACCATATAATTGAAATTATATTCGCATATTTAGCTATTAATTTTGCTTTTAAATTAATTTTTCTTCCAGAAAATCATCATTTTGTTGTAATGAAATTTAATTGTTTAGTTTTAGGTGTGGTAAACTTAGTTTTACTTCACAATACCATAATAGATCTTTAAGCATATTATTGATGATTCAAATACTTGGAAATCACTTTTAACTTATTCAAAACATTCAAAACTAATGATTTTCTCATTTTGTGGACTATGGATCACTGTAGGTCAAGTGCATGCATTTTGAATAATTTTACCCCTTAAATTAAGTTCCTGCTAACCTTTGCCAATCCAAGCCATGACTTTATATATAATATTTTTGAACATTTGTTATTAGCTGAATACTTCTTATTGGTGCATTACAATTATACATAATAAGATTTATTGTGCCACATTTGTACATGCACTCAGCCTAATTTAATTACTCTCACTCTCCAGGACCTTCCCTTTCCTCCATCCTGTCTCCCTTGACCCACTAGCTTTATTCTGCTGATGCGTTTTCTATTGTTTTCATTATCATTTTAATTAGTGCACTGTAATTATATAATAAGTGAGACTCCTTGTGGTATGTTTTACAGGGTTTTAAGAAAATTTGGTAGATTTTGTTTTCTCTAGATGAATGATTTTTACTTTATCAATCAAACCTTATTTTTAAGACTAAAAAGTGCATTTGATCTGTATTTTTGCTTACCACCTTCTTTCTTCTTTTCAAATATTTTATGTTATTTTTTCCCTTTCCTTTTCATATAAAGAATATCCTTCAGGTATTCTATTTTTTTGGCCTTGGATTTATTTTAATTATTGGTGTGTTATAATTAGACCTGATAGTGAGATTTGTTATGCCATATTTGCACATGGTCTTTTAGTTGAACAATTTCATTCCTCATTTTCTTCTCTTTTTCTCTCCTCCTCTCCCCTGATCTATTTGCTGATCTACTTACTCTGCTGTAATAATCTCCCTTCTTTTATCCTTATAGTTATTTTAATTAGTGCTATTATTCATTGTGGTATTAGGATGTAGCACAATTTGGTAGATATCATTCTCTAGAAATTCCCAATATTCTTCCTTTCTTCAACACTCTTGATGCCCTTACTCAACTCTATTGGTCTCTCTTATGTTGTTGTGAGATCCCACTATTCCCCCTTTTTTTGCCCTAGTGAATGAAAATTATAGAACACTAAATAAAGAAATTAAAGACGACCTTAGAAAATGAAATATCTCACATGTTCTTGGATAGGCAAAGTTAATATAATCAAAATTGATATACTACCAACAGAGCTACACAGATTCAATGAAATCCCATCAAATACCCCTGACATGCTTCATAAAACTAGAAAAAAGATTCTAATATTCATACGTAAGAATAAAAGTCCCAGAGTAGCCAAAGCAATGCTAAGCAACAAAGGCAATGCTGGATTAGTACCTCATCTCCAATTTGAGTACAGAATTATAGAAGCAATTGTATTGGCATAAAAATAGACATAAAGGCCAATGGAATATATTAGAAGAAACAGACATCCATAAAGATACAGTCACCTGATCCTTGGCAAATGTGCCAAAAGCATACCATTGTAACAAATAGTGATGAGGAAACTGGTTGTGCATATGTAGAAGAATAAAACAAGATTCCGTTCTTTCGTCCTTCACAAAAATCAACTCAAAGTGAATCAAAGACCCAAGAAATAGCCTGGAAACACAGAAAATGCTTAAAAACAAACAAACAAACAAACAAACAAAAAACAAGGTTAACATTCAGTCATTGGAGAAAATTTTTGCCAGCTACTCTTCTGAGGGAGGATTAATATCCAGAATATATAACTCAAAAACCTAAACACAACACACACTTACACACACACAAAAATAAACTAATCAATATATTGGCAAATGATCTTACTAGACATTTCTCAAGAGAAGAAATGCAAGTGCTCAAGAAATATGTTAAAAATGTTCAAAACACTTAGCAATGAAGGAAATGCAAATTAAAAGTACACCGAGATTTCATTTCACTCCATTTTTAATGGCAGTCTTAAATAATACAAATACAATAATTGCTTGTGAGGATGTGGGGAATAAGCGATAGTTATTTGTTGTTGGTTGCACTGCTAATTAGCGGAACCATTGTGGAAATCAGTACGGAGATTCCTTGAAAGTCTAAGAATGGAGCCTCCATATGACTGGGTTGTATCATTTCTTGATATTTAACCAAAAGAATCAAAATCAGCATACTGTAGCAATATGTTTATACCAATATTTATAGCACCACAATTCACAATAGCCAAGTTATTAAAGCAGACTAGATGCCTGTCAACAAATGAATAGATAAAGAAAACGTGATACACATATTTATTCACCTAGCCATAAAGAATAACAAATTTGCTCATAAAAGCCAGATTCAGAAAGTCAAGGTCATATGTTTCCTCTAGTATTTTTCTTCAGATCAACTCTGTTGGCATCAACATCTCCTAGTTTTCTTTCACCTGAGAATTTCTTAATTTGTGCTTGTTTGACAAAAGATATTTTCAAGAGATTAGGCTTCTGGGTTGACATTTGTTTTACTTTGGAATTTAAGAAATATTGTGCCTCTTTGGTCTCCCCATTTCTAACCTGCTGTCATTTTAATTGTTTCCCTATAGGTAAACAATTTTGTCCAATTGCTTTGAACATTTACCTTAATTTTTAGAACATTGGCTATTTTGTGGCTTGGTGTGGTATTTTTAGTTTTCTCCATTTGGTGTTTGGTTATCTGGAAGTACTAGTTTATGTCTCTTAGGAAATAACAGGAAAATACACCAAACTCAGTTTTTCCTTCCCTATGCTCACAAGATAGATCATTTCTATGAATACAAGAATGTGTTGATTCTTCCCCATCTACAAGAAAGAAATTGATTCTGGGCCTACAAGAGCTGAATGTTGTCTAATTTGTTCAATTCTGATGCTATCTGCATGGACATAGCATAAGACTCCAAAAGTTGAGTGTTTAGTCTTACCAACCTGCGTCCACTTCAGCTGCCAGTCACAAGTCCAACAGCCCAGAACTTCTGATGACCCAGTCATCATAATACATAAGAATGATTGAAAGATGGGCATCCATGTGCACACGTGAATTAGCAAAAAGAGAGCTCTAATCCTAATAAACTAAGTGGGAACCCAGTACAGCCTGTTCACTCAGATTCTTCTTGGCCTCTCTCCACAGCATTCTTGCCTCCTGGATAGGACCGCTTTGAAATGGGGGTCTTACAATCTATGATCAGACAAGGTAGATCATAGAATTTCTTTATGGCCAGACTTTGATAGGAATGCCAGAGAACAGCGTTCAGTTTATACTTTGAGTCTATGACCTTCCTAAGGAAAAAGGAATTCTCATTCAATTTCCTGCCTTGGGAAGAAAAAGTAAGAAGGTAAAATGAAGGGAGGGAAAGGGCAGATAAATATTGTGATTTACGAGTTCTTCAGAGGATTAAAGCGCCCCAGCATTACTAAGTTTCACCTTTACCTCCATGAAGCTGTTCTGAAGCGACTTAGGGCCAACAATGAAAGACTGGATATTTTAACCTTACTGTTCTGGTTGTTTAGGAAATAACTGAGTAGGAGTTATGAGAAGGATCCATTGATAAAAACCAAAATGCCTCTGTCATCACATCACAATTTCTTTGTCAGAATTGAGGCCTTATGAGGGATTATCATCTCAAGCAGTTTTTCAGACATGTCTTCTTCCTCTTTTCTTTCCCAGACAACAAAAAAATGCTTTGGGTCTTTGTTGCATGCTCCTACCAATTTCTGACAATCTGTTGTTGCTGTGTTGTCATAGGCATGGTGAGTTCTTTGCTGTTCAAATTGGTTAACAAATTGTTCTTTCTTCAAGTTCCCTGATTTTTTTCCCTCTATATCTTCTATTGTAACTTTTAGACCATCCACTGAATTTTGATTCTATAATTATGCATTTCAATTTTAAAATTCACTTATTTCTTCTTAATATCTTCCATTTCTATTCCCATATGTATGATATTTATCATCTGTTTTGAGTGTTTTATTTTCTTCAGTACAGGGCCTCACATATGCTAGGCAAGCACTGGACTACTAAACTGTGTGCATAGCCTGCTCACTGTTTATTAGCATATTCTTAATTGCACATTGAATCATTTATATGATAGTTGCTTAAAAACCTTGGTTATATAACTCCAACATGTTTTTCTTCTCAATATGTGTATGTACTGATTGTTTTTCTTTTCTTTTCCATTTGGTTTATTATCTTTCTGTAAACATCTTCTTATGATGTTTTTTCAATTGAAATTAGACATTCTGGGTATTACATTAGCAGACATGATCTTATGTAGACTCATGCTTTAGCCGATATATATATATTCCAAATATGTATGGAATGTCTATGTGGAATATTATAAAGCACTTATGAAATAGATTAAAGTCAGTAAAAGAGGGGAGGATATTCCTCCTTCATGATCTGGGAAATCTATTATTGTTAAAATGTCAATTCTTTTTTTTTTTTTGGTACTGAGGATTGAACTCAGGGGTACTTGACCACTGAACCACATCCCCAGCCCTATTTTGTGTTTTTAGTAGAGATAAGGTCTCACTGAGTTGCTTAGCACCTTGCCTTTGCTGAGGCTGGCTTTGAACTTGCGATTCTCCTATCTCAGCCTCCCAATGTGCTAGGATTACAGGAGTGTGCCCAGCTGTTAAAATGTCAGTTCTACTCAATAATTTATAAATTCAATTCAAACCTCATCAAAATCCTAGCAAACTATTTTGTATGTGTTGAAAAATTAACTCTAAGCCTTATAAGAAAAGGGTAAATAACTAAAATAAATGACAAACTAATGAAGAACAAATTAAGTGGATCCATTAAGCTTAATTTCAATATGTAGTCCAAAAATACTGCAGTTAAGGCAGTATGTTATTTATAAGAGATAATACACATAGGCCAACTGAACAGAACAACCCAGAATTAGGCCCATGCAGATACAGTCAATATATCTCTGATAAGAACATAAACTTATGTTCACAGGAGAACAGCTAATCTCTTGATTAAATGGTAGGAATGATTGGACAGCCATTTGAAAAATATATATATATAAAATACATATATTTTATATTAAAAATATTAAAAATACATATATATTTATTTATTTATAGATCTTATTAGATAAAAATTAACTTAAAATGAATTACAGAATTATTTGTGAAATATAAAACTATTAACATTGGGGAGAGGGCAGGAGAAAATCTAATGACCTGGTAGGTTGATTTCCCCATTAGTATGTTTTACTCTAATTTTACCCCTATTTTACCACTATATAGTAAAATATGTGCAGTTAGGAGTGATTTAAAGGAGTTGAAGAGAAAATGAGAATTTTTTACCAGATTAGAATAACATTAGAAAAACATGAAAAACATGTTTTTCAAAATTTGTAAGTCAAAATTATGCTACTTAAATAGTTTTACAACAAATGCTGTTCCTGATTGGTAAGGCAAAGCTGATATGAAAGTTAAAATATGTGTAAATTTAGAGAAGTTTATTATTTCTTAAATTTGGTATTTATTTATTTATTTATTTTTTGGTGGTACCAGGGATTGAACTCAGGGGCACTCGACCACTGAGCCACATCCCCAGCCTATTTTGTGTTTTATGTAGAGACAGGGTCTCACTGAGTTGCTTAGTGCCTCGCCGTTGCTGAGGCTGGCTTTGAACTCGCGATTCTCCTGCCTCAGCCTCCCTAAGTGCTGGGATTACAGGCTTGCGCCACCGCGCCCGGCTCATTTGGTATTTAACTTTGGCAAGAATATTTGACTCATGATAACAATGAAAAAGTAATGAAATATTTCATAAGTATCTTGTCAATATTTAGGTTGCAAATGTATACACTCTTCAGTTTATTAAGTTGAATTATACTACAACTGATAAAAACATTTCTGTAATTTTAAAAATATCATGTTTTAAAACTGAACTCAATAGCTTTAGAACACTAAAAATATGTATTTTAAAGAGTCTGTATTTTTGTCTAGCATGGAGATTTAAACTTGTAAAACTTTTTCTGAACTCAAAGTACTAACAGTGGGGAAAACAGAAAAAATATATATTCTGACTCAGCACTCTTTTGTTCTATATGAGATTGGAAACCTTGGGGTGAATGATTATTACCTGCTAGAGGAGCACTATATTAATACTACCTACTCAATTATAGGGTTGTATTGAAAGTGGGTTTGAAAAGTGAAATGGAATGGGTCTTTCAGGTTCTGACAGTCGAAGACATGAATCAAATCAGTGCTGAGCCAGAAAGTATATAAGCCAGTGAAGAATCTGCTCCCCACAAGTGTGATGAGTGAATCGCGTTTAGTGATTTGATTATCAAAAATACTTTGAAAACAAGGTGAAAAATGAAACCAGGAGGGAAATTGGGAATGGTCACATAAAACACTTGGTAAAAAATTACACAGGGAAGATTGATTTTTGTTATAAGAGCTATTCTTAGGTGTTTCTGATTTCAAAGAGGCACTGCTTCACTGAGTAGCAGTTAGGGTTAGGGATATAAAATTGTGGTTTTTGTTCTGTTTTGTCTTATTTCGTTTGCTAGCATTGCTTTGCAGTTATTTATTTATGATTGTACTTTTTTTTGTCAGCAGCACATACAGAGCTGAAAAAAACAAGAATTTTTCAACAAAAGTCATTGACATCAGACAATCAAATAACAAACTACATCTCCTTGAATCTTTATATTTGATCAGTCAATCTCTTTTGTAGTGGGAATTACAGTAATTACCAAATTCATTTCCTCACAAATGTATTCTTTATTCAATACAAGTATTCAGTTATCTAAAAATTTATTTCAAGTATTTTCAATTGTAGAAAGAAATTACACCTGTATAGTGAAACAGTGTACTAAATGAGCATATTATCTTTATCTATATTATATTTATATAATCTGTAAATAATATTTTATTTGGCTTCCATTGGTCATATTTTACTTTTTTAAAAGTTTTGAATGACAAATAAGTACAAATATTACCTGCTATACATATGTGCTATTTGAGCAATCTTAATCTTCTTGCAATTTATTTGTATATTTTTGGGGTTTAAGAAGAATTTTTAAAATTATGAAATACAATACATGATCATTTTAATAGGCCAACTATCTTCTAGTCTCCTCTAATAATTTAGAATATGATTTAAATTGTAATTTCATTATTTTGGATACATTGTAAGTTAGAAATAAAAGAAAAATGACTAGACAAAAGTAGGGGTTGTGAGTATTAAACAAATACGTACATGTGCATGAAAGTTTGTGAAGGTTCCTATGACTATTACCTACCTGGTAAGAAGTACACAAATAATCAGAGGTATTATTATTCTAATGTATCATTATTATTAATAATTATTAAGCATAATTTCACTATTATTTAATAATACTTGTGAATTATGATTTTATAACATTAAAATTTTGAAAATTGCTTTTATATTTTGTTTAATACCTGTGTCCTCTTTTGTTTTATATTTATAGTATATTGCATGAAATTCCCTTAAATATAAAAAAGTAACATTAATGGTTAAGAAAAAAATCATTTGGAGTTACAAAATATACTGTTAAGAGTAAATATATGGATAAATTCAGAATGATTTGATATTATTAACATGGTACATAAGCCATTTATATATATAACATGAAGACTAAAAATAAAAATAATTAAAAACAACTCCTCTTACTATTTTAAGAGATAGGCAATATAGAAAGATATAAAATACATCATCAAAAATTCAAAATGTGGGGAGTAATGGAGTGCACATAACATTTTGTTATGTATATTATATGTTTCTCTTTTATTCTTATAATTATATTATATTGATATCACTTCCAAATTACTTATTATAATCAAATGATGTTTTTTGTAATCCTCACAAAACCACAAAGCAAAGACCTGTAATAAACAAACCAAATGTAATAAGCAAGGAATCAAGACACAATACTAAAGTAAATCACTTGATGACAAGAGAAGCCTAGAAAAGAGTGAGAAAGAAAGAAAGGAACCACAATAATATTACAACAAAGGTTTCAAAATGACTTCACGAATACTTTGCCTATCAATAAACACCCTAAATGTAAAAGGATTATATTCACTAATTAAAAGAGATAAAGTGACTGAATAAAAAAGAAATAAGACCCAACTAGATGTTGCTTACAAAAACTTCCCTTTACCACTAAGGGCACACATGCATTGAGATTAAAGGGATAGAATAAAATTCTTCACATGTGTTAGTCAGTTTTTTATTACTGTCACCAAATACTTGACAAGAACAACTTAGAGAAGGAAAAGTTGATTTGGGCTTATGGTTTCAGAGGTCTAGTCCATGGTAGGCTGTCTTCATTGCTTTGATCCTCAGGTGTGGCAGAATTTCATGGTGGAAAGATATTGCAGAGGAAATTTGCTCAGTGCATAACCATTGGGAAGCAGAGAGAGAAAGCAAGGGACCAGGGAAAGATTTAGTATCCAAAGGCACACTTCTAGTGACCTATTTCCTCCAGTCATCTCCACTTGTCTAGAGTTGCCATCCATGCCATTTAAATTATTAATTTGTTGAATTAATCCATTGACGATGTCCAATTCTCATAATCTAATAATTTCATCTCTGAACATTACTACCTTTTCTAACACATGAGCTTTTCAGGGAATATAACATCATGCAAATAAAACCCAAAGAAAGAAAGAGTAGTCTTTCTATTATCAGGCAAAATAGACTTTAAGTAAGCAACAGTAAAAAGAGACAAAAGTACCATTAAATAATCATAACAGGTCAAGCAAGCAAGAGAAAATAACTCTTATAAATATATGTGAACCTAAAATCAAAGCACTGGATTACACCAAGCAAATATTAATAAACCTAAAAGGAGAGATATATTATAATACAGTCAAAACTAGGGACCTTTACACCCTATTTTCAGCAGTGACAAAATAATCCAGAGAGAAAATCAACAAAGAAATATTAGGGTTAAATTGTACCCTGCACCAAATGGACCTAGCATGTATCTACATAACACTCCATCCAACAGAGGAAGTACATTCCTCTCAGCAGGACATGAGATATTCCATTCTTTAGGATAGGTCATATGATAGACCACAAAACTTCTAACCAAATATAAGAAAACATAAAAAACAAGTTTGTGAACACAATACAATAAAACTGCACATCGTACACACAAAATGTGGTGCTAGGAATGGAACCCAGGCCTCATGCATGCTAAGCAAGCATTTTACCACAGAGCTATACGCTCAGCCTTCACAAACTACTTTTGAATCTATAAAGATACAGGGAAAGTAAATAATTTACTTTGAGTGGATCAAAGAGGAAATCAAGAAGGAAATCTAAAAATCCTTGTAACAAATGGAAATGGTGTCATAACATATCAAAACCTGTGGAATATATTAAATACACTACTTAGAGAGAAGCTTAGAATCATTGATGGCTATATCATAAAAGCAGAAAGACCTCCAATAAGCAACTCAATGCTATTTTTAAAGAGCTAGAAAAACAAGAGCAAAGCAAATGCAAAATTCATCTATATAAATAAATTATAAAGATTGGAGCAGAAATAAACCAAACAGAAAAAAAAGAACAATATGAGAGGTCAATGAAATGAGGAGTTTTTGTTTTCCTTCTGACAGGTAAAATAAACATACCCTTAGCTAGAATAACCAAGGAGTGGAAGAAAACAAATAAAATCAGAAATGAAAAGGGAAGCATTACAATGGACACTACAGAAATACTCAAGAGCACTAGACATCATTATGAATGACTACAGGACAACAAACTTAAAAACTTAGAAGAAACAGACAAATTCCTGAAGACATATAACTTATCAAGACTGTATCATGAAGAAATGGAAAACCAGGTCAGACCAGTAATAAATAATGAGACTGACACAGTAATAAAATGAATCTATTCAAAGAAAATCCAGGTTCACATGATGTCACTACTAAGTTCTATCAAACATTTGATGAGAAACTAGAATAAATTCTTCTAAAATTGTCCAAAAATAACTTAAAGAGGAAGTAATTTTACAAGACTCTTTCAAAACAGCCTTACCCTGCTACCCTGATACCCAATTCTTGATGAACTTAGATGCAAATATATTCAAAAAAATATAGCAACCTGAATTCAATACCACCTGAAAAAGATTATTCACTATGATATAGTGAGATTCAAGGGACTCCAGGCTGGTTTGCTGATACACAAATCAATAAATATGATACAGGACATCATCAGAATGAAGGACAAAAACCATACACCCATATCAATATATACAGAAGGGGATATAATAAAATTCAATATCCTATCACAATAAAAATTCTGAACAAATTAGGTCTAGAAAGATCATACTTTAATATAATAAGGTCACATTTAATAAACTAACAGCCAACATCATATTGAATGATATAAAGCTTTTTCTCTAAGATTGGAAATAGGACAAGGATACCCATTTATACCACCTTTATTCAATGTAGTTCTAATATTCCTCACCAGAACAGACAAAAAAAATTATGGGAAAAATATAAATCATGTTGATACTCTTTGAAGATGACATGATATTATAGAGAGGGAAACACAAAGTCTTCATGAAAAACTGTTAAAAGTAACAAATGAATATACAAAGGTGCAAGATTCGAAATTCAGAATAGAATAATCAGTGGCATTACTATATACCGATAGAAAATAACCCAAAATACTTAAAAAGTCAGCTCATTTAAAATAGATGCAAAAAGAAAGCAGAAAAGAGGAAAAGAACTACCAAAGTATAAATTTAGTCAAAGATGTGAAAGATCTCTTTAACAAAAACTATAAAGCATTGATGAAAGAAATTGAAGAGGGTACAAAGATATTCACTTGCAAAGACATCCTGATGTTCATGGATTAGAATAGTCAATATTGTCAAATTGTCAAAATGTCTGTGCTACCAAGGGAATTTATGCAATGAAAACCCTACCAAAATAACAACATGTTTCAAAAAATTACCAAAAAAAAATCAAAATTTCTACAGAAATCCATAATTTTCTGATTATACAAATAAATATGAAGCAAAAAGAGCAAGACCAGACTAATTCAGTACAGTCTGCAAAGCTGGAGTGGTTAAGGTAGAATGGTTTTGGCATGGAACAGATGCTTAGAACAATGCAAGAGAAAAGAGTACCAACAGTTAAAGCTTTGAAACCAGAGACATCTGACTGAAAACTAATGTGCTAAGAACATATGATGGAGAAGGAGACTCATTCCAATAAATGATGCTGGGAAGATTGGGTATTCACATGAGAAGAATAAAGCAAGACTTCTATCTTCAACAGTTATGAAACCTGGGTCAAATTTAATTGAAGACTTAAATGTAAGACCTAAATCTATGAAACTACTAGGAAAAAAAATTTAGGAAAATGGTGTCAGATATTAGAATGAGTAGAGTTGTTTTTTGTTTTTGTTTTTATAGGATTCTAAAACACAGGAAATAAAAGCAAAAATAATTGAAAGGGGTTATATCAAAATGCAATGCTTCCTCAAGACAAAGGAAACAGCAGTCAACAGAATGAAGAAATAATCTACAGAATGAGAGAATCATACATCTGATATGAGGTTAACTATATATAAATAAATTATATAAATATATAAATAACTCCAAAATCTTAATTGCAAAACAAAACAAATAGCACAATTAAAAATGGACAGTAGACCTGAATAGATGTTTCCCAAAAGAAGACATACAAATGGCCAACAGGTGTATGAAACATACTAAACACCACTACTAATAAGGGAAATGCAATTCAAAATCACAGAAAACTATCCCTTGTCCCCCATAAGAATGGGTAGAATCAAAATGAAAATACATATATAGGTAGATGGCAAGGTCTGGCAATTAACTTCTGTGCACCATTAATGGAGTTGTAAATTGTTGTATCCATTATGGAAAATAATATAGAGGTTTCTCAAAGATTTAAAGATAAAACTACCATATGATTCTGTGATCCCACTACTGGATATATAGCCAAAGGAAATGAAGTCAGTATGTGAAGGAGGGATCTGCACTCTCATGATTATTGCTGCAATATTCTCAATATTCAAGAAACTGAACAACTGAAAAGTCTGCCACTTGAATGGATAAAGGAAATGTGATAGATATGTGCGATGCAATACTAGTCAGGCATAAAAAGCAATGCAATCTTTTAATTTGTGATAATATGGTTGATAACAGATGGCACAAGAATGGTGTTTTTTGTTTGTTTGAACTTCTGGGGATTAAACCTAGGGCCTTGTGTATATGAGGTAAGTACCGTACCATTGAGCTACATTTCCTGCTTTTTTTATTTTATTGTTAGACAAGGTCTCACTAAGTTACTCAGGCTGAATAGAACTTTAAAATCTCCTGCCTCATTCTTTTAAGTAGCTGGGATTATAGGTGTTTGCCACTGTGCTGGCTGGGTCTAGAGATCATCGCTTTAAATGAAATAACCCAATCTCACAGAAACAAGTACCATGTGATCTCACTCATAGGTGAGGTATTAAGCAATTGATCTCAGCAGTTGAGAATAGAACGTTGGTTCCCAGAAGCTGGGGAGAAGGTCGGGAGAAGTTGATCTACAGGTACTAAGTTATAGTCAGATAGGAGCAAGAAGTTCTGATGTATATTTATAAATATATAAATAACTCCAAAATCTTAATTGCAAAACAAAACAGAGAGTGACTAGAGATAATTATGAGTACTGCACTGAATATTTTATAGAGCTAAATATTTTGGATGTTTTCACCAAAAAGAAAGGATACGTACTTGAGGTGAGAGGTATTTAATATACATTAAACATTGCACAAAGTATACATGTGTCAAAGCATTACATGGTACCCCATAAATATCTACAATTTTTGTTATTATGAATCAGAAAAAAATCAATTTAAATTTAAGAAATAGGATATTCACACCCATTCCTATTGGTTACATTTTGCACAATTTTTAACAATACTATATATGTTATAATCTATGTACTTGACACTAATAGAGATTTGTGTGTTTTTTTAACTGCACAACAATAAGTAATGGACTTGATTACAGGATTTCCATCAAGTTTTTAATCCCTATTGCTTTTTTGATGTTATATAAACACATTACATAACCTGGTTTATTCATACAGGCAACATATTACCAAAGTAATGGTGATAAAGGGAAATTTCATGTATTAATTATAGGTAATATGTCAAGTATTTTACTACTTAGCTCATCTAATTATATTGAGTTGTTCATTGAAATATAAATGAATGTAAATGCACACAATCGGACATATGATTTTAAAAATCCATGAGCAACAATTTTTGCATAACAGAAATCAAATAAAGTATTTAAATGTGAAGAGGATTTTGAATAAATAGGTTATTTGTAGAATGATATGATAAATAGATTGAAGGATATTAGTGTCAATACCCCCTGAAATGTTTTGAAAACTATACTAGGTTCTGTTGTGTTTGATTCTTTTCTCCTTTGCTTTAAATTCTTACATATTATTGTCTTTCTGTTTGTGATTTCTCTCTCTCTCTCTCTCTCTCTCTCTCTCTCTTTCTCTCTTTCTTTTGGGCTGGCCTCTTTCTGTGGGTTTTTATTGTTGTTATTGTTGTTCTTTTTTTTCTACATGACAGTAGAACATATATTGACATATTATACATATGTGTAGTACAACTTCCCTTTCTTCTTATTGTACCTGGTGTGGAATTACATGGGTTATGTATTCATATATGAACATATACAAACTAAGAAAAATACTGTCCAATTCACTCTACTAACTGGTGGTTTCTCTCACTTGGACAATAGACACAATTGAACAATTTAATTCATTAACTAAACATCAAATATTTTGTTTTAAACATTATACTTAAATTTGTTTCTCTCTCTTTCTAAATACATATGAGTAAATTTAGGTTTTTTTCCTGTTGCTTCATAAAAGGGACACATGTAAGACACAATCTCTCCCTAAGAATGCCTTTACTTTGCACACATGCATGCATGACAACTGGCCGTCCATAGCAGTTTAAGAGCATAGGACTTCCTCTCACTATTCTGACACCACTGACTTACATACAGGCTTTCACCTGAATACTTGCAGAAAGGATGCAGTGGTAATAGGGTGGTAAAGG
Source organism: Xerus rutilus (assembly GCA_028644305.1). Classification (NCBI taxonomy): domain Eukaryota; kingdom Metazoa; phylum Chordata; class Mammalia; order Rodentia; family Sciuridae; genus Xerus; species Xerus rutilus. The sequence goes on along the minus strand of CM053412.1, from coordinate 8,881,944 downwards.
TCATCACTGGTCCTTCATTTGTGCCTTTTCTGATTGTGGATCCCTTGGTATACTCATATTTTAAATAAATATGGCATTCCTCTTATTTTCATTAAATATTTCATTTCTTAGAAGAGGTTTAGATTTACAGAAAAAGTTTTAGGCTATTGAGGCATTGTGCTGATATTGACATCTGGTTAGACCACAGTGACCAGTGAAATAGAGGAAAAGAGATATAAAAGAAAAAATAGATCTGATTATGGGATTCAATTGCAGTCCACATAAGCATAATCACAATTAGTTTCTTTTTTTGTGTGCACAAACAAAAATTGCTTAGTGTCAGATTTTCCTCCATCACAGATTCTTTGCATGTATGTGCTTAATACCAAACTTACTGGTCAGCAAAGTAGGAACTTGTCACTTGTAAGCATGATCCTCTACATTAGGTTCCTGAAGTAGATTCAAAAGAAAAATTTCGAATCACTACCTGCCTGGTGACCTAGCTATGTGGTCAGCCCCTTCAGCTCTCGGTCCAGGGATTTCCTTCTGCTGTCCAGAGAGCCTTGCACTGAATTTAAAGCATGCTCTTCATCCTTTATCCCGTTAGGTGCTCAGCAACTATGGTCTTCCCTATAATTTGAATCTGTCTTTAACATCTAATAACATTTCTGAGAGCATCTGGTTTGTTTGGAGTTTCATTTCCTTCAGTTATCTGTTCCTTTTGATACTATGTATTTGTTACTTTGATTTTTATGTGATATTTTGGAAGTGGAGAAGTAAATGTTTAACTTAGGATATCCCTAAGTTTTATTTTGTTTATTTAATAACAAGCTTATTTTTACTATTATGGAAATGCTATTTACTGGACACAGATTAATATCAGTCATACAGTGAAAACTCTTCATAATATAGACCTTAATCTTCATAAGAGTCCCATCAGGGTACTAAAATTATTAGCTCCATTTGGTAGATGAGAAAGGTAAAGAAAAGCTACTTTACTTTCCAAGTTAAAGAACAATAAATTGCATAAATAAGATATAAAATTATATGGAATAACTTGAGAGTCCATGATTTTAAGCACAATATTTCACTATCCACATTTATGCATGTTTTTATTATCATCTTAAAAATGTAATTGTCAACCACTAATATGATTATGACTATAAAAATTTGAATAATTTACAAAATATATTGTAACATTTACTGAGGAAAAATTCATCACCCTCATTCCATAGTAACTATAATTTTAATTGTCTTTTCTGTTTGGCTGCCACTGAGGTTCAGTAAATTTATACAGCAAAGACTAATAGGCTCATTATGATATGAATAACTATGATAGGAAAAGTCATTTAATTATTTATAATAAATCACTTTTCTGTTGCCTGTTTTAAATGATCAACTCAGTTTAATTGCTATATGATGTCTGTGTCATGATCCAAACCCATGCAAACAGGATGGGTCACTTTGTCAGCCCTTGGGGTACAGTTGTTTCCCTAACCATTGTTTAATTTCTCATTTCTTCATTTTTTATCTAATCATTCCCCTTAGCTTGGTTTCCATTATCTTGTTTACTTAATTTCCATCACCACTGCCAGAAATTCAAAAGGTCATATGATCTAGAAAATTGAGCCACTGACAGAATCTGAATCATTGGTACTGTACTGGAGCCCACTCTGATCCTTAGATTCATTTAGGTATCTAGTCACTCCCGGGCATAAATGCAACACCAGTACAACACCTAAAGCAACATTCTAATTATTGTGATAAGTGAAAATGTGAACATTGTAACATCTCTATTGTAATATATAATTCCGGGAGAAATCTTGGTTAGAAAGTAACTATTAAGTCCAAGTAAAATGAGAAACATATAATCATGGAGTTGTAATTGATGTGCAATGGGACAAATAGTAAAAACGTATTCACTCTGATGGAAGAAAATAAGAAATATAACAGAAGTGTGTTCATGTGAGCAAGAATCTTCCAGTTGAGGTAGGGACATGTCTGAAAGTAACACAGAGAACATAGAGTGCATGTGATGATGAAAGTGTTTTATAAGGACTTCATTTTGAAAATCCTATGAGGAAAAATATTAGAAACAAAATCAAGGGAGGCATGGTGGTGCATATCTGCAATTCCAGTGGCTTTGGAGGCTAAGGCAGGAGGATCACACAAGTTCAAAGCCAGCCTCAGCAACATAGTGAGATTCTACCTCAAAATTAAGAGGAAGAAGAAGAAGAAGAAGAAGAAGAAGAAGAAGAAGAAGAAGAAGAAGAAGAAGAAGAAGAAGAAGAAGAAGAAGAGGCGGCAGAGGAGGAGGAGGAAGGGGAGGAGGAGGAAGAAGAAAACTTTAAAAAAGGTCTGGGGATGTGGTTTGGGGGCTAAAATCCCCTGGGTTCAATCCCAGGTATGAAAGAAAGAAAGAAAAGAAAGAAAAAGAGAAAGAGAGAGAGGGAGGGAGGAAGGGAAGAAGGGAGGGGGAGAGTGGGAGAAAGGGAGGAAGGAAGGAAATCAGATAAATCAGATAAACAGAAATTATGTGATCAGTTATCACTCACATTAATAACCGTAAGTTTGTAAAAGGGTTTACAATTTAGAATGGTGGACAGGAAGAGAACAGAAGTGATGTAGGATGTAATGATTTTGAGGGAGGAGGAGAGAAAATATAAGTAAAAAATTAAAAGAAGATTGAAACAGAGAAAAAGAGAGATTAGCTATTAGCAGAAAAAAAGAGAAAGATAATCAAAGGAAACAGGTGAGAAAAATATATACATAAAATAAAAATTTTAAAAATTAAAAATAAAAACAAAAAAAAACCAAAACCAAAACATATTAAACATTCTAGACCTCAGAATACTGTTCCATGAAAACAACTAGCTTCAAAAATGCCAGAAGTGAGAAAAAATAAATAAATACGAATATGTTTAAGTGTCCATGAATCATTCAGGTCACGATTAAACAGAGAAAACAAAAAAGAAAAATTAAAAAAAAAAAAAAAGGTCTTGATGAAAAATTAAAGAGTTGTTTCTGTTGGAGTTCAAAAAGTTCTCTGCTTTCCTTCTCAGCAGTGTTAGGTGAGGTGGCCTGGTTTGGGATGCCTGCTCCACCCTCAGAAAGTTTGCTGGAGTGTAAGATTAAATCCTGTAGGCGGAAGTCTTGGAAGTGGGGTTTAAGCTTAGGTAGTGTCCAGGATCTTCTTTGAATGGTGATTGGTCTAAAGATTTTAAGTCAGCCCACCTCCAAGGCCGAGCAGTTGCTGGTTCTCATTGGAAGACTGCACCCCAGGGATCTCCCCTGGGGTCCACACATGGAGTGGAAGTGCCAATTCTTAGTCCCCTCTGTCACTTGTGGATCCCATGTTTCCTGATTGCAGATTCAGTCTCCAAACTCAATCTCTCCCACCCCGACTCTTTTGAATTCCCAACCAGGTGTGTCTCTCGCAGCTAGTCTTGCAAGTGGCCAGATTGGATGAAGATAAAGGAGCTGGGTAGGTTTCCATGACCATTATTCCCCTGAGTAGATCCCTCCCCATGTTTGATTTTCTCTTGGTCATTTAGGTTCACTTTATGTCATAAAGGGTGGATTTGTCAGGCCTGTATTTTTAGTCAGACTTGAGTTTGCCAGGAATCGCCTTCCCTAGCTGGTGGCCCCCAGGCCATGGTTCTTTCCTCTGTCCTCTGAAGGCAGCTGCAAGAGATGTGGTTCCTTTCATCGTAAGGGTATCATGCAGCACAATTTTCAGTTTAGCTATTGGAGTGTCTTTGATCTCTGATTTCTCTTAACCCAGATACACTTTAGACCTCGTAAAATGCAGATTCCTGTAATTCCCTTATCTATCCACTTTGCTCAAACTTTAATTTTGTTCTATAATTATACACAAACCTGAGCCCATAAGCATATAACCTGTTCTACAAAATGGAAGCATTATGTGTCTGTTAATAAGTTTGTGTTTTATGTTGATGTTTACATCTTGCATTGCTATTAACATTTTTTGTCCCTAAATATTTTTCTAAATTTTTACTTTAATGCCAATTTAATATCTCTCCCCCTTTTACTTTCCTCTTCTGCCTCTCTCTCTCTCTCTCTCTTTCTCTCTTATTTCTATTAATACTAAAAGCCTGAAATGTTTTTACATGTATCTATTGGCCCTTCCCAAATACATGTGTGAGACAAACCAAAGGAAATCAAAACAAGGTCTCTCTCTTAAGAGTTCAATTCCAGGACAACAAATATATAAACAAATTAAGAAAATAGATAATTATGTTTTAGAACAAAGAAAGAAGGCAATAAACAGGGTAATATGATGTGCATCATTAATTTGTAATCCAACTGTAAAATAGAATAATACAATTATAGATTGAGTTAAGCATTTTTAGAAGAGAAATAATAAACTTACCAGATATATACTTAAGCTGTTGGAATTTATTCTGTCAATGTTTAAATTAACTACATGCAATAACTCCATTTATATGTAAGTAAGATCAGTTGTGTAAAAGTAATATTTTATAAATTTCTAAGAGGACATCTGATTAAGCCACCTGAATATTCCTGTTGCTTTTTCAGCAACCATTATACCATCACCCACAACATATTAGCAAATTAATATTCCCTTTAATTTTCATAAATCTAATGGAAGAAAGCATTAATATTTCAATTGAATTTCAAAAATCTGAGGTGTGAAAAAGTTATTGACATGTTCAAGCGACATAGCTGATCATACTCACCATACTACACTTGTTCTTTCTGCACTATGTTCCCTTGGGCTGCAAAAGAATGCCCTAGCAGCCCCAGATAAGCTGCTTTGCCAAATCTTTTCACCTGGAGCACCATTGTGCAGCTCATCACTGTAGAACAGAGTGTGTCCTTGGGCACAACTAAGTGCCTGGGAATGGGAAAAAAACATATATATATATATATATATACATACATACATATATATATATACATACATATATATACACACATATGTATGTATTTTATTATTACACACACATATGTATATATTTTAAGGAGATTACTACATAAATATCAATTTTTACAGAATGTGAACAGCAATTCACCCAAATATTTATTGCTACTTCTAATGGCATCCCTACCAATCTGTTATCTAATCCCTACAACAACTTCCTGACATTATTATGCTCATTTTTCATATGAGATATCTGGGGCCTAAATTTAAGTAATTCTCTCATTATTTTACAGTTTATTGAGTCAGAACCTAGACATTGGTATGTCTTCCCTCCAAGTCTTAGTTCCTAATACCTGCTGTCATAATGTATCTTTTTTTAGCCACTTATTGGATAAATTTGGTCAAGCATCTTTGTGCTCAGCATCTCTTTTTGTTAAATGAGCATAATATTCACAAACCTGCTTATTAAAGGAAAAGGTAGCCATCAAGACCACCATGTGAAATGGCAAATGAAACACACACAAAACAACTATGAATACACTTAAAAAATTCAATCTCTTGCTGAAATGCCAAGCATTGATGGTCAAGTGACCTTGAAGTCATTGAATGACTCGAATACTAAGTTTTTTTTTTCTTTTCTCTTCTCAACTTTGCTGTCAGCAGTTCAGTGTCACCAAATTTCTGTTCTGCCAATTAGATTAGCATAGTTGCAAAAGACCATGTATTTATAGCTAAATCTTGATGGGATTATGAAATTTATATAATTATGGTAATGAATCTTAATTTCTTACATTTTGTCCTAATTGCTTTTGCTTTCTTACTACCATTTATATGAAATATTTTAGAGAACTTTTACAATGTGTATTTAGTAGATTTCAGAAATCATCAAATTTAAATTAGAGTGTAGAAAATCAGTTCTGAGGGTAGTTATGGACTAATTCAGAGTCACATATTCAAAGCAGAAAGAACTCAGGTCACTTAAATCCCTATTCACCTCTTGAGATCAGCTTCTCACCTCTTAAACTAAAATGCACTTGGAACATTTTACTAATAATTAAGATTCAATTTACGGCTGGCTGCAATGGCGCATGCCTGTAATCCTAGTGGCTTGGGAGGCTGAGGCAGGGGAACGCGAGTTCACAGCTAGCCTCAGCAAGAGTGAGGCACTAAGCAACTCGGTGAGAGCCTGTCTCTAAATAAACTACAAAATAGGGCTGAGGATGTGGCTCAGTGGATGAGTGCCCTTGAGTTCAATCCCCAGTTACCCACACCCCAGAAAAAAAAGATTTAATTTAAAATCAGCCTAAAGTAACCATTATGACTCATGTGAATCTACCATTTTCATTGATTCTTTCAAAAAATGCAGAGATCCTGAACCTAGAGCATCAGTATGCTGTGCATACTTCCCCCACTCTGTCGGACAGCAGAGCAACAGTACTGGAGTTGAAGAGGACAGATGAGTCACCCTTTATGTCCCTTATGTCACACAGTGACAACACTGCTGCTGTGGAAAACACTGGCAGAGTGTTACAATGTAGCATCTCTATCTCCAGAGTTTTATTATTTACCATGCAACGTGATAGATCTTCACTGCATTTTTATAACAGTCATGTTACTTTTGACAACATAACTGAAGAGTGAGTTTCTACCATTGAACTCTAATATAAAAGGTGTTGGCAAGGACTGGGATCTCTATCAATAAAAAGTATGGAGTGGTAATAAACAATAACATCTTATGGAAAGCCAACAGTGGTGTGGAGATAAAGCAGCATCTGTAGTAAAGATTCTAGCAAGGGTTAGGGCTAGTGGGATGGGGTTATATTCACTTTACAGAGTTTGTACCACTGAAAAATTTGAAATTGTCTCTCTGGGTTCCACCTTACCTAAAATCTGTTATATGATGCAGACACATGCACCCTGGACCTCAAGCTGCACCAATAGCCTTCTAATATTGCAACACACTTCACACCACCTGCCATCCTGGGAGCCTCACAACCCTGCAGCTTCCCATGCCTACTCCGTGCACTGGGGCTCTCCGCTCCCTGACTCTCTTCACCTGCCAATTCACCAATCTTGGTTTGTCTGCACCCAGTATTGTCCAATGATTGTGGGCCATCTCTGCCTGGGAAGATCAGCACATATCATTGCCATCCAAGGAAGCCACCACTGCAATTTCTCCCATGAGGTCTGAATGCCATTACAAGAGAGAAAAAAAAAATTACTTCAAAATGTGTTCCTTGGATACGCTTTCTCAGTGCTGGAGCAGCTCTGTAACACAGTCACTAGTGTTCTCTTCACAAAAGCACGGTGTTGTGACAGTTAGAAGTACCACATTCTCAGCCCTATTTTGTGTTTTCTTTAAAGACAGGGTCTCACTGAGCTGCTCAGCGCCTCGCCTTTGCTGAGGATGGCTTTAAATTCGCTGTCCTCCCGCCTCAGTCTCCCGAGTCGCTGGGATTACAGGTGTGCGCCACCACGCCCAGCAGAAGTAATAGTTCTTGTAAATTATTCCTCTTCACATTACTACTTCATTTTTATCTCTTGTTTGCACAATAATTGCTTACATTTTTTGAGGACTGTTTTTTTTTATATTGGAGGAATTTGGATAAGCTCATTATCCAAATAATTCACTATATCTCTATAGTTGTATTTGCATCTGTATTTACATCCAATGCATGTTGTATGTGTATACGTACATATATACTCAAATAAGAAAATATGAGAATGTAAATGTTTTGCCAAAGTGATGGATGTAGACTCTAATACTTTGGATAGAGCTGATATTCTTACTTATTTGTACCTACATATGCCACTTCCATAAATTCTACAAATTTTACCTCTTTGAAGTCACAATGACATACTTCTCTGGTATTTCTATAGCTATATTTCTTCTTCATATTAGTATATGTGTTTGATATGTAGAAAGAGACCTAAACCACAAAGCTTGGAAGAGCTCTGTAACACAGAAAATATATTGGCAATGCACACATTTTACATATCTTTATCATTCCCTTTACAAGGATAAAATATCAATAATGGTTATTTTTATAATTAGTTGTGAAATAACTAGACTGTCCAACTACTGGAGCAATAAAATGTATTTTCTAAGATGGAATATTTTTGTAAAATGTACAAATTTGTGATTTATAAATCCAGAAACATCTTAATACAAACATAGTTTTATATTAACTGTTGCTGAATTTGGTAGGAGTATTTACTTGCTCAAATAAACTTACTCTGACATAATTTTCAATCAATTGTATTAGTCAAAATTATCAGCTTTCTGTTAGACACAGCATATCTTCACACTAATAACAGTGATAAAAAGAAGATAAAACAAAAATTCAACTCTATTGAGTTTAATAGAAAACAAGAAAAAACAAAACATCAAAAAGCAAGATATAGAAATAGCATATAGATATTGCAGAGATAAGTTAAAATCAATTGGTTTCCCTAATAATTAATAGGTGCATTTCATGAATTAAATTATGCAAAATATAAAAGGTATAATATTCAATAACAGTATCTCTGCTGTTTCCTTCCCAACGGGATACTGCTTGTGCAAACTTTTATGATAAACCTAAATTAGGTACAAGTCTCTGGAACTGGCAAATTCCACAAAAGATAGCTTGAAATTAGAATGATCAATTTGAAAAGTCCTGATATGAATGATATTATTCAACAGATAAGTAACTTTGAAAAATTAAGGAAAACATTCTAAATTATTCAATGGTTCTTTATTTTTAAAAAGATTATATAAGAAGACTTTCAAAAGTAGTTTTGACTTTAAAATACCTCCAAATGGCTGTGGGCATTTCTCAGGAGTAGAGTAGAAAGAAGGAGAGATCAGGAAAGTTTGATCAAGAAGTAAGATAAGAGCAGGAAGTTCCAGTGTGCTATTGCACAGGTGAGTGATGAAAGATAGTGACAATTCACTGTGTATGTCAAAAACCTAATGTAAGGATTCTGAAAGTTTTTCCATAACAAAAGTGATAAGCAAGGAGGTAAACATATATAACCTGAGTTAAACTTTATATAATGTGTTCACATATTAATATATCATATGGTACCCCATAAATCTGTACAATTCATAAGATTTATGTATCAGTTAAACTTAATCTCAAAAAATTAGAAAATTACAGTTAAATGCCAGATAATTTGTGTATTCATATCAAGTTTATACTAAGTAACTGACACAATTTTATTTTTATTTATTGAGCATTATTAAATCAAGAAAACCACATGCATCTCTTTTAAAAGAAAATCTCCATGTCCAAGAGGGTCACAAAAACACTGTATTTAAAAAAAGATTATTCTTACTTGAAAAGGAATCTATGTACAAAAATAGATGCTTTTCTTTCCTTTTTTTTTTATTAGAACTACAATGCCCACACAGGTTTCCCTCTCAATACATTGTATTAGGCTGCTCAACATACATTCAATGTGCAGCTAACCAATCATTGAAATTTTATATTTTTCTGGAATTGACCCAAACACTGGAGGAAAATATTTTCTCTCTCTCACCTTCTCTCTCATTCCTTCTTTTTCTTTTAAATTCAATATATATCTCCAATTTTAAGAATCCATTAAGTAAATTAGGGGTTAAAATTGCTGCCACGTGGAGAAATAGAAATATTTCATTCCAAGAAACCATCATGATCAGTAATAATCATACAGTAAAAGTATGACATTGCATTACATCATCATCACCATAATAATAACAACAACAACAACAACAACATTTCAGTGCCATTATATTCGTAGGTACAGATGCAAAATCCTAAAGAAAATACTAGGAAATCATGTTTAATATGCTGGCACCTGGCCTAGGCTGGCCCCTGTGTGGAGACAAGAAGCAGAGGTGAGCCCCCCTGCTGGGCTGGGTGGAACAGACAGGATTAATTCAACCTGTGTGTCCACAGGGTGAGTTCTGTTGAGGTGGCTGGGCTAATACTAGCACAAGTCAAATCTGTATGAACTAATGTTTCAGAGTTATATTTATGCTAGAAATGCAAGGATGTTTCAAGAATGAAAAAAATTCATAAATGGATTCCTAGTATCACCACAGAGAAAATCCATATGATATGTTATATTTATGTTTGTCATGTATGCAATTGGAAACAGAAGGCACACAGATTTATATAGCTTGAAGAGGGTTTATTTTAAAGGAAGTAATGACAGAGATGGTTATATGAATGATAGGAGGGATATTGAAAAGATGTACAGCTCACAGAATTGAAAACCCTTCACCATTGTATCTGAGTATATCCATAGATGCAAAAATATAAATATATAAAAGTAAAGATTCACTTATATACCTCTTAAAGAAGGGATAAAATGCTAAGTTTTTATAAGGAATTTAACAAGATAAATTAAAAACTTATGTGCCTAGTCAAACAGCCATTGAGAGCTACTACCATTCTAATGTAAAGAGCTTCCACCATGGCAGGAGGGATGTAGCCTCCGCAGATAATCAGAAAATATAAATCAAGAACAACAAAGGCTTGTGGTATTGTCCCAACAACAATGAGCTCAAGCTATGCATAAATTTGAGTGTCATGAGAACAGTCTCTAGAAAACTTCAATAGATGTCCAATTGTAGCTGGCATGATTGATCTAAATAAAAGGATCAATTTGGCTTATGACTCCGTCAATTTTTTGTCAGCTACCTAGTTAAGTTCAATGGGCTAATAAAGAAAGAGGTTAAGACTGCAGGGTGAGGTTATGAATGGGCTCCAGAAAAATGGACAATTTCATTGAGGCTGGGCAATTTCATCTCCACCTCTGGAGACTAAGAATATCAGTGAGGAACTTTTTCATTCAGTGCCCATGTCACATAGGCTGTGGAGAGCCTCTGACTGACAATGCCTAAGGACGCTTCACTGACCTTTACTACCCTGGCTACTTAAACGCTTTCTTTCTTTCTTTCTTTCTTTCTTTCTTTCTTTCTTTCTTTCTTTCTTTCTTTCTTTCTTTCTTTCTTTCTCTCTCTCTCTCTCTCTCTCTCTCTTTCTTTCTTTCTTTCTTTTTTGGTACCAGGGATTGAACTCAGAGGTACTCGACCACTGAGCCACATCGCCAGCCCTATTTTGTGTTTTATGTAGAGACAGGGTCTCACTGAGTTGCTTAGCACCTCGCTGTTGCTGAGGCTGGCTTTGAACTTGTGATTCTCAGCTTCCCAAAATGCTGGGATTACAGGCATGAGCCACCACGCCCAGCTTTAAAAGCTTTCTTAAGCTTTAAATCTCATCTACTGAAGGGGAATTTATATCTAAATCTCAGTGTTAGAATACCTAGAATGACTTCTGATTATCTGACATCACACATACAATGCAAATCTCCATTACTATACTCACAGTTGAAACATTTCTAACAAGTTTGGTTGACAATTAGATCATACAACAATAATAGACTACATTTTACTTTGCTTTCCTCTACTAATTCACTGCAAGCGAATTTCAAACTCAGAATTAAAGGCATATTTAACTAGAAAAAATTGCATAAGTTTCCACAAAAGGAATGTAATGTAAAATTCATTTGATAATTTTCCTATTGATAGAATTTGTATATGTATGTTTTATATATGAGAAATATATATTTTTCATATATACATATATATGTTCATATATATACATATATGAAACATATACAAAGTATATATACATGGAATTTATTATATATGAAATTCATAGATATATATGAATGACTCATTTGATCTTCAGAGGGTAAAACATGTATACTATAAAACATTAATATTTCAATAAATTAAATGGATAATTCTACATTTTCATATGTGCACATCTGCTTACTAACCTACAAAAAGGTTTCCATTTATGGATTATATCACTGGTGGAAAAATACAACCACTCTCATCTCCTCCCAAAAACAGTAACAGCAAATTAGCAGGATAAGCATTAGTTTGGTGATTCTTTGAAGGATTTTTCAAGAGAATCAAAATTATGCATATTCAGTAATAAAAGTACACAAAGTCATTTTCTGGCCTCATTTAAAATATTCAATCAAAATTATTGCTTTTTTAGATAATGTAGCTGAAAATGAAAAGACTGTAAATCAGCTAATCCAAAATCCACTGCATAGAAAGTATCTTGTCAGATCAAAATTCTAAGCAGAGCTCACTTTCAAGTGAGCTTTTCCCATTAATCTAAGTAAAAGGGACTGGGTGGTTTAGAGCTAAAGATGCGACAGAATATTTCAGCTGTTAGAAGGGTAGCACTTCCCATTCGAGGGAAGGACATTCATGTAGATAGTACTTGGCCTCGCCTCAAAAGTTAACTTCCAGTCATCTTTTCATTAATTCTTTTGAATGCTATGAAAACTATTGTGCCTGCTACTAATAAAATGCAAGTCATGCTGATCATTTTTAGGACTTTATGATGATTTAGATCATTTAGTAAAAAATTGTCCCATTAGGATTTCTGAGGATAGTCTACATAGCCTAAATTTATTTCAATTAATAATAGTAACTGTTTTTGAACAAAAATTCAAACCTTGTTAGAGTTAAGTGATCTACTTGTGTGCAAAAATTATAATGTGAAATTTTCTGGAAATGTATTATTTTTCAATTAGACATTAGGGTCAGACATTTAATTCATAAAATAATGCAAATTTATCTTGATATACAGATTATATGATATTTAAATTACTCTTTTTAATTTTAATTACTATTTTATTTTTAAGAGATTAATTTGCCCAAAATAATAGGTTAATCTTTTTCATCTTCATTGCTAATTTATCATTCATATTTCAAACAAGATGAAATTAATAAGAAACAAATGTACTGAGAATTTTCAGCGGTGGGAAGGTTGAATACTAGATTGTTTGCTTATCAAATAAAGCTCTTCAAAACAGCCTGATGCTATGGTTTGAACATCTTTTCCAAAGCTCTTGTTGAGGCTTAATTGCCATTGTTTCAGGATTAGGAGAGGCCCTTTAAAAGGCAGTAGGATAACCCCCAATCTCATGAATGGGTAAATACTGGAGTAGGCTAGCTGTGACAGGTAAACAACCACAAAGTCACCAACTCCATCCCTTAGTCCAGAGTCCTACCCAACCCCAGCTCTCTAGTACTTGAGCTCTTGAACAACTTGATCCTCTTCTTTATTCACATGTCTGTTGTTTCTATTAGTGAATTTTAGAAACAGAGGATAGAGGAGAAAATGCAAAACAAAACAGAAACCTAAAGGCAAGGCAGATCCAGACTATAGGAAGAAGTGAGTGTTGTTGTTGTTATTGCTTTTATCTTTTCCTTTTTATTTCTTTTTTTTTCTTTCCAATGTGGTCTTGAATGAAATAAAGGAAACCAAGGCAAAGTGCACCTGTATATTATATCTGCATTCCTCTTTATTGATCTGGTTAAAGTTGAATACAGGTTAGGAGTGGTGGCATATACCTGTTATCCTAACAGACAAGGAGGCTGAGGAAGGAGGATCACAAGGTGGAGGACAGACTGGGCAACTTAGTGAGACCCTGTCTTAAAATAAAACATAGAAAGGACTTTCAATGTGCCTCCATAGTAGAGCACCCCTGGGTTTAATCCCCAAGAGGAATGGGGCTGTGAATTAAAGAAAGAACTAGTGAGCAGAACTGAGTTGTATTCTTAGTCAGTTCTAATCCTATATCACTATGGGACATCATAAAATTAGCTAACATTATACATAAATTTAGTCACCACAAAGTGTAACTATAGCTAACCATGTTCCATCAGGATTTTCCCCTTAGCTGTGCTGTGTAAGCATGTTAACACAAGTTAACCAACTGTCTCCCAGTCCCAAATACACAAAAGACCATTCATTTTGCATTGTAGTAGATACTACTAGCTGGAAGTGAGGGGTTTTTGTTTTCTTCGTATCTAGAACATTTTACTCTCTAACTTCCAATCATATTCAACATCTGCAGTAAGACTCCTATGCAAGTATAAAATATCTAGTACAAATTTTATGTTCAGAAATTGATTCTAAATGTTGGACAGCTCCCCTACATTGCAGCACACCCTTTTTCTCCATTCCAAAATAAATAAATAAGCATCAGTAATATTGTTTTCTCTTTAATGAGTGATATTTGGTACTGGGTTCCTCCATAAAACAAAAGACTCGGTTAGCTATCTGGACACTCATAAATTTGTATTTAAAGTAACTATCTGGACTTAGAAAGATGCTGCCAAAATTAAACATCAAAAGGAGAAAGCAAAACATTACTAATAGTGTGATTTTATGCTGATGTGTTATGGAGAAAATCTTAGGAGATAAAGGATTGCTTATTTATCTTATTCAAAATGTAATAGGCTACCTTGATGTAGTAAACACAGAGTACTGTTTGGTTTCCTTTCTGGCCCTATTCTCTTCCAATTCCATATAGTTTATGAATTAATCAAACTCCTACATTTAAATCATAACCTATGGAATCATGAGCCCTTTACCTATATTTTCCCAATATCCAGATATATGTACCCAACTCCTTAATAACTCCTAGATGAGACTCAGTTAACTCAAACTTCACATATAGATAAACTGTATCACTGTGCACCATATTACCTTAATCAGAAGGAAATTAAAATTCTCTAATTTTAAATATTTTCACAATTTGCAGTCAATGTTTCTTTTAAAATATGTGCTTTTCATACCATATGTATTTTTTTTTCAGTTCAGAACTTCATCATAGATATGTGGTATCATAGTAGATTTCTAATTTGTTTTCAATTTCAGTATTCAATTTGCCAAATAATTATAAGCTATGATTAATTTTCATTTTACCAACATTAAAATTATCTTTCCACTTCCTTACTTGAAGCACTTAAATATATAACAAATATATGAAACATTCAAAACCCCATGGGAAATATAGGTTAAAGGTGCTTTTTTAATTTTCCTCAAATAACTGTTTTTATTTTTGTTTTTGTTTGTTTTTGTTTTTGTACTGAGTATTGAACCCAGGGGTGCTGAACCACTGAGCCATATCCCTAGTCGTTTTTATATTTAATTTAGAGACAGGGTCTCACTGAGTTGCTCAGAGCCTCACTAAGTTGCTAAGGCTGGCTTCGAACTTGCCATCTTCCTGCCTCAACCTCCTGAGCCTCTGGGATTACAAGCATGCACCACCATGCCTGGCTTAAATAACTGTTTTTAAACAAGCCACTAAAAATTTCTCTCATGTTTATCTTAATTTTATAAACTCTGTCTCATGCATATTCTATAAATTACATATTCTTTTAAGCAGTAAAAATCACTAGTTCAATCTCTTTTAAATTATTATTTTTATTAACTTTCTAGACCACCTCTTGCCAAGGTTTAATTTATGATTTGAAACAGACTATTGTGGATTGGCAGGTGAGGATTGGCCTTCAGTTCCTACTCGTGACCGCTCAGGTGCTTCTGATTGAAACAGCAGAGGGGAGATATTGCAGGAAAAGAAAAAAGCCTATTTATTTAATTGGAACTTTTGCGACATTTCTTGGCTCTACATGGGCTTGATCAGTCTGGTGGTCAGATGATGGATCTCTTGAGGGTCTCATTCCTCTATGTTTTGAATGTTCCCTGTGTCCTTGATAAGATGTGCATTCTGTAGTATCAGGTATAGGGCGTCATATGCAATGTTATTGAGATCTATCTTGTGTTGTTTACAACTTCCGTCTCATTTATTTCCACTTGATCTGTTTTGTACCAAGAATATAAAAATGCTACATTAACATATCCTGTTTTTACTGGGTTTTATCTGAATTCTTGCATTTTATGCTTATTTTGCTTCATAAAAGTTGTTGCTCTGTTAATTGGAGCATAAATATTGATGAATGTTCTATTTGCATTGTGGATTCTGGCCTTCCACCTTAAAAGGTGTTCTTTGGCATGCATATTTCTTTGGGCTTTCATTTTTCTTTTTCTATAAATTGTAACCACAGTTCTCTTTTTTTTTCCTATGTGTGGCAGTATGTGTTTATCCTTTTATTCTTTAGCTTTTCTGAATCTCTATTGTAGGTTTTATTTTGCACTTCACATTGAAAATATTTGTTTTAATGTAGAAATTAAGCGCATGAAAATTTATTCTTATGATTTATGCTTGTTCTCAACTATGTCATATTAAATGATTATATTTAATATATTGTAACAGTGGTCCACTTTATGCTTTGAGTATAGCCCTTGCTGTTCTGCCATTGTGAATTATTTTTAAAAGGACATGTTTCTTTCTCTTTCTTTCTCCCTTTTCCTCCCTAATTTCTCGTCCTCTCTAATCTCAGGGGAAACAGGTTTACCTTTCTTCCCTATGTAGGCAGAGTTATCTGTCCTAGAGCACACACCCACCAGAAGAACAAAGTGATTCATACTTTGGAGAAAGCCTCAGAAGATCTCAGCAATGATATCTCCCAGATTAACAAGCAAATTACAACTCCAGACAGGAAACAGATGGAAGCTAGCCTTTCAATCACCTCTTTAAAAGCCCCCCGTTCCCCGTGATGGGCAGAATCACGACCTCTGGAATAGGATTCTCCTGTGTTTCTCATTTGCTAAAAGCAATAAAACTTCTTTTTTTCCTTTTTCTCAAAACCACAGCCTTATTATTGAATTGGCATCTGGCATAAGGACCAAGCTTTTTAAACAAATTTGGTACCCTGAGTGAGACCCAAGAGCAGCCCCCCACTCCAGCTTTCTTGGACAGGCTTGGCTCTCCCAGCAACCTCTCTTGCAGAGTGAGCATACAAGGTGGCTGGTAAACTTGTTGAGAGCCATAGGCAAGAGAGTTAGGAGACAGGTGAGTTTGTCTGAGGTCCAACTGGAGAGGTTATTCCTATGAGTAAGGGGAGGGATCGAAGAATCATCCCTGCTGAATCTCCTTTTGCTTTGGGGAATCCCCCGCTTCTCTCCCTGAACAGTATAGGTAGCTCCATCGTGTTCCACTCTGAAAAAAAAGAAACTGAACTCAGTAAAATCGCAACACTCATAGCCATCTGGTAAGCACTCCCCAGTGGTGTGCATGCCAGGACCCTTGATTCCACACATCTGGTCTCTCTTTGTGAGAACATCTGGTCCCAATGTGTTGGAATATCTGTGGCGACACTGGTATAGGAGTCAGGCACAATTAAGCAGGACTGGGATATTTGTTCCTTTCTGGTCTGTGCTGGAGTCTCATCTGTTTGTTGGCCTTGTGTTTGGGAATTCTCTATGGTTGTCTCTCTGGGTTTTTGTTTCTGTTACTGCCTCTTCTTAGATATGGGCAATACTGTGTTATCCTATAGGTAGTCTTGGGAGAGATCTTGGCTGGTCTGTTTTAAAGGTCCATCTGTTGGTTGGTTTGGGGAATCCTCTCTGGTTGTTGGTCTGCTTCTTTTTTGCAGTTTTGCTGTTGGAATTGGTATGTTACAGGTAAAGTAAGTAAGCTGAAGAAAGTGCTTATATGAATGAGACTGTCTAAGGAAAAGATAATGTTTTACTGTAACAGTCTGGCTTTTGAATAACTTTCTGAATTTTTATACAATCATGATCTATTATTGGTTTTCTTTGTATGTTGATTTTGAAAAGTCTGAAGTTAGTCTAAACCCTTGAGTTTTCATGTTTTTCCTTTCTTTCTTTTTCTTTTTTTTTTTAGACTTTTTGCCTAGAATCTTTGAGGATTTTATTTTTGAAATCTTTCAGTTTTAACAAAAAGCCTCTGGATAAGGATTATTTCTTTAAAATCATTCTATTAATAACTGAGACTACAAATTTCCCTCAAACTAAAAAGCTTTAGCTGCATTATAGAGGTTCAAACACTCTACATTCTTATTTATTCACAACAGAGTTTTCTTGTCCAACTACAGAGAAGTATCCTCTCATTCATCTTGTGATGACAAGCATTCACTCAACAATCTCTGCTGTCAGCAGTGCTGATAGATAACGTGGCTCTTCTCCTTTCTTTTAGTCTCTCTCTCCCCCCCCTCATAATGATATAGTAATTTTCAAGTATTTATTTTTGGTAAAGTCATATATCTCTCTCCCAGTTTATACTTACTTTGGTATTTTGTCTGATTTTGTTTTGTTTTCATTTAGCAATTCTTTTCCTTCCCCTTCTTCCTTCATTAAATATTGATTAATTCCATATTAGGTATAGAAAAAGTAAAAAATCTCTGATAGATTCATGGGAAAGGAAGAAGAGATAAAATTGAAATAAAAATCTTTAATAAAACATAATCATGTTTTCTCACTAGTTCTTATGGGTAGTACAAAACCATGGAGGCTGGAGTATCAAGTTCTACCTGGAAGATTCAGCAATAGCTTCATCAAGGAGAGGAAGCTTTTTCTGAGTTGTGAAATGTTTAGCATCTAACCTAGGAGATAATAAATAGGACATTTTAAGCAGAAGGAAATTTATTTTCAAACTTTGACTACAGTGAATAAGAGAATAGTAAATTTCAGAAAGTATTCAAAAGGGAATAGAAGTTTACGTGCAAATGTTGCTACAGAGTAGGCTCCATAGGTGGGTGAGGGCTGATTAGTATTCCACCTTCAGATTCCCTCTGTGCTGTGGCTCTTCTCTTTAGAATAAAAGGCAAGTTTTTCCCTATCTAAATTTGTATTATCATAAAGTTCAGGCAATTTGTTCCGTAAAATTCTTTTTTATCCCCAATTGTTCCCACATTTTTTTACAGTTAGAAAAACATTAAAGGAATTGCCGTACAATGCATCTTACAAATATGTTTTGTTACTGAAGCAGTGAAATGTTTTCTTCAGACATTGACAATAACAAGCACAAAATCTGTAACAGAGAATCAAGTCTTTCAAATCTATCCCATTGACACCAATTCCATTATCTTGAATGAAAAGACAGGCCTTTTACAACTTGAAATAAAAATTACCCCATAGTACTCCTGCTCATTTGCACTGGATGTTGAAAGAAACCCACTACTGAGACAGGAAAATACCTAAGAGTTAGGAGGGAGAACAATGGAGGCGATTCATTGTAACCATATTCAAGACTCCAAAAAGACCAACTCCTAAGAGAGATTTTAACTAATATTGCTGCATTTCTCATTTAAATTGTGTTTCAATGACTGTCAGGGTATTTGCAACTATTTTTCAGATGTTTTAGCCACTATACAGACGTTTTAAAGTTTACATAAAATAAATGCAGAATATAGCCATTATTGATGTAGAATGTTTATTGAAAATTGATGTTTTTTACCTCAATTAAAACTCATGGCACTCCTCTAACTCACATTTTGTCAAGACAGCAAACATAGTCTAAGAAAGAATCATAGAATCATTTTATTTGAATGATCTGGTGGATAAGATCTCATAAGATCCAATAAGATCCTTCAATATGTGATAAAGTTTCATAGAATCTGACTTAGAAAAACAGTCTGACAAAAAAACCATTAGGTTTTTTCTAATTTCGTGGAATTTCTTCCAAATAATTTCTGTTTGTAAATTAACAATGCCTTTGGACATGATAGTGCCAGTGTTTTTCATACTATCCCTGTAATTAGTAATTTTTTAGCTAAGAAAAAACTCAAATATATACCCAGAGGAAGTGGGATGTACATGCCAGAAGGCCACCTGCTACTACTGCACTGTTCACGCGGTAGCCAGGATATGAAATCAACCTGCATGCCCATCAACACACCAAGCAAGGTCCATTTATCAGAAAATGTGGCACATAGGGCTGGGGCTGTAGCTCAGTGGTAGAGCACTTGCCTAGCATGTGCAAGGCACTGGGTTCAATTCTCAGCATACATAAATATAAACAAATAAAATAAAGGTATAAAAAATACAATAACATTATCTTAAAAAATATTTTTTAAAAATGAAAATGTGGCACATATACAAAATGCCATAAACGTGGTTAAGAGGGGTATAGAAGTCAGTCAAAGGGCGCAATGTTAATATTTGCTAGCAGGAATAGTTTCTGGTGCTCTATGGCACAGCAGGGACAATATACTTAATAGAAATGCATTGGAGGGGCTGGGATTGTAGCTCAGTGGTAGAGCGCTTGCCTCACATGCGTGAGGCCCTGGGTTCGATCCTCAGCATCACATACAAAGCAAAAAATAAAGACATTATGTCCATCTACAGCTAAAAAAATATTAAAAAAAAAAGAAATGCATTGGAAATCACAAAATAGTTAGAAAACAGAAATTTGCATGTACTCAAAGAAATGATAAAAATTATGTGATTGATAAGTTAATTGTCCTGAATTGATTATCACTCAATGTGTACATTAATCAAAACATCACCTTGAATCTCCTAATTATGAGCAATATTATGTATAAATTGGAAGTATAAAAAGCAACTAACATAAAGAAAAATGTCTGTGTACTTTATGTGAGCTCATGAAAAATCACATGACCCCCAGGGAAGACTTATTTTTAGCTCCCAAGAGGGCTGGTGTGCCACCATGGTGAAAAGGCAAGGGCATATTGACCATATCTCCAAAAGTGTAGGACTTCAGTGCTTCTAGGCGGGACCTTCATGTTAAGAGGTGGGTTCCCTCAGGACTTCTATTTCCCAGGGCATCTCTGATTCTTTTTAATTTTCTCGTCACTTATGTATCCTGTCATTTAGGATTCCCTTCACAGCTTACCTGGCTTTAGGCTCTGCCTGAGCAAGAGCAAGAGACAAATGCCCCTTGCTGGGGCTCAGGCACCTGGCTTCTGCTGAACCTGCTGGGAACCTCAGCATCTCTTGCATCTCACTCATATTCCTGTGGTTTTGTTGAAAACATCCGTGGATAATATTATTTCTCGCTATTTCCATCTGTGAAAGCCTGCTGTATCAGGACAGAAGCGGCATGCCACCCTGGACATCTGCTCCCTCTCTCAGTTCAGAATCCACTGAAGACAATCCACAAGCAAGAGCCGAAACTCACTGATACTGCTCTTCCTACAAATCTTGAACCTTTGGGGACTCAGAGGTGTGAATTTGCTTTATTTACTGAAGAAGATAATTTGTACTTAAACTTGAACCATAAAAGGCCATTTTATTTTAAATATTATATTAAGGGTCAAATATACATTTAAAAATAATGAAAATTTTAGTATTTCTCATGTACATTTAATTCAGAGTTAACATGTTTTACATAGTGAAGATAACAAAGAAATCTGTGGGTTTTGTTTGTTTGTTCCTCTCCTAAGAAATTATTTTCTACATAGTTTATCAAAGGAAGTTTTAGAACATAATTTAATACAATTGTTTTTGTAGTTGGAGGAGAATCATATTAAGTGGGGAAGCACTGTAGGTCTCTAAATACTTTAAATTATTTGAACTTTGTTAGATAGCATGTTTAATCATAATTTTCCTATAAAGAAATATTAAATAGACATGTTAAAAGAAAGTACATTACATTGAGAAAGATACTATAGGTGCCAGTATACATATCATAAATCAATGTTTGAAATAGCTTATTGGTATTAATTTTACAGACACATTGATTATTTATGTTACTATTTTTATCATGATAACTTGGCTGATTTTTTTCTTAACAAATCATTAGCCTGAATGCGGATTCTTCCGTTTTGTTTACTATAATTACAGTTAATAAATAGTCTGTGCCATTCACCAGATGTACACACTCAGGGGAGTCGCCAACAGTGTCGTGCTTTGTTTAATGAGCCACAAAATAGATAAAACAGTAGCACTTAATTCACAAGGTTGCTCCAAGGACAAAATATAAGTCAACATGAGCCAAGGTATCAACAGTGCTAATCACTGAACATATGCCAAAAAAGCCATCATCATATCATCATATCATCATAACATCATCATATCATCTTGTCATCCTTGTATCATCATCACATCATCATATCATATCATCATATCATCATCATATCATCATATCATCATCATATCATCATATCATCATCTTATCATCATCATATCATCATCTTATATCATCATATCATCATATCATCATATCATCATATCATTATAACATCATCATATCATCTTGTCATCCTTGTATCATCATCACATCATCATATCATATCATCATATCATCATATCATCATCATATCATCATATCATCATCTTAACATCATCATATCATCATCTTATATCATCATATCATCATATCATCATATCACCATCGTATCATCATATCATCATCATATCATCATATCATCATCATATCATCATCATATCATCATCACATCATCATATCATCATATCATCATATCATCATCATATCATCATATCATCATCACATCATCATATCATCATCATACCATCATCACATCATCATATCATCATCATATCATTATATCATCATCACATCATCATATCATCTTATCATCATCACATTATCATATCATCATATCACATCATCATATCATCATAGCATCATCCTATCATCATCATCACACCTTCCTTATATCGTCCTCATCATTGTCGTCCCGTCACACTATCATCTTCATGTCATCATCAGGTCATGATCACCATATCCTCATGGTCATCATCAGGTGTCATCACCATGATGTCATCATCATCCTCCTTGTAGTCATCATGCCATCAGCATCACATCATCATCATTATCAGTATACAGATATCCAATCAGTAAATTTTTTCTCACTCTAAGTCCATAGCATTTTTCTGGACCTGAATCAGGCCTGAGTTATTTTTGCTTTGTGAAATTGATGTATAAAAGACTCAAGAAACTTATGAGACATAGATTTAGTTTTCTTTTACTGCTTTTCAATGGATGCAAATCATGAAGTGAATGTTTCCGATTACAGCAGCTTTTTCAAGGCAGATTTCAGAACTACCTTTGTGCTTCTTCGCAACAGGTCTAATAAACTGAAGCTGACAAGCTGTGGACTTTGAATGACCTTGGTTTGCCTGACTCTCCCCGCACTTAAGGAAGATACTATCCTTATATAGTGAGCATGGAGGCTTTCTTGAATCAACTCTGTGCAACTGTATTAATTCTGTTTTATACCAAGTTCCATTTGCAATGCTTCGTTAGTATAGCTATTATACATTTTATTTTTTTAGCACTTAAAAAGTACTCAAATTTCCTTTTTTGTAAATACCCAATTTTCTCTTTTTTTCTTAAAGGTTTGATTAAAAATAATTTTTTTTTGAAAAGTGAATTGTAGAAGTTGTTTGTAGGCTATTCTACTTTGTCTTTTTGATAGTGTCCCATGCATAGTAAAGAAATCACGCACATTAGGGAGTGAAATTTTTGGTGGAAGATAACGAAAAATAATGAGGGCAGTGACCAGAAAGACTTTACATGTGCCAAAATTCATCCTCTTATGACTGAGAGTAGATTCTAGGTGTTTCTCTATTCTTGTATAACAAATAAGATAAAATGTTCTATAAAGTTCTATAACCATGGAATCTAAATCAGGATTAGGAGTCATGAGGATTAATGTAAAAAAATCAGTGATATAAATATTTGCTTTTTAATAGTGAGCCTAATGGTAATGTTATTACAAATTAAAAATAAACTTTTAATATTTGAACATTATTTCGATAAACTAACAAAAATGTGTGAATATGACAAATTAAATTTTCCAAAACCTTTAAATGCCATTGTGAACTTAGTTGATTTAGCTTTTCACAAGTACAGCTCTTCAGATGTCACAAGTGTCAAATTGTCTCAAGTGCTTTAAATCCTTTTAAAGTTAGATACTCGGACAAGATATAATTACCTTCCTCCAAATGCAACATAAATAGAAAATTTTATTAACTACACTCTTATTGAATAAGTCACCCATGTGATTTTACTATAGTTTTCATTTTTTTCCATTACCTGTTTAGCCTCAGTGCTAACCCTTGCAATGTTGTAAACTTCAACATCCTTATATTTTTATTATTTATATCAGAATTATGTCAGAATTCATTTTATGTTCTCTTTTCTGAATTGACATGGCTTTGTTCTTTGAGATGGTTGATAGTTTGTGTTAGCTTTCCGTTACTATAACAAACACTGACATAAGCAACTTAAAAGCAGAAGAGGTTTATTTTAGCCCATGATTCCAGAGGTTCCAGCACATGATCAGGTGGCCTGTGGTGGGTCTTCATGATGGTAGCCAGTAGTGGAGCAACCTCTTTCTGCAATGGCAACTGGGAAGCAGGGGAGGAAGAAGAGGGTCCAGGGAACTGGTACCCCGCTCAAGGGCCTGCTGCCAACAGCCCAACTGCCTTCTGCTAGGCTCTGTCTCGTAAAGGTCCTCCTAGCACCTCCATATAGCATCATGGGCTGTGGATCAAATCTGTAACCTGGGCAAGTCACAAGCTCACATTTTTAGAAGAACTCAGTGAAAAATTATTTATCTGTGTCTCAAGATCCAGTTGGAAGAATTATCCCTTTTATATAGTTGTGAATGATCTGCATACTTGAATGTACAATTGTTATGGTCAATCGTATTTTCCTTCTTTGTATTGAATTCTTCATTATTCTTTACTGTTTTAAAACTTTGGTTTAACATACATCAATGCAACCCTTATTACTCTTCATCTAACAGATAGGGATGTCTTTAAATGCCTT
>CM053412.1:8761047-8857089 GCA_028644305.1 Xerus rutilus | reverse complement strand
CGAGTTGCTATAAACTCAGCCATTTTAACCCTTTCTCTATTGTCAAATCAAAAGTTTCTTTAACATGTCAAGACAATGTTTTCTATACTTGTTTTATTTTGTTGTTGTTGTTGCTTTTTGGTTCTCTTAGATTTTTTTTCATTTGTAGCCAAGGCATTGTTAAGGTAATTATTCAGAGCAAATGTCAATGCTTCTTCAGATGAATGTGTGGGCATTTAGTTAACCTAGATTAATTGATAAGAAATGTAATTTTTTTTGTTACTTTCTAATTGAATTTTTCTGAATGTTTAAAAAGTATTTCAATGTTAAGAAAAATATATTAAATACAAAACATATCAAAATAGTCCTTAAAGTGTGCAGTAATAAATTTCCTTTAGTTTATAAGTTATTATTTAAAGCTGAATGAAATAGGCTCATCAACCATTTCTTTGAAATGCTGTGCTGAACACTATTTGAATTTTGTTTCATTTACCATCACATGTAAAACATCTTTTTTTTAAAATATTTTTTTAGTTGTTGATGTATTTTTATTTTATTCATTTATTATTTTTTATATGTGGTGCTGAGGCTCAAAACCAGTGCCTCACGCATGCTAGGCAAGCGCTCTACCACTGAGCTACAGCCCCAGCCCCGTAAAACATCTTATTGTGTATGTCACCTTGGCTGATGTACTCACCCCCACTTGAAGTCTTTTTCACTTATTATTATTTTTATGGATTTTTACAAGGAAATAGCTATTATTTGCAAAAAATACAAAAATATACATCAAAATCTCTTAACATAATACTAGAATTTGAAATAGTTATTAATTATTATACTTTGATTAGTCTTTTAAATAAAACCTTAGCTTGAATTTCAAAAAGAGTTTTTACCACTACTGATTTCTTCCACTCAGTGAACTGAGACATATAATGTGAATGATCAGGCACATGCATATAAATATATAATATTTATACATCTTAAATCTTTCTTTAAAACGTGAGAGATGATCATTTTTAAACTATATTAGTCCCATTTATCTCCATGAGGCCATTAATGTTGTAAAATGTTGCAGCAACATTACTAACTCCTGAAGGCCTGCATCAGCCTTTAGCTACTCAGCGGCATTATTAGATTGTCAACATAATTCAGACATCTCATATAGAAAGAGCCAACCCGCTGGCTCCAATGCTTTGTAAATGTATTTGCTTGATGTAGTAGCTCTGAACATATCGAGAGCTTTCCTTTTTCATGCACACAGCACTTGCAGAATACTCTCTATTGCTATTTCAGAGGTGCACTTAAGATTCACACCTTGCTGTTCCCTGTTATACAATAGTGTGTATCTCCGTTCCTTAACATCACTGAGTATATAGAAAAGGAAAATGCAACTAGCAGAATTAATTGAAAAATCAGTGTTTTCTACTAATCACCATTATTAACTGATATATGTACTTTTGAAATTAAAGTTTCAAGGTACAGAATGTACAGATAAAATAACATACTTAAGGAGTTTATCAAAATATTTACCATGTGAAGTGGATGCTTTTGTTTTTCAATCCAGGAGCACAGCATGGTTAGCTGAGTTTTATACATAAAAATAGAATTAGAACAAAAGTAATAATTTCCCTTTTAAACTGAATTCAACCATGGTGCACAGATGCCAAAATAAAAAATAAATGAATTTGATAGCAGAATTGGAAAGCAAATAGCCGTTTATTTGAAGAGATATGACACTTGATCACAGGGGATGAACAACCAACACACAAAGTTCAAAGAAGCAAATTGAAGGCATTCTGTCCTTCTCTTTATTGTCTTCATCTCTACTCGCCTCCTGTATCTGCAGATGCAATACCGCTTTAAATCCATTCAGCCCTTCCAATTGAAGGTGTGTTTATTTTGAAGTGTTTCATTCTTTGAATATCACAAACATAATCAAAATAAATATCCTTAGAGGAACTAAGTTAGATAGGAACTAACTGGATAAAGAACCAATGTTCTATTTCCAAGTGAAATAAGCTTCCAGGCAAGACAGCTTAGCCAAGACAAGAGTAAGGAAGTCATGTGGCATTGCTGTGCTTATCAATCATTTAATCACAGCTAACTCTCTCTCTCTCTCTCTCTCTCTCTCTCTCTCTCTCTCTCTCTCATGCTGGGAGTTTCATTTATAGATTCTCCCAATACAATCTGGAAACATTTATTGAAGCCCAGTTATGATTCAGATACCATACCAGGCACCCCTAATCAATAACATAAAAGCCAGGAACACTAAGCCTCACAGAAGAGACAGGTCATGAAGGGCTTAGACTTGAAAGCTGTGAGCCATGACACATGATGAAAAGCAGAACAATGACAACGTGAACAGTGTGGACTTAGATGCCAGGTGGGCACTGATTGCATCTGCTTGCTGCAGCAAGGGATGACCTCAAAGCACAAAGAGCATCAGCAGTACTGAAGGTAAATCTGAGTACTCCAGGTTGCTCAGGTGGGGGGATTTCTAAAGTGAGAAAGTAACAAGTCATGTCAAAGGCATTTCTTTATAATGATTGAATCCTGGGAAATTATTATATGCATTCTGTTTTACAGATGAGGAAATGAAACTGTTCTGATTTGGTATCTTGACTGAAGCCAGTTGACTTAGTGGCGTGCCTTGCTGTGAGGCACCAGCTGGAAGTCTCTGTGCAGCCTTTACTCTGCACCCCTGAGGTTCACACGTTTCTCCTCTGATTATATTCTAGCCAGTTCCTGGTCTCTCTCCAGAGTCCCGCTGATGCACACTCTCTTGCTCTTTCTCCATGTTCTGTAAATTCTCTGAACTTATCTCCATGAGCTTCATCTTTCTGCTTAAAATTTTGCTTAAAATCTCCCTGAATGTGTTCAGGGACAGAATTTTTCCTCAATAGTTTACACATGGACTTTATTGAGTTTTAGTTAAAATATTTTTAGATTTCCAAAGAGTATATAACCAAAATATATATATAGATACAGGGGGAAAAAAAAGAGTTTATGCTCACCATCCAAAGGTGGTGACCACTAACTTGTTGATACACCTTCCAAATTTCCCCCTGATCTACATCGCTGGCCTGCGTATTTGAGTTAGTGACTGCCACCTTTCCATTTTCCAAGAAGTATTCTTTAAAAATTCATTCTATGTTCAAAATCTACTTTGCCCCTAAATTTTTCCTCCTAACTTATTTGTCTCAGCCCAGATAAAATCTATGACTTTTAAGTGCATCAAATTCACATTGTCACTGGGTAGGGTGGCACACACCTGTAATCCCAGTGACTTGGGAGGCTGAGGCAAGAGGATCACAAGTTTAAAGCTAGTCTCAGCAATAGTAAGGTACTAAGCAACTCAGTGAGAACCTGTCTCTAAATAAAACACAAAATAGGGCTGGGGATGTGGCTCAGTGGTCGAGTACCCCTGAGTTCAATCCCCAGTACCAAAAAAAAAAAAAAAAATCACATTGTCTTTATATTTCCTTTAATCCAGACGAAGAGTTTTATTTTTTTCTATCACTGATTTACTGAAAAGAATGTGCTCACTGTTCCCCAAATTATTCTAATTTATCAATATTCCTCACTACTTTATATATTAGCTTCCTTCTCCATATTTTGTATCATCTATAGCAAAGAAATTAGTTCTAAAAATGTACATTCAGGTTTTGTCTAAAATTAAAATTAGAGGTTGTATACCTTGTATTGCTTCATGTCATGTAACACTTAAGAATCTCCGATGCCCCATCATGCTGTCCTGAGTGTCGGCCAGTGGTTTAGGCAGGAATGATAGTTGTCCCTGTTCTGAGCAGAAAGAAATATGTACATAACTTTGGTATCCTACATGTTTCTAATTCCTTATAAAACATTGCCCTGATGGTCTTGAAAGCAATTGCTGATGTATGAAAGAAACAAAAATACCCATATTTAAGATATGGAAAGTCATAATTTCCAGATGCTTTCATTCTTTTCTTGATTGGTGACATTTGGCTATTTCAACATGGAAGTCCTGCTGGATGGGTTGGATCAATGTTTCATTTTCATTACTTAATTACCCAATTCCAAGCAAGAAACAGCTTCTATAGTTACCACTAATGAAGACATATGAGTTTTATCTAGCTTTCCCCTTTGTGAGCAATATTAAGAGCTAATGGATATTTTAATAATTCAATGAATATTTATACGATAGCATTATTATTTTGGGCACGCTTTGAATAGAATTTCCTTTACCTAGACTTCTACAACCTGCTTATACAGCCTCCCTAAATTATTAAAAGCTGGCATTTTTCCATTAAAGTCTAATATTCAAGACTCATTTGATGTCTTTCTTGCCTCACTCCTAGAATGAACCATTCTCCAAGTACCCTCAACTCCATTTAACATAGAATAGGGCTGGAGACTTCAGCACAATGCTGGGGTTAACATTTATTACTGAGTTAAAATTACTTCTAATCCATTTTAGTGGACACTTTACAGATGTGCAGATTTTTACATCATGTATTTAAATATGTTTGTATTTAAATAAACATAGTATAAACAAAAACATATGTATTTATCATAGTCTCCCCTTTCCACATGGGATATGTTTCAAGACTCCCAGTGAATGTTTGAAACTGTAGATAGATCTGTTTTATACACACACACACACACACACACACACACACACACACATGCACACACAGTAATGTTTCATTTATAAATTAGGAACAGTATGAGATTAACAATTGACCATAGATCCAAGCAGTTTTGAACTATGTATCTCATTCCTGAAAGTGAGAACTTAACACTTTTTCACTTAAAGAATACTTTATGGCTTCTCTCTGACACATTCGAATTTCCTCCTAACTCTCTTGTTCTTTGGAGCTGCTGCTAACTGAAATAAGTGTGACTTAGCACAAACACTGCTTTCTTGTGACAGTTGGTCTGAAAACAAAGACTGCTACTAAGTGGCTAACAGTAGATAGGCGGGTAGGTAGGTAGGTAGTTATGCAGTGTCAATACACAGGAGGAAGGATGATTCCTCCCAGGAAGAGTGGAGCAGGATGCAGGAGATTTCATCAGGCTTCTCAGAAAGCAGGCAATTCAAAACCTGCGAATTGCTTATTTCTGGAATTTTTCATAATTTTCTGTAATATATTCAGACCATGGTTCACCGTGGGTAAGTGAAACTATGGTAAGTAAAACAAGCCATAGAAAAGATCACTATATATATGTGCACATATATATTCCATGAAATGTGAATATGAAAAGCTTACATAACCATGTATTTTAAATTCATAAACACATATTGATACATTTATTTTATTTTATTTTATATTTTATACTGGGGATTGAACCAAGAGGTACTTTACCACTGAGCTAAGTCCTTGGGTCTTTTTTATTTTGTAATTCTAAGACAAGAGTACCTCAGCCTCCCAAGTCCCTGGGATTACAGGTGTGCACCACCATGCCTATCAACATTTGTTCATTTTTGTCTAACAATTTTAATATTGTTTATTTTTATAATTGTATTTATCTTTTCTAAACTGAAAACCTTTATTTACAACAATATTATTAACATGATTAATTGCTTTATCCTGTAATATGGAACAGTAGTTTCAAAACAAAATATAAGTTGTACTACTAGAAATAAACCCAGTGAAATTTAAAATTTTCTTATGTTTTTATTTTTATTCAGATGAAATAATTTAAAATACACTCAACATCATTTTCTGAAAATCACCTGTCATAATTTATTTCTTCCTTGAACTAATATGAATTTTATATAGTATAAGGTCAATTGGTTTCATTTGTATTCATTTGTAGGACTTTTCATTTATTTAGGGTTTTCCTGTATTATTTTTTTGTAATAATGAGTCTATTTGCTTATTTTGAATGCAAAATCTTATTAAAATTTTGTCTTTATTTTACCCTTGAAAATGTGATCTTGCAACTTTTTACTTACCAACAACTAGTGAGTGTTACCTGTTTCTTGGTTATGGGGAAGAGTCATATTTTCTGCATTAAAACAAATACATTCATATATTCTGATTACAGCTCCTACCATTTCTGCTTTCTTTCTCTATTTTTCCTGAAGTAGAGAGGTCGATAACTTAAGTACATTTTCCTGAAATGTGTTAACAAGAAAAAAATTAAAAATGAATTATTTTCTCTTTTACAACTTTTTTTTATTTCTGTAATGTTTTTAATAATTCTCTAGTGTTGCTCAAGTTAATCATGAGTATCATGTGTTTCTTCATTCATTGGGAGTACCTGGACTCCCAGGGATCATGTTTAACCAAATTTTTATGATTTTGTGCATTTGGACATTTTTCATTCTCTTTATTATTCATTTATTTTAGTTTTAAACCAAAATATGCACTCACTAGTCCAATGCTGAGAAAGCTTGTAAATTAAGCTTATTTCTCTAGATTCCAGGCCATTCTTCAAGGACTTCCAAGTGCTGTATAAAGTTTTTCTAGGTCTACAGAAGCCAAATTTGATTTCTGCACACCATGATACATGGCACCCATGCACAAGGACATCCCTCCTGCTCCATACGCCTGTCTTCTGCTGACTGTAGCTTCCTTCCTGTTCTTGCAGGTGACTCCTTTAACTGATATGAGTTTTTCAAGAATCCTAGAAGTCAGGGATTGTCCCAGCCTCCTTATTTACCTTGAGCTCTTCTAAGTTTCCGGCAGAACAGTTTACCTACCCCAGAGTCAGGGTGGAGTGACTCCACAGACCGTCACCCCAAAACCTTGTCCCATTAGACCGTACTTTGTCCTTCCCCTGAGGATCCCCTTTTTCATCTCCCGGGACCTCAACATGTCCAGCAGACCCACGAGGCACGACTTCAAACAATACTTGGGTTTCTTTTACTGGTGTTACTCCCAATTTTGTGCTTGATGCAAATTTATCATCTACATCATCCTAGCCAAGCTCTGCAAATAAGAAAAGTGTTTGACATTAAAGAAAACATGGCAAAGCAACAAATCAATATCTGCAAGGCCCAGATATGATAAGCATATTGGAAAATGATAAAAAGCAAAGATATGTTCCTTGGCTTTAGAATCTTTCAATGATATTGTGTCTTTAGAGTTAATATGCAAATGCACAACATGGAAAATTTTATGATAAATGCAAAATAAAATGAGATGCTCTTATGATAAGTGCAAAACAGAAATGAGCTGCTCTAGAATTATGCCTGTACCAGGTTCTGAATGTGTCAGAGAAGTTAAGATGTTTTCATGCTTAATCTGTAACTTCAAGAGTTTATTGGGTTCAGAGGAGACCATGAGGACACTGAATTTCAGGGATATCTTATGAGATACTGAGAAAGGTCAAAGCTCTGTGGGGATTGGAACAAAGACCAAGTCAGGGAAACAATAATATAAGTTGATCAAAAAGTTTGTACAGTGCATTAATCTGAGAGAATTTGTAAAATTTGGTCATGAAGTGTTTGTAAGAAGATCAAATTTAGGATAAAAATCTAAAAGGTGGAGGAATCACATCCCATAGAAAGTTTCTTGTCAGGATTCTTTTGGTAAACAGAAAGAGTTATAATGATAGCACATTATACCTGCATTTTCAAGTCCAAAATGAAATAATTTGAGGCTAATAACAACATAAATAAAATCATTTTAACTCCCATAGGTTAATAAATATAGAATTAAGAATATAGTTGCATGGCTGCCAATCACTGAGCACACACCATGGGCGAGGCTCTGCTCCTCAGGATGGGAAATGCCAATAAATGTGATAAGAGTTAAGAAAGACTTCAGAACACTTCTCAGTTATCCACCATTGCGTATGAGGTTTCCTGTATTAATTCTGGACACTTTATCATATTAAGAAACCTCTTTTTTATGTCTAGTGTTATTATGGTTTGGATGTGAGGTGTCCCCAAAAGATCACGTGTGAGACAATGCAAGAAGGTTTAGAGGACAAATGATTGGATTATGAGAGCCTTGACCCAATCAGTGAGTTGACCCCCTGATGGGATTAAATAGGTGGTAACTGAAGGTAGGTAGGGTGTAGCTAGAGGAGGCAGGTCATTGGAGGTGTGACTTTAAGGTATGTATTTTGTATATGTTGAGTGGAGTCTTTCTGTTTCCTGATGATCATGTGAGCTGATTCCCCCACCACACTCTTCCAGCCCAAGGAATGAAGATTGTTGCATATGGATTGAGTTTTCTAAAACCGAGAGTCCCAGAATAAACTTTTCCTACTCTATAGTTGTTCTTCTCAGGTCCATTAGTCACAGCAGAAAAAAATACAAAAAATAAAAACCTGACTAAAACCAGTGTTTTGTGATTTTTTTCTTTTTCCAGAATCTGTATTGTTTGTAAGCTTGTTATTTTCTACTAAAGTAAAAAATAGCATGGGTTGATATTTAAATTCTAAATTATCTTTCAATTAAACTTTAAATTATCTTTCAGTGTATTAAACACTACATGGTTATGCTGCATTATCTCTTTTATATTTTGATGGGTTTAATTTGATACTTTTATTTGGAAATTTTGCATTTATGTTTATAAAAGGAGTTGATCTGTGAGTGTGCATGCACACACACACACACACACACAACTTGATATCTTTGGTATTTAGAAACTTATAGTCTAAATTTTCAGGCATAAAATTGTAGGTCATATTTTTTGTCTTTTCAATATTATTAAGGTCCATAAACACCCACTCCACCTTATTTTTTTTAGTACAAGGTATGAACTCAGGGGCACTGGACCACTAAGCCACATCCCCAGCCCTATTTTGCATTTTATTTAGCCCCAGGGTCCCACTGAGTTGCTTATGGCTCACTTTTGCTGAGGCTGGCTTTCAACCCACAATCCTCTCATCTCAGCCTCCCGAGATGCTGGGATTACAGGTGTGGGCCATGGCGCCTAGCATAAGCACCCATCATATTCTTCATATTGTTAGGGTCTATTTCCTCTTGATATTACTCTTTTTAGGACCTGATACATTTTACTAATATTTTTAAGGAATCAAATTTTAATTTTTAAAAATTTTCTCTGTGAAGAATTTACAAATGTTCTGGTCCTTTTTTTTATTATTATTTGTTTTAGATGTTTTTAGTTTTATGCAGTGCTGGGGGTCAGACCCAAGCACTATACCACTGGGCTACACTATAAGAAAATCTTCTGTTTTAAAATACGACTACTAATATTTTCTGCGTTGCGGAACAACTCAGACTGTCCTTAAACTCCCTATGAATTTCTTCTTTCTAATAAGAGCATGTCAAGGAAAAGTTCTGCATTCTGACAGTCCCTGTCAGATGGCCTTTCTTGAATTGGTATTTTTTTTTATTTAGCCTCATTAATGTTACTGAAATATTAAGGTCAAATTTTTATTTATAAATGATATTGGAATAGTCAGTGCACTTGGCAACACCGCGGAGTGAGGCAGAGGGACCTGTGTGTATCAGGTGAACGCTAGTGAGGAGTGTGTCTATAAGCACAGGTCACGTGCTCAGCCATCATCTTGTAACTGTCATCAGTCTGACTTGGGTTCTGACAGAGGGTTCTACTGGTACAATATGACTTCTATGGTAGATTATTTTCATCCTTTCAAGTCTTTCCAACACTTTTGTGTACTTCACTACACAGTTAAGAATAAGGAAACAATTCCCTTCTTGGAAGTCAGAACACTCAGCTGCCAAAATGACACAGAATAATTCCATTTGACAATACCTGGCATGATACTAATGTTTCAAATCACAAAATACTTTTCTAGGACACTCTTTTACTCTTCTTCTTCTTTTTTTCATTCTCTCTCTCCCTCTCTCTCTTTTTTCTTCTCTCTCCTTCCCTCCCATGCTCTCTTTCTCTCAAAACTTCAGTTAAGCGGTACTTTTTCCTCCATAAAATATAAGCTACCAAGCATCACAACACATAAGTCAACAGTAAGTCATACTATAATGGACATCTCCCGACGTTTGCTTGGTACGATGCGAACACTTCACTCCTTTTTTTTTAAAGTTTTAGTAGTTTTATTTTCTTTTCTGCCCAGTTTTATTCAAGTACACTTGACAACTAAAAATTGAATACATTCAAGGTGTATACCATGGTGATTTTATATGTGTATATGTTGCATAAGGATTACCACAGTCAAATTAATCAACACATCATTACCATATATAGTTCCTTACACTTACTTGTATATGTGTGTGTATGAGTATGTGTATGATAACGTTCACTCTTAGAAAACATTAAACTGTAGTTCTACTGTTCCAACTACATTTGCTTAGAAAAATCTTATTCTACATTAATTAATAACTAACAGTTATATCTGAAGCACTATGGTACATGTCCTCATTCAAGAGGATAATAAGGATAAGATTTGTAAATTTGCAGATAAAGCTAAAAGTGTGTTTTAGGAGGAATACTACAGAAGTTGGCAAGAACTAGCATTTACCATAAACACCCACCCCAGTAGCTTGAGAAAATCAAGCTACTTCCTACTATGATACATTGGCAACCCCTCTAGCACCTTAGCAGCCTGTTAGAAGAAAGCTGCTAGGAGCAAATATAACTTGACTCAGTCTCTACTGTTCCTGTATTCTACCATTCTTTTGCTTGGTTTGAAAATTAGCGTTGATATTTCTAACTGTATGAGAATGTAGAAATTACTTGCATGGTGTATGAAAGTCGCACAGTGCATGAAAAATTGTAGAGGTTCAGTGTAATGTTATTTCTTTCCAATAAACACACACTTTGCTCTGAGCAATCTCTAAGTCTATGGTCAACTCACCTTTATCCAATCAAGGCTTGGGATGATGCATGCCACGTTAAAATATTTATATTTGGTGTACCAGTAAGTTTTAGCCTTAAGTGATCTCATTTAAAAAGCCTGGTCTATTAAACAGTCCACCTCTTCCTTTGTAAGTCTTGTCCTTAAAATGTTTACTCTTCCCAGCACTGTGAACCTGCTAAAAATTCTGCTGTTATGGTTTGATCTTTAATGTACCTGGAAAAGTTCATGCATTAGGTAATGCAAAAATAGTGAAATGGTTAGATTATGAAAGCTGTAACCACATCAGTAAGATTAACCTATTTGATGGCTTAATAATTCAAAAGGGCCAGATGCAGTGGTGTACCCCTCTAATCCCAGCAGCTCTGGAGGCTGAGGCAGGAGGATAGGAGGATATGGAGTTCAAAGCCAGCCACAGCAAAAGCAAGGCGCTAAGCAACTCAGTGAGACATTATCTCTAAATAAAATACAAAATAGGACTGGGGATGTGGCTCAGTGGCTGAGTGGTCCTGAGTTCAATTCCTGGTACTGTTCCCCTCAAAAAATTCAAATGGACTACAGGGTGGTTACTGTAGGCTGATGGGGCATAACTGGAGGAAGCAGGTCACTGAAGGTGTGACCTGGACTATATCTACTCACGCTTTTCTACTGTTTCCTGGTTGTCATAAAGTGAGCACATTTCTTTCACTAGGCCATTTCACCATGATGTGCCTCACCTCAGGCCCAGAGCAATGGAACTTATCAACCTTGGACCAAACAATGACCTTAAAATAAACATTTCTTCCACTAAATTGTTCTTGAGGGCTGACTAACACACATGCCTTGGCTTTATCAGCCTTTTGCCTAATCCTTTCTGTTGACTACTGGTTTCACACAGCACAGGGACAAGCAAGCAGATGCTTGACGATGAAAAGTGTTGCAGAATATCAGGCTCACTTCCCTGTGGTTCCTCACCTCTGTGGTCTTGCGTAAGCTCGACCATCCTTGGGAACTCTGGGCACCATTTCCTCATTCATCAGGCAGTTGTAGAGTGACCCTGAGCCCTCTATTGTATGTACTATCAATTGTCTCAAATAGGAAATTATTAGAAATTATGTACTTTCCCAAGTTCATTAGCCTTTCATCAAGAGCCTTGGCCATTCCATCCTAGCTGAATCAATTGCTCTAGAGTTTGTTCAAGTAAACATTTGATTTTTCCCTAGTTTATTTTTTGTTATAAGGAGAATTTGATTATGCAGCAAAGAGCAAATATATAACGATGAAATTGATGATAAAATTTAGTTTTTCGTTTTCTAGAATCTTAGGGACTCAAGGTCATATTGGCTTATTAGTGGCAAAAATAAAAATATATTCTAATCTCTTAGTAGAATTGAAAAAAATAAAAATAAGGAAATCTGGTTTTCTGGCTTCCTCTATTGCTAGGACTGTTTTCCTTATGTGAACTCCATTAATATACTAGAAATAGAAGGACCTGGTATAATCCATCAGAGAACTGAAAGAATTCCACTTGAAATTCTTACATACTATCAGTGGGCATATAAAGTATTACAGCTAATATCAAAAATAATATAGCGATTCCTCAAAAAACTGAAAATAGAACAATGATATGATCCAGCTATCCTATTCCTGTTATAGATGCCAAGGAGATAATATCATCACACAAAAGAGATATCTGAAAACCCATATTTATTGAGGTACTAGTTACAATAGCCAAGATATGTAACCAGTCTAGGTGCTTATCAACGTATAAATGGATAAGAAATATCATACACACACACATACACACAACATATACAATGAAGTATTTTGAGCCATAAAAAATAATGAAATTCTCTCATTTGTGGAAAATGTATGGAACTGGAGGATATCTTGTTAAGCAAAATAAGCCAGACAAGTATTGCATTTTTTTCTGCCATTCATAGAAAATAACACACACACACACATACACACACACACACATACGCACACACTAGCATATATAACTTGAAAGTAGAAAAAAATCCTATGGAAATTTTGGAGACTTGAAAGGGAACTTGGGGGAGAAAGTAGAGCAGGAAGAAGGGAGAAGAAGGTTGGTGGGCAGCATTAGTATGCACACATACAAACACAGTCGTAAGTCAAGTTCCCAATGTGCTTTCTCTGCCCTAACTTAGAGTTATCTGTTTCTCCAATTGTCCTAGATCTTTCTAGTGGCAAATAGTATTTGGAAATAGCAATTTGTGTTGTCCTAGCTATGGAGTTTCTTCTTGAAGAAACAATATATTTCAAGATGAGAGAATGATGATTCAATGTTTGTTTGCAAGATGCTGTTTATTACATTTTATTATTTATTTATATTTCATTTTGCAAAAAGTAAACAAAGAAAGGATAAGCTAGGTTTTGTTGAAAATGGTTACCTACTGAAAATTATACTAATGTGAAGTGATCACTGGTATGGAAACAGGTATTCTTTAAGTCTATGTTTTCTTAGATTTTGAACCATTTTCATATTTAAAAATGAAATTGATGAAAAACTATGTACTTTATT
Organism: Xerus rutilus; assembly: GCA_028644305.1. Lineage (NCBI taxonomy): Eukaryota > Metazoa > Chordata > Mammalia > Rodentia > Sciuridae > Xerus > Xerus rutilus. The sequence goes on along the minus strand of CM053412.1, from coordinate 8,843,840 downwards.
ATAATAACACATGACTTTCATTAGCAATATTCTTTGCTCTGAAATCCACTGTGTTTGATATGAACAGCTACTACTGCTTTACTCTAATTAGTTCACGCAATGTTTTCATCTACCTTTAGCTGTTAATCTTTTTGTACCGTTATATATGAATAAGCATATATGCAACATGAAACGCCATCTCCTATGAGTGTGCGTGTTTTTTCTGTCAAAGAACTTCAATGTCCTTTGCAATATGCTAAACGATAGGTGCAAAAAAGGTGCAAATTATGCTGTGGAGCCCCACAGGGAGTTATATCCTTCCATATATACCCATCAACCTACATACAATGTCAAAGAGCAAAGCTGGGAAATGAAATATTCTGAGATCCCAGAACATGTAATGATATTAAATCAACCTCAACTAAACTTTATTCTGAACAGTTAAGTGGTTACACAGTTTTTAATAAAATCCATTACCAAAATATTTAAATTGGAGTAAATTAAAATATAATAGTCTACATATAAAATGATAACACAAGTCAATATTTTCTCACTCTTCATTGTCCAAGTCAAACAGATCAGGTCCAACAAAATACAGCCAACAAAATAAAAACAACTTTTACTAGAGAAAATAGCTGAACCTGCAAATAAGCAGCCATCTCCCATGCTGAGATATTCTTGGGTTCAATTGGGGGGAAAATGAAAAACTGCAGGAAACAATATATGAAAAGCAATTGGAAAACCAGGTGAACTGATCAGGAAAAGTATTCTGCTTCTCTTCAGATGTGCACCAATAAGAAGCAATAGTTACAGACAAATACAGCAATATGTCCAAACGTCATCAAAAATACTGATATTGTTATTTCAAAAGGTCTATCACAAACATCCATTATGACTTTAGAGAAAACTAATGTAATTATGACATAGTTCCTAATACTAACCAATAAAACACACAATTCCATTTTAATTATGAACTTTTATTTGGATCTTGTATTTCAGGTCAATTTCTCGAGGAGATAGTGTCTGATTGAATGAACAGTTGAAAAAAATCATTATCCTTATGATAACATAGCTATTATTAGTCCAGATATTTTAGCAATTGCCACTCTGAATACATGCCTATTTAGAAAAAATCTACTATTGATCAAACAAGACACAAACAGGGCATTTGTCATGGTAGAGGTGACTTTGTTTTGTAAATTTGGGATAATAATGAATGTTCTGATCTAGAGTCTCTGAACTGGTCTTGATGTGTCCTCTAATTTGTACCACAAGCTAAAAATGAAATATGCAATATTCTCAGGCATGGGGACTCCATATATGTATATAAATTTGTGGATTCCCACACCATCTATGACAGTTTCCATTTTTATATTAAAAACAAAATAAACAAAGACATAATGACAAAGTTTTTCATATTTTGAGAAATGTTATTAAGTAAATTTGTTTATAGACTATGTGACTACAAGATAGAGCATATGGCATGTATCAGGCACATAGGCTGTGCTCCTTTTACATGGGTATTGTAAATACCTATTACAAAACATCCAGACTATGATCTACTATCCAAATCAAATTAGTGAACTCAAGAATGCCTTCTCCAGGGTAATAAGAGAGTTGCAGACTTAAAAACATGATAGAGAAGATTAAGTGGAAAAACTGAGTATCTGTAGCTTGTAAAAAAGAGTGCTTAGTCCAGATATTTAAATTGAATGCACATAAGAATTTATCAAATGTAATCAGCCTTATCTTTATTTCATATTTTAAAAAGAGTTCTGAGCCTTAAAGACATATCTATTATAATAATTTTAAAATATGTAATAGAAATGAGCTCACCTATATAACCAGATATAATGATTTTTGCATATTTATAAGCATCCTGCATAGTATCACTTATCAAGAATAACGTGGGCTGGGGCTGTAGCTCAGTGGTAGAGCGTTTGCCTCGCATGCGTGAGTCACTGGATTCGATCCTCAGTGCCACATAAAAATAAATAAAGATATTGCATCCATCTACAACTAAAAAAATATTTAAAAAAAAGAATAACGTGGATGCATTCTGCTATCATGTATACATAAGTAGAATAAATAAATAAATAAATAAATAAATAAAAATAAAAGAATCAATTGGCCAAATTATATTGTTATATCGTGCGCATGTACAAATATGTAATAACAAATCCCACCATTATGTACAACTGTAATGAACCAATAAAAATATGAAATATGTTTAATCTCAAATAGGAAGATAAAATTATATTCTAAATAGAACAGAATATCATACCAAAACATTTTGTAAATTTCATAAAATGACATATGATTAGAGTCCATCACATACCATGTTCTAAATGTTATGAGCAAAATTAGTTCCTGAAACAAATCATGGTACTTAATGGGAAAAAAAATGAGTGAGATCATGCACTATTTTTCTTTTGTGCCAGACTAATTTCACTTTACAAAATAGTCTCCAAATCATCCATGTTATCACAAATAACAGAATTTCATATTTTTTCTGGCTGAAACTTTATATTGTATATTCCCACATATAAAATATATATATATGTGTATATATATAATATATATGATATGTATATGTATATATATGACATATATATACGATATGTATATGTGTAAATATATATACTATTAATCTATTGATATATATTTAAGTTGATTCCAAATCATGGTTATTATTAACAGAGCTACCATAAATAGGAGAGTGTGGATGTCTCTTCAACATACTGATTCCATTTCCTTTGCATATATACTCAATAGTGGAATTTGATCATTACACTATGTATACTCAAATTAAAACATCACTTTGAGCCAGGCAAGGTGGTGCACGCCTGTAATCCCTGCACTTTGGGAGACTGAGACAGGAGAATCACGAGTTCAAAGCTAGCCTCAGCAATGGCGAGGCACTAAGCAACTCAGTGAGACCCTGTCTCTACATAAAACACAAAATAGGGCTGGGGATATGGCACAGTGGTGAAGTACCCCTGAGTTCAGTATCCCTGAGTTCAATCCCCCGTACAAAAAAAGAGAAAAAAATCACTCTGTAAGCCCTAATATGTATAATTATTGCATCAACCAAAAATCGTAAACATTGCAGAATTTTTTTAAAGGGGGAAGAAAAGAAAATGTTTTGATATGCTCCAAGAAAATATTTTAAGTTAAAAAATATAGGCTGGACCTGCATATCAGGAATATTGATACAAGTACTCATAGTGTATGTCAAGAGTACGCTATGCATGTATGTATTGCACGTTGTACATGTAGTAGGGAAAAACCAGGAGCACTAAATGACAACTACCAAGAGAACTGGCAAACGAACTGTAGTGTGCTACAAAATAAAATCCTATAGTAATAAGGAAAAAAATTTCAATTTTACATATTAACAAAAATAAAACTCACATGTATTATTTATTGCAAAAACTCCAATGTAAAATTAAATGGAAAATATGTGCATGGGCATTTTATATTCACTTTGTGTCTCAAGAAAACACTTTTAGTACATTTTCTGTAGGGTGTGTGTGTGTGTGTGTGTGTGTGTGTGTGTGTATCTTATCAAATTAAGCGATTTATTCTGTCTTTATTTTCCTTAAACTCACTACCAGAAATGGATGTTGAATTTGATGGCTGTTTTCTGCATTTCCTGTGGTGATTCCGTGGAGTTTTTCCCTATTTTTATTTATATTGTGAGATATACTGATTATTATTATATGTTAAGCCAAACTTCTTTTCTTGGAATAAAATCAAATTTTCTGTGATTACAAAAACAAAGAATTCCATCCCAAATCATTTAATGTCTCATAAATGAACTACTCCAAATATTTCATTCATTAGTGCAAATTTTTCTAAGTTCTGAAAACAATCTGCTTTTAAGTAGCATTCTTTCTCTGTAGTTTTTGAGCTTCCCTGATTTTTGTATGCAAATGTACTGACAGAAAAGCAGACTGACCTTGGCATAAACCTGGGATGGAGATGAAGATCAGGAAGGGAAGATATGGGGGTGCTGTAAAAGAGCATGTGGAACTTTTCTGGGGATGTTTATTTTCACGCTATTTTTGGTGGTGATAGTTCTAAGGATTTATGCTAACAAAACGAATCAAACTCTACATTTAAAATATGCACAGACCATTCATTACATCTAAAAATTTTTTAGTACACTTGGTTTTAAAAGATGCATTAAGTAGATGAAAAAGTAATTCCTAAGCACAAAACTAAACAGCAGAGGCAGAACATGCAGCCCAACCTTGTGAGTCAAGCACCCTTAACCACCTGCTATGGGAGCTCTCACAGAATTTGTTTCCCAGAGGAGTAGCTTTCTGTGTGATTATATAAACATGAAGAAAGCTGAACAAAATGTGTGCTTCTTTAACACAACTAATAAGAGAAGATTCGATGTTTTTTCTCTCATTTTTCTCCTTCCACTTAACTATATATATATTAAATTGATATTGAAACAGTAATAACTAATTATTCACTTTTCATTTCCCTACTATTATATCAGCAATTACAGTTTAAAAGCTGCATAATATTAAAATTGAAGATTGGATAACAAGTGTGTGAGGGAATGGATAAGTTAATCAGCTAGATTTAATCAGCCTGAAATGTAAACACATATTAGACATTCATGTGGCACTCCATACTACATATGATAAAATATAAAATTGTTATTAACAAAAAATAATACTTCAACAATTTTTTAAATGATCACATCATATTACATCATTGTCTTGAGGCAATTTTCAAAACTAAAACAAAACAAAATATTTTAAAACGTGAAGCTTATATTATCTTATAAGCCAAGTTTCACAGGAAATCTGCACTGTACTGGGAATTAGAGTCTCCACGTGGAGGACTTTTGTAGAGAATCAAGTTCTGTCCTTTTTCAAGCTAAATCTGTGTCCCTTCTCACTCAGAGCTCAAAGTGCCTCCAACCTTCTCTCTGCCTCCCAGGTTGTTTGTTTGTTTGTTTTCCTTCAAATTTCACATAAGCCTCAATAATTCCCTGATGTAAATTAGAAAGCCCATTCTACCCAACTGCTGCCCACATGCCTTCATCCCTCCTACATCAGGTCTCTGCTGACACCTATGGATTGCATATTCTTCATGTGTAGTTGACAATACACACCGATCCCAAGGTGAATTGTTCCACCTGTTCTCCCCAGGAGTGAGCCTGGTTCCATCTGAATACCACAAGCCTAATCCACCACTCTCCAATTATCTGGCTGTCTCAGTTTCCTGATCCTCCCAGGTTCCCTGAACATCCCTTTCACAAGAGTTCCTTGGGCTGATTCTGTGATGCCCTGAGGTTTTAAGACTTAGCTACTCCTTGAATGAAACTGCAATTAAAGCAGAAATCACCTAACATAGTCTAGGTTTCCTACTGAAACAAAAATGGCTGTCACTGTATTCTTGTAAGATTTCTTACCACCTCTAACAGATTGCTCTCATTTCCTTGTGTAATGTAACTGCTCCGTCCCCTCACACATACAGGTATTGCAGTTACTATGTGTATAGAAAACAGTTTCTGAAATGACCTTCCAAACACAAACCTATTTTAATTTATATAATTAAAATATGAAATTTATTCTCTTGTCTTAAAAATCTGTTACTTAAGATACACAATTACTTGTAAAAGGTAATTCAATTGCATGTAATATTGAATAGGATAGTATAACAAAACTCATTTCAAAATTTTATATTGAATATTAAAATAGACAAATTCAATAAGTAATGAGTCAAAACTGTCATTTTCCCTTTGTATGTATTTATTTATGCATTCTTTCCTTCATTTATCTTTAGTACTGGGTCTAGAACCTAGGGCATCGCCTATGCTAAGTACTCACTCTACTACTGAGCTACACGCCCAATCACTTATTCCTTGTGAATTTTCTTAAGCTGATTACTTGTTTTTATGATATTTTTGTCTATTTTCATAGGAAAACAGAGTCCACTGAAGAAATATAAAGTGGTGAAGATTAGTAACCCCCCTAACAAGTTGACTGCCAAGTTATAATTAAAGCAATCTCAGACAAAATTTTGCTACACACACAGAAATTCATTAGAAATAGAAATCATCACTAAAGCTGTTGCAGATGAGTTCTTAAAAACATTTTAAACCTGAATAATTAAGCTACATTTCAGAAGGAACACTGGCTTTGCAATTGCTTTGCAGGAAATCTCTGGAGAAGGAGCCAGGTGACATCAGAGGACAAGCCAGTTCCACATAGCCAACGGTGAGGCCCTGGTGAATTCTGTTTACACAAGTGTCCAGAAAAATCTCTAAATGATATCTATGAACCCGTTTCTCAATGTCTTCAATTTTGCTCCTAAGTGTCTATTTCTAATATTCACTGTAATATGAAAAGAGTGATATATCTAGTATGCTAATTAGTAAAACTGACTATTGGTCTATAAAGTTCAAGAAAATACTTGTGCTGGTGTGTTTAGAGGATGGTTCTACTGTCTGCTCTCACTGTACTGTCTGCACTCAACAGCTTAGAAGTTGACTAATCCTAAAGTCAGTCTCAGGCTAATACTGCATTTATGTGTATCCCTCCTTATTTTTGTGTATTTGCAAATAAATAATTGGCATGAACACAGATGCTTTTGAATAAAGTTACAGAATATAAGTAAAACACAAATAATTAAGATAATAGAATAAAATAAATAAAAATAAAATTCATTAAAAATGTGAGGCATATTAAGTGTACACTATTCACTAATTTCACAGACCTAACTTTCATAGTATAATATAATATATAATATATAATATAATAGGTAACATATATAATAATATAATATATAAATGCTTCATTTTACTTATTAACAACAATATACAAGAATGCTAATAAATGCTTTAAAATGAGGAATATATTTATAGAAAATGCTTAAATAAAATCTTGAGTCTCAAATACTGGAATCCAAGAGGATAAAATTGAAGAAAGCATAAAAATAAGTCAAACAAACTAAAATTCAAGCGTTGCGAAAATAAATAGCACAAAACTCCTATATTCTGTTTGCAGTATTTCCTGTACTTTTACAAATTGTGTTAATTTTCTCTGTTATAAACCTTCAACTCTAAAACTGATAAAATATAAAATAAAATCTAAGTATCAGAAGTTCACCTTGGAGAAAATAAAACGAGTGTGATGGACCTATCCTTCATCCAGACACTGGGCACCATTTAATCATGTACAGGTAAAACCACACCAACACTAACTAACTCAAGCAGGAACAGTGCACCTGAGAAATTAATTTACACTGTGAATGATGAGTTTGGTCTCCAGAGTTAACATCCCATTTTTTAAAGACTCAGATATATTTATCAACTCTTTTGGGAAAGCATCAAATGTTTTCTTGTTTTACCTTTGAAATGGTTTATGAAATCTTTCTTAACATCACCAAGTAAATGGAATGTAAGAGCAAAGTGAAAAAGAATGCTGTTTTTTCTCCTCTGAAAAGAATTAGATTTTATACACAAAGTCATTGTTGTTTACTTCAGTGAATATAAAAATTGTAATAAGCATTAATTAATCCATTTAACCAAATGAATCATATTCTACTATTTCTAATTAAGAATTTTTTGGGTAATAACAAAGAAGAGTGAGTTCTTCAACCCGTTTTTTTTTTGTTTTTTGGGTTTCTTTTTTTGTTTTTTTGTATTTCAGCCACTTCTTTAAGAAAGACTTCTTCAGAAGAATGATGACAGCGGCAAAAGTAGCAACATCACTCCAACTCTACTCATTATAATTCTATTAAGCACAGTAGGGGGAAATAAATATAAGTAAATAATAAATTATGTGGACTAAACATTATCAAAGCAATATCCTCAATTGAATATTGACCTTTCTCTACCTGTGATAGAAACGAAGTGTGAACAACCTACACAAGTCCACCGTCAACCATTCTTTGAGAATTTTAAAGATATAAAATAATTTCTCCCTATTCTTTAACTTTCAATTTTATTTAGTCATGTAAGGGAGCTTCATTTTTAATATTTTTAATTAGGTAAAATGTCAAACAGACACCACAAAAGTCTAGATGATAATGTAGTTACTATGAACCAATCAGTCAAATTTAAAAATTATCAGCATATGGCCAACTGTTGTTTTATGTTGTGCTTTGTGTAAGTCTGCCCACGAGTTGGCATTTCGGGGGATGAAAGGAAGGAACCTTCAGGGAGGACAAGCGGGCTCCCATGGGAGGAGGTATGGGGTGGTCAGTCACGGACCCAATTCATCCAGACTCCAGGGCCTAGTAAGACTGTTCTGCCAGAGCGGGACACAGAGGCCATTTATTCCAGAAAGTACAACAGCTTATGTATGGTCTTCGGACCAATCAGGGCCCAAAGTTACAAACAACGTGGTACGGCTTTATCAGGTGCACAGTCCATCAGCATAGAATGGGGGAAGAGGGACAGGAGGGGTTGAAAGTATGGGGAGTGCTCCAGCCGGGCGCGGTGGCTCATGCTTGTAATCCCAGCACTTAGGGAGGCTGAGACAGGAGAATCGCGAGTTCAAAGCCAGCCTCAGCAATGGCGAGGCACTAAGCAACTCAGTGAGACCCTGTCTCTACATAAAACACAAAAATAGGGCTGGGGATGTGGCTCAGTGGTCGAGTGCCCCTGAGTTCAATCCCCAGTACCAAAAAAAAAAAAAAAAAAAAAAAAAAAAAAGTATGGGGAGTGCTCCTACAGCCAACTTTGCTTCATCTATATCCCAGTCTACTTCATCTCCACATTATTAAAGCAAACAGTATATGTTGTTTTATCCATAAATACTGTATTATATATTTATACAAGACATATGATATTGTGGCTTTTAATGTAAGTTTTCATTTATCAAAACACATGTGCAAAAACAAACTATGTGAGGAAGCAAAAAATGTGATTTTAAATAAGAGTATATGTGTGTATATATCCATATAATACAAATAGGTACATATATATGTATATATAACATGAATTGCACTATGTATTTGTGTACCTGACATGTACATGTATGTTGATATGTATGTAGTAAGCATGTCTATCTCCCCAACACACACATATAATGTACATGAATGATTCTTTGAGTACCAAATTTTTTAATCTAAAGCTAGATGTAGAAAACTCTGAGTTAAAGTGTATATAGAGCTTCTGACATTGATATCAGTTATTTGAATGAAAATTCTTTTAGACAATAAGTATCTAATTCTTGCATGGTAAAAACATCTGATTCAGCAACCAAGCAATTTTACAGTTCAAGTGATTCTTCATAACGAAAAAGAAAAGCTATCTGCATCTACAGAGGCATGGATTATTTATGTTGTGTGATCATGTTCTTTTTGTTTATCTGTAGTGTTTCTAGAATTTGATACCTTGCTATGATAGAGTCATGTTGGAAATACTAGTAGCATGTGCAGTGTGGCAAAAATATTTTAAATGTCATTAAGATCCTCTAACATAATGATCTATTTATGGTCTTGTTTCTTGACATGACAAATTTATATTCTCATAGTTACATCTGGAGATGAACATTTGAAATAGATAATTGTATAGACCTGGTGGTGAAAAACTGTTACTTTTGTTTAATTTTGGAAGGTTGTATACACTAATCTTTTTCATCACTAATTAGGCTTTAATAACAGAAATAGAAGTTTTCACATAAAATAATACTTGGTAGTGAATGTATACCAGTATATTTAATGTAGAGTTGAGTACTTTTCCTTAAGATATTTTGAATTTTTTTTTGGTATAATTTATTCCACATATCCGTCTGTGAAGCTTGTTCAAACTGAGTTCATCTGTGAAAGTTATTGGTTATTCTGATTTTCAATTTTACAAACTGTTATCATTTTCTTTTAAACCTCTCTGGTAAAATAGGGTAGTACATCTTAAATTAATATTCACATGATTTCAAAATGAGACAAATCTATTTGCTAATGTCCTCTGTACTTGACCTTGGATCAAATCCATAGATTCAGTGTTGCTTCCACTCAACTAACCGTCTTGCCCACACAGTACATACATGTCACATTACAAGTATTAACTGTTTTCATTATTACTGGAATTTCAAAATTCATGTTGTTCAATAAAAAAAAAACAAAGGTAAAGTACCGTCTGTCGTGGTGATGTCTTGTTTCTGAAATCATATTGCAAAACTCTGAAAATAAAACACAAAATTTTCTATCAACAGATGAATGAGTAAATAAAATTTGGAACATAAACGTATGTATGTATGTATGTATAACATAATATTATTCAACTTTTAAAAAAGAATATTCTCCCATTTGTCACATTCAACTATGATGTACCCAGAAGACATTCTGTTAAGTGAAAGTAACTAGAAACACACACAAAAAAAATACCCCATAATTTACCTTGTATGTGGAATTAAAACACACACACACACACACACAAATGCGAACACAGAAACAGGGAGTAAAACAGTAGTTATCAGAGGGGGGATAAGAAATAAATGGGGAGAATTGATCCAATAATAGTAAACTTGCACACATGTAGGATGAATGAACATAGAGATTCAAGGTACCTCATAGTGACTGTGGTTAATAATATTCTATTGAATACTAAACATTTGCTAAGAGATCAAATTTAGGTGCTCTTCCAACTCATCACACACACACAAACACATACTATATAAGAAGGAAGATGGTGGATAGTTTCATGTGCCTAATTGTAGTCATTATGCCATTGTGTACATATATATCAAAACATAAGTTTACACATCAATGTAACATATGTATCTTTATCTTATTATGCCTCTGTCTCATATCCATGAGTGTGTATAAATATGCATGTATATATATATACTGTATGAAACACTTTTCTGTATGTGAAATCAATTCAATCAAACTCATGGAAGCAGAGTAGGATGATGGTTACCAGGAAGTAGTGGGTCAGAGAAATAGGGAGCCATTGGTGCAGGGTAGAGTTTCAGTTAGACAGAAGCGTGAATTTCATTAAGATCTGTTGTGCAATATGATACAATGAAATCCATCATATGTATAAGTAACATGCACCAATAAATAGTAAGAGAAAAAAAGAATTACAATAAGCTCCGTTGTCCAGCTCTTGACTACAGTTACTAGTAATATATATATTTCAAAATTCCCAAAAATAATTTTGTGGCATTTTCTTGCAAAACATGATAAGTACTAGTCATTTAAGTTCATTCCACATTTCATACATAATGCCATTCCTTTGTAATCCATAACTATATGCAATTTTAATGTGTCAATTTACATGAAAATTCATGAAATAATAGACACTAACTCTATAGAGTATGTTACCTATGTTGATGAGTTAGACAGATATTTCTAGAATAAGTAATACTTTAAAATGTAATGCCATGTTGTAAGAATGAATGAGATTAAGAAAATTTTAAAATGAACAAGTAGGATTTCCTATATGGTGAAAACCTACATTTAAATTTCTTCATAAATCCTAAAATATCTATGTAGATCATGATAAAGACCAACAATATATGTATCACTCACAATGACAGCATTACTAGTAGAGAGAAAATAACCAACTATGTATAATAAAGAGATCAGTACATTCTGCATATTCTGAAACATCCAGGAACAAAGCTGAGATGTAATGACCCTTCTCCACATGAACCCACGGCCTATGTTATTACAACACTTACCAAAACCCAGGACTTAGTTCAGGAATAAGCAAACATTTTTGTAAGGATCAGATGGTGAATGTTTTAAGGTCACAGACCACTCTTCATCTCAGTTCCTCGACCCTGTTGCTCTAAGTGGAAAACAACCACAGACAGTAGGTAATGGATTGGTGTGGCTGTATTCCAACCAAAGTATTGCATTTAAAATGTTCAATAAAATCTGAAATACATTTATCTTGTTAAATTGCAAATATGTTGGTAGTTATCTAGGTTGTTTTTTTTCTCATAAAGATTAAAGATCTTTTGGTTAAATTTTTCAAATATATAAGAGGCTTATTTATAGTTTTAAATGATTTTTCTTATATATTCCAAAAATTTGACAATAAAATATATACATAAATATTAATTATGTTAATGTTTTCATATTTTCTTTTCATTACATGGGAGAAAGTTTAATTGTGTTACAACAGTTTCATTCATTGATCTGTGATAACACTAATTATAAATCTCTACTATTTTTAATTATAACAACATATAATACCTTCATAGGTTCTACAGGTTATTACTGTCTCCATGAATTAGAGAACAACGGGTATCTTATTGTTAGATATTCATTCTGTTCACTTTCCAATTGTATTCAGCATCACAGGCTGCATGTATGTGATTTTAAATATATGTGTAATTTCTATTTCTGCTTACCACTGTATCTACAGTCTGTGATATGTGGTTTTCTGTATGCATAAAGCATAAAAGCAGACTATAAATAAAATCCTTTTAAAATATCTACTATGAAGTTAGTGAAATAGGTGAAAATAGTTGCTGTACATAGTTTTCCATTTTTCTAAAAATTTTACTTCTCTGGATATTTTACATTTCAAAAATTGAAAATATTTTCCCTAAAAACTTACTAATAAATCCTTGAATTCAGTTCTTTTGTATGTGTACTGAAATGTATAATGTCTAAATCATATGGCAATTCTATGTCTAATTTTTTTGAGGAATCATCATACTATTTTCCATAGCAGCTGCACCATATTACAAAGGCTCAAAGAGATATTTTACATCAATGCCCATAATAATATTATTCACAATATTGAAAAGGAAGAATCAAACCAAGTGTCCGTGGACCTAAGAAGAGATAAACAGAATGCAGTATGTACATCAAGTGGAATATTATTCAACCTTCAAAAAGAATGGATTTCTGATGCTTGCTACAGCATCGATGAATCATGAAGAGTTTCTTAAAGTGAAACAAGCCAGACACAAAAGGAAAATTTTGTTTGAGTTTACATATAAAATATACTCAGAATACAAAACTTTATGAAGATGAAACAAAATAATTTGTGGATCTGGGCATAGAGGGGGAATGTACAGCTATTGTTTACCAAGTACAGAGTCTGCATCTGTGATATTGAAAATGCTCTAGAGATGGAAGAGAAATACGGTGGTACACAATGAATGCAGAAACCAACAGAATTTTGTGAAGTCAACAGTGTCTCATGCAGAGAGGATTTCATGCAGGTCCTCGTGTCATGGAAAAGAGAAATTTTGATAAGGCCAGAATATTAGAAGGCATTCAGTGAGGGTGGCAGGCAGCACTCCTGTGTGTTAGCAAAGGGATCTGCCTGCCTCTGACTCTGACCCAGGCGGAGATGCATGCATACACATATGCATGATAAAACATGTAATCATGTGTAGTGTATTATAAATATATGGATACATATATGCTTGTACATGAAGAAAATACTTGAGAATGAGTGTGTGTGTGTATATATATAGAAATAGTATATATAAATATACTATACGCACACACTAATATATGTATATATATATAGAAATAGAGCATGCATCTGCATATATACACATTTTATACACACACAAACTGTACACACACACACACACAAACACATACACACACATGGGGCGGGAGGAACTTGGACAGAGAATAGACAGACATAGAGTACAGATCCACACAGAGGATGTGCATTTACTATTCAAGGATGAGACAGAACAAAGAATACCTTTTAAAATATTGATGTAACTTACAATGAATGATGCATGTACTGTTTGCAGTATTCTATGTGTTTGTTTCAGAAACAATCTGTTAAGTCTAGAACACATGAAGAAATGCTCACATATTAAAAAGAGGGAGGAAAAAATACCCAAAAGAGTGACTTAGGACAAGTCTGAATCATGGCTTTGACGTAATGAGTCAGAGCGGTGGCAACAAAAGTCTGCTGTAGTGCTCCAGTTACTAGTTATTAGCAGAAATTTGATTTTTCTACCAAGTAAGGCAGTTGATAAATAAATTAAATTTATTTCAACATTTTTACTTGAACACTTTCTTAAAAGTTGCTTACACATTTACATGAAAATAGCATCTTAACATGGTTAGACGATGATTATGTTCTATGCCCACATGCTTTGCAATAAGAACTTCTTTCTTCTCAACTCCAAAGGTGGTTCAGAGCAAAGACTAAGTTTTTAAAGTGCTGGGATCTCATACACAAACAGAACTCTCACCATGCCTCAGTTGGGCCCAGACCTCCCATGAGTTCCACCTCCAATGACGATGAGTAATAGGAGAAGAAAAACATCCACTTCTTCAGTTACCTCATGGCGGCGTTAAGTTAATACTCTCCATTTAAGTGGCAGCACATGATGTATTAGCGTGCCCGTCACTGGGGTGATAAGCAATTGCATGGATGATAGGCGGGTGGAAACCGCAGTGGTGTAATGCTGTGATGTTGATGACTGGAGGGAATACATTATTAAGGAAATATCGTGCTGATTACCTGCTTCTGTAATAGATCATTAATCTGATGTCACTGCTAAGATGTATCAGTGCAATTTATAATCCACAAAGTGAAAGGTGACAGCAAGACTTGCCGTCCAAGTAATCACTTCAAGTATTCATTTCTGAAAACTTTATCCTTAGTACTTAGGAGAAGGTTTGGTGACTTCAGATTATTTAAAGGGGAAGAGGGTATAGTGAAGTCATAGGACAGGTAAAATGGAAATATTTGGAGTAATCACTGTTCATTTTCACTGTTAGATCAAAAGCAAGTCAAAAGCAACTGCCTCTTCTGAAAATTTTGGCTTTACCAGGGGTCTCACTAACAGTAGGGGCTACTTTATAATACATGTTTTAAAGGCATTTTGACATGGTTTCATGATTTTTTTTTGCATGTGTTACTTAGTAAGATTGTTGATGAAAGAATTCTAAGAGTTTTTAAATAATGAAGCAGTCAGATATGGAAATCTGCTCATCTCATGTAACTCTGAGTAGCATGGTGTAAAACATGTAAAACAACGAAGTTCTCATCTCTCTATTGTCAATAAAAAGCTGTGATTTTAATAAACTTCGATTTCTTCATTAGTCATATCCTATTTAAATGGTCTCATTTAAATAAGTTCATCATCATTATTATAGTTAAGTTTGAAGTATTTGTGTTAAAGAAAATATGTGGTTATTCCAACACATTCCTTTTTTATGAAAATAATAGAAAAAATAAGTACATGGTGCTTAAGTGGGACATATTTTCTATCCACATGGAAATATAAATCACTTTGTTTTCTTATGTTTTGAATATATAAGCAGATTGTTTAGTGTCGCTTTGATGGGGGGGGGAGGGCCACGTGGCTTCTCAACTAGTTGGAGTCCAAGAGAGAAGGAGAAGGAGTCCCCAGGCTAGACAAAAAGGAGTCTCTCTGGAGTGTGGCGATCCGCAGAGCCAATCTCCCCAGGCCTCGGGGTGTAGGTAAAAATTTGCTTCACCCCAGCGAGATGCAGAAATACCTGGGACAAGAAACACACCGGGGCGAGGAGCAAAAAACACCAGTTTATTCCAGAAACTATAGAAGCTTAAATACACTCTTGGACCAATCAGATCCAAAGGTCACAAACAAAGGGGTGCTCTTTGGCAAGAGCACAGTCTATTAGCATAGAATGGGGAAGGATGGAATGGAGAGGTGGGAAGGTATGGAGATGTTCCTACAGTTTAGTAACATATTTCTAATGTGATTAGTTTGTCATTGGATTAAGAGGTAACACCAAAAGGGCCCTTATACACACATCTTCATGATATTGCTTTATTTTATTTGCTTCCATTAATATAAACCCATCAACTCTTCTGGAAAAGCCTGGATAGGCCCCTACTGAGGATGGATATAAAGCTCTCCCAGAACAAAGCCTCACATATATGACCTCTCTGAATATTTCCACAAATGAAACGTGACTAAGGTGTTCACTCTAATAATACCCATGTTTGTATTTCTAATTTATAAAATGTTATTAAGGTGCAATACTAACAAAACATTTGGCCATGGTAAGCTGGTGGGGTGTTATTGATGTATGTGGTAGGCAGTATCGTAGTCACATGCCAGCAAATGCTGTCTGAATATGACTTTAGATTTCAAAGTTCCTCGAGGGTGCCGGAAGCACTGGAGAAAATTCTCATCATTATCAGATCGCTGACTGTGTGTCCTAAACAATATTGTTCAAAATTCTTAAATAACAAGAATAATTTGGCTCCAGAGATAAAAGGTGAACCTGAGTAACAGACCCTTGTTGAGGTTGGCTGTAGGAAATGTATTACATCTTTTCTTAAAATGAGCATCCTGTCTCTTGAAAAATGTGTCTTTGTTACTTTTTAAGCTAGTGATTACAGTTTAGAATCAACTTAATATGCTGTTATTGCTAAGCAATTAGCAGAGAAATGGCTACTTATGGGGGAATTTCTACTCCCAGGTCCACAGTTACAGAACACACAGCCTTTTGAAGAAAACTCATTAAACCACACACAGTGGGGCACACTGATATGAAAAAAAACTACAACAAATCCAACAAATCCAACTACAATCTGAAAATAACTCCTTTAAACTAATTTAGTAACCTGTACAGGATGTTAATCCCCTGTACATCTAATGCATGGGTTCCAGAAACCCCAAAATGGACTGTAGCTTCCCTAATTGATGTTCAATGTGTGTTGTTACTTTACAATGTAGAAGTGGAATGCATACTAAGAAGTTCAAACTCTAAGCACACTCTTGGTTTCTTTGGGTTCATCTTAAAAGAAATAGAGAACAAAGTTTGTAAACTCTCAATTCACTCTTATCCTTCCCTTTTCTCATGAACTTGTGATCCACGATCATAAATTAACATATACTAACATAACCACACAAAACCTGGTATCTTCTGTATGATATAAATCAAAATAAATTATAACAAGGACTCCAAACTAAACATAAAATTTTAATTACAGTGTTTTAGAGGAAGTATTTTGAAAATTACAACTTACCTTTTATCATTACAATCTTTGTTGGCATTTTTAATACCAATATTCTTCCTATTAAATTTAGAGATTAATGATAGTCTTTACTTGCTTGCCTCTGCGGCTCTCAGTTTCCTTGCTTGACTTCAATTCAACTGTAGAGCTCCTTAGCATATTTCTGTTGGGTGAAGGCTCAGATTCAAGAAGGAAGGTTTGGGGCTCCAGCAGGTAGGAGAAGGTACAAGGCACAGTTGGGATAATAGACAGGCTTCATTCAGACGTGGCAGCAGGCTCTAGCTAGCACCCAGCCCTCTGTGTCCTTCCATAGGCCTTTTTTACATGCAAGCCTAACCAACAAGGCACAGTGCCAACAGATTACATGAGTAAGCATGCTCACAAGCTAATGTTTAAGACCTTGAATACATACACTAAATCAAGGTGTTCATGACCTCAGCTACACATTGAAAACATAGCCCACTGGAAGCCTTGGCGAGGGAGCCTAACTATCACCATCTTTGGCCTGCCCTACAATTTTCAAGCAAATATATATATTTTTTAAAAAAGAAAGAAAACAAATGAACACTTAGAAATACCAACCATTCAAATAGTTGCCAGAAACTTAGAGAAAATAAGCATGTGCTCTGTCCATGCAGCTGACTTGAGAATCACAATAGTTATCCCAAAAGTTGATGTTGAAAGGGACAAACTGTGTTCTTCCTTATTCTGTTCCTACCAGGTCTGTGTATGAATGAGCTTCTCTATAGCTACAGTTCCTGAGTTTTGAAACACCCAAATCTGACAACTTTTACACTTCAGTATTCATCGAGGCATTGCAACTGTCAAAAAGTTGGAAGACAGGAACTGATGGTCACTGTGTTGACCGCCTCTCGCTCCAAATATGTATTTGATATATTATTAAAGAACATTTAAGTGTGGTGTAGAAAATAAGATAAACAAATAAGTAAAATATATATCAAATAAGTAGTGAGGCAAGAATGCAAATTAATCCTCCATAAAGCGCATGGAGCAATAATGAAGTAAACAAGTTGGACTGGGGTGTGTCGCTCAGGAATAGAGCATTTCCTTATCATGTGTGAGGCCCGGGGCCAAGCCCAAGTGCCAGCACACACAGAAAAATAATAAGAAGGAACATGTAAGAAACTCAAATTCATGAGGTGCAAGAGTCACCAGATATTCATGCGTTGTAAATTGATTAAATATCAGTGACACTTGTTCTGAAGTTTCTTTACATCCTGTGCCTGAGACTCAGAAAATCTGTGGCCACTCAGTAGGTTATGCTCTAGTGACAACTAGAGTCAATAGTACCCACCTGGGCAGATAGAACATGGGTTGGATCCCAGTGCCTTTGTTGAACTGGTGCTCACAATCACACTGTTAGGGGGAAAGACTAATGGAGAGGGGTCTATATAACATCAATTGAGGATATTAGCAAAGTATGAATAATACAGAGAAGTGGAAAATTTGATCAAGAATAATGATCATGAAACTTTTTAAACTTGTAAATCTCAGGGAAAAAAATCCAGCATTTTCACATAGTATGTTAAAAAGCCTAATAATGAGCTATGAACTCTTGTTATTTAATAAGTGGAAGCTCCAGATAGGGTCGTTTTCCTTTTCTGCATAAGACAATATAAAGTAAAACATGAACAGTAAAACTATTTTGAAAATATGGTAAAAAATGAAAATAAAATTTTGCAAGCTCAGAGGAAGAAGCTATCAGTGAAAATGTTTAAAACAGGAATCTTTCTGAAATTTCTGAAAATCAGCATAGCCAAGGAGATTCAAGAAGGTAAGATTTTTCAAAACCAGAAGTAAATAACCATATTGAGACCACAAAATTAAAACAAAATACATTATAAATAAAACAAAACAAATACCGAAAGCCAGTATGTCCCATTAGCATCAACATAAAAATTAAAAACAAACAAAATTATTACCAAACAGATTTCAACCACAGAATTCAACAGAATTGTGAATTATGACCAAATGAGGTTTGTCCTAAATATGCACAGTTGTTTCAATTTAATTAACAACTTTTACAATTTTAACAAAAGAAAACCTAAGTTTATCTCAATAGAGTTTTAAAAACTCCAGCACTCATTTCAGATTAAAACATAAAATAAAAAATACTTCTCAGCTAGGAAAATATCTTCAATCTGACAAAGAGCATTTGAAAATAACCAGTTTCCATTCTGCCTATTGTTAATGTACTGAATACTTCATCCCTAACAGGCAAAGGTGTGCTACATTCACAAATGTTGTCCAGGTTGAAAAGGAAGAAGTAAAAACTCTCTTTTATCTGAAGTTAACATGTCGTGGTAGAAAAACTGTTGGAATTTACAAAAACACTATGGTAAATAAGTGGGATTACCAGTGTCAAAAGATATGTCACATTGTCATTCTTCCTTGATTGTAATATGACAGAGTAGTTTCACTGCTCTATTGATCCCTGAAAGCTGCAAGTGGACAGTACATGTAAGGACCGTTGATATTTGACCAAGATGCTGTAACAACTCAGTGGGGAGAGCATCATCCTTCTCTTAAATGAGGCTGAGCCATCAGAATATCTCTGTGCAAGAAAAGTTGACGTTTGATTTGTAACTTGCACCCCACAAAATAATCGATTTAAAATGGATCATGATAAGGTAAAACTTAAAAATTCAGACTTTCTTGATTAAAACAGGAAAAAATATTTGCAACTTGTCTTAGAAAAATTCATTTTTTCTTAAAATATACTTGTATTCTACCACTTCTATTTAGTGCCAGAATATTTTTATTACTTCCCCGAAAGGAATAACCCCCTCTCTTGAACATTTGTCCCCGACTCGTTCCCTCCTCCTCCTCGAGCTACTAGTAACCACTACTCTGCAGTCACTCTGTGAATCTCTGTTATGGATTGCTTAGGTAAATGACAGCACACAGTATGTGGCCTTTTGTGTCTTGCTTCTTTCACTTGGCATAACATATCTGGGTGGTGTTATGTGCCAGTATTTCATGAACTTAAAATGATCTGTTGTATGTGCAATGATTTGGTTAGCTATCCAAATGGCGGGACTGGACTATTTCCAGCTTTTGGCTACTGTAAATAAAGAGTGCTGCTCTGGACAGGTATGTACATTTACTTTTTGAGCATCAGGTTTTGCTTCTCTTGGTTATTTACATGGAAGGGCAGTACTGGGTCACATGGAAATGCTATTTTCTTTTTTTAACAGGCCTTATTTTGGCCACAGTTTTAGCACCACAGCAAAATATAGCAGGAAGTACAGAGACTCCTCTTGTCGCCCTAAATCCTCTTACATCCATAGCTTCCCAAAGTATCAGCATCCTCCACCACAAGTGTGCATTTGCCACTGTTGTTGACTCAACTCTGATGTATCATTCTTACCCAAAGTCCATAGCTGGCATCAAACGATCCTCTTGTGGTTTGATATTATTTGGGTTTGAAAAAATCACATTGTCGTTCATCCTCAGTCATAGTATTACACATAGTGGTCTCACTGCTCTAAAAATCTTCTGCCCTCTGCCTGTTCATCCCTCCCTACCCTGAAACCCTTGCTCCGTCGACTGTATTCACAGACCTGCCTGTTTCACAACATCTGATCATTGGAATCACATATCGTGTAGCTTTGTCTGGCTGGCTCAAGTCACTTGGTCATATACATGGGAGTTTTGTGCACATAGTTTTGTGTACATGTTCTCATGACCTGATGATACTTTGTTTCTTTTTGGTGCTGAGACCCAATTCATGGTCTGGTATACCAAGTTCATTTGTTCCTTAAAACATCTTCATTGTTTCAAGTCTGAACAATTAAGGAATTTGCTATAGACATCCTTGGGCAGGTTTTTTTGTGGACACAAGTTTTTAAAATCTTTGGGATAAAATGAGGATGACTTCTGAATCACACATTAACAGAATTATTATTAGTTTCTTATGAAATCCCAAGCTATTTTTGTACTGTTCGACATTCCCCCCAAAATGAACAAGAGTCTCTGTCATTCCACATTTCACCTGGGTTTGGGATTTTGTTCTTGCTGATAAGGGTGTGGTAGAATCCCATTGTTTTAATGTTAATTTGACTTTTTGAAGAGCCACCAAACTCTTTCTGCAGTGGCTGCACCATTTTAGATTCCCAAGAACAATGCCAAAGGTCTGCCTTCCTCCACAATCTAACACTTCCTGTTTTCCATTATTTTTATTAAATCATTCTAGTGACATCAAATCATACCTGATTATGGGTTTATTTTACATATATTTTTATGTCACTTATCTGTCATTTGTATACACTCTTTTCAGGAATGTCTCTTTACATTCTTTTCCTGCTTTATATATTGAGTCGTATGTGTGATTTGGTTTTAAGTTGTAAGAGTTCCCCTCACCCCCAGATTGAATCCAGGAGCACTTAACCACTGAGCCCCATCACCAGCTTCTTTTTATTTTTTATTTGAGACAAAATAAGTTGCTAAGTTGCTTAGGACCTCACCAAGCTGCTGAGGCTGGCTTTGAACTTGAAATCCTCCTACCTCAGCCTCCCGAGCTGCCAGGATTACAGGAGTGTGCCACCATGCCCAGCAAGGGCTTCATATGTTCTGAATGCCTACCTTCATTGATAATGTCTTACAGATATTTCCTCCTTTTTACTTAGAGATGCTGTCCTTTCAGGCACAATGCTCCTACTTTTGATAAAGCCCAATTTACTTATTATTCTTTTGTCAGTAATCATGTTAATATTTGTCATATCAAAGAATATTTGTAGAATTCAAGTTCATAAACATTTAATCCTACAGTTAAGCACATGGGTGAGGAGTGCAGAGAGGCACAGGGCACACCTGACCATATGCCGTGAATTCTTGATTGCTTCTCCCCGTGAAGTACTGTTAATCACTGGCAGGATAAATGCTGGCACGAGCACCAGGACGGCAGCTTTTCCTCACAATTCCTGCCTGGTAAAGCCTTCATGATTGTCTCTCATCAGACCTGAAAAGCCAGAATCTGGACAGAAACCAGACTCTTTAGAGGAGAGCAGATTCTTCATAAAAAAAAA
Organism: Xerus rutilus; assembly: GCA_028644305.1. NCBI lineage: Eukaryota > Metazoa > Chordata > Mammalia > Rodentia > Sciuridae > Xerus > Xerus rutilus. The sequence continues at coordinate 8,821,886 of CM053412.1, read as the reverse complement.
AAAAATTGATAAAATAAGCACATACAAAATATGTGCAGCCACGTCGGTCACTGAGGAAATGAAAAGCTACAATGAGATCCCACTACCCACCTGATAGAGTAGCTAAAATTAGACTGATTACAAAGAAAGATCGACCATACTGACTACTGACAAGGATGTGGCAAAGTAGAACTTTCATACACTACTGATGCAAATAAACTATAAATGTCATAATTGCATTAGAGTCAGGCAGCTTATCAAAAAAATCAAACAATCACTTCTGACCCAATTGTTCTAAATCTAGATATTTATCCAAGGAAAAAGAAATCATATGTTCTTAGAAAGTCTTATACATGAAAGATTATCATGATTTTATTAGTAATGGGAAAATATAGAAATAACTCAATATGTATCAATCAATGAAAGAATAAATAAATTGTGATATATACAAAAATAGGATCCTACTTACAAAAAAAGGATTTAATTTTTGGAACATGGTACAAATAATTATCAAGGGTGAAAAAGGACAAACAAAAATGATGTATACACTGTCATTCCAGTTTCCAGTGATTATAGGAAACTTAAAAATGGAAATCTACAGTGACAGAAGGCAGATCAATGTAACTTGAGGAGGGGCCAGGAAGAGATACTACAAAAGATCATATGGAAATTTTGGGGGACGAATGACATGTTTACTCTCTTGTTCATTGCTATTGTATACAAATAAGCCTGCACACACTCACATATGTGAATGTATGTTAATTATGCCTCAGAAAAACCATTACGATCACCATTGATCTGTACCTTTTCTACTTTCTTCTAGATAAAGTGGAAAACGCCACATTCAATACTTCTAATGCTGACAGATTTTCATTCTGTTATTTTCTTTCAGAGCCACAAGTAGGTAAAGTTATAATTTTCTAGCTGTTCAGTTCAATGTGTTACACTTTCATATCTAGACTCATTAAAACTATAAAAAAATTCTTCCACAATTCTCTTCTCATAGTGATCTCCTCACAACGCTCTTGATGTGGACAGTGGGTGAGGTGAAGTATACTATGCATCCGTGCCTGAACCATCTAGTTTCACACGACTTAAAAGCTTGGTCTACCTTGCTCATGTTCACATCACACCCATGATGGACAACTCAAGGGAAACAGAAATTTGGCAGCCTGTGACCAAGCACTCAGTCTCTAACAGGGATCAAAATACAACCAGCCGGGTGTGGTGTTGCATGCCTATAATCCCAGCACTTTGGGAGGCTGAGACAGGAGTATCATGAACTCAAAACCAGCCTCAGCAAAGGCGAAGCACAGAGCAACTCAGTGAGACCCTGTCTCTACACAAAACACAAAAAATAGGCTGGGGATGTGGTTCAGTGGTCAAGTAGCCCTGAATTCAATCCCTGGTATCCCCCCAAAAAACAAACAAAAGCATCATCAATAAAGTAATAGATATTTGCAGATATTTATATATACTTTCAGATACTTGCATGTGTACATATGTGTGTGAAAAAGTACAGCATGCCCAATATTTAGGACAACCTACCTGCAGGGCTGAGCCAGTCTATCCAGAGTGTTTCTACCAAAGGATGAATATTTGGTTCCCTTCAGAGATGCTAGAATTTTGATAGGCAGAGGATGTCTCCATGCACAGCCCTCAGCAAAACCTGGGCAGAGTCACAACAAGGCTTTCCTGGGCAAAGACACTACACACGATGCATTTTGCTTCTAAAAACAAAACAAAAGATAAAAATCCAAAAGACACACTCTGTGTAGCCTTTGCCAATGACAGGGAGTGATGGGAAGCCCATGCGTGGATTTCTTCAGACTCCACACGATGCGCCTTTCCCTACTGATCCAGCTGAGCATCCTTGCTGTGTTACTGTAATAAATCTCAGCTGCAAGTAGATGGGTTTTGGGCCCCCAACCCAGAAAGTCAACAGAGGAGAATTATCTATGAAAAGCTGCCAAAATCTCTATACAAAACCACTATGTGCTGCAGACCCTTCCTTTGTTCAATCACTATTTCTCTGATGATTGTGTTGTGCAACTGGCACATAAGCCTGCGTGGGAGTCAGGGTTATTTCAAGGTCTTCTTTTACTGTGGGCTTCAAGCAACACTCTGTCAGTAAAGGAATCACAACATCATATTCAAATATGATGTGTAGCTCTAAACAACTTCAGTTTCAGGATCTCCAAAATAGTTCCCATCATCTCTCTTTCTCCAAAACCAAAGTGGGTGTTTTGCAAACACTCACCAAGAAGCCTCTGCAAAGCTCATGCTAGCATTAGTCTGGCTGTACCTTCCTGCATAGAATAATGACCTCTTTTTTTCCTCCAGCTTTCAAATCTTGCCTGGGGTCCTTACTATTATAACCTGGAACACATAGGGATGGGAATTCTCTGAGATACAGAGGACAACTTAGAAGTACAACAGAGATGAGGAAAAGCTGGCTAAAGATAATCCATCATATATAAATTAAAACCATAACCAAATATTCAGTTATTCTGTGTTTTATACAGAGTTTATGTACTTCTAACTTATTACCAAGTTAACTATGAATTTTTAAGAGTTTATCAAGTGAATTAAGATTTACAAATCCAATATTTATTGCCTGTGGAAAAATATAATAGCTAACTTTTTAACTTTCCAAAGTAAGAAACAATGACAAAATTAGCTATAACTAAGAAAATGCATAGATTTTCATTCTTGCTAGTGTCTGTATAAAGTATATTGATTTTTACCATATTAGAAAAAGAGAAGATGAAACTGAATTAGGTAGCTTGAGACAGGTGTTAAAACAAAATCTCTCAAGGTCCAGGTCCAGGAATGTAAATATAAAAGAAATATTTCTACAAAACTTAGAAGGGAAGAAGATTTGTTTGCCTGGGGAGACAGAAAGTGTAAGGCTTCTATAATTGTTCTGTTATTTATTACATAATACCACCTTCGCTGTTATTCTAAAGAGAAATTCTTTTCTACAGAGCTTGAAAGTAGGAGGTTGAGAGTTTTCCCACTTTCCCCTTAATCATATTAATGGAACAGCAATCTTGACATCAGCTAGTTACTGTTTCTGGGTATTGAGTTCAGCACCATCTTCTGAGAGCATCCTCCTTACTGAATATGAGGGGTAAGAGTTCACAGAAAAGATTGCAAGTGACAGAACTATCACAATTTAAAGACACACTCAACTCAAATTTGCTCCTTAATAAACAGTAAAGAAGAAATGGAAGTTATCAAGATTTCTTCCACTAAAACCATTGTAAGTTACGTAGTTTTTTCCAGATTTATACATTTTATAGATCATAAATCAGCTGCTGTACAATTTGATGTGAGAAAAGAAGTGGAGGGGGCTGCTGTAGATACATCCGGAGAGATAAACAAACACATTATTCTTTCCCAATATTTTAAAGATTTTTATGGAAAATCAACTTTAAAAAATAGAAAAAAAGTTTGTAACAAATTTACTTGAATTAAACTCTATTTTATGTGATAATTTAAAATATTTAATATATTACTGGAGAAAGATAAAATTATATAATGGTTTTAAATATGTTTTTCCTTTCAAAAACATAAGAATTCTTGAGGCACCACTATCTCAGTTATTTATACTCTTTGATGTTGTTAATTTATCATTAGATACATTTTCTTGCCTCAAACTTAAAGTTTTATGTGTATTCCCAGTGTATTCTCTATGCTTTTTTCTTCATATAACGTTTATTTATATCAGAACGTTCCATTAGATCATTTATTTTTATCAAAATTATTTTCTTCCCCTTGACATCATGCCTTGCTTTAAGAATGATGAAAATAATGAGGAAAGAGAGAGAATTCCAGGTGAAGCTCCCATCTAGTTACCAAAGTACACAATTATACCAGGCCATACACATCAAGCTAAAGCTGTACTATGAATTTGAAAGTTTTTGAATTTGAAATGAATAATCAAATTTAATAAATATTTAGTTGAAACATATTTTCCTTTAAAATATATAATTATAGTACACGAAGAAATCAAATGACTCTAATACTTGTTTTGCTCTGATGTAAATTCCTCTTCTTGCTGCCTAAGTAGTTTGGCTTAAAGAATCCTTGACAATGCAGACGAGAGAGGGCCAGGGAATCCCAGCCTGTGTCTGTGTGTCTGTATCCTGTAGCGTGGCTCGTGTTCCCCTGAGGACCTGAGGAGTGGATTTTCTTCTCCCCACTCAGTGCAGCAGTATTTGTGTGCCAGCATTGATGCATCTACAATGACCTGTGGCCTTGGGAGGCTCTTTCTTCCCAATACACAAGAGGGGAAATGTGGTCGTCATTTCTAAATATCATTTCCAGGCATCAAGCCTGAAGGGTTGCCTAAACGAGGAGATCAGGAGACAGACAACTGTGAGAGCAGAAGCCAGTAAACAGTTCTGCAGCAGTGCTGGAGCAGCCAATAGAAAGCACACGTGGAAGAGAATTAAGCACTCAGGACAAACACCAGCAGGATCAAGAGGGATGATTCTTGGACAGTTACGACAGCAACCCCCAAGTTTTCAGCATGGTGACGTGGATCAGTCATTGTGGTAAGTGAGAGAGGATAGAGATGAATCAGCCTGGAAAATACCCAGAACATGTTGCTGTTTATGACAATGTCCCTGGCCGCTTGTTCACTTATGGATGCACTGACCTTCTTGTGCTGTCATATACCATGCTAGGCAAAATATATGCATGTTATGGATACTCCTGTATATTGTATTAGTCAGTTTTCTGCTGCTGTAACAAACTACCTGAAAGAAACAACTTTAATAAGGACAGATTTGTTGGGCTTATAGTTTCCAAGGTTTTAGTCCATAATTGTTTGGTCCCATCTCCATTGTATTTTGTGAAGCAGAGCATCATGGCAGGGTTCTTGTCATGGAGGAAAGCTGTTCAAGGGGCCAGGGACAAGTGGTGCCCTTCCAGGACATGCCCTCGCTAACCTACTTCTTTCAACTAGGCTTGGCTTCTATAGCGTCCACCCCTCCCAATAAGCCATTTATTTATGAACCCATCAATGGTTTAATTCATCAGTGAGTTCAGAGCTGCCGTGACCCAGTCACTCCCCAACAGCCCCACCTCTGAACATGACCATGTTGGTGACAAAGGCCTCAACCCACCATCCTTTTCGGGACATTCCAGATCCAAACCATAACACATACATGCCCCAGTATACAAGAATATGGTCAGCTGCATTATTCAGAATAGTGGGGACTATGGTTATCAAATTAGATAATCAGTTCACTAGGGTATATCACACAAGAGAGTGCTTACAAGCATTGAAATGATGAATATTATGTAGATAGCATCATAAATGGATTTCAGAAAAACAAAACTGAGTGAAAACTTCTGGACACACTACACATGTGTAAGAATGAATCCTTAGAGATAGAGATCAGCACAATCATTTAAGTATATGGTCATTTGTAAACACTTTATGATGAAGGGCAGGACAAAGGACAATCAAGGTAGGACACTAGCCATGGGAGGCAGGGGCTGGAAGAGGGAGAGAGGTCAGAGATTCAAGGGTGATTGTAATGCCACTGTGCTAACACTGACTCCTGGTTTACAGGTGTGAATTTTATGATCAGTGGGTTTAAACTTATGTTGGAACTATTCTTGGCTATAAGTAAATTTTACAGTGTTAAAATTTTGGGAATTTAATCACCATAATCCTCAAAAAATTAAATCTACCTCTTGCAATATCTATCAAACTGGAATTTTAATTGTAACTGAAATTTGACTAACTAGTTTCAACAATGGAAATATGCAGCATGATGATTATAATACACTAAAAATATAACAATTTTAAAACCAACCAGGAAAATATTAACCAATATTAAAAGAACCAAAATCAATTTTATGTAGATTTATGCATAAATACATCCTTAATATGTGTGTATACATGAGTGTACATGCATATATTTTTCTCTGTACATGTGTATTTAAAGAGGAATACTTTTTGCAATAAAAGAATAGTGTACTAAACTCTTGATAATTGTGAACTTGAGGTAAAATGAAGTCAAAATTAAATGTGGGTTTTGAGAGTCTTTAATATTTTTGTGAGCAATTCAAGTTTCTCCTATGAATAACCTCTGCAGACATGACAGCCCTCTGTTACTTTAGTTGGTAAATTGTTTCCAACAAGTTTCTACAACAGCGTAGATTTATCATAAGCCTTTCATGTGGTTGGCAAATAAACCTGCCCAGTATTTTTCTTTTATATTCTTAAGAAGTGTTTTGACTATTCTTAGGTATTTGTTCTTCAATGTATTTTTAAACAAATTTGTTGATATTCATCATAATTTTATTGGAATTCCATTAAATATACAGATAAATTTGGAACTGTTTATTGTATTTATGATACATTATTTCTGCTTATGTTTGTATATTTTCCTAAATATTCAGGTCTTGTTTGATGTATTCTAAAACTTGCAAAGTGTTTGTTTTGTAGTACTGGGGACTGAACAGGTCCATTCTATCACTGAGCTATATCCTAAACTTATTCTATTCTTATTTTGAGACAGTATCTTGCAAATTTGCCAAGCTGATCTCACATTTGCCATCCTCCTGCCTTGGCCTCCCCAGTAGCTGTGATTACAGGCAACCATGCCTGGCTGCATATTGTTATCCAAAAAGTTCTGTCAAATTTTCACCATAATATTTTTAGATGCCTTATTTTTATTATTATCACTTTTCCCTATGATTAGAGCTGTCTTTATTTAAATTATGTTTAAATGTTTTTCCTGATGTATAGAATGGTGATTTATATTTGCATATTGAGTTTATATCCAATAATCTTGTTAAACCGTCTTTTAGGTTTTTTAAGAGAAAAGTCTACAGATTTGTTACTAAAGGCAGTTTTGATTCTTCTGTTCCAATGAATAAATCTCTTAAATTACTTTTCTTGTGCCGTATTATTGCCTCGACTAGAAGCTTCAGTAAAGTGTGGAACAGATTTAGTGGTAGTGGGCATCTTTTCCTTGTTTCTGTTTTTAATAGAATGGCTTCTAGAGACTCTATGAAGAATGAAAATTGCTGTAAGCCTTGGTAAATTCACTTCTATTTCTCTTTTGCTAAGGATTTTGACAGAAACAGTAGCTGCACGGAATCTATTGAATTGATGACAAACTTTTCTTCAACTAATATATAAATGTGGTGAATAATATTTATATTTCCTTGAACGTGAAAATACTTTTCTCCTCCTGAAGGAAAAAAACAGCATAGTTAAAATTTTATTTCTTATTTATACAATACCAAATTAATTTTGTTAGTATTTCTCTTAAGATTTTCATATATGTGCTTATGGATGAATACCTCTGGAAGTTTAAAATGTCCATCTGGCTTCTGCATCTGTCTGTCTGTATTCCAGTACTGTAGATTGAAAAATCTTTTTTCTCTGTTTAAGATTTGTGTAGCATTCACCTGGATAAATATCTAAGCCTGTTTTTACATGAAGATTTTTTTCAAATTTGAAGATTCAGTTTGAATTATCTTCTATTCTTCTCTGGGATTTCTTCTTTTCTTCAAGGAGGTGTTATGGCTTTATTTTTGTTAGAAAAGCGTGTGTTTGCAGAACTTTATGATGCATAGACATGCAGTCACTCACGCAGTTCTGTCATTCTTCTGAAACCTGGTGCTTACATGCTCCTCAGATTCCAGGTCCCATATCTTGGTCTAAAATATCTTTGAACAGCTGATTATGAGTACCAAGTTTGGCATTGGTAAAATAAATCTAATGCATTTATTTCTTATGACATTCAAATTGTATAAGATTTATGCTCAGCCAATTTAATGTTTGCCTTTTTATTTTTTCCTATGATCATTTTAGCTATATCTTTATTTCATATTACATAAAAGTGTTGCTTTGGTTGTTTCATTTCAATATCATCTTCTTAATTTCTATTATAATTTTGTGACTTATAAATGATTTAGGTGCATATGTTAAATGTACCAAATGCAAATATTGTGGTATTTTCTGTTATGGATTTATATTCATATCACATTTAGCAGCCAGAGCTCTGAGACATTCTTTAATATATTTTGTATATCTGAGGACATGTGATTTGATGACTCAATGTTAAATTCCATGTGTAATATCTATACAGGGGCAACTCAAATCTCAATTATTCAAATACTAATATTGTACTTTTAGTCTATGAAAGTTTAAGAAAAATATTTTGAAATTTTATGCTGTTGATGAATTTAGCCCCTATACCTTGAAGTTTACCAGGAATTTATTTATGTTTCAAGTTCTACCATTTTAGAATTTTCTTTATGAAATTTTAAATTTTACTATTATAAATTTTACTATCATATGGTTTCTAATATTCATAGAGACATCCCACCCATATTTTGAAAAGCAATTCTCTCTTATTTTTAAACTCTGCATTGCTTTGGTTGCCCTTTCCTTCATCAGCAGCCACCCTTCTGAAATCACTCCTTACCTGAAGCTTCCAGGATGCGCAGTGTGGGCTAGGTCTTACCTGAAGCTTCCAGGATGCACAGTGTGGGCTAGGTCTTACCTGAAACTTCCAGGATACACAGTGTGGGCTAGGTCTTCTATGTTCAGTTTGCAGGTCTCTCTCCTTGTGAAGCTAGGGAACTGTAGGTCTAGCACAGAGCCTGCTGGAGGACTGGTGGGTTCAGGCCCCCTCCCGGGTGTGTCTGTGTCAGTGTGCCAGAGACAGATGCAGGAGGGCAGCTGTAGCCCTTTCATTTTCTATGAGCAAAAGACCCTTGTAACTTCTTTCACTTTTACAGGAATTTCCATTTTTTTAATTCACTTTCTTTACATTTTGTTTATTTTTGCTGTGTTTGGAGTAAGGCATATGGGTAATGGGCTTAAACATAAGCTTATATCACCTTCATACTAGTCTAGTAAAGCCTCATTAATAAACTGATCTTTTTCTGATACTATAATCAAGCAGCGTTCTAAATAGAGAAAGAGTAACCTCTCAGTAAAAAAGATAAATAAATAAGCAGCACAAAAGAGAATCAGCACTCAGAATAATCAACATGGAAACGGGAACTGGAGAAATATTTTTATCTAATTTACATGAAAGAGTATTATCCACAGATTGCTATTTAATACCTGGATTTTGTTCTACATAGCTTTTCAATGAAGTGTGGAAAAATTTGAGAAATTGGTATACCTTATGCAATTTTATTATAATGAGGCTATAATTTTATTATAATGAAGTTTCATGTTTAGTGGTTACTTGAGCAAACATAATTCTTCCTAAATTTTGAAAAGCATGTGCTGGTAAGTTTTCAAAATATGCATGAGTTTGATTTAAAAATAAAATTAGGTCTCTAATCCAATCATACTCTAATTTAAAAATTTATTTTTAAGTGAAGAGTTAAGGCTTCAATGGTACAGGCCTATAATTCCAGCTCTTTAGGAGGCTGAGATAGGAAGATTGGAAGTTCAAGCTCAGCCTGGGCAATGAAGAGAAAACCTGTCTCAGAAAACAAAAAGCAAACAAATAAAAAACCTAAAAGTTAAGCCTTCAGATTTCGAAAACCTGTTCAGACTTCCTTTGTGTCCATTCTTTAGTATATTTTATAAGAAGTGTTTACATTCAAAACATAAGTACATGAAATTCATAAATTTAGGAAAACTGTATGATATATAAAATGATAATCCAACTTGGGAACTACATGCCTTCAAAATAAATTTACACATTATACAAATAATTTATCATTATGATAATATGCCCCTACAAACAGACATATTTTCAACATACTTGTGTTCTTTAGAACAAGACTGCCAAACATTGTCTACAATTGTATATTAATTCCCTTGTATTTATTTTTACAATGAGCCAGTAACCATCAGGTGCTAGCTCTGATTCAAGGCAGAGTCAGAAAAATCCAATATAGCAGAGTATCCAGGCATTTTGACTTCACTAGAATTACCTGTGTCATGTGTGAGGGAGACTAACACTCTATACTCTAAAAATGCCCTATGAACCCTATCTCATGTTTGTTTATGTGTTGCTCTAACAGCAGCTCCTCTCGTGTGTTGGTGGACCTACCGAGGACTCCAGGTGGGTTATCTCCATGCAGAGTACTCTCCTAATTTCCCCCTTCTGTGCTAGTTTAAAGGCAGCTTGGCATTTGGGATGAGTGGAGCTGTAAATGTGAGGGTGTTTGGAGGGCTTTCTTCTAGACAGCTAACTCTTTCTATAATTGTTCCTAGCAATTGGGCCTGATACTCCTTTTCTACTTCTTGTGCCCTGCCAAGGTGGTTATTAGTGTGTGCTCAAGTGTTTGCATTTTCAGTTTTCCTTGTAAATTAGTCACACCTGTGTTGTGCCTGGACACCCCCCCCCCACCCCCCATCAAATCCCTACAAAACTCTTTACAGCTCCTTCTGGGATATCCATGCCTGCCTGAAATCAGTTTGTCCTTCTGTATCTGGGCATCATTTTTGTTGGCGGGGAGGGATTGCTGGGGATTGAACTCAGGGCACTGGACCACTGAGCCACATCTCCAGACCTATTTTGTATTTTATTTAGAGATAGGGTCTTATTGAGTGCTTAGCGCCTTGGTTTTGCTGAGGCTGGTTTTGAACACCTCCCGAGCTGCCAGGATTACAGACGTGCGCCACTGCACCCAGCTCTGCATTTGGGCATCTTTGATTGCCACAACAATCATGCTTCTGCGGACTTCTTATCTGAAGTGCATTTCTTTCCGTCATTGCTGTTAGGGAACAGTATTAGAGGTGATAGAGACCTTCAAAACTTCCTATGATAAATATTTTTGGAAGAAAAGCACATGAACACATTCATGTTGTAAAATCTCTTACTTTTTTTCTAAATCAAAGCTAAGTTTATTTCATTGTACTTGTTTTTTACACAGTCAATGCTGTTCTCTGTTCATTCATCTGATCCTGCATTAGATTCTAACAAGCGTCCTGTGGTGACATCTAGTGGTGATTATGAAATATGCGCTTTCCCTGTGCAGATGTTTATGTAGCTCTTGATTTATAGGGGCTATACCACTGTAGATAGCTGATAAGAAGGGAAAAACAAGATTTTTATCCAGGTGATTATTCAACAAATGAACTAACAACATAAAAGATGAGAGTTTTATTCGAATACTACATCATAAAATATATAACAAACTGCATATTGTGAAAAAATTTGACATTTCTATGAAGTTTCCAAAGCAATATTTAAATAAATTCTTTGTGACCTAGAACGTCTATGCTATGGGAGAAAAACTCTTTGAAACAGAGGGATATTATATAACAATTATAATTATTATAATTACTATGTTTAACATCATCACTTACAGAGTTTTTTCACATGCCAATCACTCATTGTTTTTGGCTCTCAGGATGTAGCTGTGAACACAAGAGACAAATTTCCTGCTATACTAGGCCCTTGATTCTAGTGCAAGGACTCATCCACAAGTTACCAGCCTCTATTAGTGCCTGACACACAATTAATCTCTTTTTTAATAGGTACATATTAATTATATAGAATAGTGGGTTTTATTATGGTATATTCAAATATATATGTAACATTATTTGATGAAATTTATTTCCCAGTACTACTCGTTGCCCTCCTCCATTTGTATCCCTGGATTTCCTTCTTCTACCCTAATGATTTCCCTTCTATTTTCATAAGATTCTTTATTTTTTTCTTTTTCTTTCTAATTTCTGCCTACAAAAGAAAACATATGGAGCTTATCTTTCTGAATCTGGCATACTTCACTTAACATAATGCCCTCCAACTCCATCTGTTCTCCTGAAAATGGCATGCTTTCACTTTTCTTAATGACAGAAAAAAGCTCCATTGTGTTTGTGTGTGTGTGTGTGTGTGTGTGTACACACATATCACATTTTCTTCATCCATTCATCTGTAGAGGGACACTGAGACTGATTCCATAACTAGGCTATTATGAATTGTGTTGCAATAAATATGGAATGCATGTGTCTCTAAAATATTCTATCTTTTTTTTTTTTTTTTTAAATATTTTTTTTAGTTGTAGATGGACACAATGTCTTTATTTTATTGCTTTGTATGTGGTGCTGAGGATCGAACCCAGGGCCTCACGCATGCAAGGCAAGCGCTCTACCGCTGAGCCACAATCCCAGCTCCTCTAAAATATTCTATCTTAAATTCTTCTGGATAGATACCAAGGAATGGTCTAGCTGGATCTTATGGTATTTCTGTTTTTAGTTTTTTGAAGAACCTCCATACTAATTTCCATAGTAACTGTACTAATTTACTTTCCAACTAGCTTTATAAGGATTCTCTTCTATTATAATCACAAGGATCCTAAAAATTAGTGCCCTCACCAGAATTTATTGTTATTTGTATACTTGAAGATTGCTGTTCCGATGGGCTTGAGGTGGAATCCCACTTTTCACATAATTATTTGCCATTTGTACTTCTTTTGATAAATGTCTATTTATTTCATTAGGCCATTTGTTGATTTGGTTATTTGGTTCTTTGGTGTTGGCTTTTTTGAGTTCTTCATATGTTCTGGATGTTAATTGGGAGAGCAGTTGTCAAAAGATTTTTTCCCCCTGTGCAGGCTCTCATCACACTCTTCACTGTTCTCTTTGCAGAAACGTTTTAGTTTGGTGCCGGTCCACTTATTGGTCTTTGGTATTAGTTCCTGAGCCATGTGAGTCCTACTGAGGAAGTCGCTGTCCACCCCTGCGTGATGGAGTGTTTCCCCTTTGTTCTCCTCTAGCAGTTGCAAAGTCTCTAGTCTCACTCCCAGGTATTTGATCCAATTTGAGTTGACTTTTGTAGTAGGTGGGAGATAGGAATCGATTTTTAATCTTTTACATATGAATATCTAGATTTCCCAGCACCAGTTTTTTTAAAGAAGCTGTCTCTTCTCCGATGTACATATTTTATTCAGCTCTTTCGTCACTGTGACCAAAAAGATCCAACGGGAACAACTTAGAAAAAGAAAAATTTATTTTGGCTCATGGTTTCAGAGAGTCAGTCCACAGTCCAACTCCACAGCTCTGGGCCCAAGGTGAGGTAGAATATCGTGGCAGAGGCCAGTTGCAGAGGAATTAAGCTCAAGAAATGGTAACCAAGAAGTAGAGATTGAGTTCTGCTTACCAAGGACAAAATACAAACCCCCAAAGTGACACCTTCATGACCTACTTCTTCCTGCCACACTGTACCTGCCTACAATTTCTAGCCAGTGGACTAATTCACTGATTAGATTACACTTCTCCTCATCTTATCATTTTACTTATGAAATTCTTGATTTGTCTAATACGTGAACTTTGGGGGCATAACTTATAGCTAAACCAAAACATGTTTTTGACACTGTGATCAGTATCAGATGACTGTGGTAGTGTGGGTTATCTGTGTCATTTATTGCACTTTATTGGTCTATGTGTCTATTTCTATGCCAGTAGCACCAAGCTGTTTTCATCACCATGACTCTAGTAGAATTTGAAATCAGTTGTTATAATGCCTCCAACTTTACTCATTTTGCTTTGGCTAGTCTGGTTTTTTTGTTCTTCCATATGAATTTTAGGATTTTGTTTTCTATTTCACAGAAAATATCAATGGTATTATGATAGGATTCTATTGAATCTGTAGATCATTTTATGTAGTATGATATTTTAACAATATTATTTTTGCCCATCCATGAATACTGGAGGTCTTTCTATCATCTGGTACTTTCTTTCTTTAAAGTTCTTTTAACTCTTTCCTTACCTTTATTCCAAAGTATATATTTTCAATCTACTGTGAATAGAAGTGTTTTTCTGATTTCTTTCTCACCAGATTTATTACTGATGTATAGAAGAGCTATTGATTTTGTGTTGATTTTGTTACTGCTACAATGCAGAATTGATCAGTTTTAGAAATCTTTTTTTAAATTGAATGTGCTTCCATGAGTTTTCTTTTTTAATTTTTTTTAGTTGTAGGCAGACACAATACCTTTATTTTTATTTTTATGTGGTGCTGAGAATCGAACCCAGTGCCTCATTCATACTAGGTGAGCCCTCTACCCCTGAGCCACAATCTCATCCCAGTTTTAGAAATCTTTTAGTGGAGTGTTTAGGACATTATAAGTATTTGATCATATCATCTGCAAATATAGACCGTCTTCCTGCTTTCTTTCCTCTCTGTGTCTCTTCAATTCTCTTCTCTTGTCCAATAGCTCAAGCTAAAGTTCAGAATACAACATTGAACAGGAGTGTTGAGAGTGAACAACAGGGTCTTATGCCTGATTTTAGGAATGAGTTCAGTTTTTACAATTCCATATTCTTTTGGCTTTGAGTTTGTAATATGTAGTCGTTATAACGTTGAGGTAATTGCCTTCTGTCTCTAGTTTCTTCAGTATTTTTAACCACACATAGACATTGAGTTTTATCAAAAATATTTTTTGCATCTATTGAAATTATCATGTTAATTTTTTCCTTGATTCTATTTATTTGGAGTATTCCATCCATTGATTTGCCTATGTTGAACTACTCTTGTGTCCCTGGAATGAAACTAATTTGTTTCTGGTGCAGCACTGCTAATACTCTTTAAAGACTGCCTGATGACTGACAGTTCAATAAATAAACAAATTAATGAACCAAAGCATCATCTTTGAGTTCTTTCCAGATCATTTCGTCGGCCATGAATCATGTCCACTTTTGCACTCCTTGGGGTGTAGACTACGTTGTTTTTGCTTTTACACATTCTTTTGATTAGTGCCCTGTCTCTCCAAGTGGTTGACTTAATATTTCCTAACATATGATTATACCATATGCCATTCTGTTAACCCTCTCTGGAAAATAACTGTAGTGGTGCTGATGACGAGCACTTCAGTCACGTTCCTTTGCAGAGAATCACCAAGTTCATATTGGGCATAACTGCATTTCACCACTCCAGTGTCCCTGGTGCATTTGAGGTGTCTGAGGCACAGTGAGTTACTAACTTCACCCAGTCTACACAATGTATGTGGAGCCAAAACCTAGCAAAACTACCTGGTCATTCAATTCTATGGTAAACAGCTTCACCAGCACTTCACATGTCAGTAATTAAGGTGTGCCCACTGTTAGCAAAGATCATAAATTTTCAGGTTAAGCAAATATATATTTGATATTCAAATTTTTCTTTAGCAAAAACTATTCTAGTAATTATTTTTGGTATTTACAATTTTATCACTTTTGTCAAATTTGCCAATAAATTTCTACAAATACCAAATCAAACTCAACTATGACTAAGAAAATATAGTCTAATGAATGTTTTAATTAAATTGTACCTTTTTTTCCTTTCAAATATTTCAATTGTTGTAATGTTCATCTATTTATTTCACATTTGAGAATAATTGGAGATTGTCTTTTTTGCTGGAAAATTATTTGTAGTATGATGAATTCACTTAGTACATTGCCAAACATTATAGGGAAGTGAAAAATTTGCTTAATGAAAGTGGGATAGTCTCTCCATCTTAAAAAATCTGCTTAATATTAAGGAAATTTTATATAAACCAAGTCATTTAAGTATATGTAACAATTCCTAAAATAAAATAAAAATAAAAACCTCACAACTCCAATTATCTAAAGGAGAATTTATTTTTTTGGTGTATAATAGATTGATAATATTGTAAATAACAAGTTGTGTCATATGTGAATGATAAGAATAAGTAAGCTGGAAAGATTTCATGAACTAATTTTAATTGTGATGAAGATGTAGACAAGTTTATTGATGGGCTGAATTATGTTGTTTTGAAGTACAATGAGAGGTGAATTATATTTCTGAGAAACTCTTTCGGGTTCCTAGTGAGATGGTCAGCTACTTTCTTATGCCAGGAAAGTGGGACACCTAACCAGGGCTATTAACCAGGAGAACAGAAGTGATGGGCCCAGAGTGTGGTGATGTAAAATGTTTTATATATAGGTGTCATAAATGTGAATGGTTGGCAAAATGAAAGTTATATCTTTACAATTTACTGTTATGTTTAACTGTTAATAATTTGAACAATTCACTGGAAATTTTCTGAAAAATTTTTTTTGCTGTTTTTAAGTATAACGTTGACTTTATTTAGTAAATGAAGACTGTAGAGATGGGTCTAATTTTTCTTCTACAAAGTGCAGGGTCTCTGGTCTAATGCCTAGGTCTTTGATTTACTGAAAGTTGAGTTTTGTGCAGGGTGAGATACAGAGGTTCGATTTTATTCTACTACATAGAGATTTCTAGTTTTCCCAGAAGTATTTGTTGAGGAGCCTATCTTCTCTCCAATGTATGTTTATGGTGCCTTTGTCTAGGATGAGGTAATTGTATTTACATGGATGTGTCTCTGTATCTTCTATTCCATTCCATTTTAGACCTAACTATCCAACATGTCAGCTTGAAACCGAATTCCTCAACAAGACTCCTGAAGCAAAAGAAGAAAAATCAAGAATCAATAAATGAGATGGTATGAAACTGAAAAGCTTCTTCACAGCAAAGGAAATAAATAAGAACATGTACAGAGATCCTACAGACTGGGAGAAAATCTTTACCACCAGTACCTCAAATAAGCCATTAATTTCCAGGATATACAAAGAATTCACAAAAATTAACATCAGAAAAATAAATAACCCTATCAATAAATGAACAAAGGAACTGAACAAGTACTTCACAGAAGAAGAAATATGAATGGTCAAAAATATATGAAGAAATGATCAACACCTCTAGCAATTTGAGAAATGCAAATTAAAACTATACTGAGTGCAGTGGCGCATTCCTGTAATCCCTGGTTAATAGCACTTTGGGAGGCTGAGACAGGAGAATCACAAGTTCAAAGCCAGCCTCAGCCACAGCAAGGCACTAAGCAACTCAGTGAGACCCTGTCTCTACATAAAACACAAAATAGGGCTGGGGATGTGGCTCTGTGGTCACGTACCCCTGAGTTCAATGCTCAGTACCAAAAAAAAAAAAAAAAAAACTACACTGAGATTCCATATCTGGTCAGAATGACAGTTCTAAAGAATACAAGCAACAAAAAATGTTGGTGAGGATGTGGGGAGAAAGGTACACTCATACATTTTTTGTGGGACAGCAAATTGGTGCAACCACTTTGGAAAGCAGTATGGAGATTCCTTAGGAATCTTAGAATAAAACCACCATTTGACCCAGTTATCCCACTCCTCAGTCTATACCCAAAGGATTTAAAAACAACATACTACAGTGACACAGCCATGTCAATGTTTATAGCAGCTCAATTCATAATAGCCAAGCTATGGAACCAATTTAGGTGCCTACAACAGTGGCATGGATAAAGAAGATGTGGTATGTATACACAATGGAATATTGTTCCACCATAAAAAAGAATGAAATTATAGCATTTGCCAGTAAATGGATGGAACTGGAAAATATCAGGCTAAGTGAAATAAGCCAATTCCCCCCAAAACAAAGGCCAAATGTTCTCTCTGATTTGTGGATGTTAACCCAAAACATGGGAAGTTAGGAAGGGGAATAATAAAAATCTGTTGGACTAGACGATGGGAAATGAAGGGAAGAGAAGCTGAAGGGGCATAGGAAAGACAGTACAATAAATTGGAAGTAAATTTCCTAGCCTTGTATTTGTATACACAACCAGGGTAACTACATCATGTACGATCACAAGAGTGGAAACCTAAGTAGAATAAGTTATACTTTATGTATGTGTAATATGTCAAAATACATTCTAGTCTCATGTATAACTAAAAACAAAAAATAAAATATATTTTTTAAAAGTCCATAGAGCATTATTAATATGAATATGCCTTTCCTGGGCTTTGTCATTTGATGATGTATTTACATTTTTTCTATGTGACATATGAAAACTAAATATACACTAATATAAACTTGGATGAATTTGTTTATTGTTCTTTGTCAACCACATGGATTCCCATTCTGTGTGTGTGTGTGTGTGTGTGTGTGTGTGTGTGTGTGTGGTGTGCTGGGGACTGAACCCAGGGCCTGGCATATTATAGACAAATGCTGTACCACTAACCTCAGTCCTCAGCCCCTGATTTCCCATATTTGAAGCTAGTTATGAAAACTAGCAGTCTTTAATCCTAGAATTACACATTATTATTAGATAACTGTGGTGAAGATTTCATTAACAAATTGCAAATAAAAATAAGCAATAAAAATAGTATATATATATGTGTATCATATATATATACATATAGATATGTATATATATGTACATACACACACAGACACCCTAATGAAAGTTAAGAAATACACTGTCTTTGATGATCCTATTTACAGCAGTAAACATTTCCCCTCTCTAACTCAGAGAGAACCTTCCATTGTCACATTTTTTGAATTTTTTTAAGACAAGTAACTAACTATGCCTTGGTTGAACCTTAGGTCTTAGTATTAAAATTTTCACTTCCAGTAACAGAGACATAGGTAATTTCAAAAGCTTTCCTTTGAGAACAAGGAAGATATATTAAAACTATAAAAATAGTAAGATCTATTTGAAAATATCAGTGTCATCAGGCCGGGAGATGGGGCAGGACAAAGACCAGAAGAGAGTGGATTCTAAGAAAGTTTTTCACATCATTTCTTGGCTCTTTCCCATTTTAGGAAATAGTTGATGAACTTACTGGAGAAGTGGAAGTGAAAGGGTTTCCTCCTCCTCCTCCTCCTCCTCCTCCTCCTCCTCTTCTTCCTCTTCTTCTTCTTCTTCTTCATTTTTTTCTGTGATATTCAGGGAGTAAATGGAAGATAGGGTTTTTGAAACATAGAAATCTTTCCTTTAAATAGAAAACCCAAAGTCCTGCACCTTAGAAGTAGAACTAAACCTGACACATTGTTGGTTCCACACTTGGACTGAGTTAAGCCTGACACATATAGTGCCATTAACTGCTCTACATCTAGATCTTGAATTAAAGAATCTGTACTTGAGTCTGTGTTTTGCAGAAGTAAAGAGCACTACACAATGCATCCAGTTGTCTTTGTGAAGAAATAACAGCCATGAGCCCGAGGCCTCCCTGGGTTGAGGTGGCAGAGGGAGTTAAGAGTAGAGAGCAAGCAAGGCCATCTCACAGGAAAGCAGAGAGCACTAAGAGAGGAAGTCCTAGACGGCTGTGGAGGGCTTTCCTCATGCGCTGCACACAGTGCTGACTGACACACTCTGTGAGGAAGTCTCCCCGGGGCTGGGCAGAAACCATCCCTGACAAAGGGAAAGAACTCTGCCCCGTTCACACAGAACTGGCCACTCGCCTACTGTGCCTACACACCTAGAGCAGATTGGATGATAAAAAGCTGGTGGGATTTCTCTGAAAAAAATACTGCACTTTTAATAGAAGTCAAGAGTAAAAAAACAAAACAAAACATAGATTTCATTTTCAGGTGAAATGAGTCAATTTCTTCCTGTTTAGACCAGGGAATTATTTATTATAAGAAGCTTGCTCTCATGTGAAAATCAATTGAAAACTGTCCCAAAGTTTCCTCACTTCCACTAAGATCCACAACTGGACGTAACAGATTGATGCTTCTCACCTTGAGCCCATAACCCGACTCTTCACACAGGCCTTCCTCTCCTCATGGTGCCCCTTCCTGAGGCTGGGCTGTTGCACTGAACAGCTCTGCCATCTGGTCTACACTGTGTTCAAAGGGAGACATGAATTCTTGTTCTTTTTTTTTTGGTCCAATTTGGTTCTTCAGTTCTTCTAGGTGCCTTTCAGTAAGATTTAAATTTGCTGATGGAGAAATTTCAGAATTTCCTTTCAAAGTATGGTCTTTGAAATGATTGGGTATCCTCCCATATCCTCTTGAATCAAAAAAATGTGTTCTCTAGTGTCCTTCAGAGACTCGCCCATCGGGTTCTTAGTGAGCTAAGTGTCACTTTCATCATGTGTCCTTGCTCTTCAAACCAGACAGAAAACATGGCTTGCTGCTTTCTTGAAAAAGTCTCTGTAATTCCATTTCCCTTCAGATATTCTCACTCCTGATGAGAAATACGCCTCTTACACAGCAGAGGTCATGCAGCCCAGCAGGGAAATGATGGCCTTTTGTGCTGTTCTTCACATCACCATTTGCAGATGCTCAGCTGAACTTGCCTATTATCAACGGCCACTTGATAACATCATCCAGAAGTACTTTTCATTTTATATCCAAGAGTTTTGACAAAAACAATTCCAAAGCATCAGAAATGTAGCTTCACTTTTGCAACAACAGATAAATCCTCTTGCAAAAATGCAATTGTTGGTTGATAAGTTCATGCCTGTAGAAGCCAACCCAGTTCTCCAACATACCTTTTTGTCCAGATACAGAGATGAAACTTTGAATATTTCTATGCCTAATAGTGTTTGAGGCAGCTCATCAAAACAGAAAATAATTGCTAAATTTGAACATTGTCGGCAAATCTTACCAATTCGACAAGCTCATGTTTATTGGAAATATCCGTTGTCTCATCAGTCTGCACAGAATATTTACTCTTCTTCAGCTGCTGGCACTGAACTTCCTCCATGGCTTGCAGGTCTTCAGCATGGATACTTCCAAGCTGTCCAGAGTGGAATCTTTCCAAGCTCTCACATTACATTTTGTCTGGGGATTTTTCTCCTTCTAATTTATGTGGGAAGGTTCCCAGGTGGTCAGAAGCTATCATTCTTTTTCCTCTGCTGGGCGAAAAGTCCACTAATAAATAACTTGTTCCCTAATCCTTTGCACAGAATGTGACTTCATTTTACAGAATCTTGACTCTGAGATCTCAGTATCCACTTAAAATAAATCACCACCTGTACCTGTTGAGGAGCACTGAAGTACAATTCTGTTTCTGGGTTTGGCAGGAGCCATGGTGTTCTTTGCACACTGTTTTTCATGGATGATTAAAGAAGAAATGGCAAGAAAATCTAAAATATTGACACTACAATTCACCTCCAACCTTTATAACCTATGTCTGTAAATTGTAAAATAACAATTGACAGGCAGGAGATAGCTAAGTTGCAGTTGGAAAATATTCCTTTTTTTTGGTATGCAAATTCCCCTCTGATTTTATTTTTATAATGAAAGACAGTCTTGGTCTCATAAAAATTAACCACAGATGCATCAAGTGAGTTTGGAAGAACTAATTCAGGAAGAGACTAATATTTTCATCCCAACAATCTATTTTCTGTACAATGTAACATTCACTACTTATCATTAGGCAACTCTGTCTCCAGACATGGAGATTAGACTCAAGCAACTAAACGTATTTCTAATACACATTGCTCCACATTACTGAGAGATTTTTAACTAAATAGCTAGGATTTCACTCCAAGCATCACAAAGTACCAAAATGTTCACTTATTTAAATCATAATCTTTCAGAAGCTCTTAAGATTTATGAAACCCTAAAAGTTCTATAGAACCTTCATTGAAACATTTTTCTTGCAGAAAAAAAAATAGCACTCGTCCTGTTTACTTACTATTTTAGTTGATGTGTATCTGTGAGTCTGGTGGAACTGGAATTGGAGGTGTGAACATAACATTTGCTAAATTTATCAGGAGTTAAAGGAAAGCAACAAAATCCTATGAGATTTACATGACACATTTTTTAAAGTATTTATTTCTTAGTTGTAGGTGGACAGAATATCTTTATTTTATTTTTATGTGGTGCTGAGGATCGAACCCAGTGCCTCACACGTGCTAGGCGAGCACGCTTCCACTGCGCCATAACCCCAGCCCTACATGACACATTTATTTGCAAATCACTATGAATTAAAATTATTTGAATTCGTTCAAATCAACATCTGAACAAATTTAATGAGATGATCCATCTCACACAGTCACTCAACAGTGTGTAGAAATTAAACTATCCTCACTCTCTACTTCATATCTGTTCTCTGCAAGCAAACCAAATTCCTGCAGGGCTTCTGTATGTGCCAATGTGTGTGTATAAGAGTATGTGGGTGTGTGCATGTGTTTAAATAGGAATTTGACTACTCAGCCATGATACATAAATACATGCATGCAGAGGAGTGCTTACCCAGAATGTCACCATTGTCAGGAATATAAATTAGTGCATCCATTATGGAAACAGTATTGAGGTTTCTCCGAAAACTACCATATGATCCAGCAATCCCAATACTGAGCATATATCCAAAGGAAACGAAATCAAATGTTGAAGGGACATCAGTACACCCATGTACATGAAAGTATTATTCACAACACCATTGATATGGAATTGATCTAAGTGCCCATCAATAGATGAATTGATGAAGAAAAGGTGGTACATATAGACAAAGGAATATGATTCTGTCATGAAGAAGGATGGACTTGTCTTTTTGACAACAAGGATGAGCCTGGATGTCACTAAATCAAGTAAGCCAGGCACAGAATAAGTACCTCATGATCTTATTATAGGCTGAATCTTAAAAAGTTGATCTCATAGAAGTTGTGGGAAGAATGGTGATCATGTAAGAGTCTGTGAAGGGACTTGGAAAGGGACTCCAGAGAGACGGATAAGGAACATCTGTCAAGGGTACAAAGTTGCAGTTGGTCGGGATAGATGATGTACAGTCCTCTAATCTATAATATGTGACTATAACTAGCAATCATATGTTATAGTTTTCAAAATAGCTGAAAGAGATCTTGAGTTGTTTTCATTGCAAAAAAAATCATAAATAATGTTCTAATTTATGATCTGAGAACGCCACAATTCCTAGTTTGTCCACAAGATGGAAACATTACACTACTAATCAGCCACTGTGTCCAGCAGGGAACATTCTCAATGATTTCTCTTGGAAGAAAATGTCGTGAAATTAATTATATATTAAACTGGTAATGCCATCTCTAACTACTATTGATGTTTTGCACTAATGGATTTATATTTTTCTATTTGCATGTACTCTATTTTCATTTTATTCTCTATATTAATAACAATAATTAAAAGTAAATTACTCTAAAACTTTACCTTCATCCATCATAATCCCCATGCTTCAGATCAATCCACATGGCTTAAATTTAAAAGAAAAATGACCCAACTGTTTTTACATTTCCATAACTACTTTTTTTCAAATAGGGCTTTCAATATTTCAGAACACTTTCCCCTTTATTTTTCTTCATAGTGTTCTCTGAAGCAACTACTGTTGTTCTAATGAGAAAAGGCACAACAGGAAGGTGGCATGGATTTCTTGCTTGGAGTAACACATTTAATCCCAGAATGAAAACCCAGAGAATTCCATCTTAGGTCACTGTGCTTTCTTTTAGTCATTTTAGATTAAAAAATAATAAAATATTTAAAAGTGCAGAAAATACAGAGAATAAAAAAAAAAAAACAATCACCAGTACCTGGCTTTGTCAACTCTTAACAATTACTATATTTACTAAAATGCTAAATAAATATTACAGAAAGGATTGAAGTCTGATTGTCCCTTCTAGACCCAGTTTTCCTCCCTCCATTCAGAAGTAATATCATGAAGGCAGTTCCCATGCTAAAGACAATATTGATTTCTCTCATGCAAGTTCTATGCTATTGCTTCATATGTAAGCATGAATATATATAATAATTAATGAATTATAAGGGTTCTATAGCAGTGCACACCCTATGTGTGGTTCTACAGTTTACACTCATTTACACAACACTGTGTGTTTTATTTAAATTGATATGCAGGATTCTGCTTTCTCATTATGGATCTTCCCTTTGCAACAGTATCATCATTATCAAAGTTGTTAATATTTTTTTATTTGTGTTCTACATTTTAGAGATGTTACAAGTTATATTGTGAATATTTACTTCTGAGCATATGTAAGTATTTGAGGGTTTCATGATTAAATATTTGAAAGAAAAAATACTGATTCAAAGAGTATGTGCATTTTCTATATTAATATATATTCTTGAATTTCTCTCTGAAGCACATGTAGTTGTATTAAACTTACTATAACTTGATATTTAAAAATTCAAATATTTGTCAATGAATTTATTTAAGGCATGATTTCCTTGAGTCAAACCAAATACAGTGAGAAGTCCTATATATACACTGGAAGTTTGAGGTTGAATTGTGTTCCCCTGAAAAAAAGTATTTTGAAGTTTTATCCGCTGGTAATTTAGAATGTGGATTTATTTGGAGATTAGCACCTTTCCAAAGGTAATCCAGCTAAAATGAGGTTATTAGGTGGATCCTAATCTGATATGACTGATGTTCTTCTAAAAAGGGAAATCTGGGTGAGACAGACACCCTGGGGCAAGATGATGTACTCAGGAAGCAGGCCACATGGAGTGCTAGGAGAGAGGGAGGCTGAACAATTGAAGGGACCCCAGTGTTGCCCAAAAGCTAGAAGCTAGAAACAGGCAAGGGCAGACTCCCTGTAGGTTTCAGAGAGAACATGGTCCTCCAATTCCAATTGCATGCTTCTGGCCTCCACAACTATGAGAGAATAAATTTCTGTTGTTCCAAGGCAGTTTCTGGCATTTTGTTACCATAGCTCTTGTAACAGTTACTGAAGGTTTCCAGCTGCTTCCACACTCCTCTCTTCACTTATGCTACCAAGAAATAACCCAGGGATTCTGTGAAGAGATCTGGCAGATGTAGTCAGACTTCCAAGTCAACCAGCCTCATGACTGCATGAACCCACCTGGTGAGGATGGAGGAGGACAGATGGGTAAGATGAGGAATGACAAAGACTGCTGTGAATCACGGGACACTAGGAGGGAGGCCTGGAGCACATTGTTTTTCCCACCACCCTCTGAAGAAGCCCACTCTAACAATGCCTTGAATTCAGGTTCTAGTCTTCCGAGCTTCTGGAGATTAAATATAGGTCATGCTAGAACACATAGCTTATGGTATTTTGTCCTGGCAGCTCTGGAAAACTAATTACTACATAACAATAGAGCTGTTTTGTTCTAAGTCAGCTCTCAGATTCAGCAAATGAAACCATTTCTTCCTTTCCTGAACTTCAATCTCTGTGTTCCCTGAATTTCTTGGACATACGCTTGAGAAAGGATGTACTAAACCAGGTCCCTTGAGAGACTTCAAATTTCGAAAATAAATAAGTAAATGCATGCCTTTAGTGCAGTACCATTAAAGAAATCTTCATTTAAAATATTTTTATCCTCATTAAAAACATGAAGCAGCAAGTGTGTATCAGCCGTTTTCTGCAATCTATTGTACAACTTTATGTTATTCTAACTGTGAGGGCAAAACCAGACCTGGTTGTGAAATAAAATTATAAAAACATTCTGCTAAGAAACCAATGCCTGGGAAAGGGTCAGTTCTCCTCCTCTCTCTCAGTCTTTCTCCAGGAAACCTAATTAACAATGAGTCCCTACCTTCTGGATTGTAAATCATTGTCCCAAGAGTGACAGTGATTTTGAAATGTAGCAGATACCTATGAAAAGAGCCACTTCTTATCTGTTTCTGTGAGCATGTTTTCTGTTAGACCCTGCACAAGGCCTTTAGCAGCATAGATTAGGAATTTTTTAAAAGAGGAAAAAAGCCCCAATGATAGGATGGGTCTAAGATGACACCAAATAACTTATAAATGTTGTGAGAAACTGTGGATCAGGGCTCAGAATTTGGAATTGTTCTCCTCTGGGCCTGCCGGCATACAATAAAGTTTGGAGTTCTCCTGCTCTGGAGTGCTGCCTGCTGCTTCTCAACCACTTTGTTTCCCATAACATAACTAGATTAACCAAAATGCTACTGTAGAGAAACTTGTCTGGACTTACAGAAAATGCATACCTTTGCAAATGGTGTTGTGGTCTACAAAGATGGAAAAGGGGGGTATTCAGTTATTTTGACTGGGATGGCTAATATCTTATTCTCATTTTAATTTGCATTTCCCTCATGGCTAATGATGTTGGGTATTTTATCACTAACTTATTGACCATTTAAATTTCTTTTCATAAGATGTGTTTATTAATATTCTCTGCCCATTTTAAATTGGATTACTTTTTGTTACTGAGTTTAGAAGGGTTTTTAAATTTCTTATCCCAGTGAAAGCCAATTTAGGGTTCTTTAAAGTCCTTTATACTTTCTTATTTTCTATTACCAGTTTTACATGTTCACCTTTGAAAATACATACTTTTTCTTTAACACATTTTTTGCTTTATTTATAGGGATTAATTTTACTGTGGTTTATTATTAAGCATTTAAATATTCAAGTAAATAAGCACTAGTACTTAGTGCTAATTGGGTAATCAATCAGTAATGTCTTGCTTGCTTCCCATAGTCTGAAGATATATGAAGGTCACTGTTGTGTTTGACAAAAACCTTTATGTAAAGCTGAGATTCAAGTAAATACAGAGGAGATGTATACTAGTAATGATCTTGGTACTATTACATATCTTATTTATTTGCCTACTAACAGAGCTAATTTGAGGATCTCATTATAAGGCACTGCATAAATATTTCACAGACTGACATGCTATTACTACACATGAACATACAAAAATTACTATTTGGAAGTGTAATTAGACTCCTAGCTGCATTATCAACGCCTTATGAACCAAGTTACTTATTATTTAAAGTACTGATACAAATAAGATTTTCATTATTTTTAGTCATTTGGATGCATTCAAGTTTGACTTTATGCTCAATTAAGCAATTACAAATTTATCTGCAGTTGAGGAAATTGTTTAGAGTTCTTTCTATATTGTGTCACAGATTTCATAAACCATTGGTCATTTCTCAGCATTCACTGTGTTCCTGCAGGCACTGCATTGTGAATCAACAGAAAGAGAGGGATTCAATATAAGGTGTTGCTGAACACATTTGTGATACCATACTGTATTTTAAAGGAAGAGATCATCAATCTATGCCATAAATGGCAAATAAGGCACAGCCTGGTGGCAGCCATTTGTTTCACTATGTTGGCTTCACTCAGTTCTCAAAGTATGCAGGACCAGACTTTCCAGGGCTTGCAAGCTGGACTTCATTCCCTATATCTGCAACTCTGCAGCCAAAACATGTCTACATGGGCTTTTCTGTTTTATGATACAATGATCAGAATCTTAAAAGAAAAACCCACTATAAAATGGTCAGAGTCTTAGAAGAAAAATTCATTCTAGGACCTATCATTTCCTTTGTCAATGTGGCATTTGGTCAGATGAATTTCCCTATTTACTTTGGTGTGAACAGTATACCACTAGGTATTTTCAGAATCAATTCATCTCTGGTTGTTGTTGCCACCACTTAAACTGTTATGTGAGTACAAAGGAGGTCAGCATGATGAGCACCTTGGATGCTCCAATGTGTGCACATGAGAGACAGCACACTTTGGAATAATTAATTCATTTCTCCTATTACAGGAGAAAAGTGTGAAATTAAGAAACACTGCTTCTGTTTCTCTTTCCAGTGTCCATACATGGAGATGCATGAACATTTATTTGTGGACATTGTTTTATAAAAGTTTATAAATATATTTATGCACATGGAGGTAAACAATGATCCATTTGAATCTCTTGTGATTTCAAAAATTAGCCAATAGAGAAAGTGAGGAAGAGGATGCACATGAGGATCTTCAAGGAGAGAGACTTTCTGAAGCACCGAGGCTGTGTTGTGTGTCTGCTGGCTCTAGAACATTGTTGGAAAAATGCAACAACCTGCAACCAGGTTCAGTCAACTCAGCACAGAGGTTTCTAAGTCATAGGGGCCAAACACAAAGCTAAAAGCTTCTAGGGCCAGCAGCACTTAGAAACCGGATGAACATCATATTATATTTTTTTTGTTTATTACTGGGATTGTAGTTAGTAAGCCATGGGCGAAGATCTAGTCAATCCTAAAAAGGATTTGAGGGTCTGCTATAGGTTTGGATATTGGATGTCCCTCTAAGGCCCACATGTTAAAAGCTTAGTCCCTGGGGAGGCATTCTTTAGAGGTGAGGCCTCGTGGAGAGTCTCTGGGAGAGTAACCTCAAGGGTTCGTGAGAACTCAAGCCATTCTTCTTTCTTACTGCTTCCAAGCCAGGAAGTGAGCAGTTTGCTCTACCATGTGCTCCCCACCATTGCAATCTGACACTCCCACGAGAGGCCTAAAGACAATTGTTTCATTCAGTGATAGGCTGGAAGCTATAAAAACATGCACTAAAGTAAAACTTTTCTCCATATAAATGGATTATCTGATGTATTTTATTATAGTGATGGAAAACTAACATGGTGATCATCCCCACTTGCCAGTCCTGGACCAGGTGCACAGAGATAGGATGACTCAGGATAGAGATATGGAGTGCTAAGGACCACTAGCGAATCACTAGGTCCTCTTCCTTTTACACCACCACTTCTCAATCCAAAAACATAATTAATTTTAATAAAAGTTAATTTGATTAAGTGCCTTATCTGACTGACAGCAAAGGAGTAAATGGTCACCAATGTGGGCCTCTAGTGTACTCACATTGTTAAAGTACAGCAGGTAGAGACAGTAGGAAAGGCGACTTACTAAAGGAACAGTATTATTGACTGCTGTTCAGTAATGCAACATATGGCCATGGATCCTCTTCATGTATCCCAAATGGCCAATTTCTTTGATGACTAAATAGTCAATGGTAAATTTCACCTTCAGTGATCAGACCTCACTTCACTAGTCTTATCAGTATCACTTGTCATTATTGATTTCTTTCTTCTTATTGATAAATTTTCTTCTCTTGGGACCCAGAACACAAAACAATTTCTTTATTTTCTCCCTCACTCATTGGTTTCTCCTTTAAAAAGACTTCTTAATCTCATTTGTCCATTGATCACATCCTCTATGGCTTCATGTTGGCCTGTGCCAGAATTTAATCCTTGGTCATTTTTCTCATTGGTGCCTGCACTCACATATTGGACATTCTTATTGG
Organism: Xerus rutilus; assembly: GCA_028644305.1. Lineage (NCBI taxonomy): Eukaryota > Metazoa > Chordata > Mammalia > Rodentia > Sciuridae > Xerus > Xerus rutilus. The sequence goes on along the minus strand of CM053412.1, from coordinate 8,793,178 downwards.
GTCCTATGGCTCCACACTTGCTTGCACATGATTTCTACATGTCAATATTCAACCCACACTATCTTTTAAAGTCCTAACTTGCATACTCAACTGCATGTGTGTTCTCTCTTAAAAGTGCAACTTCTCTGGTTTGGATATGAGGTGTCTCTCTCCCAAAGAGCTCCTGTGTTAATGCAGGAAAGTTCAGAGGTGAAATGATTGGATGTTATAGCTATCATCCCTGTTTCCTTGCTGCCATGGAGAGAACAGTTTCCCTCTCCCTGGACCTTCCTCCCATAATGTTGTACCTTGGTTTGGGTCGAAAGCAATGGATTCAAATATTTTTGGACTGAGATTTCTAAAACCATAAGCCCAAAACTTTTCCTCCATTAAGTTGTTTTTTCAGGTATTTTGGTCACAGCAATGAAAAGTTAACTTAAACTGTAATTGTCCTTCAAAACTCAAAATATTTAAAATGCTACTGAATCATCCTCAGCTAAGATTAAAATAACTTCGTATTTCCATTTGCTTATACCTAATTCATTACAGATAGTATAGACTCACATTTTATTTCATTTCCTAATCTATATTCATATTTCCAACAAGAAATTATGTTGACTATAACCATACATAGAATCTGATCACTTATTTACACATTTAGTGCTATAAGTTTGGTCCAAGATAAAAGTCAGCTCTCATCAGTGTACATTAGAGTACTGTGGACAATTTTTGAATGTTTATATTTTTTATGCACAGTGAAACATCTATTTTTTTTGGCTGACCCTATATTTGACACTTCTAAGAGCATATATAGGTATATGTACATGTCTGTGTGTGTATGTATATATATATATATATATATATATATATATATATATACATACACACACATGTATATATATATACACACACCTGTAGGTATATATGAAATAAATAATGCATTATTTATCCCATAATATTAATTTATAAAACTTAGATTCAAAGTTTAATCAGTGCCTGGAGATAAATGCCACATGTCGATTATCTTTACAGAAGCTCAGAATGTTTTCTTCCACCTGAACTGTGATGACTGATCTTGCTTTTAACTATGTTCTGACACTTGGTGTTTGTTCTTATGCTGCAGTTTCACTCACTGCACCGTCCAGCAGGCTGCTTCCTGCCCACTGCCTCTCCTGGGTTTTGGCTTCATGTCTTTCCACAGCCTCAGCATTAATCTTTTGCTGATGCTGCTTGGGCTTCATTACAGATCACTTCCACTTCATACACTACCCTTGGCCAGGCTCTTGGACCACATTTATCAACGTGACCTGATAACGAAGTGAGTCATCTTTTTGGTCTAATATAAGGAGGTTTCTAGACATTATATTTTGATGTATCACTTTACACTTTTTATTTCCATGTAACTTGATCTTTAATGCATTCCACTGCCAAGGTTTTGTTTACTTCTTTATCTTACTACAGTTTTTGCTTGCTAGTATTGTTATAAAGCCATATCACTACAAATTGCAGCAAGTGATCCTAAGACCTAATATATAGATATAGACACAGCAACATCACTTTAGATAAAATCACCCATTATTTCTAGAAAAATAATATAGAGCATAAAATGCAAGCAATAAACAATACAAAGTTGAAAGGAAATAAATCAAAGTATGTCAAAAATAATTTTAATAATAATAATTATTGAATGTGATTTAAAACACATGGTGATTATATATCACAGAAAGCTTAAATTTATCAAATTTTTGTATCAAAATGAATTACTATATGTATTATTAAGATTGAAAGCATGGCATTTAGTTTAGGCCTATACTTAAAATAGATGAAAAGAATTGTTTGAATGTAAAAGAATTAATGAATTTTCAGATAAATTTTTATTGATACAAGAAAATTTTGTTTCTAGAACTTCCTTCATATAAAGATAAAAATGAGGGAAAATATTATGAGGCTGGAGTAATATAAACCATGCTTCAATTTTAGGAGTACTGCAAATGGTTCTCTTGCTATGCATGGTAAAGGGCATCACTACACATTCCTAAAGGGCATTACTCACCCTGCTGGCTTAGTTTTTCATTCTTCATGGTTTGTCAGGCTTTATGATATGTATAACATGTCACAATAACCTTCTTAGTTCCTTATTCTTATTTCTCTAATTAATAGACCAAATGCTCATTATATTTTATGCACATCTTCTCCATTACTGAGTTATTTGCTCATATTTATTTCTTGGAGCTGAATTTATTGTCAACAACTTAGGTTTTAAAAAGAAACCTTATTTTCCCTGCTTCTAGGTGCTCAGGTTCCCACCATTGGTGGCTGGCTGCTTCACTTCCAGGGAACTGCCTGGCCGCTGCAGCATTAGACCACACATTCTTTTCCTGTGCAATTCCCTGTATCTCTTCTCTCTCTCGGTGCTTTGGGATTATTGCAGTGAGTCTTAAGATGAACCAATTTCTTCCCCTTGAGGATGAGTTGATTGTTTGAGTCTTTCCAGAGTTGTTTTATGTAAACTAAGCCGGGCATCATTTTGATTACTTGAGGAATACTAGTGAGAATAGCAGGCAAGAATTCCTAACTTTTAGGTATTTATATAATTATTCCATATAGAAATTACTCAAGAAACAATAAGAAAAATGAATATATAAACTCGATAAAATGTTAGACCCCTAATGAGGAAAAAACAACAGGAAAGTTTTGGAAAGGCAAAGGGATGCAAAGTCCAAGAGTTAGGAAGACTGAAAGATTTCACTAGTAAATATAATAGAGTAGATATCACTGATAAAGTAAGATAGAATAAGTATGAAAGGGAGGAAAATTACTCGATCCAAAAAAGAGGAAAATTAATAACTGGAGGAAAATCCTTGAGCATATAAGGTGCCATTGTTTCGTTATGGTATTGTTCTTTTTAGTTGTATACCACACCAGATATACCCTGATGTAATCACAAAAGCATGAGACACAACTCACTCAGATTCAGTCCCCGGAACACCCAGCTTCCATTCTACTCCATTGATCCTGTTCTTAAGGAAGAACAAGGTCACCTATTTTTAATAATTGGAGCAAAGCAAGAAACAGAAGGAGGTAGAGTGAACAAGGGAGTAGGAGAGCAAGAAGGGTCTTATGAGCTTGTAAGAGTGTAGATTTTGTTCTATGTAAAATGGGGAGCAGCCTCAGGGGATATAAGGAACTAGGATCTAGCTCAGTGTTTAAGTGGATCCAAATACCAAAGCAAGATTAGAGTAGAAGCAGGTGAGGAGGCTCCTGTAAAAGTCAGAAAAGAAAAATAAACAGAACTAGATTTATTTATCTCATGTTACAAAATATGGTACAGCTGGATATAAGATTGATATTCATTGACAGACACAAATAAGTAGAACATTACACTTACAAACTTCAATTTATAATATTTGCACAGTTACCAAGTGACTAGGAATAAATCAAAGCCTCTAGCCTGAAAACTATAAAATGTTAAGTGGAAGCAAAGAGGAATCTACACAGGTGTAGATTTGTTCTATACTATATATTTGGAGATACAATAACATAATGTAAAGATATCAATTCTATTTGAGTAGAATTGTTCCAATAAAACTTTCCCAATAGCAGCTGATTCCAAAATTTATATAAAAATGTAAGAGAACAATTATAGTCACAGGAATCCTGACAGAGAACCACCTGGATGACATATGCCACTAGAGATAGCAAGACTCATTCTCAGCATTGACACATTAACCAATTAAACAAAACAGAATTAATGAATAGATCTAAAGTCAGTTTTGTTACCTAATTCAGACAAATATTCTTTAATAGTCTTTGCAATGAGATGTGTTATGCCAATTTGTTTCCAAAGTTACAAAATAAAATAATAGAAAATATCAGCCCCGTATCTCACTGTAAACACAATAAATTCCAGAGAGACCACCAATCTAAATTTAAAGTACAAAACAAACACATGGAAAAAAACGTAATAAAATACTTTCATAATTTGACCCTGATAACGGTTTCTAACATTGTACACAAAACCACTGTCTATAATGGGAATCAGTGGCAAATTGAACGATTTTAACCTGAAGAAATTCTAGTCATTGAATAGCGCCGGACGTACTTGGAAATGCAAGTTACAAAAAGGCATGAGACAGAGTTGATCCTCATTGTTGACAGATTCTGCATTTGCAATTTTTCATACTCACTAAAATGTTTTCATAAGCCCCTCTCAATCAGTATGGGCTTTTGTGTTCATTTGGGCACATGCACAGAGCGGCAACAACCTGACGTTCCTGATGTACACACTGAACCACAGTATCAGATTTCAGTTCTGGTTCTGTGAGATGTGTCTTATTTGTGGTCTATTCTTGCCAGGTTTCGGACACTTTTGTGCTTTCTACTGATGATTTTGCTGTCTAAAATGACCCCTAAGTGGAGTGCTGATCTGTTCTCTAATGTTCTTTATACAAAAAGCCTATGATACACTTCAAAGAGAAAATACTTGTGTTAGATCAGATTCATTCAGGCATGAGTTATACGGTGCTCTTGGCCATGAGTTCCATGTTAATGAATCAGCAATATCTACTAAACAAGTTATCTTTAAACAGAAATCACACAAAAGAAGGTTGTGTACTAATCAGTTCACAAAAACATATATACATATATATATGTGTGTGTGTGTATGCATACATGTTTGATGACATATTTATATCTATCATCTATATTTCTATATATGCCTTTTTATAAAGGCACTAATACAAACAAATCACCTTTCAAAATCCAAACCTTCCAATACTATGACATTTGTTTTTTTATTAGGCTTCAACATATGAACTGAGGTTGGGGAACTACAAATATTCAAACCATAGCAAGGATGAATTAGTTATAGTAATTAATTGTAGTCTTAAAGTAACGAGAGAGAAGTGACAGTAGGTTGGGGATTACAATGGCCCTGTACTAGGCAGTGGAAATAACACTCTCGGTGTTCATGGATAGAAGGGGGGTGGAGGTCTTCTCTGGAGCACACAGAGTTCCAGGCCTTCTTTGCAGAGGATGAAGGTAGACAGAATGAGGTAGAGGTGATGTTGCCATGTTCTCCAGTATCATTGTCAAAAAGGCATATACTAATCCAATAAAAATGTACTAATCTTCTAATTTCTCTTTAGGACCACAGGATAGATCATAGGTCAGATTAGGATATTTCCTACAAATTTATCAGGAACATCATCAATGATTTAAAAATTCATATTCATTAAATTAAAAAGAGACAGCAGCCAGCAGACGTGGGCAGCAAAGACAACCCACCCCAATTCTGCACCAGAAATGTGCCTACAGCATTGGAAAGACTGTGGTCCTCACTTTTCTTTTTCTTGCTGTATTCTTCAGAAACAGCCGTGTTCCATGATAGATAGCCCAGGAACTGAACTTCTACCTTTCTTTGAAAACTCATGTGATGATGTAATAAATCTTACCTAACAAAAAGACTTCCCTGACATGGAACTTCATGTTTTTGCTTTGTTTTGATATTTTTTCTTAGTTTGAACCATTTTCTTTTGTTATTATTGTATCCCTGGCTTCCTCTGTTCCTTATTAATGATGTTTAATATGGTTAGTATTAGCACCAAATACTACTGCTCAGATGTGCAACACATAGTAATCTATTTTATTCATTAAAAGGACTACAGTTTTGTAATTCCTGGTCATATTCACTGGTACAAGAAAACAGAATTGCTAGATATACAGCAAAATAATAGAAAAATATATGTAAAATGGTTTATTTTCATATGATTATGCATGTATTTAAAACTATATTGTCTAAATTTTCTTTAAAATATATTATTAAAGATATGCCTATGTTAATTTTTCAAGTAAGTGATCAAAGGGAGAACGAATTTATTTCAGAGATGTAAAAGGTAGCACTCAGTACTGAATTCAAATGGCATGATTTTGAGTGGAAGATTCTTCCTCCTAATACTAGTTTCTTCTTCGATTTTCAAAATATGAATTTTAGAGGGACATAACCATGTAGTCCACCCATTTATATACATGTGGCATTCATAAATAGTGGACTAAACAGGTAGAACATGAATAGCTGAACTTACCCGTGTGAAGATTGGCCATATGGTGAGATTAAAGAAAAATGAGTATAACATTAGCTACTTCATTAATAAAGTAATAATTAAGCCACAATTCAAGGGGCCAATAATCACAAGGACTCAAAAACTCCACTGTCATGTAAAGCTTTAATAAAAATGCAAGAAGAAGGGTGTAAAGCAGAAGAGATGTGTGTTCAGATTAGGAACTGCAGAGATATAAGTTTAATTTAGTTTTAGGGAAGCTAAGTCAAGTTTGTGGGGGATTTTGAAGCCTGTTGGCTATGTAGCTAAAATCAGACAGTCTAATAAATTAAAGGAGACTTATTCTATATATTTGCTCAAAATAAGGTAGCCAAACTAGCCCAAGGTGCCTCTTACATAGATTTGAGCATTAAACAGCATGTTATAAATCAACCATAGCACATCTAATCCTTATCTTTGGCAAGAATCATTGTCACACATCTAGGAGTCTCTGAAGATTAGATTAATGCTACCCCATGCTAAGCACAAGCTGACTCATCCTTATATGCCTGGATAAGAAAATAATTAAAAATAGAGGAGAACTTGAAGTATCCAAACATTGAAAGAGAAGAAGAAAGTGTTAACATTGTAAAGCACCTGAAATTTTACTCTACTTGCATGCTATGAATTAACCTATGCAGTCTCATGGATGCTGGAAAAATACGTGATTTCTGGGTAAACACACAATGACAAAAGGCAAATGCCTCATAACTCATTGCTCATTGCAAGGCAGGCAGGTCTGCGTCCCTTCCCTTGCCTGCCCCTCATCTCACTGGTCGCTGAGCTGCCCTGGTAAGTAAGATCTTCCATACTCTGTCTCTATTGTAGTGTTTAGAAATACTTCACAATGCTTTGCAATGTGTCAAACATGCCACAAGGAACAGAGAAAGATGAGTTGCTAGTTCTGGAGCTTGGCCTTCAAGCTTGGTTCCAGTCTATCAGAACTTCTTCAGCAGATTTAAAGGAGATAAGGGAAATCATTTTGAGGGCTTCTAATCTGATCTGCTTCTGTGGTTTGATTGTTTTGGACAAGGGAGGCCATATTTTGTTTTCAATTTTGACTTTCATAAGATGATTGCTCTGTAAATTCCATCCTCTTTACCTCCACTATTAATTTACTTTTCTTCAGTGAAAACCATTTCTCCTTTATGTGCAGGTGTCCACTGTTGAATTATCTGAGCTATGTCAGAGTGCTGTTCTTATTTATGATATGTCCCTTAACATAATGCCCTATCTAGAAGCTGTGAATTTGTCATGGAAGAGTGATGGAGATCTCCAAATAGTCCCTTTCCAAAGTTTAACTGGCAGTTGCTTTAAATTGGTGTGATTATGTGTGAGCCATGCGATTTGAAAGGACAGTGCTGACTGGCATAGATACTTTCATTTCTTTTATGCCTTTCTTCCCATCAGAGCTGCAAACATCATTTTTTATGTCATGACTGAATATGACAGTGATTTCTTTTTTGCTGTGAATCCAATTAGTCTGTCTATGCTTCTGAGCTTTTTAATTTTTTTTATGTGTATGCCTTTTCTTTCCTTTTTGTCTGAAGAAGTTGTTTACATTCTTGGAATGTTTGTCTTAGATCTTCATGCTTGTCTGCTTTTCAAATTACTTAGCCTTTTATTCCAGCTTCCTGTTATGGGTCTGCTAATGATCACCCTCATCTCTCTATACTCGGGCTTTGATTTAGTTTCTTTTCTTCACACATGCATTGGATAATTTGAGGTGCATTCAATAGCTCACTTAAAAGAAGCAGACAAAATAATCCTGACAAAGTCTCTGCATTGATTTTGTACTCTACAAAGGTTTACAAGAGCTTAATGTGAATGTTTTTTGAAACCTAAAGAAATCAGACAATTAATTGTTTCAACCAATACTCTTAAGGAAGAAACAAAAACAGACACAAAGAAGAAATTAGAAGTCTTTTGCAAGGATATATGAAATCTACTGATGCAGCAGTAGAAAAAAGAAAAAAACAACTTGGCTGAAAGTCATCTTGATTCATCCCCATTTTCAAAGGACCACAATGAGATAATATATATAAGCCAACATGTAGTGACCCTCCAGCAAGTGTAAGTATTCACACTTACCTGTGCACTACTGATTGGGAAAAGAAACAATGAATAATTTGCTTAGTAAACCTTTTATATTTTTATTGGTACATTATTGTTAGGCAAAACATTGGCCTTTATCTTGACATAAACATACACGCATGGAATATAATGTGCTCCACTTTGGTCCCCGATACTTCCCATTTTATCTCCACCCCTCCCTCCTCCTTTTCCTTTTCCTCTACTTCTCTGCCTTCTATTTATTTATAACTCTTTATGGATACACATAAAGTTGAAATTAGCATAATTTGGTCAAGTTTATTCTGTGGTCCCTCTCTTGTCCTGTCCCTCCACCTTTGGTCTCAATCCCCTTCCTCTGCTTCAGGGATCTCCTATTTTCATGTGATCTCCCCCAACCCTTGTTTTCCTTATTTTGCTCTATCCTCTGCATATGAGAGAAAACTTTCAACCCTTGACATTCTGAGTCTTGTTTATTTCACTCAGCATGAATTTCTCCATTTCCATCCATTTACCAGCAAATGCCATGATTTCATTCTTCTTTGTGGTTAAGTAATACTCCATTGTGTGTTTGTGTATCACATTTCCTTTATCCATTAATCTGTTGATGGGCTCCTGGGCTGGTTCTATAACTTGGCTATTTTGAATTGTGCTGCTATAAACATTAGTGTCCCATTTCATTGTAGTATTCTTTATTTCTTTTAGAGAAACACTGAGGAATGGAATAACTGAATCATAAGGTTGTTTCATTCCTGTTTTTTGAAGAATTGACATAATGCTTTCCAGAGTAATTGCACTGTTACAATCCTATCAACAATATATGAGTGTACCATTTTACCCATATCCTTGCCACCATTTTTTATTTGTATTATTGATAATTTCCATTCCCACTGAAGAGAAATAAAATCTCAATATAGTTTAGATTTGTATTTCCCTGATCTTAAGAACGATAAACTTTTTTTTTCATATATTTGTTGTCCATTTGTGTTTCTTCTTTTGAGAAGTGTCTGGTTAGTTATTTTGCCCATTTATTGATCTGGTTATTTGATTTTTGGTGTTAAGTTTTCTGACTTCTCTATATATTCTAGATAGTAATCTCCTTTTGTAGAAAACAGGCAAATTTCTCCCATTCTGTAGGCTTGCTCTTCATGTTCCTAATTTTTCCTTTGCTGTGCAGAAACTTTTTAATTTGATGTTGATTTTTATTGACTTTTATTTTATTTCTTGTGCTTTAAAATTCTTGTTAAAGAAGTTGGTATCTGGGCCAATATGTTGGAGTGTTGGGTCTACATTTTCTTCAGGAAGTTGGAAAGTTTCTGGTATAATTCCTAGGTCTTTGTTTCACTTTGAATTGTTTTTGTACAAAGTGAAATATAGGGATCTAGTTTCATTCTTCTACACATGGATATCCAGTTTTCTCAGAATAGTTTCTTAAAAGGCTGTCCTTTCTCCAACATATGTTTTTGTTATTTGTGTCAAGTACTAGATGACCAAATCCATATGTATTTGTCTATGCGTCTTCTATTTCATTCAAATGGGTATCTCTTCTCCAACACATATTTTTGGCACCTTTATCAGGTATCAGATTGTTGTAAGAATATGAGTTTGCCTCATGTCTTCTGTTCTATTCCATTGGTATTCATGATCTCAGGACTATTTTGATGCTGATATCATGCTGTTTTTGTTACTATAGCCTTGTAGTGTGATTTGAGATCAGATATCTCCAGCATCACTCTTGCTCCTGATTGCTTTGGCTATTCCTGGTCTCTTATTCTTCCAAATATATTTTAGGACTGTTAATTCTAGTTATGTGAAGAATATCATTGGTATTTTGATGAGGATTGCATTGAATCTGTACAATGCTTTTGGTAGTATGGCCATTTTGGACATTGTTAATTCTGCCTATGCATGAATTTGGGAGGTCTTTTCATCCTCTGAGGTCTTTTTCAATCACTTTCTTCAGGGTTTTATAGTTTTCATTGTAGAGATATTTCACCTACTTGGCTATATTTCTTTCCTGATATTTTATTGGGTATTTTCCCTTTCCTGCAGGATAATGAGTCAGTTTTTAAGAGTGTATGGAATATGAATTTTAATCACAGTGACAATACTATTTATATGGATTAGAAGAGCAAAATACCTTTTAAAGGCTTTGTTTCAAAAATAAGGAGTTATAGCAGACTTGAGAAAGCAATAATTTGCCGTCTTTAAAATTCCTGTAGAGCTTATCAAACAAGTCATTTAACATGAAGTGCCTAAAAAAAAAACAAAACCATAGTAAAAAAATACAATTCAATTTATCTCAGTTGTATCTTAATGTTCTTGCATGTGTCTCATTTTGTACAGAATTTTATGATAGAAAATTCAATTTGAGATAAAATTAATTTTTAAAAATGAAAATATCAAATGTATTTCAAACAATATTTTATTTTTTCATCTTCACATGGCAAATTCCTATAGACCTAGGACTATGAAGAATATGATTTTCACATCCTGGTTTTAATATGTTACTAGTGTAAAACATTGCTCACAATAATGTTAGTGATTTTCATTTTTTCTAATGTTGCAACTCAGAGAAGACTTCATTTTTACCATTATTGCTAGCTGAAACAATGATTCTCAATCTTGCTCTCCTTAGCTGACCTCTAATCTAGCCTCACCAGAAGTTCAGATCTGGAGCTATGTGTTGTCTGAAATGTCCCATAGGTTATGCTGAAACATCACTTTGGTAACTATGATTTCCATTATTCCCTATATATCTTACTGGTTAGGGATATAATAGCATACTGTATAAGGTTATTCCTCCTGCTATCTTCTTGAAATATAAAACAAATCATCATTGATATGATTGTTTTGTTGATTTCTAAGCCATTGAAGGTCCTGTGTAGGGAATGATTTATTTCCTTTTCCTTTGATAATTAAAAATGAAAAAAATATAATTTTAAGAATAAGAAGAATAAAGGAATGATATATGTATTTTCTTTATCTAAAGAGTTAGTGGACTTTTTTTATCTTCCATAGAAATAGGATGCAGGTATTTTCCACTACTTGTCCCAATAAGTATAAGTAAAAACTCTGGGCACCATATCTAAAAGAACTCCATAAAAATTCTGAAAGTAGGAGAGAAGAATGCTGACTAGTGAGGGACTTTGGGACTTGAGAGATGACATGATGGTGGCCATTCTCTCTCATATTACCCAGAGTTGGAACTAGAAAAAATGGCAACCAGAAAGCTCAATGGGCATTGACCAAAATGTTTCAAGAAAGGCCAGTTCTTCCTGGTCAAGGACAAGTGAAAGAGCAGCCTTGCAAGGCAGAAAATATTTGGATGTTAACTGCTCTATTCTAGCCAAACAAAGAGGAAAAAAAATTGTTAGCACAGTTCACATATTAGACCACTTAGGAAAAAGAAATCAATGAATTACAAGATAAAACAATAGAATCATTTAATCTAAACAGTAGAGAGAGAAAAGTCAGACTCAACTGGGAGAGCACTGGGGATTGCCAGTGAGATTACTTACAGCAAAGAGCTAACATTCTGTTCCTTAGAGACAAAGGAGAGAAGGAGGGAAAAATTGGAAAAGAGTACTTGAAAAAGAAATAAATGGCCCAAAATTTCTTGCAATAACAGAGATAATATAAACCACAAATGCAAGAAAGGGTACTTTCCTCTTTAACAGAATAAAACCAAAGAAATATACAACAAAAATCACAATTAAACCTCTAATAAAAATAACAAAGGAAAAATTTTTGAAAGTAGCACAGAAAAATAAGGCCTAGTTGAAGGGCTGTGAGTTTCTTACGGCAAAAGATGGACGCTAGAAGGTGTGGTATTTTCTAAGTGCTGAGAGAAGGATCCAGAGCCAGATTCCTACCCAGAAAAAAATGTCCTTCAGGAAACAAAGGTGAATGAATCCATTTCACTGTGGTTGCTTTGCCAAATCTCAGCACTTGTCTCTTTTTGCAAGTGGAAAAGACCCATTTTCATCTCACCTTGTGTCCCTGGGGCCAAGGTGACCCACTGTCATCTCCTCAGCTTCCAACAAATGTCTGTCTTATTAGAACCTTGAGGAAGGCAATACCGAAGTTTAAATTTCCATTTTTACAAACTATCCGTTCTTAGAGATTTCTGCATTTATCCTGTCAGGACCTAATAAGAAGCCCAGTAATTCACTTATTTGTTAATTGCTTTCAGATAATTTCATTTTTTTTATTCACTATATTGACAGATGTCCCTTTGTGAACATTTTTTTTTCTGAAAACAAAATAAACATTTCCTGAGCTAAGACCTGTTCATCTTCAGAGCAATTCACTACATAAAATGATATGTCCAATTATGTTATGCACTGATTTTTACTTCACTATTCAGGTAATAAAACACAACAGTATGAGCATTAGGGTCTAATAAGAGGACAAGCCTTGGTGATTGTTAAAAATTCAAGTAAGAATTAGCTGCCCTTAACTACTCTGATTCATTATTGTCAGACCATAAAAAACTCCCAGGGTGAATTATGGCTATGTATGAAAAATAAAAATAAATGATAAACACAAAATTAATTTATTTAGATGAGGACTATTGTCATGCAGAGACCGAACAGCATGGTTTCTTGGGGACTTATTTAGGTTTATATAAAATCAAAGTTTTACTATCTGTTAGTGTTCAATAAATTCTTAGCACTCTTTGGGAGAGTGAGGAGGGTGATTATGAGAATCCCTTCCCTGTGGTGTCTCCCTTCCTTTACAATCTTATCCAAGGCTTTCTGGTAAGGTCACAGACTCCAAGTTCACAGGAATGGATCCTCCAATACTGGTATGAAAGCTCTAGAAGCTGATGAAAAAAAAGAGCAAGAAGGCACAAATAAAAGATACATGCTGTTTTGTTTATTGACAGTTGATACGCAAAGTATTTTGTTAGCATTTTAAGTTGATGTTGAGTAAGCAAGGTCATTTTCCCCTAATGTCTCATAGAGGAAAACATGAGAACTGAATTTCATTAAAGTTTTCTTCAAAGATGATTTGAATAACAGTGAATCAGCATATATATATTTTTTAAGTCAAATAGATTACAAAGTAAGTTTTATTTATTTAACAAATAGCTGATTCTGTTTTTTCTAAAGTCTTCCTTGACAAGTACAGTTAACAATTATCAAAACATCTTCTGACTCACAATAATGACAAATTTAACTGGTTGAATCTGTGTTTTTTCCATAGGTAGTTATAGAAGTTGTAATGAATTAAACTTCTCATGTAATAAGTTCAACACTCTATAAATTTAAAATTCTCTGATTCCTTTCAAAATCCATTGATCATACTGTGGGAGACTCTTCGTGGTGAACAGTGGAAGAGAATTAAAAGAAGTGTCATGTCACATTCTTTCTTTGTTCATAGGTAAAATATAAAGAAGAACTTCTTTGAAAACTTCGATTTGTAAGAAACATAGGCACCCATAGCCAGGTAATATTTCATGTACCCATCTTGCGTAGTATTTAGGATCTGGTTGTTATTAGCTACTTATTTCACACATAGAATCCAATTTTTAACCCAGAAAAAGACAAGAGTCTATAATTTCTTTTGGATTCTTCAATATTGGAAAAAGGGGGAAAAAATCCTATATCATGCTATATTGTCACTGGGTCTCAAGAAGATCTCTTCAGAGGCAGAAGAGACATCTACTAGGATTGTCCAGGGTCTTGACAGATATTAAATAATCAGATTTTAGCCAAGAGGAAGAGCTTTATTTGAAAGTGAAGGGGAAGGTTTGCATTTCCAGAGCAGAACATGGGCTGTCTTGTGAATGAGAAGAGCCACCAGGGTTTAAAATTGGGTTTTTGATTAAAGTTTATATAGCTGAAATATGTATGATCCAAGAGGGTTGGAATTGGGAAAAATTTAGCAAGATCTTATTTCTCCATTATGGGGTCTGGTCTGGCATGTAGGTTTCAGCATATAGCACTGTGGAGTGATTGATGGAGTGATCGACCTAGAGGGTCATGGTCTTATCAAATGTGGCCTCTTGGCATCACCAGGTTAATGATTTCTTTCTATTGAGGTTTTTTTTCCTTCTCTGGACATTGCAGAAAATGTACAGAGAACTGGGAAATCACAAAGTAATTAATGGGTTGTTTGGTACATTTTTCATTCTGGTTTCTTCCCCTCCCTTAGGAATCTTTGTCCTGCTCACAAATTGTTCACAGGCGACCAGTTCCATGTTCCCACACAGATGTTTTTCCTTTAGAGAGACCATTGTTGTCACTTTGTTTTACCTACCCCTAAATTTCTATTTCACTACTAGGTGGGATATCAAGGACTTAAAGTTGATTGGAGGAAATAGTTTCAGTAGATAAACAAAAAGCACTACCTACTTCCCGTGTTGTATTGCATTTCTCTGTCTATGTTTTGAAACATAAAGAGCATTCTCCTCACTTTCATGCCGGACATAAAAATTTCCAAGTAATTAAACAAGCATTTCTATTCTGAAAATACCACTAAAAGGCATTGATATTTCAAAGGCTTTTTGGTTGTAAATTAGGAATGCAGATAGAAGTGAGCTTCTTTGCTGCTGTGGCTAAAATGAAGACAAGAACAATTTCAGAGGAGAAAAAGTTTATTTGGGGCTCACAGTTTCAGAAGCCTCAGTCCATAGACAGTCAGCTCCACTCCGTGGGACTCAAGGTAAGGCTGAACATCATGGTGGAAGAATGTGGTGCAGCTCACATGATGATCAGAAGCAGAGAGACCACTCACCAGATACAAAATGTATACCCCAAAATCACACCCCCAATGCTCACCTCCTCTAGCTCCCCCCTACCTGCCTTCAGTTACCACTCAGTTAATTCTGTCGGGGTATTAATTCACTGATTGGGTTAAGACTCTCTTAATCATTACTTCTCTGAACTTTCTTGTATTGTCTCTCTCATGAGCTTCTGGGGGATACTTCACATCCAAACCATAACAGCAAGGTCCTATACTCTCTTCATGACAGGATGTCTTTGGGCTTCCTTCTCCCAGCATTGTTTTCTGGAAAAGACTGTCTGAGGAGAAAGATGGAACACTGAAGATATCCCTGGGAAATACTGATTGTTGCCACAACTCGCACACTGAGAAGACAAGATGGCAGGTGGACCTGAAAACCTGTCCCAGCCCAAACACTAACTGCCTGTCACTGCACAGCAATTCCCTGGTGGCAGCTGGGGAGAAGGCAGGGCCATTCAAGCCCAGCCACAAGCAGAACTTGGTGGAACGGAGCTGATGGTGTCACCCTCAGTGTCCCTATCCCTCATTCCCTTCTGAGGCCTACCTGAACCTATTCTCTGAGGGTCCCTCCCACTTAGCTTCTTTTTTTTCTTTCTCTCTTTCTTTTTACTGTCTTTCTTCATTTATTTATTTGTGTGTGTGTGTGTGTGTGTGTGTGTGTGTGTGTGTACACCAAGGATTGAACTCAGAGACAACTGAGCCACATCTGCAGACTTATTTTCTGTTTTAAGGGACAGGGTCTCACTGAGTTGTTTAGTGCCTTGCTGTTGCTGTGGCTGGCTTTGAACTTGTGATTCTCCTGTGTCTGCTCCCCACAGCTCCGAGCCATGAAGAAAGAACGGGTGATTTCCTAGAGGTGACCAAACCACACTCCAAGAAGCAGAGCTGTTCTGACTTGTGCTCAGGTGCTCTGGCTTTCCTATTGAACAAACTGACCAGATCAGTCTCTTCAAGGCTGAGGTATCATCTGGATATTCAATCAGCCATTTGCCCTATGTTCCTCTCCTGGTAGATAAGTTGAAAATTCAGGATCCTGCCTGCAGGCCCTACTTAGGCCTCAGCTTAAGCCTCAACTTGTAACTCTGTTATAGCAACAGTCCTTGTTCTCAGGTTAACATTTGAAAACCAGCCACACACTAACCCAAAGCCATTCAAAAACCATTTTTCCTCAAGCATCCATTCTACTGGCATATTTTCCTGTGAAAGTCCAATTTCATTTAGGCTTAAAAGAGAGAATCTTTGAATAGAGGAGAAATAGCCTACCAAGGCCTTTTTCAAAAAATACTACTCAGTGTTTGCTTTGATAGTGGAAATAAGGAAGAGTTGACGGCTGGGGAACATGGAGCAGCTGATGACCTAGTCACCATGAGTGATGTAGTTTGTGCCTCTAGTCCCTGGCAAGCATCCTGTGTTCAGCTTCTCTTCCAGAATCCCTGGTCCACATTGCAAGTTTCAACTCCCACACAGCCTGGAGGGTGACCTCTATTCTGACACTGTTGAGAAATCAAGTGGATATGCAGGATCATCTAGGCACAGATGCTGACTCACTCCTCTGTCCCTGTGTCTGTCCCTTGAAATCATATTCATCACTGTGGACCTGATTAATCAGCTTTGCCCACTGTATACTTGTTGAACTGTACAAAACCCATTATGCCATAGTGCCTGATCAGAATGTGACTGTGGTATTGGACATGCTGCTCAGTTTCTGCACTGGAACATGTGGACATCCTCGATTTTTCATGAGGACAAGACATGCCCAAAAAGTATGGATGGATACTTCACTGTAAGCACAACACTGCTGCAGCACAGAATTCAATGTGGGCAGCGATTCTACCGTGACTCTGCACAGGAACCATTTTTCCTGCCAAAGTTTGATCCATGATGCTGCAACATTGGTTTCACTTGGGATTCTGTTAGAAATAGACTCTCAGCCTCCATCCCATAAGGAATGAGTCAGTATTTTCCTTATCACAGGCTTCTTGGGTAATTCTTATTCATATCAAAGTTTACAAAGTGCATCTCTAGTCCCCAAACCCTACTAACCTCCCAGAGACCAAGAACAGTGGCCCACCATGTCATAGGCACTGATCTAAACCTCTTCTCTTCTGTAGACAAATGCCACCATCACCCAGACTCTCTATTTGTGTATCTGAGAGGAAGATGGTAAACAGATTAAGCACTACAAAATGAACAGCATCATTGGCAATGGGAGATCCCTGAAGATCCTCCTGTTTTGCTCCTGAGAAGAAATTCATACAACCCGAGACATGAAAATGAGCTAGTATCTTTGTTCCAACTGCCCCCTCCATCCTTATGTTAGAGATAGAGCCGAAGACTTCCAAAATGTTTCCAGAGTTCTTTTGTCCCTGAGTGGGGATGGAGAAGAAATAAGGAAATAATACTGTAAACCTAATGTAAAGAAAATACCATAAATTACACTATGTGAAATTACGTCAAGTGGCTATCTGGACTTCTGTTTGATTTTGCTTTCTAACTATCTAACTTCTTAATATTATTTGATCCCATATTTTATTTGTTAAATGTCAAGTTTTAGTATTTTATTTTCTAAATTAATTTCAAGTAGTGCTATAGGTGTTTAAGTGTTTATACAGATTATGAGGGGCGTATTATATAAGTGATATTCTTAATATATATTTATATTTCTCTAGTTTTAGTTGAAAAATAAAGAAGTTCAGATAAGATCAGTTCTTAATCCTGGATGCATACATCTTTTAATTACCAAAATATGCTAATATTTGTGTCACAACCCAAACCAATCAAATCGAACTTCTGAGGATGAGTAGTTTTGCAGCAGAATTTATTTTTTTATTTTTTATTTTATTATTTTTGGTAGTGAGGATTGAACTCATGGGCACTTGACCCCTGAGCCACATCCCCAACCCTATTTTGTGTTTTATGTAGAAACAGTGTCTCACTGAGTTGCTTAGCGCATCGCAATTGATGAGGCTGGCTTTGAACTCGCAATTCTCCTATCTCAGCCTCCCTAAGTGTCAGGATTACTGATGTGCGCTACTGCGCCAGCTAGCAGAATTTTCTGTTTGTTTGTTTTCTTGAATGATTTTAAAATACAACCAGATTGAGGAGCACTGATCAGATCTTTGCAGGTTTTCAAGCTTTATTTGCTGCCGTTGTTTGATCTTCACTATAATAATGCCCCATGTAGAAAAAACACAATCTCCAGGTAAAACAGGCAGAAGCTCCACCTCATTTTCTCTGCTATGTGCACACAAATTCCATGTACCATCTCCACACCTGGTGCTCTTCTTCCCCTCGGGTTCCACCGAACTTACTCAGTTAGCATACTGAATTACCATGGATAGTTCCTGAGTTTAAAACTTATATGCTTTTAACCTGCATAAATAGAAGAGAAAAAAAATAATTAGAGAATATATAAAAGATATAGTATTACAATGTTAGACTTAAAATTACTCAATGTGGACTGTATATTTTACTCTAGTCAATGCAGTCTTGGGCTGACCATATAACTCAGTGGTACAGCTCTAGTCTAGAGTGAATGATAGCCTGGGAGCTTGATTAGAGCACCACAATAAATAGATAAATAAATAAATATTCAAAGATGTATATGAACAATTTAAATATCACAACTGGTAGCTACAAGTTTTTTAATATGTTTATTCAAATTAGGCAGATTTTAACTCTAGTTATTTATAGGCAGTCTAACAAATACATGTTAACACTCTACTGATAAGAGAGACTTGGCAATGGTACTTATCTTCTGTTTTCAAATTCTAGATACAGCCTCAGACTTCTCTGAGTTTGTGATAAAGGCAGACCAGCTGCCACACAATTTTAAAGCAAAAGGCACACATTTTCCAGCAGGGCATATTTCTCTGGAGTCAGTATTGCTGAATGGCCATTTTTTCAACTTATCCTGCTACAGAAGAATATGCTAAAACTCTTTAGAAGTTGGTCTGCCACTCTGATTCATTTTCAGAATTTTCAAACTTGGAGTTGATTGAAGAGATGAAAGCATTCTCCCACTAATAAGCTTTGTGATATATGTAACTAAAAGACAAAATAAACCCTCAATCTAACACAAGTGTGATAACTAATTTTCCAGTGCAAATTAATCATGGTTATTCTTTAACATAGAAAAATTATTAAACTTTTGAGGAAGATGTCAGAGCTGGTTCAAATGTTATTACTTTTACCTAGTTAATGAATTCAGATTCCTATCTTCAAAGAACATCTTAAGAACAAAGTCAAAGTTTTATGATAGTCACATAAATTATAATCTCCCAAAGCTTTCAAATGCTGATGTTGATAAGACCATTCTTTGAGATAATGTTAGTTTATCAACATTCATCTGTAATTCACATTTATTTCTGCTTTGAAAGTATAAGTCCACACTTATATTGCCTTAATGCAACTAATTTTAATAAATAGAGGTATTATATTTAAATCATTTGTGGTTCAGGTAGCATAGGATCACAAACAAACTGATTATTCAATATTTTTCAATGATGTCATATTTATTTTAAGAAATAAATATGGGTAATGCATATGAAGTCAGAATTACATTATTTAATAAATTTTCCTGCTCCATTTCACAATCTATTCCTGCAACTCTGTTTTATTCATGTTATACATGTACATGCGGATGTTAATTTTATAGAGAAAAAATAACTTTAGGAGTTATTCAACTGTGTTTATTTTTAAACTAATTAAAGCCAAAATTATTTTATTCTTTGGTAATAATATTTATCAGGACCAGAAATATGTAATATCTTTCTGAATTCAATTGCCTATTAAAACTTGACATAAGTAGTATATCAAATAATATTACCATCTTGTATCAAATCGTCAATGTGGATAATTTTCTGATCTTCACAAAATAAACCATAACATATTTAAATTATTATTTATACAGATTCATTTAAATATACTAACAAATATAAGAATGTTCACAGTTAGTTAATTTACATGATTTCTTGTGTCCATGTCCTATTCCTTAGCATCTTTCAGTTTTCTTTATTTCAAAAGAATCCAAAATGTTAGACACACTATTGGTGATAAATCAGGGACACGTTTATAAACATAAATACTAACAAGTGTGTGGGAATTCAATCTGTGACATAATAAATAAGAAGCCTTTTATTCCAACAAAATTCTTTGTTCTGATAAAACTTCTGTGTCTTACTATTTAAAAATGAATAATAGAATGGATAATTTAAATGATCGAAAATTATGGCTTTAACTCATTTGTGTGCTCTTTGAATTTCAAACAGTGAGCTTGATTCAGAGTGGGTTACGTATATCTGTTTAAAGTGAGATCACATTAAAATTAGTGAAAGTAAATGAAAACTAATAAAAATTCCCAAATTACTACTCTAAAAAGATCATGTCTTTCAACCTATAATATAAACATTGCAAATTTTGGCCCTTTCACTAGAGGGACATACTAGTATTTTACAAAGCCATCGTGGCTTCACTGTTCCAAATGACAGCACTCAGATGGAATGGGATAGGACAACCAAAGCCGTGCAAACATCTCTGTCATATTCCAAACCTGAACATGCATGAGTGGTCCTGGTCATTTCTAAATGAGGTGTTTATAATGACACAGTTGAAGTTGGAACTCATTATACCTCCCACAAACATACACTATGGCATATATATGGAATATAAAGGCATTATATTCCATTTTAACAACAGTAAGAAATATTAATGTCACTTTACACACGCAGATTTTATTTCTTATCATTTTTTTAGCAATAGAGTGCTTTCGTTTTTGTAATGCAATAAAGTAATTTAAGTGAAAAACTTCAGGATGAAAGAAATATAAGAAATATGTATATATATACATATAATGGTACAACTACATATATAATGTAATTAGATACTCTGTAGCCATATTATTATTCAAATGAGAGCAGGGAAAATCATGGCAAATTTTATCTCACTCTGACTCATCTGTATGTGATATGCTGAGGTGATACACCTTCCTCCCTATGTAAAATATGCAACAATACACACATAAATATGTTGAAATGCCCTTTCACTGCTGACTCAGGAGACTGTAGCTTAATTTGGCATAATTCCATTTGAATTTCCATATAACTCAATGAATCCTTAGCCAGTGAGTTGGTGTTAAGTTTTATTGAATCCTTCCGTCATCCCAGATAGTAACACCTCTCATAGGATTTACGAGGATAGACCTAGGAGACGAAAAGAAGAAATGGTATTTGTTGAAGAGCTTGCAATCTAAATGGAAAGAAAAAAAACCAGAAAAATAAATAAAATGTAAATGTCAAGATGAAATGAGATTGTTCAACTTGAAAAGAATAATGAATGATGCAGATTTGGAAAACATTCAGAACCATGAATAGTATAGTTTGAGTAAGAGATGACTTTAGGACAGAAATATAGGCTGATGCAAAATCTAAGTAGTATTTGAATATAAGTTCAAGGCTCTTGGAATTTATTGGACAATAAAATATGTTACTAGGTTAGAAAAATTTCACAAGTTGAAGTACAGGCAGCTCAATGCTCAGGAACTGAGAGATGAAAGGCGTATTTTGGAACAAGGATTGGCAGGAGTTGGGAACCATGGTCAGTCAGTCACTGAGTCACCTCAGTATGGTCTGTTTGCTCTTTATTATGGAAAAGATCAACTTGGAGAAACAAATCAAAGAAAAAATAAAGAAAAATATATAAGCAAAAACGATGTAAACCTGTCTGGTTTTTTTTTTAATTTTTTTTTTAAACAATTTTTGGCTCATTCCCAACTATGGAATTCTCACAAAAAGGAATCATGATTCAGGATTTTACCCCCACACTATGCCATCTCAGATAAAGACATCGAATGTGACAGAACATTTGGTCATTTTTACTTTTATCCAAGTTATAGAAGAAATTATAAATAAAATCACTGAAGCCTATGGAAATGAGAAGCAGTTTTATTTTGGAAGAAATAACAGGAAGGCTATTTTGAGCAGGGGCAGCAGCTGCCTGGTGTCAACTTCCCCAAGCAGATGCAGAGCATTTGTGAGTAGAAATGCTACCAAGAGGTTGCTTGAATGATTGTTTTGTTTAAATTTTTTCAGAGAATTATGGGTGTTTGTCACAATGTTGTGAGATGTATTTGACAAAGTATGAAATATTTTATTTTGATTGGACATGATTTACTGTGAACTGATCTGGTACAGAATACAAAAATAATAATAATTAAAGATAAAATAGAAAAAAATAATCATTGTTTCAAGTACAAGGAGAGTACAGTGGCTCAATATTCTCACCCTGTCATTATTTCCATATTCATTAAACCAGTTGATAATACTTCTTATCCAACCACACACTGGAAAGTGGACAATTTTTCTAGGTATCTGGAGAAACAGATATAGTTAAAAATGTTTCCCACTTGCTAGATATATACAATGTTATGTCCCTCTTTGTTATCTGAGACACAAAACATGTGCCTTTTTATAATAGTAATGTGAAGAAAGATAACCAAATTTCCAGTAGTTTTTCTGCCTTTCTGAAGTGGAAACACACTTAAGCAGCATATAGAAAACTGTTCTCCACATCATGCCTGGCTGAGAAATGGGGAGTAAGAACAAATACGTATGAAACAAAATAGAGCCTGCATCCGAAAGCCCCTGATAAATATCACCTAAATGAAAAGGTTTGCAACACAGTTATTATTCTTTGCTTAATTTATATAAAGAAATACATAAAACATAAAACCATGCATCTTAATGGGGTACACGTAATATTTTAGTATATGCATATGTTGCATAATATTTAAATTGAGATAAACATATCACTTCAAAACTTTATCACTTCTTTACTGTATAAACTTCCAGATCCCTGTCCTATAGCTTTTTGAAATGTACAGTACATTACTTATCTGTAGTCACCCTTTGTTAATGTTTATAAACTACTTACAATGTCTGCACCCTCAAATTTCTAAAGCAGCTAATAAGAGTCATAATACCAACAGCACGGTGTTGGTGAGGTGACTTGAAACTCTGTTTGCAAGTGGCATACATTTAGGCTTTTAATAAGTCAAGATGCCATTGCAATGAGATCCATTATTGTGCCACCTGTGGATGTATTACTGTATCTATTGATATGGGCAAGTATTTTATAAAGCCTAGTGTTCAATCTAGCTATTTTGTTGCTTGTTTTCTGTACTTTAGATACCTAATAGAATAGGTATTCAGAACACAGTATCAGGAAAGAGGAGATTTGGGAAAAAAAGAGTGCCCACTCACGAGCATAAGCTGGCCCTCAAGCTCTCTGTCTTGTTGAGCTTTTTGTGTGTGTGCTGGGTGATGCTGATGATCAGGCCACAGTGGTGACCAATGCCCTGTGTGCTCTACTACCTGCTGCTCCAGGCCTCAGGTAGCAGGCTGAACTACCAGAGGAATTCTAAAAGCATTTTCTACATGAATGAAAGGATAAAGAGGGTGAGTGGCAATCCGTTCTCCCCAGGAAGACAAACTCACTCCAAAGAGAGTAGAAGACAGTTAAAGAAAAAAAGAACTTCCAACATATTTTCATGATCATCTCTAGAATCCACAATCTCAAGAGGAAAAAGAACAAACAACAAAAACAAAAGACTGAAAGACTGTCACCAGTTCCATTTATCATTTGTCAGTTTCTCCAACTCAAGTTCCATGGTGAGGAGAGAAGCAGAGATGCATTCTGTTTGTTAATACAGAATGTGCTACTGGCTGGCTCTACTCTCAGTGGTAAACAAAGGGGTGGCAGATGGAATGCACAGTGAGAACTTAAATATTTAGGCTCATGACTAAATCTAAATTAATCATTTATTCAAGAAACACTTAACACTAAATTCATACAAGCAGTCGGCCTATGTGTGGAATGAGCTACGGGAAGAAGCCAAAAAGGGAGGAAGAAAAGAAAGAACTGCCCCATGTCCTTTAGCACTGAATTGCACATCAGAAAAAACAGATGCATAAATAGGAAAACCCAATAAAATATGATTAAGAGCAAGTTTGCACAGACCCTAAAGGATGAGGAAATCCACACTGCCTTGGGCATGTCATGTATTAACTCATTTCTAAAGTTTATTTCTGAGTGAGTGATATTGAAAACACCATGTATTCTGGATATAATTAAATTCAATTTTAAATGCAGCAAGAGATACTTTGTGCAAAGTACTTTACACATAGCTCAGCTTTAGGGGACATATTCGTGTTTAGACACAGCTCTCACTCCAGCACCTTTGGAATTCCATTAGCACAGAATCCCATACACCTATAAGTATATCCCTGAGTGTAAAATTGATGTCATCAGCAATAAACTTTATGGGATTGAGAGAGGGGACAGAGCAAGTGATCTGGAGGAATTTAGGGGCTGAATGTTGGTCTGTGATGTGAAATGTGGGGTATGGAGTATTTGTGCTCCCAGTATGTTAATGGGCATGGAGTAACTAATCGGACAGGCTGAGTAGCCCTGGGGAGAACATCTGGGTGCACCTGGGTGCACCAGGGTTGTCAGCAAGACTGGGTTCTGTGCAATGGTGATGTTCTGCAAGCTGTTCGCAGTCTGAAAACTGTTTCCTTGCCAAAAAGAGCAAGTGGGATGAAATTACTTCCAATGTCACTCACTGGTGATGAGCAGAGGAAAAGAACAATAGGTTAAAGAGCTAACTAAGCAACACAAATAGAAACAAACTGTATTATTTTTTTTCCTGAAAAGTAAAGAAAGAAATGAGAAAGGACTGAAGAAATGAAAAAGAACCAAAGGACTATAAACTTAATAACCTGATCAGCACACTAGCTGCTACAAACATGGAAAGCTAGAATTGTTTATGGATTCCATGGAATACATGTTTTGAAATTGGAGAAAGAGAAGAGAAAAAACAGGTAAAAATTTGTTGAAATTAGTAATCACAGCCTTAATCTATGGCCATCATACTGTAGTAGGTAAAGTCAACAATGCTACCTAGATGCTGTCAGAATCTTCTCTATTCTTTTCCAAAACTCACAAAGACTAGACTTGAAGTGGTTTTCAGAAGAGTGGAAAATGTGAATATTACTGGGCAGAAGCGAGATGGAAGTCTCAGAATGTCATCACAATCAGTGCTTTAAGGGTACTGTAAACAAGTGCAGGGGCCAGTCAGGCTTTTCAAGTGCACAAGATGCACAGGAGTTGAAAATGTCCAGACAGAACAAAGCCACGTGGCTGACATTCTTCACAAAGGCCACCAGAAGACTCCGATTACAACTCTAGTAGTTACCTTCGTAAAACTCTCACTGCGTTTTTCTTGTTTAACACCAGCCTTCAGCAGAATGAAGTTTTCCTCTGTTTGTATTTATTTTTCAGTTTTTAATTTGAACTCCTAAAATACCCTAAAATTGAATAATTTAGATTTTCAATTCAAGTTCATTTTACTTTTATCCACTTTTTATAAAGAGACATGTCAATTTCACGGAAAATAAAAAAATAGTAAGTGAAATATGCCATGTTTAATTTCCTAATCATATAAATCAGAATGATCATGATCAATATCAGGAGTACCATATAAACATCTGCTAAATACATGTTCTCAGTACAATCAAAAAGTCCCAAACCAAGAGACTGAACTTCAGTCTCTTCTTTACAAATAAATGATTAGGAAAAAATTTTAGAAGTTGAAGATGAAATAAAAAATAATAGAAAAACACATTATTATTTTAATACATAAAAACATAATATTGTACATGTTTAATGGGGTTATAAATATTATGTAATCTTCCATAAAAGATTCAGATTATATAGCACATTTTATTACTATATAGCAGTCAAATTGAAATTTAATCAATGTAGTAAAAATAATTTTTAATATAAGCTTAAACAATGTAAGATCTGATGTCAGCTTTACCACAAAGAGCCATTGCTCAAAAAACAAGAGTCCATTTCCCTGGAGGCGACACAATTCTTTGTATGGCTGACATTAATGAGCTAATTGATGTGGAAAATGAGATAATTAATAACTGTGAAAATTATTATACAAGGTTCAATAATAATAGCAGAAACTAATATTTGCTAAACCATGAGAAAAATTACAATGATTATTTAGTATTTGAAATTGAGAGTGAGCATATGGAATGGCATTAGAAAGTTGACATAACCCATGACTTTCCTGCCTCTTCCTTTTTACAGAGTCTTTAATGTACATGGTAGACCTTGGAAACACCAGTTTCTACTCCTTCACATATAAAATTAACTCACTAGCAATAAGGTACCTCCGTAGGCCCATACCAAACTCTCAGGGCACACCTATGTCTCCCTTGGGAGAACCCACCATCAATTTCCATGGGAAGATCCACTATTAACTCCCAGGTAGCATTAGGGCAAAGGGCTGCACATTATCCAGCATTCTTGAGGGTCACTTGAAAGATGAAATTAAAATTTGAAAGGAATGTCTATAAAGAGATATAACAGAAAATCTTTATGACCTAAAGTTAGAGAAAGGTTTATTTTAACAAATTTCAGAAACACAACTATCACATCCATGAATAAATTAGGTCATGCCAAAAGTTACATTTTTCCCTACAAAACATAACATTATGCATGTATATAGATAGGGGAGGATATCTGTCCTAATAAAATATCACATATAAGATTCCAAAGTTATTACTATATAGATTCTAGATACATAAGGAAGTTTTACCAATCAATAAGAAAAAGACTATAAAAGTATAGTTATAAAACTTATATATAAAAAAAATCTTGAAAAGCCAAAAAGGCATATTGAAAAGATGCTTAACCTAATATTTTTCTTGACAAATAAGATTCCTTCTTCCTTTTTTTATTTCCTGCTTTCCTTCCTATTTCTTTTTTGTTTGTTTGTTTCCTGTTATTTTTCTTCCCCCTTCTTTCTTCTGCCTTCCTAAAACAACAACAATAAAAACAACAAAACAGCACTGGGGAATGGACCCAGGGTGCTCCATGTCTGAATGACCTGGGTTGGTAACCAGCCTTTATTGGTTTGTTTTATCATTTTGAGGCAGGGTCTCACTAAGTCTCACTAAGTTCCTGTGGCTGGACTCGGATTTGTTACCCTACTGCCTCAGCCTCCCAAGTAGCTAGGATTATAGGCATGTGCCACCTCACCCAGCTTCTTCCGCAAATGTTTAATTCCAAATTTACTACCTGAGGTAGAGCAAAACAGACACCATCATCCTGATGGTGCAGGCAATGGCATCTCTGTGTGAGAGGTGAGACACTGAGAAAAGGAGAGGGAGATGATGGGAACAGGAAAGAATGCGTGGGCTTAGTGGGTAAGCAGGTTCAATCTTCTCAGCACTCTTGATACCACCTAAAGCTTCTTGGGAGCACTGACCACTAGGCTATGGTAGACTGACTCTGGGCAGAGCTGATGTTTTCCTCCCCTAAATGCCGGCATGGGGAGCAGGGCAAATCTCTCTCCTTCTCAAGAGTAAACACCCCCTTGTGTTTTCAGTACCTTCAGCCTCTCCCGGTCCAGTCTCACGTTATGTTTTAGTCAGCTTTTTTCTGCTGTGACTAAAAGATCTGACCAGAACAGTTTTAAAGGAGGAAGAGTTTATTTGACAGTTCAGAGTTTCAGAATCTTAGTCCACAGAAGGCCAGCTCCATTCTTTGGGGCTTGATGTGGGGCAGAACATCATGGAGGAAGAGTATGGCGGAGGGGAGCAGCTCCAGTGAGATCAGGAAGCAGAGAGCCTCCACTCTCCAGATACAAATATATCCCCAAGCCACGCCCTCCCACCTCCTCCAGCCTCACCTGACCACTTCAGTACCACTCAGTTAATCCCTATCAGAAGATTAAATCACCTATTGGGTTAAGATGCTCACAACCCAATCATTTCTCCTCTGAACTTTCTTGCATTGTCTCACACGTGAGCTTTGGGGGGACACCTCACATCCAAACCACAACACCCTAGCTATCTCACACTTCCTTTCTGTGCTCCTCACTTGCAGTTTTGCCAAGGTCTAACTTTTGTTTCCACAGGGCCAAAACTGTCTTTGGAAAGATTGTCTTATCATCTGACCTTCAAGTTTAAAATCTCTCCAGTTTCTCACCTGACTCCCAAACGTACTGCTCCCCCTCACAAAGCCACTTTCTTCACACTTTTTGTTGGTCATATTTTTCTTTCCCATTTAAACCTTCAGGACCACTTACAGTTTTCCTCACCTAGATATGCCCTTCATCTGCCTTTTCATTGGACTGGACCCTCCTTATCTGACTGGCTTCATTCTAAATGCAACCTTCTTGGAGCCCAGGATTTATGCAGATTTTTTCACCATAACTGACATCATTTGTGTGTCATAACTATCAAGTAAGGCTTAAATTTGCTTTTTTTTTCTTTGCTGATATGGAAAAGTAAAAAAGACAGAAAAAGGCCAACAACATGAGAGCAGAATGTGCCACCATTTTTGAGGAGTGTTTTCCTTAAGCTCTCATAGCTAAGCAACCTGGACCGATGACTTAGGCAAAGCATGCCAACTGTAGTATTTATCAGAGTTCAATGCTATTTTATTAAAATTACAATGTCTCTCTTCATTATCATTTTAAGTTGCCACTGATTATATTATTGGAGCAAATATTTAGTGAACATTGACTCTCTTCTACACATAATTTCTAGACCTTACATCTAGGTAAAAACATGTAGTCTTCACAATAACCTTGAGAATTAGGAATGGTGATGAATACCCACTTACAGATGAAAAATGGAGGTACTTTTCAGTAAATGAGCAGCTAGAGTTTGATCCTAAGCTATCTGGCCTAGAGCTTGGTTCCAAAACATTGCAGTGCACAGCTTTTCTCCTGTAACATTTGTATTATAAATTCCGTGAAGTTAGTGACGAGGTCTTTGTGAACTTGTCATGGAAAGAATTAGACCACAGTTCTTATGTCAGACAGCTGAACATCTTTGACTTTACTCTCCTAATTTTGAAGAAATCGAAACTGAAAAATATAGTTTCTCCAAGAATGTACTTTTCCTCTAAATTGGTTATACTTAAATCACACCTTTTAAAAACCTGAGCACTCCTAATTGAACTCTGACCCCTCACCTCCTAATGCCATCCATTGGTCTCCTTTTTCTGATGAAGTTCCTAAGTGCCTGTGACATGCACATTATCTGTAAACTGCTAGAAGGTGGGGATAGTGTGATACTGAAATAAACCTCTTTCTTACCTGATTTTTTTTTGTCATCTAGCCTAAGACTCTTGACATGCAGCAATATTCTGTAATGAGCAAAGGCATCATTTCTTCTATCAAATGTGCTCCTCGCTGGGAATGACTTTCCTCACAGTGTGAAGCAAAGCAAGCCCATCTCTTTACACACCATGCCTATCATCCTACTGAGCTCCCTGATAAGTGCACCATTTTGTAAAGTGTATCCAAATGTGATCTGAATAGCATTATTAAATATTTATACCTATTGCATAAATGTCATAAAAGTTATATACAAAGCTCTCAGCAGAAAAAATATTTTTTTGAATTTGTATTTTATAAGAGAATGGCTTGTTTTATAATGATGTGTGTGTTAGTTATATATAGTAGTTTTATTGAGGAAGCCACACTGTGTAAATTCTAATTACAAAATAAATTTACCATTCCCCAACACTTTAAAAAGTATTTTTCAGGTTTTTTTTCCCCCACTTGAAATAAATCACAGAATAAGTCCCAGCAATTTTCCAGGCATTCAAAGATCAAAGTTGGATTCCACAGTCCCCATATGTTTGGATTCATCTAGACCTTGCTTCGTTTAGCTTTCTTCACAAACACAAGCCCTCTTGGTTAGAAAGGCACTTCTTGATCAGTCTGAGTAAAACAGCAGGCTCACTTGCCTTCATTTCTTTGCTCTGCTTTTTATTTCTTCATAATTCATTCTTTCCCTCATCCAACTGGAACCCAAGCTCCATGCAAACACGATATTGGCTTTTTAGTCACTTTCTCCCCAGGTCCATAGGACATTATATAGAACAAACTAGGTATTACAGAAATGCTCACTGAGTGAATAAAAACATTGGTGATGTTAATCTTTTAGAAGTCCTGTTTAGTAAGACTTCCTTCTCTTTCCTTTTACTCATCCCCTACTAGAGAGTTTTCAGGCTTAAGGATGTGCAATTGAAGACAGGATGAAGGAGGGTTGATTTCTGACTTCTTTTTTCTATCGGCATGAACTTTTGCTAATCCAGGACCTTCCACTCCTCTCCATGTAACTGAATTCACAGGACTCTACCTACAGTTTCAATTTCAATTTATCAGCTTAAGGATAGTTTCTAAAGTGCCTCAGTGTTTTGGCTGCAATGGGAATCCAAGACAGAGAACAGTGCCCATTAGCAAGTTCTAAGTTGGGCAGAGAGAAGAGTACATTTGGCAAAAAGGAGCAGTCTCTCAAGACAAGTGCCATAGCAACGAGTCTATTCCCAGGAGCTGGAAGAGGCACTGCTGACTGGATCTTCCATCCAGGGCCCTTTCTGAGAGAGCTCTTTGTTGTGCGCCTGTCCACATCAATATTCTGGAGGCTGCCTGTGGCTTCCCTCTCTCCCCTGGGCCATGGATGCTTCTCTCCACACATCTCCCTGGCCCAGCATCACCTCTCCAGGCCAGTGGCTTTGCCATTAACACGCGGCGGCAACAGCTGGAGGCTTGGTTAATCCTAAACTTCTGATCTGAAAATAGGGTTGGGATCCAAGAATGTGTGCTTGTAATGAGGTCCTACATGATGGACCACTTTGACAACCACTGCTCAGGACAATCTCGTGCTTAGAATGGAGGACCAACACAAGCCCACTTTGTCTCACAGCTGCTTTTTGTCTAAGGCAGTTGTCTTTATATTTCTTGTAGTGTTGTACAGCAGCTGGCTCAAGGGACAGCCGTGTCATTGAGCACAGTGTTCTCAAGGTCCATCCATGCCATGACATATGTTAGTATTTTGTTCCTTTTTGTATGTGAATGATGTTTCTTTGTGAGGGCATACCCCAAAATTATCCATTCATCAGTTGTTGAATCTTTGGCCGTTTTTTATTTTTATTTTTGTTATGTATCATGCTTCTGTGAATGTTCTTATGCAATTTTTTTGTGTGCACATATATTTTCAAATATCTTATGCATATACCTAAAAGTGCAATTCTTAGGGAATAAGGTAAATCTCTAAATTTTTGAGGAAGTTATAAACCATGAACATAGGATGGCTTCCATTAGTTTAACTAATTTTAATAATCACCAAGTAAAAATAAAACATTTTATTGCATTACTACTATAATATGTCTATATGGTAAAAGTATAAAATTATCTGTTAGTGATCTTAAAAACTGATAAACTTGTATGTAAGGTGACAGATTTAATAGTAATGGTACAGATCATTACACTTTTAAAAAGTTAAAATAAATGGCATGTACTAATATTTAATAAAGATAGATATTTTATATCATGGAAAAACATTATATTTAAACATATTAGAATATATTTCTACTTTATTTGATTTCCAGATTTCAAAGAAATAGCTATGTAAAACCCAATAACCAAGTTATAAACATTTCCACAAATTAGAATTAACTCGTAGTTTTCAGGAAACAGATTACTTCATAAGGTTTCAAAGAGATCCTCATGAGCTTATACTTCCTGTGATCTTCCTTATTCTGTATGAACAGCTGAAATCACCTAAACATTCAGCTGAGAGCCTCCCTAGAAGGAAAGAGCATTTGAAAAGTCATGAGCTGATGGCTGTAATTCACTGCCGAAAAGTTGGGTGGAAGAAGTTTTTGAAGCAAAATTTTGGTCTGTAGTTTAGCGGGACTGGAAGGTGCCTCTCTCTATGCCGCCATTTTGCCTCCTAGGCCCCGAATTCCTTAACAAGACTCCTATAGCACAACAAATAAAAGCAAGAATCAGTAAATGGGACGGACTTAAACTAAAAAGCTTCTTCTCAGCAAAAGAAATTATCAATGAGGTGAACAGAGAACCTACACTCTGGGAGCAAATTTTTGCCACAAGCACATCAGATAGAGCGCTGATCTCCAGAATATATATAGAACTCAAAAAACTTAACACCAAAAAAACAAATAAACCAATCAATAAATGGGCTAAGGAGCTGAATAGAAACTTCTCAGAAGAAGACATACAATCAATAAATAAATACATGAAGAAATGTTCGTCATCTCTAGCTGTTAGAGAAATGTAAATCAAAACTACACTCAGATTTCATCTAACTCCAGTCAGAATGGCAGCTATCCAAAAT